>CM077666.1:526483206-527163206 GCA_039707655.1 Elymus sibiricus | reverse complement strand
CCGAGCATCATCAAAGTCTTCCACCATGTCTTCCATCCCGGTACCATGCTCGTCGGTGCAACGACGGCCCTCCTCAGCTCTGGCACGTTGGGCAGACTCACCATGAAATGTCCAGACCGTATAATCAGGCGTAAAACCCAACTTCTGCAGGTGTTTGATCATTTCAAACTCGGACTTCTTATGAAAGTTGTCGCAGTCGACACAGGGGCACCAGTTTGTTTCCTGTCCATTTGCAAATGCGGCTCTCACAAACCCCTTGGTTTTTCTTAGCCATTCATGGGTCATGTCTTTCTGACTAGTGTGACCGGTGTACATCCACGAACGATCACTCATCTTGCCTAGCTACTGGACACACAAGAAATATATACATAATTCAGCAAACCATATTCATCAGTTAATAGAGTTTGTCAGTTTTATTACGTCCATGCAACCTAGACGCTAGTAGGTAAAGATAGGTCCTAATCCCACCCGAGTATGTGTAGATTGGGTTCGTTTTCCCATGCTCTGCTCCGGATCCGACGCAAAATTTCGGCAGCACCTCCCCGCTGTTCTCCTGATACATGTCTCGACAATAAGCAGAGAGGATGTGTACCCGGAGAACAACAGGGAGGCACTGAAGAAATTCTGCATCGGATCCGGAGCAGAGCATATGGGAAAACGAACCCAATCTACACATACTCGGGCTGTCCATGGATAACGTTGGACAATTCGAAAGAATCACGGTTATAAATATGCAAATGCATGCATATTTATAGATGTAACCCTTTCGAACGGGAGACGCATAGTGGTCACGCATACTGATGATTGACACCTATAGCTAGCAAGTTTCATCGGCACGAAGACCGGAACAGAGCAAATGAAGGGGGGAGGAGGAGATGTCATTTGTGCTCACCCACGAACGCAGGGGCGGAGCTCGTCGAACGCACGGGGAGGTCGTCGAACACCAGACCCTCGCAGCCCCGAAAGAACTGCACATTTAAATCCACCCGATCAACACAAATATATATGATATTTTTCTTAACAAAATCGGGAAATATACTTCCTAACTCATAATTCACAAATATATGACCCCGTCGGCCTCTGGAAGGCCGAAGAGCACCTTTTCGGTCAACAGGAGGCCGAAGATGTGTCGGGGGTCAGGGCTGTCGTGTCTGGGTGGCGTGGTGTCGGGGTGTCGGGGTGTCGTGTCGGGGTCAGGGTGTCGGGGGGTGTCGTGTCTGGGTGTCGTGGTGTCGGGGTGTCAGGGGTGTCGGGGTGTCGGGGTCGGGGTGTCGTGTCGGTGTCGGGGTGTCGGGGGGTGTCGTGTCTGGGTGTCGTGGTGTCGGGGTGTTAGGGGTGTCGGGGTGTCGGGGTCGGGGTGTCGTGTCGGGGTCAGGGTGCCGTGTCGGTGTCGGGGTGTCGGGTCGGGGTCGGGGTGCCGTGTCGGGGTCGGGATCGAGGTCGGGGTGTCGGGTCGTTGTCGGGTTGGGGTCGGGGTCGAGGTGCCGTGTCGGGGTCGGGGTTTTTCCTCTTTTTTTCTTTTCTTCTTCTTCCTCTTCTTCCTCTTCTTTCTTTTCTTCCTTTTCTTCCTTTTTTTTCCTTCTTCTTCTTCTTCTTCTTCCTCCTTTCCTTTTTCCTCTTCTTCTTCTCCTCCTCTCCTCTTTTTTCTTCTTCTTCTTCCTCTTCTTCTTTTTTCTTCTCCTCCTCCTCCTCTTCTTCTTCTTCCTTTCCTTTTTTCCTCTTCTTCTTCTCCTCCTCTCCTCTTTTTTCTTCTTCTTCTTCTTCTTTTTTCTTCTCCTCCTCCTCTTCTTCTGTTTCTTCTTCTTATTATTATTTTTTGTTCTTTTTCTTTTTTTTTCCTTTTTTTTCTTCTTCTTTTCTTCTTTTTTTTCTTCTAGGTTTTTTCTTTTCTTCTTTTCTATCTAAGTTTTTTCTACCTAATAAAAACTAACTAATATGAACTAATAACTAACTAATATAAACTAACTAAATGAACTAATAAAAACAGAAAAAAAAACAGGAAAAAAACAAAAAAGGGGGGGAATGGTGGAGCTCACCGGAGGGTGGTTGAGGCGGCGGCGCTGGGGAGGAGGGGGGCGGCGGCGGTCGGCGGGGAGGAGGGGGGCGGCGGGGAGGAGGGGGTCGGCGGGGAGGAGGGGGTCGGCGGGGAGGGGGCGGCGGCGGCGCTGTGGAGGAGGGAAGGGGGCGGCGGCGGCACTGTGGAGGAGGGGAGGGGGCGGCGGCGGCGCTGTGGAGGAGGGGAGGGGGCGGCGGCGGGGAGGAGGGGGGCGGCGGGGGTCGGCGGGGAGGAGGGGGTCGGCGGGGAGGGGGCGGCGGCGGCGCGCAGAGACAGAGAGAGAGAGAGATGTGTGTGAGAGAGAGGGGGTTTGGGCGCGGGGGGCGAAAATTAAGCCCCCCTCTTTGCCGTCTGCTGGCAGACGGCAAAGACGGTGACCGTTAGCCCGTCCCCGCCGTTACACTGTGGGGCCCCTCACCTCTTTGCCGTCTGCTGGCAGACGGCAAAGAGTTCTTTGCCGTCTGCCAGCAGACGGCAAAGAAGTGGCCCGTGTGACCTAGCCAACGCAGTACCCCGTGAGCCCCACTTTGGTCTTTGCCGTCTGCTGGCAGACGGCAAAGAACTCTTTGCCATCTGCCAGCAGACGGCAAAGAAGTGCAGATGGCAAAGAGCCTCTTTGCCATCAGTATGTTCTTTGCCGTCTGCTTTATAAAAGCAGACGGCAAATATCCTCTTTGCCATCTGCTAGCAGACGGCAAATGGCAGATGGCAAAGTCCCTGATTCCAGTAGTGCTTGCCCTTCCTTTTGGCCATGCCCTTCTTCCTGACACTAGTGGTTTTGTTCACCATCATCACATGATTGGCGTCCTTTTGTATTCCACTTTCTTTAGTCTTGAGCATGTTGAACAATTCATTCACACTCTTGTCCATCCCGTTCATGTTGTAGTTCATGATAAAGCCATTATAGCTCAGTGGGAGAGACACAAGGACAAGATCAGTGTCCAAAGAAGCGGGGATTGTAAATCCTAAAGATTCCAACCTTTCCCACACCCTACTAACTTGAGAAGGTGTTGGATCACTGAAATTACCTCTGCCATCTTGCATTCAAACATGGCCTTAGCGATCTCATATCGCTCAGCCCTTGCTTGTTGCCGAAACAAAGCGTTCAGCTCCAAGATTATCTCGTAGGCGCCAAAGTTTTCAAAATGCTTTTGAAGCTCTGGCTCCATGCATGCAAGCATCAGGTGTTGTACTACTATGGAATTGTCAATCTTGGTATGATAGACATTTCTATCATCCTGAGTGACGTCGTCGCCTGGGGCGTCACCGAGAGTTGCTTGTAGAACAAGTTCTTTCTTAGCACTCTTGAGGACAATCCTCAGATTATGGAACCAATCCGTATAGTTACTGCAAGATGCAATCAGCTTTTCTTTCTCAAGCATTGGTGCTAATTTGAAGGTGGTGTTGCGTGCCATATTATTTATAAGGAAATATGCAAATTCACTTAGACATTTGTTCATAATTAAATGCAACTCAAATTAACAAATTTAATTAGGGTGTGCTCGCACTAAAATCAATATTCCTCATAATTGATTACTAGCAATTCAAGATCCACGTCTCAATTATTCCTCCATTGATGTAATCATCACCGATGACAAAATAATTGGACCGGTAGGCTAACTTGCCAGTCATATCTCCATATGATTCTTGTTCATCTTTCGATGGGCGTGTTCCGAACTCAAGACATTCTTGCCAAGTTCGTCAAGACAACCAAGTGCCCTTGCTATGTGAACAGTTAGCGCCCGCCTCATACAAGGCAAGTCTATTTTACCCATGTAATCATGGCGCACCTCAAAGTGACATGTATTCCGAATGGTGCTACACTTGTATGAACACTAACTACTTGATATTTTCTGTGAGGGATCACCCTATAAAACACGTCTACCACGCATCAAATTAGGTGAAAAAAGGGATTAACATCATAGGAAGTTAAATATATGTGTGATATGGTATGGCCCCATCTCGTCGAAGAATTTCCGGATGTCGTAGCTCCTTCTTCAACGTCCTTTGGTGGAGAACACCTTCCTCGCGCATGGCGTAGCGTCAAGGTCCTTAGATGCATGATCGTCACCACCATGTCCTTCACAGCTATAACTATTGCTATCTCTATAGCTAATAAAATAAATGCATTACATGGTTTTGACATGCAGGTCAATTAAATTAATGACAATCATCTGGCTCCAGCCATCTTGCCATACTCACGACAAGCAGGTCATGACAAAATAATATTACAACACATTGCATCTCATACAAACATATTGCTCCACGAAGGCTATACCACATCACATGCACACCCTGGAAAAACAAGTTAGACATCTCTAATCGCTTTTGCTAATTACCGTGGCTGCTAAGGTTTTGAAACAAACTATTTCTACCTACGTAACCATCAAGCATGATAATTTCTTGTTGTTAGTTTAACTGTCGGGGTGTATGAAACACGAGACTTAATTAAAAATCTTAGACCCATACTAAAATTTGTTAATCGCGTGACCCTCATGTAGATCAAATCTATAAGCCCATCCTCTCCCAAAATTTATCTTTCTTGACTAAAGTAGAGCCCAAAGAATCTAAAGCATAACCTTGGTCAAGCAATCAGCATACTCTGGAGCAGCATAAATGGACCGCAGAGAGCCAGACCTTTGTAACGAAAATTTCCCTATGCTGTCAAGATCAAAATTTTGCAATTAGAAGGGAACCAACAAGAACATTCGGTACTAGATCTCATCTAATTACCTGCACATCACCATGTGCAATGCCCACATATCTCATATGTTCTAGATCATACTTGCAACTACGCATAGAACCGCTCAAGATGCCACTGTAGGGGAACGTGCTACATGGTTTTTTTTACCGTACACTATCACACCCAGGAACACTATGAAGATGCGGGTAACGATCAATCTCACCAACTAGAATGTAGCGGAAGCAGAGTAGATGTTGGTGTAGTGCGATGATTCCCGTAGCTAGGTTATACCTCCCAGCCGCGAGAATTTATCTGGATGATCCGCCGATCTAGAGTCGAAGTACACGACTCCACCAAGCTATCAACGCATACCGATCTAGAGGTTCGACAACACTCCATGGACTAGCACAAAGAACTACCAAGAGAACTAGAAGGAGGAGAGGCAGCCTAGCGGCGTCCCCTGCTAGATCAACTAGACTGGGAGGAAGAAACGGGGCGCAGGGCAGCCGGGGGGGGGGGGAGGCATTATAGGTGGTAGACAAGGAGGGGTTGCGAATTGGGGAGGGGTCCTTTGCCAAGTCGGCTGAACCAGGGAGGAGGAGTCTCCCAGGACTCACCTCCCCTTGCTTGCCCCCCAAGTCACTTGGAGCGCCCCCTTTTTGGCCCAATTGGGCCCACGTGATTGCCCCTTGGCCCAGCCAAGGGGCGGGCCACTAGGACCCTCTAGAACATTCTGGAAGGTTCCAAATGTTTTGGAACCCTTCCAGAAGCTTCTAAAGCCTTCTAGGGCCTTCCAAGACCTTCTCGAGCACTTCTGGGAAGCTCCCGGCATCATCGGGACACTACCGAGACCTCCCGGGACACTTTCGAGAATATCTGGAACACTTCTAATACCCATTCTCTCATTCTCCTTTACTACCTCCATCCGGGTTTAAAGGTCCCCTGAGCTAAAATGGCAGAACCAAGGAACCTCGCGTGAAGAGAGCAGTCTATTATAGCCAGCGTAGTTATCGGAGATAATTCAATGCTCTTTCTTGTGCCTAGAGGGATGCATGCACCAGCATATTGTGAGCTGGCTACATGGGCCCATGCATGCCCAATTAAAGGAGGAAGGGAGTCGCATGCATTGGCTGGTTGTGCGTACGCTCCTCCAATTAAGCCTGGCAGTTAATTCTATCAGTAGACGAAATGAACGGAGTAAATCGAGGGAGGATCGAATACCCACATCTAGCGGCCTTGAAATTATGGACGCGGTATCGAGGCTTATGGGACTTTTAAACCCGGACGGAGGTAGTATCTCCTAGTTCTCCTACAAACCACTAGTCATTAAGTGTGTGACCCAACTGGTTCGGAAATATGTGGACATGTCCCGAAACTCATTCCGGTCAATAATTATTAGTGGGATCTGGACACCCTTAATAATTCCCACATATTCACGAAGATCTTTATCGAGTAAACCTTTTGTTATCGCATACAATTCCCTTTGCTTCGCGATACTTTACAAAACCCGAGGCGAGATTTTTATCGGTATCCCCGTCATTCAATGCTTTGATCACTATACCCAGTTATCCTCGTTGCGGGTTTTGTTCTCTTTTCTCATTTCCATATTTCGGTATCCCTGTGATCTCAATCATGGTGCCTGGCCAAACGATGATGGATACTGTAATACTGAGTGGGCCCGGAGTGTATATCTCCATCATCGAAGGAGCAAATCCTTGTCTTGAAATATCGAGCACCACGGTAAACTTTTTCGGTATACCCGTAAGTTAACTTTATGATCACCTAGTTATGGTGTGACATTTGGCAACCCCAAAGTAACCATCTGGTAAATGAGTCTACGATATTCTCATGGTCTAAGGACGCTACTAAACATTACTATTTTATATGAAAATACCGACAACATAATGATGACAAGATCTCGCAGTATTTCATAAGTTGGGTCTATCCAACATCATTGTTCTCCCAACAATGTGTTCTCACTATTGCCAGTATCCTTGTTACTTTAACAATGCCCACGATCAGGAAAACAGGATCATCAACAATACATGGCTAGTCCTAGAGGCATGACTAGGGATCTCTTTGGTGTTTATGTTTCCACACATGCAACTGAGTTTTCCTCCAAATCTCATATTCAAGAACCATTGCAATTATAGCACAGAAATATAAACTTAATTATGAACATAGAAATAAAATAATAACTTTATTATTGCCTCTAGGGCATATTTCCAACAAAGTCAACACAAGAGGTGCATCTTGACCCCAAAAACAACAAGGTAAAAGGGTAGCTAGTGATAGTTCATTCCCAAATCCAAGTGGAAGAGGAGGTCTTCAGAGAGATAATCTTCCCCAAATCTCAAAGAGAGATGGAGGCCTTGTATTCCAAGAGGAATCTTCTCTAAGGTGGAGGTCTTGTAACCATGAAAGGTTCTTCTCCAAGATGGAGGTCCATATCCCACTAGGTGAGGGTAGATTACACAAGGCTCCCTCAAATTCTAGTTCAATATTTTTCTTACCCTAGAAAATGGAAGGGGTACGAATTATCTAGGTTCTAGGATGAGGAGGGGATAAGTGAGGGTACAAGGGACATTTCTCGTCATGTGCACGCAGGCAGGGCCAGAGATCTGGGGGGGGGGGGGGTGGAGATCCGGGGGGGGGGGGGGGGGGCAGAGATCCGGGGTGTCCAGAGGGTAAACCACCCGAAGCCCAGATTTTCGAGGGTCTGAAGGCCCAGATCTCCGGGGTATCTAGAGAGCGTGCCATCAGTGGCCCGGAGCTCCAGGGTCCTTTGGGCCGGATCTCCGAGGTTTCCAGAGAGAGTGCCATCAGCTGGGGACTTGGGGCTCTGTCTTCACGCTCCTCGTCATGAACTTAGCATTCCTTCCTCGCTTCATGGTTCTCGTCGACGTATACAATCACACATAGAGTTCCACCTTGAGGTAGTATCCATGTCTCATCCAAATGCATAGGAAGCTCAAAGAAGAGACAAGTCACCTTGGTTTCAATAGCTCGTGCACGAGATCTTATCATGGGTCCACTTGGAGCTTGAGGGCTTGATGATGGGTTCATGGTGATGTTCATGGGATGATCCGCATCAACAAGCGGCTGGCAGGTTGGCGAGGAAATCTGATGTCCATTCACGGTAGGGCAATTTTCATTCGTGCATGCCTTAGGGCGCTCCCAACTCATGCAATGACAGCTATGTTTCTTCCTCCAGGCACTATCCATGCGTTCGACAAATGTTGCCGTGCCTTCTTCTGGGTGGGGCAAGATCACATAAACGACGGGCAATGCAAGGTTGCTTGGGAGACTGTTTGTGCCCCTTTTGCTAACTGTGGTCTAGGGTCCTGGTGCCTGCACACTCACAACATTTGCCTGCTTCTAAAACACCTTTCCAAGGTTCACTTCCCTAGATCATCTCCCTGAGAAAATAAATTTGCTGCTTGATACGTCACAAATGTATCTATAATTTTTGTATGTTCCATGCTACTATATTATCATTTATGCATACTTTGGGCACATTTTTTAACAATTTTATTGGACTAACCTATTAATTAAGTGTCCAGTGACAGTTCCTGTTTTCTGCTGTTTTTGGAATTTCAGGAAATCACTATACAAAAAGTTCCGAAAAAAATCAGAGAGAAATAGGAGAGTAGTTTTGTCATCGAAGGGAGACCAGGGGACCAAGTCCCAACACCTGGAGGGGCCCACAGGGCGTAGAACCCCCCTCTAGGCACCCTCCTTACAGGAGCGCCTACGGCATGTGGGGTTCCCCCCGGGTGGCTCCGGTGCCCGATGGTCTATATATACCCCAAAACCAAACCCGGATTTTTGACCGATTTATTATGCCGCCGCCACTGCCTGTTCCAAGGCGATCTTCATTTTTAGCCCTGATCTGGCACTCTGCCGGAGGGGGGAATCTCCGTCTTCAACCCCTGCATCAACCCTTGCTGCTCCCATGGTGATCCGGGAGTAGTCCATCTTCGAGGTTGAGGGTCTGTGGTAGTAGCTATGTGTTATGTATCTCTTCCTTGATCTTATGAATTGCCACCATGATTATGATCTTGGGCATTGATGATTAGTTAAATTGTATGATGTACCTATTGTGATGAGTACTTTTATGGATCGAATATTGTTCATGTTATATTCTTGAACTTTGAAAGTTAATGAGATTACATGATGTATATCTAGTATAATCCCTGGAGACACATGTGGTGACATTGGGGTGACTCATTAGACAAAGATTAGAACGATAAAGATCATATGGTGTTGTCGTAGAATAATTTTTAGGCCTGCCGGAGGTGATATTGGGGTGGCTCAATAGATTAAGATTAGAAAGACAACTTTAAGGTTGTTGGCTCTTTGCGCACCTACGAGATCTCATTCGGAATTGATCCTATAAAAAGGAACTTTATGAGGTTATATCATGTATTTTAATGAAGTTATAATGTTGAGAGTTGGCACTAGTGAACCTACGCACCCTATGCCTTGTTTCCAACCATTGCAACTTCGTTTTCAGTCATGTTTACACATTGTTACCTTATTGTTTTTATATATTCAGAAAATACAAAAATATTTTCACCATCCATATTATCTATCTATCATCAAATTTATCAATTTCTTTGCCGAACCAGTGCACCTATACAATTGACAAACTGTATTAGGTGTGTTGGGGACACAAGAGGCTTCTTGTATCTTATTGCAGGGTTGCTCGAGAGAAGAATACATTTATCCTATACCTCCCACGAATTGATAAACTTTAGGTCATCCACTTAAGAAAAAATTTGTTGCAGTCCTACAAAACTCTGCGCTTGGAGGCCCAACCTAGTCTATAAGAATAGAAGTATGTAGTAGACATCACCGCTCTTTACGGGTGGTCAAATGAGCAGTTCTTTGGGCATATTACTCACGTTAAGATTGGTAACGGTCGTTCTGCATATTTCTGGCTTCCCGGTAATACCTTAGCTACTTGTTTTGCCGCTTTCTTCTCTCACTCGACGAGACCCAACGCCTCTATGGCCAGGGTTCTTGGTTTGTTGGCACTGTGTCTAGACCTACGCCCTATATCCCATGATGCGGAACTGGAGCTTGTCGCCTTACGCTTGGTTGCCGCCACTGTAGTCTTGAGCTTGCAGGCCTCAGATTGTCGCACAGGTTGTCTCGATGACAAGCCGATCTCAGCGGGTTCAGCGTATGCTTCTGTTTTTGCTTCACGGCCTAAAGACTCGTGCGCCTCGGCTACATGGATGAATTTTGCCCCTAATAGATGTCATTTGTTCGTTTGGCGAGCATTCAAGAACAGGTTATTCACGAACGAACGGCGATTCAGGCACGGTCTCTAGTTCGGACACCTGCCCTTTCTGCTATGCCGCGGAAACTACGCGCCGCATGCTCATCACCTGCTTCACGCTTCAACCTCTTTGGGAAAACCTTCTACCCTTCGACTGCCTTGGGCTGAAGAAATACAAGATCTCTGGACTGACGACCGCGATGACAAAGTGAGACCCACGGTCATCATCGCCATCCTCTAGACCATCTGGAAAAGGAGAAACGCCATGGTCTTCCACAACGATTGGGAGGACCGTCACGCCTCCTTGCGGCGCTGCTCTGATAAGCAAGCCCTCCTAAGAGATTGGAGTTCTATGTTGTTCCGCTTGCCCGAGAGATTTTAACTTTATTTTCTTTTGGTCTTGGGCGCTACCTATGCCCCCTTGGAAAGTTGTAATTAGCTCATTTACAACCGTTGTATCCCTTGCACTTTGCCGCTGGTTCTCTCACCCTTGTAATGAAAAGTTCAGGCCGGCCCAATCCCACCGTAGTCCCCGTAAAAAAAAAAGTCTAAAGAGCATGGTTTTAAATAGCCCGCTATAGCTCCGCTATAGCACGCTATAGCGTTTAAAAGAGGTCCTGTGCTAAGGGTCTTTTGTCCAAATACATGAGCAAAAATTTTAAATAGCTCGCTATAGCACCGCTATAGCACGCTATAGTATTTAGAAGAGGTCCGCCGCTAAGAGGCTTAGCGCGCTATTTAAAACTTTGCTAAAGAGACAATAATGTAACGAGCTCTTTTTTACGGTGATTGGAGAGTTACGATTTGTAATTTCATCTTACTCCACCTCTGATTTTTTCTGGCCATTGGATCTGGGAAAATCATTTAAAATTTTATTTTTTCTGTAAAAGGGTATAATAGTAATTGAGTCTCTCGCCCGTTTCCGTTCCTCACGGCACGTTCAGAGGCCATCCCCACGATCCGATTCCCCTCGCATAGCCGCCGCCGCATCCCGCTCGTAGATGGGTAGCTCGGCTGCTCGGGCGCCGTTCGGATCATCCCCGCGCGGCGGCCCCGATCCAGGCGAGAAGCAGGTTCCGGCCGGCCGGCAGTACTGCAGGTCGTACGTCGCGGTGCGCCGAAGCCTCGGCTGCCCCACCACCCCAAACCCGCCACCGGTGACAGAGGATTTCTCTCCACCGTACGCAGGATACCCTACTGCCTGAGTCAGCGCCGCCGGCGACCTTCCCTCCCACTACAGGTAACTGCATACATGTTGTACTAGCTCCTCTGATCCTCATGTTCACGCGGTGGCTGTCCCATGGTGTGATTGCCACTCAACAACCCCTAACCAGCTGCTAGTTCAGAGCAATACATTTGCTGCTACGCTCTAGTACTACAGCTCTGTTTTTTTGCCTGATCACAAGTCTGAACATATATGTTCATGCTTACTGTTGTGGTTAGCATACTCATGTCTTTTTCCGGAAAAATAAAGAATACTCATGTATTGGGTTGTGCTCACAATTAAGCTCTCCCCTGCGACATGATGAAAGATGTATGGTTTATGCCATGGGGGATGTTTGATAAAATTTAATGCTCTTTAGTTCAGATATATTTATTTCAGCACCTGATTAGGGCGATTTACCAGTTGTACGAACTGTTGGCATGCATGATTAGAGTAGCTGTGAGAGTACAAATCTGAAATCTAGCTTGCTTTATTACTGAAAATTAAATAAGTATACTGAAAGCAAACTTATGACTTCTCTAGATCATGGAAACATCTACTTAGCATAATCACCTAGTCCTTGGGGTGCTTTCGTTGGTGGTGTGGTGTGATAGTTATTATCGGCATGCGCTGCATCGCTTGTGAGGCATTTTCGACCATGTATCAAACCTATTTGCTTTTGTTCCCATCTTTAACTTTTGTAGTTTGTGCCAATATTTATTTTAATATAACCAGTGTTACATGCTGCTAAAATGCCTGTTTTGTTGTGGGCTAATATTTGGTTATGAGAGCTTGAAAGGTAGCAAATCACTGAAAGATAATACTCCTCTGGAATTTGCCTAATTTTCTTTTTGTTTGGTTGGTTGAGGAGCTATTGTTTCAGTTCGTCCATGACCCTTATGGGGTTGTGGTGGATGTTGCACTCAGAGAACTTGTTCCTGCAGTAGTAGGATGGGTAGGTAAACTGGATCAGATATTGGGAGTGGTACTGTCACATATCCTGGCATCTGCTCAGGTATGCATGGTTTGAAATTTGGGACCCTATACTTTATGGATGGTAATATGTGTTCTGATATAACTGTTATATTTAAGCATTGTCATTTGCCCCGTACTGATTATAAACGACAACAAACGACAGTTCTACTTGTGTTTTCGCATGTCCACAATTCAAGTTAATCAACCTTGGTGAAACTTGAACATGTAGCTTCCAACCAGCTTAAGGAAAAGGTGTGCTGTCAATTTCCTGAGCCTTATTCTCATCCATTATTTTCTCTCGAATCACTTGATTCATTCGTAATTTAGTGCCCATGTATTTTAGTTTTTGTTATCACTGAAACTGTGTGTGTTCGCCCTCTGAAAAATTTACTGGTCCATATCCATGATATCTTAGAACATGATGTTGTTATCCAAAACAAGACAGAAGATATTTGCATTAGTAAATTTATAGTTCTAGCTGATGGATGGCCCAAAGGAGAAAATTTAGTTTAAACAACAACACTTATGTGGATGTTTCTTATCGATGGGGATGTTTCTTATTGGCTAGTTTTGTTCATGGAGGGCTACATCTGATTTTCCTACTTGTATTTCTATTCCATTATACTTTTCAGGAGCACGTGAAGCTCGCACGTCATTGTACTAAGAACTGTATTTCACATAATTATACTAACTTGACGCACGTTCAGCCCGCAGCATGGCACACGAGTCTTCGACATCATTGAGGATTTCTGCATCGGCAAATTGGAAGACTGATGTGGAATAGGAGAGACTGTAAAAGCTCCCAAGTGTGAACCCATGTGCTCGTCTGCAATTCCTTGAAGACGATGAGAACAAACGAAACCATTTCGTAATTGTGATGAGGACTGCTCCAGGGCCCAGCTTTGTTGTTCTGATCACATGTTTGACCTCCTGCTTATTCATACTAGTAGTAGTGTTTACTCTGGTACATGGTCTCCATCCACCCATCGTCTACATATCGCCTCGCCGGGTCGCAGACAGCGCCGTCGTCTACGTCTGTATCACCTGACAGGCACCGTCGTCGACTTCTGCATCGCAGTTAGTTGTGTACTAGTAATTCCTTTGGAGAACTTGTTACAGTTATTCTAACTCTGCCATGTATCCATGAACTTGTTAAATTCTGAATATGTAATATTTCAGACAGTTGGGTAGCTCTGTACTGAGTATTTATTCAAGCATGAGCCAGCACTCTTGAAACTCAGTTCCTTTTCTGCACAGAAGTGCATGTCGCATAGTTTGATTTTTTGCTCCCTGGGAGACAACTCTGACTTCCTTATCCGTGTCTTAGAGCATCTACAACCGGACCTACAATACCCGCTCCAAACGTCTGGGTGGGCTGCCCGGTCATTGCCTGAACACAAAACCGCGCCGCTTAAAACCGGCCCAATCGTCCAGACTGACCAGCAGTCCGGCCCATATGTGACGCGGATATGGGGAGGCCCAGACGCGCCCGAGCACCGCAGCCACGTCGGACCGGCCCGCTCGGGCCCATCCCACCCCCACCACCGTCCCCACAAAAACCCCACCCGCTCGGACGAACCCTAGTCACTCTCAGCCCTCTCGACATCTCCCCTCCCCTCCCGTCTTCTCTACTTCCTCCCCCAATCTCTCCGCCTCCTCCGTCATGGCCATGTCCGACCACGACTTCGGCAGTGAGAACGATCCCATGGACTGGGACGACCTCATGAAGGAGGAGGACGTCGGCTCCGGCAGCGACACGCCGGATGACGAGGAGCTCGTGCTCCGCATCGCCATCCAGCGCTCACGGCTAGACACTGGTAGGAGCTCGAGCTCCGTCGTGTTTGCCGCCGGCTCCTTCAGGGCCCACCACCGCAATGCATGCCGCGGGCGCCCGTCCCGCTCTACGGTGCTCCAGATCCCGAGCAGGGCAGCCGTCTCCCCTTCCCCTCCGGCGCCAGCATCGCCTGGGCAGCGCTGGGTGCTCGAGCCTGCGGCTCCCATGCAATGATAAAGCTCCTGTCTCCTGGTGCTTACGGTAAACAAATAATTAACCAGAAATTGTTATTTTGAAGTACCCTCAATCCATTCAACCAAATGAACTAAATTTTTATCATAACGTTTAGTATAAAATTAAAGAATTTTGGCTAATTTTTTACTTTCGATGTTATAGAAATAAAAACGAAACCATGGAAGATATTGCAATGAGAAGGTGGTAGATATAAGTGAGAAAAACACATACCCGTAGAATTCCTTATGTTGAAAATGTTAAAATGCTGAAAAATAGTACAAGCCACTATTTAGTGTGTCGGCATCATCAAACGAACCATCATCTGAAAATTGAGCAACACCTCAAAGTTGAAAACATATTCATGTATAAACATAGTCTCACAATTGTGTCTTGAATGAAATGATTTTTGGTTGGACATAAATTATAAACACTGTTTGGAGCAAGAGATCAGCTCTCAAGCTTAAACAGGAACAAAAAGGCTACTAAAGAAAATCGCCACTGCTGCCAAAAGTCAATGCCATTATCATCCTGCTGCGGTTATAAAATAATTTTGGTTTGTGTGTCGATGACAAAATGGTAAAATAAGTAAATAAAAAAGAACGTACCTTCGTGTCTGTACTAGCACGGTCCTGCATCATTCAATTACCAGTATGCCATAATGATCAAATAAATAAATAAGTAAATAATGAAATTGCCAGTATTCAAAAGAATGTGACCGAACTAAAGGTAGGAGTGCTTGCTGGTAGGTGAACTACATAAATCCAATTACTAACTCCCATACTGCTACATCCAGTTACTAACTGATAAAAAAAGGTTGATTACACTATGTACGAATTCAGTTTTGTAATCTTAGAGTAACTGTTCGCACGCGAACACGTCACCGTGTACCATCGACACCGGGGGTGATGCACCACAGCTCACGTCGAAGGAGACCCTGCCGGAAGCGCGGTACGCAAGCAGTCCGGCGGGTGCTTTTGAGGACCCGAAACCCCACACGCCCGGGAGGGACCCCGTCTGGGCGCGCGGCGGCTATGGGCTGCCCTAGGTCGACCTGATCGCCCCTAGGGCCTCGTCGATCGCCGCCCTCCAAGAAGAAGAACGAACGAAGAACGAGAAGAAAGATACAAGGGAGAGAGATAAAAAGTAGATGAACACGAAAAAGTAGTAGATTGATTTGTTCGATTGTGTGTTGTTCAATCGGCCGTCACCTCTCATCTATTTATGAGACGGCTGGACTTCCCGTACAAGAAAAGGACTAAAAATTCCGTCCAAAACATCAAAAACCCTAACCTAACTCGGACAGGAATCCTTGGCAATTTTCCGGATCAACTCGGAGCCACCGAGTGGTTTGCTTCGGTCCCACCGAGTGAACATGGCCAACCTTCTGTAATCTTCTGTATCTCACTCGGAATTTCCGAGTGGTTTCACTCGGAATTACCGAGTCAACTCGGTCTCACCGAGTCAAATCAACTCGGTCGGTCCGAAATGACTTTGCAGCTTCTGTTTCTGACCTTGTTTTGACTCCACAGGTTGCATACGACTTCGGATTAAGACGATTTTTATATCAAAATCAACCGTTTCGACGAGATGCACAACTTTGATGTTGAACACTTTTCCATCAGAGGCCATCTTAATTATGTTTCATGCCATTTTATAATCTGATGTCAACACGAGCATCTATGAAATCGTCATAACTTTTGCATCCGAGCTCCGTTTTGAACCATCTTCGTATCCATCTTGATCTTCTCGAAGAGAACCATCCGAAGGTGACTTCCAATCATAAGTTTGAATTAATGTTGACATAGCTTAAGCTACTTTTACTATTGTGCCACATTTGAGCGTCAACACATGCCCCCCTGTTTTTCGGCAAAGCTAGCGTGCCGAAAAATAACTTGTAGCGTCTTTGCTATAAGGACGATGTCAACACTCCATCGCCCATTGATATGCCTGCTTAGGACAATAAGTATATATCGGCCATTGCTTGTGTGAACTTTTTGATGCAAACTTGGGTGGTGAAACTTTCTCGACTTCATTAATCCGATGATAATCTTCCATAGATATGCATGTCAAAGCCATCCGCCAAACTATATTGTCCACCCTTCTGCTAGTATCTTGCAGATAATCAAAATGAACTTTCACCAATCCTTGCTTTCGCCTGCATAAAATTTTTATTAGTGGCCGAAGCGGTGAGCTTCGGATCGGCCTTACCTATGTCGGTGAGACCAAGCATCGGCTATTGATAGATATGCAATACACTATGATCAACATGGTAGCTTGATGTGTGACGCCCTCTGCTCGATCGTGCACTAATCAAACACGCAAACGTGCACGCTCGAGATCAGAGACGCACGGGAAGATATCACAACACAACTCTAAACTCAAATGTGAACATAAATCTTCATATTACAAACCGGGGGTCACGAGGACCCGAGTACATAAGTCATACACACAAATAATATCTGAGTACAGACATAAATAGCCAAGTTTGCCTTAAGAAGGCTAGCACAAACAGCGACACTGATCGAAAAGGCGAAGGCCTCCTGCCTAGGGCCTCAGAACTACTCCTGGTCGGCTGGCTCAACCCAGTAGTACGTGCCTCCGGGCCTCTCCTGGTAATAGTCTCCTGCGGTGGCATCTGGCTCCGGAACTCCGTCGTCTGATTTCAGCAAGCGGGTACGGGGAAAAAGATAGCAAAGCAGCCGTGAGTACTCATCCAAAGTACTCGCAAGACTGACATCAGATCTATACTAATTATGCATCGGTATCAAAGGAATGGGGCTATATCTTTGGTCTGAACTGCAGAATGCCAGAATAGAGGGGGAGAAGCCTAGCCTATCGAAGACTAGCATCTTGAAGCAATCTTGCAGCATCAGAAGAGAGTAGAACACAGTAGCATATAAGAGTGGTTATATAATAGCAACACCCTGAGATCCTTTCTCGACTCCCTGCGAGAAAGCGATCCCAAGAGCAGTATTAACAGTTTAATATTAAATCAGCATCAATTTGTAGTTGTAATGGATCAGGATACAACTCCGAGCGTCCTGTTACCGTGGACACGACTATTCGAATAGATCACTTCCCTGCAGGGGTGCACTACTGTTACCCAACACGCTCGATCACATCTGGCCGGACACACTTGCTGGGTAATGCCCGGCCTCGGGTGATCGACACGACGCAGTCCTACCTAGGCTCAGCAGAGAGGTCAGCATGCCGGTCTAAATCCTAAGTGCGAAGGGGTCTTGGGCCATCGCCCTTTGCACTCCTGCACGTTGCGAGACTGGCCGGGGCCCAGGCGTGGCACTGTATACACAAGTGACGTAACCAGCCCACCCCAGCAATCAGCCCGCATCTCTAAGCCGTGACATCTGAAGAGCTTTCGGCTGATACATACGACGTAGAGGGTCCCATAACCATTATCCCACGTGGTGGTAGTGCGTATATGGCCAGCGGCCAACTCAGATCAAATACCCAAATCCGTTAGGCGTATTTAGTAGCTCGCAGAGACGAACAAGATTCCTGTCGCTCCGACTTGGTAACACACGGCTCGCGGGTGCTCTTGGAGCCGACCCGTCTTTATCAAATGACAGTAGTAAAGTCCAAGTACCCGTGTGTCCAAAGTATCGAGAAGGAATCCGAGGAATCACCCTTGATGGATTCCCACTCGAAGTATCGGTCAAGGTGAACCCGGAGGAATCACCCTCGATGGATTCACACAAGAGGAATTGCACGACGGAAGTTTTATCGGAGGTGATGAAAGAGGAATCACCCTCGGTAACCCACTACCGGATAGCTATTCTACAGAGGCATCATCGGAAGTGAGATAAGAGGTATCACCCTCGGCACTCGGTTGTAGCTATGCAGAGTCGAACAACTTAGGGGGAATGTGCGGTGATGTGTTGGTCTCTGACCGTCGATCATACTGATCGAGGCACTGGTGGAAAAGCGTGGCAACAAGGACAAGGGTGTGGGGCCATTGATGTATCACTAACCAACCTATACTAAGCATATAGGATAACAGGTAAGGTATCAACAATAGGTTACAAAACCGGGCTATGCGTCAGAATAGGAAATATCAGAACAGTAATAGGGTCAATTCTAATGCAAGAATAAGAGGAAAAGAATAGGCGATATCTGGATGATCAAGGGGGTTTGCTTGCCTGGAAGCTCTGCTGAGAGGGGCTGGTCGTCTGAAGACTGCTTGTCTGGAGCGTAGTCGTACTCAACTGCGTCGGCGGCGGTCTCGGCGTCTAACGGGAGAGAAGGAGGGGGAAGAAACAATAAATTCATGGCAATAATGCAACAGCGATGCATGACATGCCTAATTGATATGCAGAGGTGATATAATGCCTATCTAATAGTTTTAGATAATTTTAGGAATTTATCTGGAATTATTTTATTAAAGTCATGCACTATTCATCTATCGAATACGGGCAAAAAGTTTCATGTTCACCTAGATAGGAGTGATGGTCAAGCATTTTGACCACATATTCTGATTCTTCATATTTTTCTGATCATTTTTCATGTATAAATTATTTTCATCCGAGTTACGGTTTATTTTATATGATTTTTCAAAGTTTTAATCATTTTCTGCAATTTCTGAAATTATTTAATTCAAATTATCCAAAACAATAGCCAGTGACATCAACATGACGTCAGCAGTCAACTGAGTCGGTGGACTGGTCAATCTGACCAGTGGGTCCCACTTGTCATACACAGTGGCTTAATTAGAGTTTAATCTAATCTAAACAGAGTCTAATTAGCAGGTGGACCCCACTGTCAGTGACTAACCTAATTATTGGATTAACTTTAAGTTTGAATTAATTTAATTACACGCGGGGCCCACATGTCAGTGGCTGGGCCAGCCCAATCAGCGGGTTGACCTAGTCAACGGGTCAACTGGGCCCACCCGCCAGCGTCACAGGGGGCCGCCACTTCAGCGCCAGGTCAGCGTCGCCGGAGCTTTGCCGCCAGCGACCATTCCAACGGCAGCGCAGCTCGGGAGGTGGTCGGGATTCGTCCTCCGGCCACCAAATCGAGCGCAGAGGGGCGGGATCGAACGAGCGCGGAGCGGCGCATCTCGTGGTGGTACAGGCCCGGCCGGAGACGGGCTAAAACGACGGCGGCGAGCTCGAACGCGGCGGCCGGAGTTCGGGCATCGGCGGAACACGGCGAAACGCGGCGCTAGCGAGCAACTAAACAGTTAGGCGGGCTCTACGTGCGCGCGCGAAGTCGACGGACTTGCGCGCGTGACCAAATGGTTACCGGACGGCTGCCGGCGACGAGCTCGGGCGGCGAGGAGTTCGGCCATGACGGGGGAGCTCACAAGAGCGCGCGTTCGACGGCGAGAGGAGAGGGGAAGGAGTGGATGCTCACCGGGGAGGCACACGGGGGCCCGGCGGAGGCTTAGGAGCAGCAGGGCGGCGGCATTTGACGGGAAAACGCCGACGACCGAAGACGGGGAGGAGCTCGATCCCGGAGTTGTGGTGGCGCAGAGCCCGTTCCCGTGGTCGGAGAGGAAGTAGAGGAGGAAGGCGGAGCTTCTGGCGAGGTCTTAGCCGGCGAGGACGACGGTAGCCACGGCAGCGAGCTCGGCCATGGCGACGGAGGCACGGGCGCGTTCTGACTCGAGGAGAGGGACGAGGGAGAGGGGGTGAACGGGCTAGGGTTCCGCGAGGGGGTCCGCGGAGAGGCTCTTATCCATCCCGCGACGCCAATGGCGCCGACGGATGGGCGACAGCTGCCCATCGGCGCTCGAGCGCGTGCCCGCGCCAACACGCAGGAGAGAGGGAGAGTGGTAGGAGACGAGCGGGAGAGGTGGGCTGGGCCGCACTGTTTGAACTTAGGCCCAGCCGCACAGTAGCATTCGGCCTTTTCTCTTTTTATTTTTCTGTTTATTTATGTCTTTACTGTTTTGTAAAAGTTTGGCCTCGAAATGACTTTTCTAAAATTGGTGACTTAGCTCAATATTTACAGTGCAAAATTAACTACTACCAGAAATAGGTTTGGAGACAATATGATTTCATTTGAAATTTTATTAAATAAAATGGGATTGATTATTGCTGTTTGGTTCTGTTTTGATGATGTTAGAGTCATCTAGATAATTTAGGTGATGTTGTTTTTCTTAACATAATTAGTTATGGATTATTTGCTATTTAATGAACATTTTTGTTTTCAAATTGGAACAACATTTATTTTCACTTTAAATTTGAGTTGGAATTTGAAATGAGATATGATGCAAATGATGATCAAGCACTGTTAAACATGGTGACTTGGCATTATCAAAAGGTGATCACTATAGCTTAATTACATGGGTTGTTACAATTCTCCTCCTCTAAAAGAAATTCTCGTCCCGAGAATTAAAGGTAGGCTGGAAGAGAGTGGGGTATTCTTCACGAAGGCGATCTTCGCGTTCCCAAGTGGCTTCATCTTCAGAATGATTTGACCACTAGCCTTTGATCCCAAAACGGTGAGTGCCCTTCATCGGAGTGACACGAAGGTAAGCTTGTTCGCCAGGTTGATAGACCATTACCTGGTGTTTTCGATCATAGTTGCTCTTCTGACGAGACTGAGCATCTTTCAAATGTTCACGGACAATGCGGACTTGTTCTTCAGCTTGTTGAATAATGTCCGGACCGAAGAGTGGCCGTTCCCCAGTTTCTGACCAATTCAGTGGGGTTCGGCACTTACGTCCATAGAGAACTTCAAATGGTGCCATCTTCAGACTAGCTTGATAGCTATTGTTGTAAGAGCATTCGGCATACGGAAGAGATTCCTCCCATTTCTTACCGAATGAGATGACACAAGCTCGAAGCATATCTTCAAGCACTTGATTAACTCGTTCAACTTGTCCCTGAGACTGGGGGTGAAAAGCGGTGCTGGAGGACAGATGAGTCCCCGTAGCTTCTTGGAAACTGTTCCAAAACCTTGAGGTAAAGAGGCTGCCACGGTCTGAGTTGATCTGCAACGGAATACCGTGGAGTGACACAATTCTGGAAACATATAAGTCTGCTAACTGACTAGCAGTGATTGTCTCCTTGACTGGCAGAAAGTGAGCAACCTTTGAGAATCGGTCAATGACAACAAAGATAGCATCATGACCCTTCTGCGATCTGGGAAAACCAGTAATGAAATCCAATTCGACTTTGTCCCATTTCCATTCAGGAATATCAAGGGGTTGCAGAGTTCCAGCAGGTCTTTGATGTTCTGCTTTGATGCGACGGCAAACGTCACACTCAGCAACATAGCGAGCAATGTCTCGCTTCATATCCGGCCACCAATATCTCTGTCGAATGTCTTGGTACATCTTGGTACTACCAGGGTGAATTGAGAGAGGCGTATCATGAGCTTCTTTTATAACATCCGAACGAGAGTCCAGATTATGCTTTCTAGGGACCACTAGGCGGCCTTTGAAGAACAAGGTACCATCATCATCAACATGGTAGAATGAAGAATTTCATTTGGAGAGGTATTTCTTAATATTCTCGACTTCAGAGTCATATTTCTGCCTTGTCTTGATGTTGCACTCGAGGTCCGGTTCAACAACCAGGGTAGTGAGATAACCCTGAGGAACAATGTGAAGGTTCAACTTGTGAAGTTCTTCATAAAGAAGAGGTTGTGCTTGCTGAACCATGAGGTTGTTGCAATAAGACTTGCGACTCAAAGCATCGGCCATTACATTCACCTTGCCAGGGGTATAAGAGATATCCATGTCATAATCGGCTATTGTCTCGAGCCATCTTTGTTGATGGAGGTTCAAATCTGGTTGACTATACAGATACTTCAGACTTTGGTGGTCCGTGTATATCTCGCAACGATTACTGAGAAGGTAATGTCGCCACAACTTCAGAGCATAGATAACTGCTGCTAACTCAAGATCATGTGTTGGATACTTATCTTCGTGAGGACGCAATTGACGAGAGCCATAAGCAATCACTTTGCGCTCTTGCATCAGGACACAGCCTAATCCTTGACGGGATGCGTCGCAATATATCACAAAGTCCTTGCGGGAATCAGGGGGAGCTAGCACTGGGGCAGATGTCAACTTATCTTTAAGTGTCTGAAAACTTTCTTGGCACTTTTCCGTCCACTCAAACTTCTTGCCTTTGTGGAGCAAGTCAGTCAGTGGCTTAGCAATCTTGGAGAAGTTCTCGACGAAACAGCGGCAATAGCTAGCAAGACCGAGAAAAATTCTGACTTGCTTGACATTCTTCGGGGGAGTCCAGTCAAGAATAGCCTGAACTTGTTCTGGGTTAACAGCAATGCCATCTTTGGAAATCACATGACCAAGATAGGTCACCTCAGATAACCAGAATTCACATTTGGAGTATTTAGCATACAGTTGATGTTCTTGAAGTTTCTCCAATACAAGCCGAAGATGTTCGGCGTGTTCTTCTTCATTCTTGGAAAATATAAGGATATCATCCAAATAAACCATGACGAATTTGTCGAGGTAATCCATGAAGATATAGTTCATCAATCGAGAAAAGGTTGCTGGAGCATTGGTTAATCCGAAGGACATGACGGTGTACTCGTATGATCCATAACGAGTAACGAAAGTGGTCTTCGGAATATCCTCTTTACGAACTCGGATCTGATGGTAACCCAACCTTAAGTCGAGTTTAGTAAACACAGAGGATCCAGCAAGTTGATCATAAAGATCGTTGATTCGGGGTAGTGGGTATTTGTTCTGGATTGTGGCTTGGTTGATAGGCCGATAGTCCTGGACCAATCGGTTAGTCCCATCCTTCTTCTTAACAAAGAGAGAAGGTGCTCCCCAAGCAGAAGAACTGGGGCGGATGAAACCCTTTTTAAGTGACTTGTCGATTTCGTCCTTAAGTTCAAGGAGTTCATGCGGTGGCATCTTGTATGGGCGCTTGGCAATAGGAGTGGTGCCTGGTTTCAAGTCGATGACGAATTTAACGGCTCTAACAGGGGGTATTCCTGGATGTTCTTCTGGAAAGACGTCCGGAAAATCGTGAACGACTGGAACATTCTCAATTCCCTCAAGAGGTGAAGCGTTCAAAGCATTCAGAGCATATATCCGAGCTTCGGCATTCCGAGTAATTCGGGCGGTGTAGTTCACTATCTCGTCGGAGGGGTGAAGGAGCTGGACGACTTTGGTGGCACAATTGATCGAAGCAATGTGAGCTTTCAACCAATCCATTCCCAGAATGAGGTCTATGGTGGAAGACTTTAGAACGATGGGGGAGACAAGGAACTCTAATCCTTCAATCTCGATGGTGACGTTAGGTGCGATCATGTCAGCATGACAATGGGCCCCGGGAATTTTAACGACTAATGGAGTATGCATCTTTTCATATTGTATGCCATGCATGAATGCAAATGCTCCAGAGACGAATGAATGTGATGCTCCTGAATCAAATAAAACAGAAGCAGGTACTGAGTTAACGAGGAGGGTACCCATCACAGTTTCAGGTTGATCCTGAACTTCTTCAATATCGACGTGGTAAGCCTGTCCACGACCATAAGCAGAAGACCCAGTATTATAGTTTTGGGTCTGGTTGTTGCCACGACCATTGCCACGACCAGTAGGAGGAAGTGCCAACTGATTCTGATTCTGGCGGTAGTCCTTGGCAAGGTGATCTGGGCGGCGACACTTGAAACACAGACCATCTTCAGGACGAAGAGGAGCAGCACGTGGTGGAATAGCTTGAGCTCTTGGCTGCCTCGGTGGTGGAGGAGGCAAAAGAGGTGCCCCATAAGAAGGCCTTAGCGCAGGGGCAGTTAGACGATACATGCTGTTGGGAATCCAGATTTTACGCCTTTGTCCTGAGCTCGAAGATGAGCCAATGTCACGATTGCGCTTGAGTGATTCCTTATGTTCCATCTGAGCGGTCTCAACCTGGATAGCCTTGTTCACCAGGGTGGCGAAGTCGTGAACAGCAAGTGCAAGCTTGAGGTCTGGCTGGAGTCCGTCGCGGAATTTCTCCTGTCTGCGTGCATCTGTGGCAATGTCTTCTTCAGCATAGCGGGACAGGTTAAGGAATTCCCGCTGATAAGCTTCGACAGTCTTACTGCCCTGAGTGAGGTTGCGAAACTCTCTTTTCTTCTGGTCCATGATTCCCTGGGGAATGTAGCGGGCACGGAAAGCAATCTGAAACTCGTTCCAGGTAACGACTGTCCCAGCAGGTAGTGAACTCCTGTGGGTGTGCCACCATTGAGCAGTGGCACCCTTCAAGAAGTAGGACGCGAAGGTGACAAAGTTGGCGGGGGCGACATTGGCAGACTCCATCTCGTAGGTGATGTCGCGAAGCCAGTCATCAGCATCCAGTGGCTGTTCAGAGTTGCGGAAAACAGTAGGACTGAGACGCACAATCTCCTGTAGAGTTATTGCGGCAGGGTGCTGATTCTGAGCATTCTGGTTCTGGTGCGGAAACTGAGCCATAATTCCAACCATGAACTGGCGGTTCAGCTCGAATTGCTGCATCATAGCTGCCATATAGTCTGGCGGTGGTGGCTGCTCGGGAGCACGGCCACGACCACGACCACCTGGTCTAACCATCCTGCTAAAAATTTAACAGGGGTAGTTCAGTAAAAACAACTGCAAGTGTTTAGAGACAAACATGATGTAACATGACAATGAATAAGTAGTGCAATAGATACATAACAGTAGTCAATTTAAGACATACAGATCCATACACAGAGTCGGTTACACGCGGACAACATAAGTTCGGAAAATTAAACAACTAGACATACTAGGCGGCGCGCAGGCACGCGGTGAGGAATACAACAACGAGACATAGCAAAGGCTACATCAACGTCGGGGAAAACCACTGAAACCAGGTAACTGCAGGTGCGGACGATGAGTGTCCATGGTAGGAAGGTCCTGCGCTCCGTGAGCACTCTGATGCAGAACCCGATCTCGAACTGGCAGAAGAGGCCCACGTGCGGGTGTGTGACCTCCAACAGCCGGCCAATCAATACCTGTAGGCATCTGAGTCCTGCGCGGGTAAAGGATGTACTCTGGATGTATCCCTGCACGAATAGCTGGCAGCAACTGTGTCATAGCATCGTAGAGACGTGCCCGAGTGGCAAACAACTCGACGGCAAGAGCCCGGGCAGTGCGATCCAGAGCCTGAGTGCACTGAATCAAAACCTGCGGGTCGTATCGACATCGCTCGTACGGGACACAGACAACTGTTTAGTATCCGGTAGCATCTCCAGCAGGGGCATACGGGATGTATCAGAACTCGGAGTCATCCAGGCGACTATGCTCGCCACGAAGACGTGCGACAGCAGAATGGGCAGCATCATGGACTGCCATATCAATCGTCACGCCGATACCGTGAAAAGTGTGCAACTCAGTGACGGAGTCGTTCCGCTGATCAAAGATACAAACATCGGCATGGTACTGCTCCTGGTTGAACTCGCGGAAATCCTCGTAAACCATGTACTCGGGGTACCAGCGGTAGCCCAATCTGGTCAGGAGGGCGATCATGATAGCTGGAAAACCAGTCGCATCACGAGCCCAAGTCTGAAGTACAAGCTGCGTCGCAGGGTGCGGCGGAAACAAGCGATCCATCTGAAACAGAGGAAATTCAAGATTGTCAAATGACAGTGAGTGAATTCTTGCATCGTGCATTCAAGGAAGTAATTTGCAGATAATCAAAGCTCCGGGTGGACGTGATCACGAGAACCTAGAGTCAGAGTTAGTAAATTTTTAACCCGAATAGAAGAGAGATCAGAATCCCAGAGTATAGAAGAGGAATAAAAGATCCTAATACCATCCATTGGCGACGTGGGCCCGTAAGCCACACAGCTATGTTAGTAAAATATAGTTTTTCAAAGACTAGACTCAACTTCGACCAAGGAATTGGAAGGGGGCTTCCTACAGGCAGTCGGCTCTGATACCAACTTGTGACGCCCTCTGCTCGATCGTGCACTAATCATACACGCAAACGTGCACGCTCGAGATCAGAGACGCACGGGAAGATATCACAATACAACTCTAAACTCAAATGTAAACATAAATCTTCATATTACAAACCGGGGGTCACGAGGACCCGAGTACATAAGTCATACACACAAATAATATATGAGTACAGACATAAATAGCCAAGTTTGCCTTAAGAAAGCTAGCACAAACATCGACACTGATCGAAAAGGCAAAGGCCTCCTACCTAGGGCCTCCGAACTACTCCTGGTCGGCTGGCTCAACCCAGTAGTATGTGCCTCCAGGGCTCTCCTGGTAGTAGTCTCCTGCGGTGGCATCTGGCTCCCGGACTCCGTCGTCTGATTTCAGCAAGCGGGTATGGGGAAAAAGATAGCAAACCAACCATGAGTACTCATCCAAAGTATTCGCAAGACTGACATCAGATCTATACTAATTATGCATCGGTATCAAAGGAATGGGGCTATATCTTTGGTCTGAACTGCAGAATGCCAGAATAGAGGGGGAGAAGCCTAGCCTATCGAACACTAGCATCTTGAAGCAATCTTGCAGCATCAGAAGAGAGTAGAACACAGTAGCATATAATAGTGGTTATATAATAGCAACGCCCTGAGATCCTTTCTCGACTCCCTGCGAGAAAGCGATCCCAAGAGCAATATTAACAGTTTAATATTAAATCAACATCAATTTGTAGTTGTAATGGATCAGGATACAACTCCGAGCGTCCTGTTACCGTGGACACGGCTATTCGAATAGATCACTTCCCTGCAGGGGTGCACTACTGTTACCCAACACGCTCGATCACATCTGGCCGGACACACTTGCTGGGTAATGCCCGGCCTCGGGTGATCGACACGACGCAGTCCTACCTAGGCTCAGCAGAGAGGTCAGCATGCCGGTCTAAATCCTAAGTGCGAAGGGGTCTTGGGCCATCGCCCTTTGCACTCCTGCATGTTGCGAGACTGGCCGGGGCCCAGGCGCGACACTGTATACACAAGTGACGTAACCAGCCCACCCCAGCAATCAGCCCGCATCTTTGAGCTGTGACATCTGAAGAGCTTTCGGCTGATACATACGACGTAGAGGGTCCCATAACCATTATCCCACGTGGTGGTAGTGCGTATATGGCCAGCGGCCAACTCAGATCAAATACCCAAATCCGTTAGGCGTATTTAGTAGCTCGCAGAGACGAACAGGATTCCTGTCGCTCTGACTTCATAACACACGGCTCGCGGGTGCTCTTGGAGCCGACCCGTCTTTATCAAATTACAGTAGTAAAGTCCAAGTACCCGTGTGTCCAAAGTATCAAGAAGGAATCCGAGGAATCACCCTTGATGGATTCCCACTCGATGTATCGGTCAAGGTGAACCTGGAGGAATCACCCTCGATGGATTCACACAAGAGGAGTTGCACGACGGAAGCTTTATCGGAGATGATGAAAGAGGAATCACCCTCGGTAACCCACAACCGGATAGCTATTCTACAGAGGCATCATCGGAAGTGAGATAAGAGGTATCACCCTCAGCACTCGGTGGTAGCTCTGCAGAGTCGAACAACTTAGGGGGAATGTGCGGTGATGTGTTGGTCTCTGACCATCGATCATACTGATCGAGTCACTGGTGGAAAAGCGTGGCAACAAGGACAAGGGTGTGGGGCCATTGATGTATCACTAACCAACCTATACTAAGCATATAGGATAACAAGTAAGGTATCAACAACAGGTTACAAAACCAGGCTATGCATCAGAATAGGAAGTATCAGAACAGTAATAGGGGCAATTCTAATGCAAGAATAAGAGGGAAAGAATAGGCGATATCTAGATGATCAAGGGGGTTTGCTTGCCTGGAAGCTCTGCTGAGAGGGGCTGGTCGTCTAAAGGCTGCTCGTCTGGAGCGTAGTCGTACTCAACTGCGTACGGCGATGGTCTCGGCGTCTAACGGGAGAGAAGGAGGGGGAAGAAACAATAAATTCACGGCAATAATGCAAGAGCGATGCATGACATGCCTAATTGATATGCAGAGGTGATATAATGCCTATCTAATAGTTTTAGATAATTTTAGGAATTTATCTGGAATTTCTGAAATTATTTAATTCGAATTATCCAAAACAGTAGCCAGTGACGTCAGCATGGCGTCAGCAGTCAACTGAGTCGGTGGACTGGTCAATCTGACCAGTGGGTCCCACTTGTCATACATAGTGGCTTAATTAGAGTTTAATCTAATCTAAACAGAGTCTAATTAGCAGGTGGACCCCACTGTCAGTGACTAACCTAATTACCGGATTAACTTTAAATTTAAATTAATTTAATTACACACGGGGCCCACATGTCAGTGGCTGGGCCAGCCCAGTCAGCGGGTTGACCCAGTCAACGGGTCAACTGGGCCCACCCGCCAGCGTCACAGTGGGCCGCCACGTCGGCGGCAGGTCAGCGTCGCCGGAGCTTTGCCGCCGGCGACCATTCCAGCGGCGGCTTGGCTCAGGAGTTGGTCGGGATTCGTCATCCGGCCACCAAATCGAGCGCGGAGGGGCGGGATCGAACGAGCGCGGAGCGGCGCATCTCGTGGTGGTACAGGCCTGGCCGGAGACGGGCTAAAACGACGGCGGCGAGCTCGAACGCGGCGGCCAGAGTTCGGGCATCGGCGGAACACGGCGAAACGCGGTGCTAGCGAGCAACTAAACAGCTAGGCGGGCTCTACGTGCGCGCGCGAAGTCGACGGACTTGCGCTCGTGACCAAATGGTTACCGGAAGGCTGCCAGCGACGAGCTCGGGCGGCGAAGAGTTCGGCCATGACGGGGGAGCTCGCAAGAGCGCGCGTTCGACGGCGAGAGGAGAGGGGAAGGAGTGGATGCTCACCGGGGAGGCACACGGGGCCCGGCGGAGGCTTAGGAGCAGCAGGGCAGCGGCATTTGACGGGAAAACGCCGGCGACCGAAGACGGGGAGGAGCTCGATCCCGGAGCTGTGGTGGCGCAGAGCTCGTTCCCGTGGTCGGAGAGGAAGTAGAGGAGGAAGGCGGAGCTTCTGGCGAGGTTTTAGCCGGCGAGGACGACGGTAGACACGGCAGCGAGCTCGGCTATGGCGACGGAGGCACGGACTCGTTCTGACTCGAGGAGAGGGACGAGGGAGAGGGGGTGAACGGGCTAGGGTTCCGCGAGGGGGTCCGCGGAGAGGCTCTTATCCATCCCGCGGCGGCAGCGGCGCCGACGGATGGGCGACAGCTGCCCATCGGCGCTCGGGCGCGTGCGCGCGCCGACACGCAAGAGAGAGGGAGAGAGGTAGGAGACAAGCGGGAGAGGTGGGCTGGGCCGCACTGTTTGAACTTAGGCCCAGCCACACAGTAGCATTCGGCCTTTTCTCTTTTTATTTTTCTGTTTATTTATGCCTTTACTGTTTTGCAAAATGTTTGGCATCGAAATGACTTTTGTAAAATAGGTGACTTAGCTCAATATTTACAGTGCAAAATTAACTACTACCAGAAATAGGTTTGGAGACAATATGATTTCATTTGAAATTTTATTAAATAAAATGGGATTGATTATTGCTGTTTGGTTCTGTTTTGATGATGTTAGAGTCATCTAGATAATTTAGGTGATGTTGTTTTTCTTAACATAATTAGTTATGGATTATTTGTTATTTAATGAACATTTTTGTTTTCAAATTGAACAACTTTTATTTTCACTTTAAATTTGAATTTCAATTTTGAGTTGGAATTTGAAATGAGATATGATGCAAATGATGATCAAGCACTGTTAAACATGGTGACTTGGCATTATCAAAAGGTGATCACTGTAGCTTAATTACATGGGTTGTTACATGATGCTTGCTGTTCCAACTCTCTCCAATTGTCATGTCTAGATATATGAAAATTTGAAAGCAACCCAAGGAGAATATTACATCTAGACATGCCTCAAGATTAATTATAAGTGGTTCATCAAAAAATTGATAACTTTTTGATATTCATTGCACTACTAGTAACGAATCACCGAAAGCCTGAAAAAGCTTCAATCCGAATAACAATGTATATTCGGCTTTGATTATTTGTGCAAGAAATATTCTAAGTAGCATGAGGCTTCAAAAATAGTACCATAAGGAGATATATAAACAACACCAACACCTTGGCCATTGCTACGAATTGAACCATCAAAACATAATCTCCATAGTACTAGAGAGACAAGGCTAATATCAATATTATGCATGATGTCAATATGATGCTCAATAATAAAATCAACAATGATTTGGCCTTACGTAAATTCTGAAAATTAATAAGCCAACGCACATCCAATCAAAACGTAATTCCACTTTGCAATTTTGATGAATTGGTCCATGCATAATATCTTCAATGGCATCAATTTGACAAGTTTCTATGAAAGGACTTGTCTCGATCTCTAATCAAACTAAGGACGATGTTAGAATACCACACCGGCCATTTTTAGATATATTCTTAGGGAGATAGATAAATATCGGCCACCTCCATAAGGTTCATGTAGACTTCATCCACCAAAGCATGTATAGCCGAAATAAACAAATGAAATAACAATCAAATATTTCGGCACTTTTGGATTAGCAACAAAAATGTAACTAACCAAATGTATAGTGATTTGGTAATACCCTCTCATGATGTAAAAAATTATGTTGCATCCATGGATCAAAATAAATCCATGGAGGGTAATTGATCATACCTGGGGATAAATTCCATGGCAAAGGCATCAATGGCATGGTTAAAGAATATGGATGATGTGCTAACCGAAGATTTTGATGTTGTGATGCAAACCTTCGGCTTAATTGTTCGTCGGTTTCATCCTTCTCTTTCTTCACTCTTTTTGTACTTGTTGCAATAGAAGCTTGCACATCATTTTTGTTTTGATCCCCCCCCTTGGGAACCCATGCCATGTTCTTCTTTCTAAGTTCTTGTGCACCAAGTTTTTGCAATTTCTTCTTTTGCCAATATGATAAGCCGAGTGGGCGCCCCGGCTGTGATTTTGTTTGAAGCAATGGCAATCCTTGTTTTACCTTGTGCACTCTCAACTTCTTCTCTTCAGATTTAGCACTTAATTGATTTGCCTCATCGCCTTTAGTAGACAATGTCAATACTTTAATTGGCTCTTTTTGATTTGAGATCAAATTTGAAGTAGCACTCTTACGACCATCTCTTTTAACGCGGTAAACCTGCTTGACCACCTCTTTCTTCTTCCTTGAGCTCTGGACCGATTCCTTATGATTGAAATGGTTTTTGACATGCGATTGTTCATCAAATGTTGATCTTCTTGGAGCTGCATAATGTTGGTAAGATGGTCTAACAGAAGATGGATAATGAGCCCTTGTATCATACCTGTCCCATGGTGGATATGGATTTACATGAGCATAGGGAGGTATCCATGGCATTGGCATTGACGGCTCAAAATAAGGATATGAATATGTTGCATTAAAATTCTCATTTTGCCAATACCAATCCTCAGATTTGCGCCTAGGGGGTGATCTTGATGTTTTTGCATTACTCGGCCAATAAGCACTTTTATCTTCACTCTCCTTTTGATATTTATCTAATAATTGTGCAAAAGTGACTTTGGATTTCTTGCGCTTGTGCTTATTGCGGCCTTTATCTCCTTTGGTTTCGCTTGCATCGATCTTTGGATTGTTTTGTTGCACCCCAGTCCTTGGCGTCTTCATTGTAACTTCGATAGAACTCATGCCTTCAAGAATATTTTCATTATGCTCTTGAACAACTTCTTTACTTGAAAACTTGATCCCATCACCTGCAGTTTTTACCTTCTCATCTTTAAAGGAATCGTCTTGAAGCAAATGATTCAAAAACTTTTTGCCATCAGGACCAATCGGAATAGACTGGTCATCCCTTGGTGTTTCAACAAATTTCAATCGTCCTTTTTCAATGGCCGATTTAACTATTTGGCGAAACATGTTGCAATCCTCAAAACTATGCTGGAACGAATCATGCAACTTACAATACATTCGTCCGTGGATAAATGGCTTTACATGGTGATCAAGAATTCTAATATAATCATTTTTCAACAACAAAATCAAAGATTTGATCACACATGCTTGAATTGAAGGTAAACTTCTTATTTTCTAGCCGATCTTGCTGTGAGAACGGCTTTCGAACTAAGCACATCAATGGTTCGGATTTGACATCCCCCCATTCAGCTATGAATTTTCTTTCGCATTCTTTTTCCGATGTCATTGGGTAAGATATTATACTAGCATCGGTTTTCTCAAAAGAATTTAACCTTGGCTTTAAGTTTCTGAAATGAAAATAGTTAGAATATACATGCCTCAATTGAGACCAAGTGTAAGCCAAGTATGAAACAAGCAAAGCTACCCATGTAGATATAAACTCTAAATAAAACAACGGGGAAAGCTTTGATTGTAATAAGTCACTATCGGTCTCTATGAATGGTACAATGTGTTGACCGATATGCTTTGTAACAATTTTATTGCTAACAAGTAAATTACCCTTCATCATTGGTCTTTCAAAATTACTTATAAGATTTTTCCTAATAGATGCATCAACAATAAAGTTGTGACCAAATCTAAAAATAGGTAAATCACTTGTTAGACATACCCCTTCATACACGCTGGGAGAACATGATGGTTGTATCACTTCAATAATACTTTGCTCCACTTTTGAATGACTCTCCAATGCCTTGGCGTCCTCTTTTTATTCAATAGATTCGGTACACATACTACTTGATTCGGCTTTTTCAATAACCGAATTTTCTTTGTTACCTGAATCTATACTTTTTCCTTTTTGAATTTGCAAGGCTTCTCGCTCTTGTCTAATTTTAGCCCACATCTCAGCTTGGCGAGCTTTAAACTTTTTCATCTCAATTTCCATCCACTCCTCATGAGATTGCCCCCCAATACTCTGAGACTCTTCCGGCAATGAGGTGCTGAAACTTTGCAATTGTTTAGGGGGTACAGTCGATGGTTCAACACTGGGCGAATGCATCATTTGCACAACTCTAGATTTTACAGCAGCAAAATCATGAGGCTTCCCGCCTTCTATTAGTTCGAATAGAGTTGCACAAATCCCAAGAGAATGTAAGCTTGTTCTCAATTACCCAGTCTGGATATGGTCGCCCCCCGATGCATTTAGACTCTTTTGGTAATGAGATGTTGCCGAAATTCTGTAATTGTGTAGGGAGAACATGATATGCCACGGTAGTAGGTGAAAGCATTTGTGCTCCTGCTGAAGTTTCACTTATTCGGCCATGACCGTGAAGGTGCGGAGCCGAATTATGGACATCAACAGTTGCGTATGGTGCCAAAAAATTAGTAACGTGAGGTGTAGCATATGATGGTTGAGGGTAATTGGCCGAATAGCTAGTAGTAGCATGGCCAATTCTCCCATTCATCGGCATGGTTGGACTAGTGTATTGCAAATTAGTTGCCGATGAATAAAAGGGTGAAACACTTTCTTGCATGCTATTGAAAGTTCCTACATGGGGTGTTTCAACTTGATTAACAGAACTCATCATGTTGTTCATCGACATACGAATTTGTGGGGTTGCCGATGCATGAGAGTTGGAATACATATGTTGCATGTTACTAAAATTATATGAAGTTGAAGCATGGAGATTATTTTGAATCGGCTGTTGCACATAATTAGATGCATGATTGATAAAACTGGGGCTAGCCGATACATTCTGCTCATTAAGTGATCTAGCAACAACATACGCATTATTTGCATCTACATAAGTGAATTGGGTAGTCATATTACCTTTGTAGATTGCAAACCCTAGATGACGATCTCTTCGTAGCAAAAACGGGCTGGAGACCATTCAGAGCTTCGTCCCAAGCGGAGTCGTCAAAAAGTGTGTTCGCACACGAACACGTCACCGTGTACCCTCGACGCCGGGGGTGATGCACCGCAGCTCACGTCGAAGGAGACCCTGCCGGAAGCGCGGTACGCAAGCAGTCCGGCGGGTGCTTTTGAGGACCCGAAACCCCACACGCCCAGGAGGGACCCCGTCTGGGCGCGCGGCGGCTATGGGCTGCCCTAGGTCGACCTGATCGCCCCTAGGGCCTCGTGGATCGCCGCCCTCCAAGAAGAAAAACGAACGAAGAACGAGAAGAAAGATACAAGGGAGAGAGATAAAAAGTAGTAGATTGATTTGTTCGATTGTGTGTTGTTCAATCGGCCGTCACCTCTCATCTATTTATAAAAAGGCTGGACTTCCCGTACAAGAAAAGGACTAAAAATTCCGTCCAAAACATCAAAAACCCTAACCTAACTCGGACAAGAATCCTTGGCAATTTTCCGGATCAACTCGGAGCCACCGAGTGGTTTGCTTCGGTCCCACCGAGTGAACATGGCCAACCATCTGTAATCTTCTGTATCTCACTCGGAATTTCCGAGTGGTTTCACTCGGAATTACCGAGTCAACTCGGTCTCACCGAGTCAAATCAACTCGGTCGGTCCGAAATGACTTTGCATCTTCTGTTTCTGACCTTGTTTTGACTCCACAGGTTACATACGACCTCGGATTAAGACGATTTTTATATCAAAATCAACCGTTTCGACGAGACGCACAACTTTGATGTTGAATACTTTTCCATCAGAGGCCATCTTAATTATGTTTCGTGCCATTTTATAATCTGATGTCAACACGAGCATCTGTGAAATCGTCATAACTTTTGCATCCGAGCTCCGTTTTGGACCCTCTTCGTATCCATCTTGATCTTCTCGAAGAGAGCCATCCGAAGGTGACTTCCAATCATAAGTTTGAATTAATGTTGACATAGCTTAAGCTACTTTTACTATTGCGCCACTTTTGAGCGTCAACAGTAACAAAATCATAGTAATTCAGTATTGTACTTCAATCAATATTAATTTGTGCTTTTACTCCAGTTCCCATTTCCCAAGATGTTTCTACGTGGCAAACAAAATCCAGGGGCAAGCTGGCATGAACTTGACATCTAATGCCTTACAAATCTAACTCAAGGTTAACACACACGCACTGCAGACACACGTATCTGCGAGGATCTAGGTAGTCATGCATCGCCACAAATGAACGATGCGACCGATCGGCACTGCAGACAGAAGATGTCATGTACTCTTGTCACGACGCAAAACGGAAACTGTACGTACACGCCTGCTAGAAGTGATCTTGTTAGTGACAGTGCTAATTTCCATTACGCAGGATTAAATTAGGTTAGTGACAGTGCTAATTTTTTTTTCCCCGCCAAAAAAAAAAGTGACAGTGCTAATTTCCATTACACAGTAATTAATTAGCCTACGCGCGGAGAGCACTACTTCCACTGAGAATATACTGACGTAATTAGGATAATGCAGATTAATGAATTCAAGGCCTGAAAAAGCTCAAGGGATCGGACTGGAATAACGGCGGAAGAAAGAAGATATGATCAGACTTACAGCGATCAGACGGAGATGGGAGGAAGACGACGACGGCCTCCTGATGCATGATCGCTCGGGTTATCGGATGGATGGCGGACAGACGGTGATGGCGACGTGCAAACGGCTGACCCCGGATGCCCTAGTTTGTGCGCTCACGGCGGCTGCAATATGTCCAGGATCAAGTCGATCTGCAAAACTGGAGAGGAGGCGGCTGCAATGGTGGGATCGTTAGCGAATGACGGATTTACCCTTTCACAAACTAATTGGTCCCACCTAAATTTTGTAACGGTCTCACCATTACATGTAATTTTCTGTAATTTCAATTTGGTAACTCCTATTTTCCCACCGTCAGATCAGGGTGAACGGACGGCTCCTAAAATCGTCAATCACCGTAACAGTTGTATAATGTAATTTCCACGGTCCGTTTTTTTTTTTTTGAAAAAACTTCTGATCTGTTCTTCAACTGTCAAGGTAATACAAAGAACACTAGAAGTAAAATTTACATCCAGGTTTGTAGACAACCTAGCGACGACTATAAGCACTGGAGCGAGCCGAAGGCGCGCCGCCATCATCGTCCCTCCATCACCGGAGTCAGGCACACCTTGTTGTAGTAGACAGTCAGAAAGTCGTCGTGCTAAGGCCCCAGAGCACCAGAACAGCAACCGCCACCGATGAAGAAAAGCGTAAATCGGAAGGATCCAATCTGTAGACACATGAACGTAGACAAACGAAGACCGGATCTAAGTGGATCCACCGAAGACAAACGCCAACCGAATCCCGCGAGATCTGCCGGAGACAAACCTCCACACGCTCTCCGACAATGCTAGAAGCACCACCGGGACGAGGGCTAGGCGGGGAGAATCTTATTCCATCTTCACGAAGCCGCTGCCGCCTCGCCTTCCTGAGCAGGACACAAACCTTACCAAAACTCAACAAAAAAAACACACTTTAAAATGGAGCCCTCCCGCCGGTAAGTACCGGGATCCACCGCGCCTCCATGGCTCTAAGGCCACAGGAAACGAGGCAGGCCGACGGTTGCACGGCGGGAGGCAGCGGATACCCTTCCACGGTTTGATTTGCACTTGGAGTACATTTTTTTTTTCCGATGGAGCATAGTCAGTATTAAAATTAATAGAAATACATATAGGACTTCAGGAACAAGAAAGCCTACAAAGTTAAGAGACATCCAAACTAAAAATGTAGAGAAATGCAATTAAAAGTCATATTGTACTTGCGGGGAAAATGCGTGTATAACTATCATGTCGGATAAGTGTGAGCGTATCGCGCAAGTGTGTACCGAGCGGAAGGCACGCGAGGCTAAAACCGTCATTCTAAACATAGTCTTATCTGCTTCCGGTTTCTCTCTCCCTGCTGCGCGGGCCCGCCCACTAGGCTATGCTCCTATAAACTCCAAAACCATTGCTCTCCCTCACAACTCACATTCTCCTCTCCGCCAAAGACCGACTGGTTGAGGCGTTACGGTAAGGCGAAGTACAAACGAGACCGCCATGGCCGGGAGTGCGAGGTCGGCGGCCGCGAAGTACGCGTACCGGATGTTCACGCCGTCCTGGAGCCCGGCGCCGCGGGGCAGCCCCGGCAGCTCGGCGGACGAGTTCGACGAGTCGGACGTCTGGGGCTCGTTCGGGGCCACTGGCGCGGTGGACTCCAGCCCCGCGGAGCTCGCGCGGGCTCGCACGATCCCGTCGTCCGCCCGCGCCAGCGGCCGCAAGAAACCGCTGGACCATGCCACCACCGGCGCCGGCGCCTTGCCTGGGTCGCAGCCGATGAGCATACCGGACTGGCAGAAGATCCTAGGGGTCGAGTACAGGGATCACCACGCCGGCGAGTGGGAGATCGACGGTGACGACGACGACGACTACGCCCAGGTGGGCGCTGGCTGCCGGAGCGGCTCGGTGATACCGCCGCACGAGCTGGCGTGGCGTGGCCGTGCCGCGTCTCTGTCGGTTCACGAGGGGGTCGGCAGGACGCTCAAGGGGCGCGACCTCAGCCGCGTCCGCGACGCCGTCTGGAAGAGGACCGGCTACGAGGACTGACCGGGGAGCAAGCATGGCTCGATCGGCGGCGGTTGGTCCAGTATGCACCGCAGTAGGCTTGAAACGAGATCATTACTAACTGTTTCTCTCGTTTCGGCGGCCCCTCCTTTTTGGCGTGCGTAGCAAAACAAATTGGAGTAGCGAAGGCGAGCGGGTGGTTGTTCGTTCATGGCGTGACAAATTTTAAGGGCACCTGGAGGACAGGGCTAAGTTGGTTTGTCAGCGTGCGTGCGTATTTTATTTCTTTCTTTCGAGTATGGGTAGTTTATGCTTTTTGCAGTGGGTGTGTTGATGACTTTGTCAATATTAAGAGCTTCAAAATTATTGCGCTGAAGACTTTGTCCTATGCGCCTTTATGCACGATTGAAGGGTTTAAACTTGCGCCGAGGGTTTTCAGGATCGCGTAAATGCGATTGTGGAGGAGATTGCCAAAAAACTTGTCCACGACATGCACTATCATGGGCGCGTCAACTGTGTGTCCAAATATATGGCGCAACACAAGAGCACGAAGCTCCCAAAAAGGCTAGCTCAGAAAAAGCATCTCACCCGTGCCCAGTACTTCAAATTAGTTACCATTTATTTATTATTGTCTAGATGACCACCACTTAGTTTCATTCATATGATGTATTTGTGTAATTAGGTGATTCCTGGGTGGTGCGCCGACAAGCTTCCTTGCTATGAGCGCATCGTAGCCAGGTGGACAAGCAATGGGTTCAAGGAAGAACACAAGGCAGAAGCGGCGCGGTTTGCCTTGATGAATGGTCCTGCACACCGTCAAGGCAACCTCACCATCCCCGGCGTCGTGCAGAAGATGGTAAGAAATATAATTCGCTCCTTGCCATCAAGTTATTCTTTATGTGCGAGCATACCTTTATGGATCTTAAGGTTCTCTATTGAAGAAAAAAAGGCAATGGCGAGGTGCTCAATACTTTCACGGCATTCTCGGACACCCGCATGCCAAAGGTGCGATCTGGGCGTGGAGGGGGAGCAGTGGATCAATCCAGGAGCCAAGTTGAGGGTGGAGGGATGCATGAAGAAGTTCAAGGAGGTGCACAAGCCCGACTCTGATCCGTGCCAACAGGACATCGACGTTGACATTGCTATGCTGGCGGGAGAAGGCCTGAAGAATGGTTGGTTATGGGAAGTTCCATCCCTAGGAAGAGCATTCCAAAACTCTCCCAGCTCCGTGCTAGCAGGACGAGATCATAGCCTACTATAGAGCGTCGCCCACAGCCTACGGTGCAGATGCTTAACCAATTCCAGGTATGTTATGCTTCATTGATCTTCCACATGATTGCCTGTTTGCATTGCAAGTATGATGACCTTCTTACGATGACGTACCACGTACTGTAGGCCCACCTGGATGAAGAAACCGGAATGCGGCAGGAGCCGCAAGCCAATATGCAGCGAATGCAGGAAATCTTGGCTCAACAACAGGAATTCATAGCTAGACAGCATGCAGCCTACGAGGCAAGGTTCGCAGCCTATGATTTCTGCATTGTGGTATGTTCTAGCCCATAATACCCAATTAGAAGATTTAGTTCCATTCATCTATGCTAGAACATGTAACCTGACATAGCCCATAATAATCTGAAGAGCATGAGTGGTACAAGTGGCACAACTTCGCATGATCTTCCTCCTCTTTCTCCTCTCGGCTTTGTAAGTCTTCCAACTATTCAATCATTCATCTTACCGTCGCAAATGTTTATCGTCTCATGCTTACAGCTCAATCCATCAGCTGGATCCAATAATGTGCCGGTAGGTGGATCTGCACCTGGGCAAGCAAGCCCAGTGACGCCTACTACAGGTCATGGCGCTTCGACCTCCACGCAACATTGACTCCAGGTATTTGAACTTGTAAACTCATGCTTCTGGCTTGTCGACGTTTGTATTCGAAGTTCTGAACTGATAACTCATGCTTGTGCCTTGGCGATGTTTGCATTTGAACTTCTGAGTATTTATAACTCATGCTTGTGCCATGTCGATGCGTGTGCTTCTGGACATGTGAAATCATGCTTGTACCGTTTGCATTACATCATGGAAACTCATGCTTGTGCTAATGAATTTGTAGGTTTGCATTGCGGACGCCATGGACGGTGGAGCTCATCGCATTTGTTGGAGTGTCTATGTTGCTGCATGTGCTTGTTGGTCTCAAACTTGTTGTCCATCTATGTGACTTGTTGCTGAACTTCCTCTTGATGCTTGTGAACCAATGTTGCACATTGTTATATGTGACTTGTTGTGGACCAATATGTGCTAGTTAGTATATATGTGTGTGTTGATATATTTGTGCATGTGTCTTGTTGATATATATATATATATCATCATAGTGTTCATATATATGTTGAATTGCAGGCCTGCTCCAATTAGCAATAAAAAAAACTATTGGACATCTAAGCCGAGTGTTACACTTGGCAAACAATTGTATACCGAGTGCTACACTCGGCTTCCGGGACACGTGGCACGATCTGGGAAGTTTATGACCAAATGGCACTGCACGGCAAAGATCTAAGCCGAGTACCGGGAATCGGCAACGTATATGCCGAGCGCTGCGGTGAAGAAACTCAGTTTACTGCCTGGACACGTGGCGCCCCATGGTTAACCCCTGGCAGGGATGTAAGCCGAGTACCGGGACTCGGCAAAGTATATGCCGAGCACCTCGGAAAAGCTCTCGGTTTACTGCCTAGACACGTGGCGCCCGTTGGTTAACCCCTGGCAAGGATGTAAGACGAGTACCTATGAGGGACACTCGGCAAACAAAGGTGCAACGTGGCACCTCGGTTTCCGTTGGCCGGCTGTCAGATGCCTTTATGTTGCCGAGTACTAGCTATTTATGCTCGGCAACCTCTTCGCCGAGTGCCCGAGAAAAGCAGCTCGGCAACCTCTTCGTCGAGTAATATGTATTGTTGTCCTATTTTGTTTGTCATTGTACAAGGATTCAAAGGCAAGTAATCAAGGTAACACGTCTGTCCAATATTAGTTTTGAGTTAAATATAACATATTTTAGTGCTGGGAACCTGAGATTTGCAAAAAAAATAGCCGATTAATAGTCGACCGATAAAATCGATTAATCAGCCGATTTCTGATTAATCTCTAATCCCCAGCCGACGGAGCCGCTAACGATAAGCGATATCCTCAATATTGATCATGATCTCATGATACATGGGCTTAAATGGTAAAGAAATTGCTTTTGGTTGAGCGTTACGCCTTTGTGATGTGACAAAGATAACTCCATTTTCTTCCGAAATAAAGTTATAAACGACACTGTGGCCCTACTGAACAGTGAGCATGCACTGACATAATTTACAATTAACAATATATATATAAAATATAAATTTAATTATGGGATGTTAGATTCTGCAGTCTACATCTCGTACTAGGTAGCTAGTAGGGTCCCAAATGAAAAGCTGATGGAGAGACTTCGTCCCAAGTGGTGTTGTCCCCGGTGACGAGGTTGCTGGCCATGACTGGAAGCAACGATGCGAGCTTGGTGGTGATGGGCCCGATTGCGTTTCTGTTCTTTGTTGTAGGGTCATGTTTGCAAAAAGAGAGGACTTGGTTATATTTCTTTTTTTCTTGGAGGTTCTCTATGTAAAATGTAACACCAGTGCTCAAAATTAATGCAGCATCTGGGTCCTTCGGGGCCCTTCCCTGTTCAAAAAAATAATTCTAATCAGGACCGGAGGTTGGGAGACTCCGCGCAAGAGGGGTTCAATAATTGATCAACCGTTACTATTACAGGCATCTAGCTAGCTAGGGGTCACCGGGTAGCTACACTGATACAAACCAATAATATGGCATGACACCGTGTCGTTTTCTCGACGACGTAGTAGCCGAACAAGGTGACGCAGCCTCCGGAACGATCCCACCCCCATGCCGCACACAGGAAGCGTCGAAACATCGCGACTCGCCAGTCGTAATGGTCACTCATCCGCCTGCCTAGCTCACGCGCCGAGCCCTACGTCCGCAAACAGATGTATGTAGACATATTTTAATGTTAGATACGTTCATTTAAACGACAAGTAATATGCATTATAATTAAAAACACCCAACTCACGCCCGCGTCGCTCCCGCGGCGGCTCGGGCAGAACCCCAGCCCGTCGCCGCCCCTTCCCCGCGCCCCCCCCCCCTCGCCGCTGCCGGATGATGCCGGCGGGCTAAGCCCTCCCGGCGGACGGCGGCGGCGGGGAGCTCCCTCGCGCGCCCGCGAGCTCTTCTTGGTGGGGGAGGCTCCTCCTCCCGATCTACGGGCTGCCTCTCCTCGGCGCCCGACGGCTCCTCTGGCGCGGTCCGGCGTCCTCTCCAACGGCGTGCTTCGAGGGAGCTGGCTCCGGGAGACTCGGCTGCGTCACCGCTCTCTTGGCCTCCGGATCTGGCCGGTTTGGCGCGGCGGGGCGGCGGCCTGGGGCTACGCCAGCTCGCTGGTGTGTGCCTTGCTCGCTGCTGAGGTCGGCTGCTATGTCGTGGCTCTGCAGTCTCGGGAGGCTGCCGGATTCAGTAGGGCGACTGGATCTGGCCCGTCGGTGTTCGCTGGCGGTGAGATGTGCTGCTTGGTGGCTCTCCGGTGCTGCCGGCGCGGTGGCTCTGTGAGAGGTGGGCGGGCCAGTGGAGGTGCTGTGCGTGGGGTGCTGGTGGTGTAGGGTATGCTCCGGGCGAAAGCCTGCCCGGTCTTGCCGGTCGGTGACGTCGGCGTCTGTGGGCGTCGTTTCACCTTCTTGGAGGCGTCCCCGTGGAGACCCGTATCCTCCTGTTACCTCGGACCATGCTCTTCGGGTGAAAGCCTAAGGCCCGGCCGGGTCGGGCGACGGCGTCGACATCGTCGCTTCCCTCTTTGGGGCGTCGCCTTGAAGAGCTTCGGATCCCGTTTGCACGCTCTATGGGCTGGACGCTCGCGGCATTGCGGTCGGCAGGTGTCCGTCCAGCAATGCGGATGTTTGCGCGGCTTCCTGTGTGGCAACGATGGCGGCTTCGGGCGGAGTCAGGTCTGCGGCTGTGTTCTGGTAGTCGGTCTCATCCGGCGTGTTCGAGGGGTCGCCGTGCCTCACTTTGTCTCTATGAAGTCGGAGCTGCAGAGGAGGTGTCTTCGCGGGGACGATGACACGAGACGAGTGGTCGGTTCCGGTGCCGGCTCGGCGCAGGCCCAGCGCTTTTCCCCTGCAATGCTCGTCGACAGAGTCGGAGCTGCCTGGTCATCGGCGCGTGCGGTGGACTGTTTGGCATCGGCCGACGCAGGCCTCGGCGCTTGTTTGCGGTGCGGGCTACATCGGTGGTCGTTGAGGGTGGAGTCGGAGTCGCCCTTGCGGAGGTGTGATGAAGATGACACCGGATTGCAACCTCGACGGTGCTTTTCTCCTCGACAGCGTGTGTGTGTTCTTGTGTGGGCTGCCAGGTCGCCCTGTGTGCCTTGTTTTTCCGGGCGTGTTGTGACGGTTTTCGCCCGGTTTTCCGTTAATTAACTGGGCAACTCTCTTCGACCTTTTTTAATGAATCGGGCCCTAAGGGACCGCGTTTAAAAAAAGTAATATGCATTATCGGTTCTTGATTGTTCAGGGAGCGAACAAATTTCCCCTCTGAATTAGTTGACGGATTTGATGACTCGACGGTGAATCTTAAGGAAAGGAGAGCGAGGGGAAGAGGGGGCAGCCCTCGGCCCGATCATTCAATTCGCTCCGACGATCCAGGAAGGAAGTAGTAAAGTAGTGTAACCTCCCTCTGTGGCACCGATGTAGCGCTCCGTGGTGACACGTACTTAACATCCGCGATGCATGTCGGCCAGCCCGCTGTCTGTTGTCCAATCCACCCAAACCCGTGAAAAACGACAAAAATGACCCTTTTTAAAACTTAAGCATAAAATAAACCTGATTTGATTTTTTTTAAGTTGCCCATTTTCATGACACCCGGACTCAGGGCGCCATGCTAGACAGCACGACGTCCTGGCCAAGAGCGCCATCCGGTCAGCGCTGACTGCCACGCCGGACCAGCCTGAGACATATGACCCCCTGGACACCGGGGAGACTAGTATAGGATCTCCCCTTTAGGTGAGATCTGTAACACCCCTATGTAAATGAGCTACAGTAATCTTCATGATTATGCTAAGACACCTACTGTGCAATGCTTGATCACTGAGGATTCATATCTCATTTCAAACTCCATCACTGAATTCAAATTCAATTTGCAAGTAAAATTTAAGTGCACAAAATTGTTGCAAAATAGTCCATCATTTAGCAAATATTCCATAACAAAAGTTTGTTAAGGAAAACAACATCATCTCTAACCTAAGATGGGCTATAGCAATTAAAACAGTGCCATTTCAGCATTTTGAAATGTCATTTCATTTGTGAAAAATTCAAATGGATTCAGTTGCCTCCCAAACTTTTTGTGGCAGTGCCAAAAATCACAAAGTAATTATGTGGCCTAGTCCCACATTTTTAAAAATGTTTTGGCAGCCCAAATATTTCCTAAACTGTCTCTGTTTTAAAATTAAAAGATAGAACAGAAACAGAAAAAGAGGAAAGAGCTTACCTGGCCTAAGGCCCAGCCGGCCCAGCCCACCTCCACAGTCTTCTCCCACCTGCTCCCGCCGCCGTGTCGCCGCGCCCGTGGCCACGCGCGCACCTCCGGTCGCTGGCCGCCACCGCGATGGAGTGGATGGGCGAGGGGATAAGGATGACCCCCGTCGAGCCCTGGACGCCCTCCGCCACTCATCCATCCTTCTCCCTCGCTCATTCTCTCCTCTCCACCATCGCCCGAGCGCCACCGACGGCATGGCGCCACCGTAGCCGTGGCCACCGTGCCTTCCGCGATGCCTCACCGTGTCCCCTGCTCCACCTCGAAGCCGCACGTCGTCGGCCTCAACCAGCGCACCTCGGGGAGCTCTACGGCGACCGGATCGAGCTTCTCTGCAACCTCACTGCCGCCGGCGATCTCCGTCCACTCCGGTCATTCTGCTGCTCCTAATCTGTTCACCGAGCCACCGTGTGCTCCCTAGGTGAGCCTTGCGCGTTTTCCCTCCTTAGTTGCGGTCGTTTTCGTCCCCTAGCCGTCGCTTTCGACGTGGCTGAGCTCAACGCCGCCACAGCTCGTCGCCGGCAACGTTCCGGTGACCAAACGCCCGCGCGTCGATGTCCACTGAGTTCGCACGCACGCGTAGACTATCCCTGGCACTTTAGACTGAGCTTTTGCGCGCTGCTGCTGCTAGTCCGACTTCACCCGATTCCGGTCGTCCGCCCCGCTAGTCGCCGCCGCCGATTCAGGCCCTCCCCGGCGTCGCCACAGCCACCACTAGACGCGGCGTGGAACGGCCGTTCCAACATGACCGACCGCTCACGATTTGGCCGCCGGACGGCGATTTCCGAGCCTCGCCGCCGCTCCTGTGGCTCCCGCCGGCGCGCCACCGCGTTTTAAACGCCGGTGTGCGGCTGACCGGTGGGGCCCAGCCATTAGCCAGCTAACCACCGCCCTAATGGCCACTGACATGTGGGTCCAGTACTATAGCGATTAGATTAGGCGTTAGTTAAGCCTCTGTTTAGTTTAGTCACTGACGGAGCGGGCCCACAACCTAATTAGATTAGTTAGATTAATTAAAGCACTGTTAATCTAACCTGAGACTGGCAGCTGGGTCCCCCTGGGCCTAGTTGACCCAGTTGACCTGGTCAACATGCTGACTGGGCAGGTCCAGTCACTGACAGGTGGGTCCAGTGGCCCCCCATTGACCAGTCAGCGTGGTCAAGCTGACTGCTGAGTCAGCTTTGACCTGGCCCCACCTGTCATCCACTGTGGCTAGCCCACAGTGGGCGTAAAAGGTTCCTGCACTGTTTAAAATTCGAATTAATAATAATTCTAGGATTTTCAGAATATAGGTAAAACTTTGATAATTCGTAGAAATTAAACCGTAGCTCGGATGAAATCTAACGAATCCGAATATGTCATCTACATTCATGTTAGAATCCTCTAAGTAGGTGAACCTGTAACTTTTGGGCTGTTTCTGCTAAATGAATAGTGCATTACTACCGGTAAATAATTCTAATTTAATTCCTAAATCATCTAAAATGTTTAGAGATGCATTAGATCACCCATGCATATCATATTGCCATGTCATGCTTTGTGATTGCATTTGTATGCTTTGTATTTATTTGTTTCCTCCTCTTCTTATGTCCGGTAGACCACGAGACCGACGTTGCTCCCGAGTACGACTACACCTCTGACGTCCAGGCTCTTTCAGCAGAGCTTACAGGCAAGCAAAACCCCATTTATCATTTCAATATTGCCCACTCTTTCTCTCCCGTGCTTGCATTAGAATTTGCTACTGTTGTCCGATAGCTCCTATTCTGATGCATAGCCTGTTTTTGTAACTGCTGTTGATATCGTACCTGCTATCCTATATGCTTAGTATAGTTTGGTTAGTGATCCATCAGTGGCCCCACACTCTTGTCCGTGTTGCCATGCTTGCTTCCGGATTATTCGATCAATGTGATCGACGTGCAGAGACCGACACATCACCGCACCCCCTTTAGTTGTACGACTCTGCAGAGCTACTATCGAGTGTCGAGGGTGATACCTCGTACCTCACTCCTGATGATATCTCTGTAGTGTAGCTAATCGGTTGTAGATTACAGAGGGTGATTCCTCATTCACCACCTTCGATGATGACTCTGTCGTGCAACACCTCAAGTGTGAACCCATCGAGGGTGATTCCTCCAAGTTCACCTTGACGGTTACATCGAGTGGGAATCCATCGAGGGTGATTCCTCGGATTCCCCCTTGATGTTATGGACACACGGATACCTTGACCTTTTACCTCAGTCCCTTGTTGAAGTCGGGTCGACCCCAAGGGGTACCCGCGAGAGTTGATGAAGTCGGTTTGACCGTGAGGGTAACCGCGAGATAATGACGCGGCACGGCTGGGCAGGCAGACCGCCCTAGAGAGGGATGGGCCTAACCCTTGTCGTAAGTCCGCGAGACGGGGCGACAGGATCACTGATCGTCACCGCGAGCTCCCAAAACACTAATGGGTTTGGATATGTGATCTGAATAGGCCTCTGGCCTTTTACGCACTGACCACCATGCGGGAGTAAGTATGGGCACTCGGCGTCATACGTTCTTCCGAAAGTTCTTCAGACGTCAGCAATTGTGCGGCGCGCGCCCGGGTGAACTGGAACGCCTGCGTGTGTATACAGGGGCTAGGTTTGGTCCCGGCCGCGTTCGTAACACGCAGGAGTGCATAGGGCGATGGGCCCACACCCCTGAGCGCTTAGGATTTAGACCGACGTGCTGGCCTCTCTATTGAGCCTAGGTAGGGCTACGATGTGTCGATTAGCCGAGGCCGGGCATGACCCGAAAAGTGTGTCCGTCCGGAGTTAATCGAACGTGTTGGGTAAGTTGGTGCACCCTTGCAGGGAAGTTAATCTATTCGAATAGCCGTGTCCTCGATAACGGACGCTCAAAGAGTATCCCGTTCTACTACGACTAGAACTGGATACCTGTGTTGCTTAATAATATGATAGCTCCGGGATCACTTTCTCGCAGGGAGTCGAGGAATGATCTCTGGGCATTGCTACTATATACTTATTACTTTATAATATGCTAATCTGCACTTTTTTAATGCTGCAAGATGCTAGTCTTTGATAGTCTAGGTATTTCACTCTATTCAGTCATTTCTGCAGTCTAGTCCACAAATACATCCCCTTCATTTGATATCGATGCATATTTAGTATAGCTCTGATGTAAGTCTTGCGAGTATTTTAGATGAGTACTCACGGTTGCTTTGCTACCTCTTTTCCCCTATCCGGTTGCTGCGATCAGATAACGGAACCCCGGAGCCAGCTGATCCCATCGACGACTACTACCACACCGACGGAGCCTACTACTACGTGAAGATCGACGACCAGGAGTAGTTAAAAATGGCTGATTTTCACAACTCCCGTAAAGATTTGCTGGTGTCTTGCCGTCACGCATGCAGGTAGGCTAAGTAGAGTGGACAGCCATGCGCTGCGCTAAAGGAGGACGGTCGTGTTGTCTCCATCGCTACACTGCTCTCCCAATTACTACGTACCTTTTTCACTTCCATCTTCTTACGTCTCCGCCGAGCAGTTGGCTTGGCTTTCACTTTCTCTATGCCACTTCACTTCACTGCAGTACACCGTCGTTTTCTTGTGCGAGTATAGAGGGGCAACCGGACGTGGCGGGCGCGGGCGGCGTGTCGGCTGCCGCGCGAGCGACGAGATCGTTTGCTTGGTTTTGTCGTACCCTGTGGGCTATCCACCCCCGGCGCCGCTGCTGGTTTTGACGGTGGTACTGGTCAGAGGTCAGTGGGCTGGGAGTCGGGTTGTGATTGTTCCGTGCTGCGGCCGGAGCCGGACCGGCTGGCCCCACAAGGCCGGGCTGAGATATCTTTTTTTTTTTTGAACTTCCGGGCTGAGATATCTTATGGAGTGCTCGAAACGGCAACGATTTCCTGACGTAGACACGATAGGAAAACCGATATTTGCAATCACTAAAAAAAAATCTTCACGTTGCCTGGTGTTTGGGCGTAAACCGAGTGTTATTTCTCGGGTACTCGGCCTAGCCCCACTACAAGCCGAGTACCCACCGAAAAACACACGGCAAGCAAAGGGCCCTCGGCTTAGCCCAGCATAAGCCGAGCGCCGCTCAAAAAACACTCGGCGTACAATAAGAACTCGGCATTTCCCGCAAAAAACACTCAACTTACACACGAGACTCGGCAAAGCAGCTGCCACATGGCAATCCTCACCGCACTTGACGGCTCCGTGACAGCGGGCACTATAAGCCGAGTGCCGTCTAACGGCATACTCGGCTTGCGTATTCCCTTTCTTTTTTTAAAATGCCAAACGTGTAAGCCGAGTGCCCGATGAAAAACACTTGGCTTATGTTTGCATATTTTTCACGCCCCCTTGGTCTCCCAGTTATAAAGTCACGGCGCGGCGCGGCCGGAGCGTAACCTAGCCATCCTCCTCCCCGACCCCGTCGCCTGCCCGAGGTCGGCGCCGGCCGGCCTCTTCCCCGATCTGCCGATCTGCAGCACACCCACACCGCGCCGCCGCCACTCACCTCCATCCCACAGCCACAGTCGCCGTCGCCGGCTTCACCACCTGGACGCCGGACTCCACCACCAACCCCGACACTGGCCTCCCCCACAACCCCACCGAGGTGAGCTGATCCACTCCTTCCCTCTTTTTTTTCTTCTATTTAGCACTGTTTTATATATGGAAATTTGATATGGTTGATATGGATGATGGATGATATGGATCACATAGCTAGGTTAATATGGATGATATGGAAATAGATATGGATCACCTAGCTAGGTTAATATGGATGATATGGAAATAGATACGGATCACCTAGCTAGGTTAATATGGATGATATGGATGATGAAATTTGATATGGATGATATGGATGATGAAATTTGATATGGATGATATGGACGATGGATGATATGGAAATCGATATGGAAATTTGATATGGATGATGGATGATATGGATATATATTTTTCTTTTTTATATTCTGATTTATAAATTGCTATGGATGAGTTTGAGAGGATATGTGTGAACGCTTTGTACGATTGAGAGTGTGAGAGAAGAGGATGAGAGGGGAGGAGAGTAGAGAAGAGGATGATGAGAGGAGAGGAGGGGATATAGAATTATAGTTTGTATAGATATAGGTCAATTGATGTGTAGTAGAGTTTAGCAATATTGACAAAAAAAGGAAAGCGAAAGAAAATTAAAGGGAATTAAAAAAGAAAAAGAAGTTAGTAGTAAAAATTTGATATCTTTTGTTAAAATGTGGATATGTGTGGAAATATTTGCAAATGCTATCTTTCATATGTATGGTATATAGTGATATTTTACATATGTTGCTTTTTTTTGTGATGAATAATGTCATATTTGTATAATTTTGTGAAGATGGACGGCAGTGTGGGATGGAACGGGATGTTTGAGGCGTACGCGGCAGGCGATGCCGTTAAGTTGGCGAAGATGAAGGAGATCGCTTCCTGGTATGACACCTCGAAGGAAATGATGGACAGGGCAAAGTACGTGATTGCACATGCTACCGACACGGAGCGGCGGTGGATGTTTCCTGCCAATGGTGGGTCAACCATTGGAATGGAGCTCCTTCTCTGGGCGATGGACAAGGCGGATTTGTTGGAAATATGCCCTAGAGGCAATAATATTTGTATTATTTATTTCCACATTTATAATTAAGTGTTTATATTCTATGCTATAACTGCTGTGATTATTGAATATGTGATTCAGAGGAAAACTCATAAGCATGTGTACAATAATAAACGGTAAAACCTGATTCCTAGTCTTGCCTCTAGGACTAGCTCAAGTATTGTATTATGATTATGTTTTCCTGATCATAGGCATTTGTTTAGTGAAACAAGGATGCCAACGATATTGAGAGTACGATGTTAGAAGAATGATCATATTGAATTCACCCAAGTTGTTTGTTATACTTAGAGATGCTATCGTCGCAAGTCTACAGTAATAACACGGAGAGCTTATGTATGCCTAGTTCCTTAGACTATGAGAGTATCAAGTCACTTCCTACTGGACGATACACTTTGGGGTTGGTCCAACGACATCTGTAATAGGGTGATTATAACGACAACTTACAGGTTTATCGAAAAGTATGACAAGGGGCAAGATAACTCAAGAGTGGGATTTACTCCTCCGATGATGGAGAGATATTCTTAGGGCCCTCTCGGTGTGACGGCATCCATCATCGTCTGGCCAAACACAGGTGACTATGTCACTGGGATGCCGAAACATGACAAATGAGAAAGAAGAACAAAACTGGTAACGAGGAGACCGGTATAGTGGGCATGTGCATGAGTCACGGGGATACCGACCTATCTCACCTCGGGTTTTGTAACGTATCACGAAGCAAAGGGAATAGCATATGATAACCGAAGGTTCACTCGAATACCATTCGTGTAAACATAGGGGTCAATATGGATGTCCATGATTCCGCTGTTGATCATTGAACGAAAGGTGTTTTGTTCATGTCTATGTTTTACTGAACCTATAGGGTCACACGCTTAAGAGAATTACGATCTATTGAGTTTTAGTGGAGTGAAGAATATGATAAAATATTCTCGGAATAGTTTCGGGAATGGAAAAAATAGTTTTGAGAGAAACCGGAAGCGTTTCGGAGTTACCGGAAGTGTTTCGGGGAATACCGGGTAATACCAGGAAGTGATATATAGGCAGAGATTGTTTCCAGGGACCTGATATATATAATAGAGGGCATAGATAATTATCTAGGAGTACCTAATATTTATTTAGAGTCAATGGGCTAAAGAAAATTTCAATAAGGCCTATTAGCTAGGGGACAGTTATTGGGCCATAAGGCCCAATAAGAGTGGGGCGCCCCCCTACCTTGTTGGACAAGATTAGGGGGGCCGAATTGGGGTTGGAGGAGGACTCATCCTCCCCCTAGGGCCAGCGCAAGGAGGGGAGTTCTCCTCCCCTTCGTGGCGCCCCCTCCCTCTCCCTCCACTTATATATACTAGAGGATTTTGGCCCCAAAGAGACACACAAGTTCGATTGTTTAGAGCCTCCTCTAGTTCTCTTGTTCTAGTTCTAATTTAGACTTGATCTAGATTAGAGCTAGTTCTAGTTATATCTAATCCTCATAATAGAGAAGCCCCGTGAGGTTCTCTTCTCCCTCCTCTAATTTTCCGGCGACGTCAAGCTCTGGACGGCGAAGCGCTGCCAGATCGTGAAGCCTGAACGCGTGCAATCCGTAGAGAGACCATGCTTTCGGTCTTTGGTTCGAGGAATCATTCGTGAACGGTTCGAGGGACTTCATCAACGATCTACACCAACTCTTCTTCCGCTGCAACTTGAAGTTGGTAACAATCTGATCTAAACCTCTAATGTATCTTCATAGTGATCCGGGATCTTGATCGTAGGGCTATTTTTTTTCTACTACATTTCCCAACGGTGGCATCATGAGCGGTTCTATGAGTAGATGCAGGTTTCGATCTAGATCACATGTGATTGTGAGGGTATTGCACAAAGTTTTTAGTAATGAATTTGATCTATATATTGGTAAAAAGAATTAAGAACTAGATGGGTTCTAGAGCTTAATAAAATTGTGCGAGTAGAAGATAAGATCTATCGTGTTAGATGCAATCTTTTACTTGATGTTCTTGTTTGCTTGCCCCGAGTTTTTCTGCTTTTCAGTTCTTGGCGGTATGATGTAGCTTTGTTACAAAGTTCTGGCAATCAGTGATTCAGGCTATCAACGATTTGGTAACAGTTCTCTGGGCTACATAATAGTCAAGAAAAGTGAATCATCGCAAACACGAGAGGGCATGTAGATTTTGATCTACACGGGGGTCATGCGTATTGACGAATTTTAGTGTGGGGCTAGAGATTTTTAATTAAGTCTCTTCCCTCACACACTTGCAAAGTTAATTTGGCAACATGGATTATCATACTTAATGGTGGACGTAGGTAGCTAGTGTTCTCTGAAACCCTAGAAGCCACGTAAATTAAAATTTTGCTAAACCGATTAGAGGACGTCTAACTTGGTTTTGCAGGGAGCATGTGATGTGGTGTAGCCTTCGTCATGATAATGAGTTTATGTATTAGATGCTTATATGATGTAATTGTTAAGTCACCTGCGCGTCACAGTAAGGCATGATGGCTGGAGCCATAGGATTGTCACTTTTATGACGTGTGTGTCAACTTTTGAGTAATAGATAGATTACTAAAGGCGGTGACAAGCTTGCAACGGAGGAACCCGGCGCGAGGAGGCCGTACCATGCGCAGGAGGAAGAAGAGCTAAAAACGTTGCCACGGCGGCAGTTTTTGAAATTGCTGCCATGGCAGCAGTTTTCAAAATTGCTGCCACGGCACCGTTTTCGGCTGAAATTTTGTGAAGACCATGAAGACTTCCCGGCGCCTAGGACTATACCATATCATGCTATTATGAATTGCCTAAGATGTTTATCCCTTTTTGTTTGCACCCTTTTGATTGCGCACTAGTCGTTTTTATTAGGGTGATCTCTCACATAAAAAATATCAAGTTGTTAGTGCTCTCCCAAGTGTAGCACCATCTATAACACGTTGCTTTTCGGGGTACAAATGAACGGTAAGGTGTAAGGTGGGTGAAGGTCAGACTTCACTACAGGGGCACTAAGTTGTCTTGAAGTTCTAGCAGGATAGTCCTGAGCTCGGAGCACATGCATCAAAAGATGAACAAGAGTCACATGGAGATGTGATCGGCAAGTTGGCCTACCGTTTGAAGTTCACGTCATCAGTGATGCACACATCAATGGTTGTGAATAAGATCAGGATCTTGAATCGCTAACTATCAATTATGAGAGATGTTGATTTAAGTGGGAGCGCACTTTATATTAAAATTGTTTAAACACTAGTGCACAGTAATTATAAACAATGTCTAAATGAGTCTTGTGTTTATCGTTGTAGATCAATGGCTCGCAACACCACTTTCAACTTAGCCCCTATGTTAGAGAGAGAGAAGTTAGCTACAAATGGTAGAAACTATGCGGATTGGATCCGAAACCTGAGATTTGTTCTCAGGAGTGCTAAGAAGGAGTATGTGCTGTATCAACCCCCAGGTGATCCTCCTGTGCGAGGAGTGACGCAGGATGTTGCAAATGTCTTTACTGCTCGTAGTGATGACTATGAGTCAGTCCAGTGCCTCATGCTGGCTTGCATGGATCTTGAGTTACAAAAACATTTTGAACGAGCCAGTACACAAGAGATTATTGGGTCACTGGATGCTCTGTACAAGAAGAAGGCAAGGACCGAACATTTTGAAATAACTAAGGCCTTGATTGAATGCAAGATGGTAGAAGGTTCCTCAATGAGTGAGCATATAGTGAAGTTAGCAGGCTATGTTGATAGACTTGCTGCTTTAGATTTTGGAATTCCTCCAACACTCGGTATAGATGTTGTACTTGCTTCACTCCCCCCGTCTTACGACAGTTTTATCATGAATTACAACATGATTGGGATGGAGAAAAGTGCAAACGAGTTGTTTGCTATGCTCAAAACCACGGAAGCTGGATTGCAGAAGAATAAGCAAGTGTTGCGAGTCAACAAGACCACCAGTTTCAAGAAGAAAGGCAAGTCCAAAAAGAAATCTACTAGCGCCGGTGTGACCGTCTCCCAGGAGAGGAATAAGGGAAGAGCCACTAATGAGACTGAGTATTTCAACTGCAAGGGAAAGGGACACTGGAAACGCAACTGCAAGAAGTACTTGGCGGATAAGAAGAAGAATAGTTCTTCTGGTAAAGGTATAAAAGTTATACAAGTTAATGTTATTGACATTCTACTTTCTCATAATTTCTATAAGTCATGGTTATTTGATACCGGATCGGTTGCTCACATTTGCAACACAATGCAGGGACTGCAAAAAGTTCGCAAGCTGGAAAGTAATGAAGTCATGATGCGTGTCAGGAATGGTGATGTGATCGCTGCTCAAGCCGTCGGAGGCATGTCTTTAAGTGTCCCTTCAAGATTTATCTTAGAATTGAATAATTGTTATTTTGTTCCGAAGTTGTGTAAAAATATTATCTCTGGGTCATGTTTGATAAGCGACGGTCATTCTTATAAGTCTGAGAACAATGGTTGTTTAATTTATTATAAGGATATGTTTTATGGATTTGCACATATTGTCGGTGGTTTATTCATTTTGAATCTTGAATGTGAGAATGATGTCTATAACATAGAAACTAAACGTCTTAAGAAGACTGATAATACCACTTTCATGTGGTACTGCCGACTTGGTCACATTGGGAAGAAGCATATCTAAAAACTTCATAAAGATGGAGTATTAACGTCTTTTCATTTCGAATCATTCGACATATGCGAAGCTTGCCTGATAGGGAAAATGACTAAGACGCCATTCATGGGTCATCCTGAATGGGCGGGTGAATTATTGGAAAAAATACATAGTGATGTATGTGGTCCAACGAGCACACCGGCGCGCGGTGGATGCATATACTTTGTGACCTTCACTGATTATTTGAGTAGATATGGTTATATATACTTAACGAAACAGAAGTCTGAGACCTTTGAAAAATTCAAGGAGTTTCAGAACGAGGTTGAGAATCATCGTGGCAGAAAGATTAAGTTTCTACGATCAAATCATGGAGGTGAATATCTAAGTCATGAGTTTAGCCAACATTTAAGTGATCGTGGAATTGTTTCACAACTTACTCCTCCGGAACTCCACAGAGAAATAGAGTGTCTGAGAGGCGTAACCGAACGTTGTTAGACATGGTGAGGTCAATGATGTCTCTTACCGATCTACCTTTATCTTTTTGGGGATGCGCACTCGAAACAGCAACATACACACTAAACAAAGCACCGTCTAAGTCTGTTGAGTTGACTCCATATGAGTTATGGAACAGGAAGAAAGCCAATTTGTCGCATCTCAAAGTTTTGGGTTGTGAAACTTATGTAAAGCATTTACAACCAAATAAACTCGATCCCAAATCAGACAAATGTTACTTTGTAGGTTATCCCAAAGAAACTATTGGGTATTCCTTCTACCACCCGTCCGATAACAAAGTGTTTGTTGCCAGGAATGGACACTTTCTAGAGAAAGAGTTTCTCGCTAAAGAAGTGAGTGGGAGAATAGTACAGCTTGATGAGATGAGTGAATCTTCGGTGAAAGTTAGTTGGGTTAATGAACCGGAAGTTGTTCCGGAAGTTATCCCTACAACTAAACCAGAAGTTGCTACACCAGTTGTAGAAACACCAGTTAAGCCTGTGACTGAACCGCGTAGGTCAAGAAGAGTTAGTGAACCTCCTGACTGGTTTCATAATGAAATATTCATCTTAGAAGAAGATGAACCTGCGCACTACAGAGAAGCGATGGCGGCGCCCAACTCAAAGGAATGGCTCGAAGCCATGAAATCCGAGATGGAGTCCATGTACAAGAATCAAGTTTGGAACTTGGTAGAGCCTCCAGAGGGAGTGAAACCTATTGAATGTAAATGGATCTTCAAAAGAAAGACAGATGCAGATGGTAATCCTACTATCTATAAAGCAAGGATTGTTGCGACAGGGTTCCGACAAATCGAAGGAGTCGATTACGACGAGACTTTCTCGCCCGTAGCAATGCTGAAGTCTATGTGGATAATGATGGCAATTGCTGCATATTTCGACTACGAGATATGGTAGATGGACGTCAAAACAACTTTCCAAAATGGGAACCTTGAAGAAGATGTATACATGATACAGCCTGAAGGTTTTGTCAATCCTAAGGATGTCGGTAAGGTGTGCAAGCTTCAAAGGTCAATTTATGGTTTGAAGCAAGCATCGAGGAGCTGGAATAAACGCTTTGATAAAGTTGTCAAAGAATTTGGCTTTATCAAGAATGGCGAAGAATCTTGTGTCTACAAGAAGTTTAGTGGGAGCTCTATAGCATTTCTAATCTTATATGTAGATGACATATTATTGATTGGCAATGATGTAAAGTTTCTAAGCACAATTAAAGAGTCATTGAAAAGTGTGTTTTCGATGAAAGAATTAGGTGAAGCTGCATATATATTGGGCATTAAGATCTATAGAGATAGATCAAGACATTTAATAGCGCTAAGCCAGAGCACGTACATTGACAAGGTTTTAAAAAAGGTTTAAAATGGAGAACGCTAAGAAAGGCTTACTCCCAATGTCACATGGCACAACACTTAGCAAGAATCAATGTCCCAAGACAGTTGATGAGCAAGTGCAGATGAGCAATGTCCCATATGCCTCAGCTATTGGGTCTATCATGTATGCTATGCTATGTACAAGACCAGATGTTTCTTATGCGCTAAGTGTTAGTAGCAGGTACCAAAGTGATCCAGGATTGGCTCACTGGGCAGCTGTTAAAAATATTCTTAAGTACCTCAGAAGGACGGAGGATATACTCCTTGTTTATGGAGGAGATGAGGAGCTGGTTGTAAGTGGTTACACCGACGCTAGCTTCATGACTGATATAGATGACTTTAAATCTCAATCGGGCTAAGTTTTCACTCTCAATGGTGGTGTAGTGGTTTGGAAAATTTTTAAGTAAAACACTGTTGCGGATTCTACGACAGAAGCGGAATACACTGTAGCTTCAGAAGCTTCGAAGGAGGCGGTTTGGTCAAGAAGTTTCTTGAAGAGATTGGTGTGGTTCCAAGTGCATTGAACCCTATGGAGCTCTATTGTGACAATAGCGGCGCCGTGGCTCAGGCAAAGGGCCTAAGGTCCCACCAGAAGTCCAAACATATTCAACGCAAGTATCACCTCATTCGACATCATGTTGAGATGGGTTTTGTGAAAGTACTCAAGATTCACATGGATTTGAATGTGTCAGACCCGATGATGAAGCCCCTACCACGAGCAAAGCATGAGCAACACCAGATATCCATTGTTGTTAAGGTAGCTATGTAAACTAGATTATTGACTCTGGTGCAAGTGGGAGTCTGTTTGAAATATGCCCTAGAGGCAATAATATTTGTATTATTTATTTCCCTGTTTATAATTAAGTGTTTATATTCTATGCTATAACTGTTGTGATTCTTGAATATGTGATTCAGAGGAAAACTCATAAGCACCTATAGAATAATAAACAGTAAAACCTGATTCCTAGTCTTGCCTCTAGGATTAGCTCAAGTATTGTATGATGATTATGTTTTCTTGATCATAGGCATTTGTTTAGTGAAACAAGGATGCCAACAATATTGAGAGTATTATGTTAGAGGAACGATCATATTAATTGACCCAAGTTGTTTGTTATACTTAGAGATGTTATCGTCGCACGTCTACAGTAATAACACAGAGAGTTTATGTATGCCTAGTTCCTTAGACCATGAGAGTATCAAGCCACTTCCTACTGGACGATACACTTTGGGGTTGCTCCAACGTCATTTGTAACACAGTGATCATAACGGCAACTTACAGGTTTATCGAAAAGTATGACAAGGGGCAAGATAACTCAAGAGTGGGATTTGCTCCTCCGACGATGGAGAGATATTCTTAGGGCCCTCTCTGTTTAACAGCATCCATCATCGCCTGGCCATACACAGATGACTATGTCACAGGGATGCCGGAACATGACAAACGAGAAAGAAGAACAAAACCGGTAACGAGAAGACCGGTATAGTGAGCATGTGTATGACTCACGGGGATACCGACATATCTCACCTCGGGTTTTGTAATGTATCGTGAAGCAAAGGGAATAGCATATGATATCCAAAGGTTCACTCGAATATCATTCGTGTAAACATAGGGGTCAATATGGATGTCCATGGTTCCGCTATTGATCATTGAACAAAAGGTGTTTTGTTCATGTCTATGTTTTACTGAACCTACAGGGTCACACGCTTAAGGGAATTACGATCTGTTGAGTTTTAGTGGAGTGAGGGATATGAGAAAATATTCTCGGAATAGTTTCGGGAATGGAAGAAATAGTTTCGAGAGAAACCGGAAGCGTTTCGGAGTTACCGGAAGTGTTTCGGGGAATACCGGGAAATGATATATAGGCGGAAATTGTTTCCAGGGACCTAATATAAATAATAGAGGGCTTAGATAATTATCTACGAGTCCCTAATATTTAATTAGAGTCAATGGGATAAAGAAAATATCAATAAGGCCTAGTAGGGGAGAGTTATTGGGCCATAAGGCACAATAAGAGTGGGGCGCCCCTAGCTTGTTGGACAAGCTTAGGGCGGGGGGGGGGGGGGGGGGCGAATTGGGGTTGGAGGAGGACTCCTCCTCCCCCTAGGGCCGGCGCAAGGAGGGGAGTCCTCCTCCCCTTGGTGGCGCGCCCTCCCTCTCCCTCCACCTATATATACTAGAGGATTTTGGCCCCAAAGAGACACACAAGTTCCATTGTTTAGAGCCTCCTCTAGTTCTCTTGTTTTAGTTCTAATTTAGACTTGATCTATATTAGAGCTAGTTCTAGTTCTCTCTAATCCTCATAATAGAGAAGCCCCGTGAGGTTCTCTTCTACCTCCTCTAATTCTCCAGCGACGTCAAGCTTTGGACGGCGAAGCGCTGCCGGATCATGAAGTCCGAACGCGTGCAATCCCTAGAGAGGCCGTGCTTTCGGTATTTGGTTCGAGGAATCATTCGTGAACGGTTCGAGGGACTTCATCAATGATCTACACCAACTCTTCTTTCGCTGCAATTCAAAGTTGGTAACGATCCGATCTAAACCTCTAATGCATCTTCATAGTGATCCGGGATCTTGATCGTAGGGCGTTTTTTTGTATTCTACTGCGTTTCCCAACAGGAGTCTGACGATGTCGATCGGCGATTGCGCTGGGCCGACTACCGCTCTTGCTTTCAGGGGCCGGCGGGTGCTGAGTCTGATGCGGTCCCGAAGGTGGCCTGGACTGACCCGGTGCAGGTATTAGGCAACAGGACGGATCAGCCGATTCATGTCCCCGATGACATGGAGATGGAGCCCACCGCACACCGTGCCGCTCGCCGCGCCTCCTGGTGGCGGCGCACACATCTCACCGCGCATAGACTGCAGTTGCTCTACTTTGCTATCATAGTATATATATGCTATTAGTAGTCTTAATTTGAGGGTCTGACTTGTGGATACCCTAGTTCGCATGAAGTACTGTTATTTTGGTTGTAACACTTAATTGCTATATGTATCGATGCAGTGTTTTCTATGCTTATATGTGTATGACATGTCTAGTACTTGTTTGTATGATATGTCTAGCACTTGTTTCATCTAACGGCCACTCGGCAAACATTCACCATCTTTTTCGCCGCCCTTTCTATCTCCTCAATTTCCCGCTCTCTCTCTTTACCACCACTTAAAAATTGTGTATCACCTTTGTACTCTCTACACCACCCTAGTACACACATATTAGGACCCCATGCAAAAGGAGAAGTGGTTCCGACACTTATGGTGTGATTTGATGCGTCCCTTATCCTGCGAGCCCCGCAACATGTACCCCCTAGCTTTTCTTCAAAATGGGTGATTCCATGTGGACTTGTAGGGGAACGCGACAGAAAACAAATAAAATTTGGTACAGCGAGCACGCCCAGGATCACTATGGAGATTGCATACAAGGTTTGATCTGATCATTACCGACTCGTAGCGCAGCGGAAGTTGAGTCGATGTAGATCATCGGTGCAGATCCCCGCAGCTAAGATTTACAACCTCCCAACTGCGAGGATGTACTCCCTCGTCGGACAGCCCTTTGGGAGGCGGTCGGACAGTCCCCCGGACGATGTCACGGACAGCCCTTTGGGAGGACCCTCGAAGCTCGAACGAAAACTTGGACAGCCCTTCGGGCAAAAGATCGAACCTACAACCTCTCTACGGGGTTGCACACATACGGTGTCAGCTATCCGGCAGGGCTTCGCTGTCCAGAACTAGTTCACACCGGAACCCAGACAACCTTTCAGCTCTACGAAACTATTTCGCTGGGAGGGAGAGAGAAATCCAGATCATGCATGGCATGTGTATGTGAGAAAGAGTGAGTGTGGAGAGTGCATCTCCACCTCTATTTATAGGAAAAACCCAAGGGGTAGGGTGGTACTTGAAATACCCAAAAAACCCATCACATGGACCTTCAAAAGGGGCATAATGGGAAGGCTATAGAAGCTCCATGGAGGAGCTCCCCTTGTGGCCGGCCACATCTAGTGGCCCCCCCATGAGGGGCTCCCATCCATCCATGTCATCCCCAAGATATTTTGGGACAAAGCCCAAAAAGGTGGCTTTCCATAAAGTAACCATAAAGTGCTTTTTTACTATTCACAAAACCATTTTTCCGCGACCGTTAAATCCGAAAATATTTCTGTGGGTCTTAGAATAATTCCAGTACCCACTAAAAGAATTCTGGACGCGTTCCAAAACATTTTTAGATAAATGGTTTTCATCAGCGAAAAGCAACCAAAGCGGTTCCGGCAGCTCCGGAACATTTCCGTTTTTTTCTCCAGAAAAATCCCAGAAGTTCCCAGAATAATTCTGGCACCCTCTAAGAATTTCCGGGTGTGTGCCGAAACTATTTTGACTTAATGGTATACTCCGAAACAACTTTTCGGTTTTACCGAAACTCTTCCGGTGTTCTCTCTCCGGAACTCTTCCGTTGTCTCCGAAACTTTTCCAGTGATTTTCTCTCAGACTCCCTGTCTAGTATTCAGCAGATAAATGACCCTTAAGCATGTGACCCTATAGGTTCGGTGAAGTATAGACATGACCAGAACACTTTCCGATCAATGATCAACATCGGAGCCGTGGACACCCATATTGACCCCTATACCCACACGAATAAATATTCGACTGAACCTCCAGTTGCCATGTGCTATTCCTGTTGCTTTGCGATATGTTACAAACACTCGAGGTGAGATTTATCGACATCCCCGTGAATCAACACTTGTCCACTATGCCAGTTGCCTCGTTACCGGTTTTGTTTTCTTTTCTCGTTTTCGCGTTCCGGCATCCCAGTGATCAAATCACATTGTGTCTGGACAGACGATGATGGATACCGTAACACCGAGAGGGACCTAAGAATATCTCTCCATCATCGGAGTAGCAATTCCCAATCTTGAGCTATCTCGTTCCTTGTCATACTTTTCCGTGAATCCGTAAGCCGCCTTAATAGCCACCCAGTTACGGATGACGTTTAACAAACCCCAAAGTTCACGAAGCAAGTGCAAAGGAACTCGATACTCTCATGGTCTAAGGAATTATGCAAACATTAACATTCTCTGTGTTATTAACTATTAACTTGTGACGAATGTATCTCATAGCATAACATCAATTCGGGTCAATTCAACACAAGTGTTCTTCTAACATTGTGCCCTCAAAATTGCCAGCATAGTCATGCCCATGATCAGGCATACAGGATCATCATGCAATACTTGAGCTAGTCTTAGAGGCATGACTAGGAATACATTTTACCGTTTATTACACCACACGTGCACATGAGTTTCCCTCTGAGCCTCGTGGATATTGCAGACTCGAGAATCATTGCAGTTATAACATGGAACATAAACATTCATTACAAACTTGGAGATACAAAAAAACTATTATTACTGCCTCTAGGGCATATCTCCTACAGACTCCGACTTGCACTAGAGTCATAATCCAGTTACATGGTATAGGCATATCTCCTAACACCAATGGCTATCCGGTGCTGCTCATGCTTTGCTCGTGGTATAGGCTTTGTCATCGGGTCTGTCACGTTCAGATCCGTGTGAACTTTGCATACTTTCACTAAACCCGCTTCGACATGATGTCGAATGAGTTTATATTTGTGTTCAATATGTCTTGTCTTATAGTGCGAACTTGGCTCCCTTGCCTGAGCCACGGCGCCACTATTATCACAATAGATTTCCACCTGGTCTAGAGCACTTGGAACCACACCAAGGTCTTCAAGAAACTACTTGATCCAGACCGCCTGCTTGGAGGCTTCTGAAGCTGCAACATATTCCGCCTCCGTCATAGAATCCGCCACAGTCTTTTGTTTGGAACTTTTCCAATCAACTGCACCACCGTTCAATATGAAAACATAGCCTGATTGAGATTTGAAGTCATCTGGGTCAGTCATGAAGCCCGAGTGTAACCACTTACAATGAGCTCTTCATCACCTCCGTACACAAGGAGTAAATCCTTGGTCCTTCTGAGGTACTTAAGAATATTTTTGACTGCGGCCTAGTGTTCCAATCCTGGATCACTTTGGTACCGGCTGCTAACACTTAGCGCATAGGAAACATCCGGTCTTGTACATAGCATGGCATACATAATAGAACCAACTGCCGAAGCATATGGAACATCATTAATTTGTACTCGCTCATCGAGAGTCCGAGGACACTGATTCTTGCAAAGCACTGTGCCAGGTGACATGGGGAGTAGGCCTTTCTTGGATTTCTTCATGTTGAACCTTTTCAACACCTTGTCAATGTACGTGCTTTGGCTAAACGCTATCATGCGTTTTGATCTATCTCTATAGATTCTGATGCCCAATACATATGCCGCTTCGCCTAAGTCTTTCATTGAAAAACTCTTCTTCAATGAGTCTTTTATTTCGCTAAGAAAATTCACGTCATTTCCAATCAACAATATGTCATCCACATACAAGATTAGAAATGCTTTTGCGCTCCCACTAAACTTCTTGTAAACACAAGATTCTTCGTCATTCCTGATGAAGCCAAACTGTTTGACCACTTCATCAAAACAAATGTTCCAGCTCCTTGACGCTTGCTTCAGACCATAAATGCCCTTCTGAAGTTTGCATACCTTTCCAGCATCCGTATGAACGACAAAACCTTCAGGCTGTATCATGTATACATCTTCTTTGAGATTTCCATTTAGGAAAGCCGTTTTGATGTCCATCAACCATATTTCATAATCTAAATAAGCAGCAATTGATAGTAATATCCGAACATACCTAAGCATAGCTACGGGCGAGAAAGTCTCGTCGTAGTCCACTCCTGGAACTTGCGTGAACCCTTTCGTGACAAGTCTAGCTTTATGGATAGTAATGTTACCATCCGTGTCTATCTTTCTTTTGAAAATCCATTTACAACCAATGGGCTTAACGCCTTCCGGAAGTTCTTCCAAGTTCCGAACTTGGTTTTCTTACATGGATTCCATTTCGGATTTCATGGCTTTGTGCCATTCCCTTGAGCTGGGCCCTGCCATCGCTTCGTTGTAGTGCATAGGTTCATCGTCTTCAAGAATGAAGATTCCGTTATGAAACCACTCAGGTGGCTCGATAGCCCTACCTGATTTGCGTGGTTCAAATACAAACTTGTCTGAAGTTTCCTCATCACATGCGACAACTTCCGGCTCGGTTGTAGGTATAATTTGCGGAATTACCTCCGGTTCCTTAGCCATATCAACGGTTGCCGAAGATTCACTAATCTCATCAAGTTGTACTGTCTTCCCACTCAATTCTTTAGCGAGAAACTCTTTCTCAAGAAAGACTCCGCTTTTAGCGACAAACACTTTGTGCTCGGAGGGTAGGTAGAAGGAATACCCAACTGTTTCTTTTGGATAACCTACAAAGTAACATTTGTTTGATCTGGGATCGAGTTTTGTAGGTTGTAAATGTTTTACATGTACCTCACAACCCCAAATCTTAAGATGCGACAAACTGGGTTTCTTCCCATTCCACATCTCATGTGGTGTCATCTTAACAGACTTACACGGTGCTTTGTTTAGTGTGTGAGCGGCAGTTTCCAGTGCATGACGCCAAAAAGATATCGGCAGATCTGTAAGAGACATCATCGACCTTACCATGTCCAACAGGGTTCGGTTACGTCTTTTCGACACTCCGTTTCTCTGTGGAGTTCCGCGAGGCGTAAGCTGTGAAACGATTCCACGGTCACTTAGATGTTGGCTAAACTCATGACTAAGATATTCGCCCCGCGATCTGATCGCAGAAACTTAATCCTTTTGTTACGATGATTTTCTACCTCATTCTGAAATTCTTTGAACTTTTCAAAGGTTTCCGACTTATGCTTCATCAAGTAGATATAGCCATACCGACTCAAATCATCAGTAAAAGTCACGAAGTAGAAATACACACCCCGTGCCGTTGTGCTCATCGGACCACATACATCACTATGTATTATTTCCAATAATTCACCCGCCCGTTCAGGATAACCCGTGAACGGCGTCTTGGTCATTTTCCCCATTAGACAAGCTTCACATGTGTCAAATGATTCAAAATCAAAGGACGGTAAAACTCCATCTTTATGGAGTCTTTGCATGCGTTTCTTTCCAATGTGGCCAAGCCGACAGTGCCACAAGTAAGTGGTGGTTGTATCAGCCTTCTTAAGGTGTTTAGCATTCACGTTAAAGACATCATTTCCACATTCAAGATTTAGTATGAAAAGGCCCCCAACAATGGGTGCAAATCCATAAAACATATCCTTACAATAAAGCGAACAACCATTGTTCTCAGACTTGTAGGAGTACCCATCGCGTACATAACATGATCCAGAGATAATGTTTCTACACAATGTCTGAACAAAATAACAGTTACTTAGTTCTAAGGTAAATCCTGAAGGGAGACGTAGAGGCATAATGCCGACGGCTTGAGTGGCGATCCCAGCGCCGTTTTCGACACGCATCACGACTTCATTCTTTGCCAGCTTGCGCACCTTCTGAAGTCCCTGTATCGAGTTGCAAATGTGAGCAACTGATCCGGTATCAAATACCCAAGACTTAGAATTTTTGCTAGCAAGCAAAACGTCAATGACATTAACCTGTATAACAGTTATACCTTTCCTGGTTTTCCCGGACTTCTTATCTTCCAGATACTTCTTGCAGTTTCTCTTCCAGTGTCCTGTGCCCTTGCAGTAGAAGCACTCAGTTTCATTCTTGGCTCCGCCCTTAGAGTTGCTTTGGCAGCCGGCCCTTGTTGGACTTGCCTTTCTTTTTGAAACTGGCGGTTTTATTCAAAAGCAACACTTGCTTGCGATTTTTCCGTAGTCCTCCTACCGCAGTTTTCAGCATGGCGAGCACCTCATTTGGTGTCTTCTCTCTCCCACTCATGTTGTAGTTCATCATAAAACCGTCGTAAGACGGGGGGAGTGAAGCAAGCAACATGTCCATTATATGGGCTGGTGGAATTGGAAATTCCAGTGTTTTAAGCCTTTCAGCGTAGCCAATCATATTGACCACGTGTTCGCCAACTGAACTGCCCTCAGCCATCTTGCAATCCATCATGGTCTTCATGATGTCAAAACGTTCATACCGTGCGTTTTGCTTGTACAGAGCATCCAATTCCCGGTTCATATCACAGGCGTTATGGAATTCAAAACGTTTTTGAAGCTCTGGACTCATGCAAGCTAGCATGAGGCACTGCACTAAGTTGTAATCATCATCCTTAGTGGCCCAGACATTTTGTTCATCTTCCGGAGCAGTTGCCGCCGGTTTAGCTGGAAGAGGAGTTTCAAGCACATATATTCTCTTAGCGCTCCTGAGGACAATCCTCAGGTTACGGACCCAGTTCACATAGTTGTTTCCAGTCGCAGCTAACTTCTCTTTCTCTAACACCGGGCCTAAGTTGAACGCGGCGTTGCGAGCCATTTGATCTACACAAGTTTCACTTTAGACTTTGTTCATAATTAATTTGCACTAGTGAATAAACAATTTTATTCTAAAGTGCGCTCCCACTCAAATCAATATCTCTCAAAATTGATTATGAGTGATTCAAGATCCGAATATCAATTCAACGTCATAGAATCATCATCTCATGACGGGGATTTCAGTCGGTAAGCCAACTTGCCAATCACATCTCTATGTGACTCTTGTTCATCTTTCGATGCGTGTGTTCCGAGCTCAGGACGATCCTGCCATGAACATCAAGACAACCAAGTGATCTTGCTGTGAGGTCTGACCTCACCCGCCTTACATTTCTCCAATCGTTCGTACCCATGCATCCATGGCGCACCCCGAAAGGATAGATGATTTGACGGTGCTACACTTGGGAGAACACTATCTACTTGATATTTTAAGTGAGAGATCACCCTAATAAAAAGCGACTACCGCGCAATCAAGAAGGGTGCATCGAGAGGGATAAACATATCAGGCAATTCATAATAGCATGATATGGTATAGCCCTTTCTGACGGAGAAGTCTTTCATTTCTTTGTCTTCGGCATTTGCGTCGGTGTTCACCTTCGTGAAGATTGCCACCACCTTGTCGATGCACCAGATAATATTGCTATCTCTATAGCTAATAAAATAAGTGCATTACATAAGGTTGACACGCAGGTCATTAAAGTGACAATCATATGGCTCCAACCATCATGCCGAATCATGACACACATGTCATGTTATTTAATTTACATCATATAGTCATCTCATACATAATCAAATTAATATGAGCACTGCTATACCATCACATGCCATCCTGGAAAACCAAGTTAGACGCCTCTAATCGGTTTATGCAAAAATTTATTTTACGTGGCTTCTAAGGTTTTGACTTAAACCACAGCTACCAATGTTTATCATCAAGTATGATTATTCAAGTCGCTAGATTAACTTTGCGGGGTGTATGAAACATGAGATAATAAATTCTCAAGCCCCATACTGAACTTCGTCATACGCATGACCCCCGTGCAGATCATATCTGCATTGCCCTTTTGTCTGCGAAATTTCATCTTTCTTTTAACTACGGTGGAATTCAACGAACTGTTAGCACTTCATCGATCAATCAGGATCACGGATTGCCAGAACTTTGAACCTCCACCATACCGTTATCAAGATCAGAAATACGCAAATTCTAGGGAAGCAACAAGAACATTGGGTAATAGATTTCATCTGCTACCCGCATAAATAATTTTCAGCAATAGATCTTATCTACTACAAAATTATATTATGCAATACCCATACATCTCTATGTATTCTAGATCGTAACTTGCATCTATGCATAGCACGGCTCTTGATGCCACTGTAGGGGAACGCGACAGAAAACAAAAAAATTCGGTATAGCGAGCATGCCCCGGATCACTATGGAGATTGCATACAAGGTTTGATCTGATCATTACCCACTCGTAGCGCAGCGGAAGTAGAGTCGATGTAGATCATCGGTGCAGATCCCCGTAGTTAGGATTTACAACCTCCCAACCGCAAGGATGTACTCCCTCGTCGGACAGCCCTTTGGGAGGCGGTCGGACAGTCCCCCGGACGATGTCACGGACAGCCCTTCGGGAGGACCCTCGAAGCTCAAACGGAAACTCGGACAGCCCTTCGGGAGGACCCTCGAACAGCCCCTCCGGCAAAAGATCAAACCTACAACCTCTCTACGGGGTTGCACACATACGATGTCAGCTATCCGGCAGGGCTTCGCCGTCCAGAACTAGTTCCCACCGGAACCCAGACATCCTTTCGGCTCTACGAAACTATTTCGCTGGGAGGGAGAGAGAAAACCAGATCATGAATGGCATGTGTATGTGAGAAAGAGTGAGTGTGGAGAGTGCATCTCCACCTCTATTTATAGGAAAAACCCAAGGGGTAGGGTGGCACTTGAAATACCCAAAAAACCCATCACATGGACCTTCCAAAGGGGCATAATCGAAAGGCTAGAGAAGCTCCATGGAGGAGCTCCCCTTGTGTCCGGCCACATCTAGTGCGCCCCCCATGAGGGGCTCCCATCCATCCATGTCATCCCCAAGATATTTTGGGACAAAGCCCAAAAACGTGGCTTTCCATAAAGTAACCATAAAGTGATTTTTACTATTCACAAAACCATTTTTCCGCGACCGTTAAATCCGAAAAAATTTCTATGGGTCTTAGAATAATTCCAGTACCCACTAAAACAATTCTGGACGCGCTCCGAAACATTTTCAGATCAATGATTTTCATCAGCAAAAAGCAACCAAAGCGGTTCCGGCAACTCCGGAACATTTCCGGTTTTTTCTCCGGAAAAATCCCAGAAGTTCCCAGAATAATTCTGGCACCCTCTAAGAATTTCCAGGCGTGTACCGAAACCATTTTGACTTAATGGTTTACTCCGAAACAACCTTTTGGTTTTACCGAAACTCTTCCGGTGTTCTCTCTCCGGAACTCTTCCGTTGTCTCCGAAACTTTTCCAGTGAATTTCTCTCAGACTCCCTGTCTAGTATTCAGTTGATAGATGGCCCTTAAGCGTGTGACCCTATAGGTTAGGTGAAGTATAGACATGACCGGAACACTTTCCGATCAATGATCAACATCGGAGCCGTGGACACCCATATTGACCCCTATACCCACACGAATAAATATTCGACTGAACCTCCAGTTGTCGTGTGTTATTCCTGTTGCTTTCCAATATGTTACAAACACCCGAGGTGAGATTTATCAGCATCCCCGTGAATCAACACTTGTCCACTATGCCAGTTGCCTCGTTACCAGTTTTGTTCTCTTTTCTCGTTTCCGCGTTCCGGCATCCCAGTGATCAAATCACATTGTGTCTGGCCAGACGATGATGGATACCGTAACACCGAGAGGGCCCTAAGAATATCTCTCCATCGTCAGAGTAGCAAATCCCAATCTTTAGCTATCTCATTCCTTGTCATACTTTTCCATGAACCCGTAAGCCGTCGTAATAGCCACCCAATTACGGATGACGTTTAACAAACCCCAAAGTTCACAAATCAAGTACGAAGGAACTCGATACTCTCATGGTCTAAGGAATTATGCAAACATTAATTGTCTCTGTGTTATTAACCATTAACTTGTGACGAATGTATCTCATAGCATAACATCAATTCGGGTCAATTCAACACAAGTGTTCTTCTAACATTGTGCCCTCAAAATTGCCGGCATAGTCATGCCCATGAGCAGGGAAACAGGATCATCATGCAATACTTGAGCTAGTCTTAGAGGCATGACTAGGAATACATTTTACCGTTTATTATACCACACGTGCACATGAGTTTCCCTCCGAGCCTTGTGGATATTGCAGACTCGAGAATCATTGCAGTTATAGCATGGAACATAAACATTCATTACAAACTTGGAGATACAAAATAACTGTTATTACTGCATCTAGGGCATATCTCCTACAGGACTTTCCTCTTTGTTTGTTTTATAATAGGTCATAGCAGCATGAGCAACCCAAAAAGAGGCCAAGTTCAAGCAGGAGTTGGATCGGCGGCACCGGAAGGGGGGAGGTTCGCATTGAAGCCCTGGATCTTCCTGCGGGACGGCCCGGTTTGTGAAGAAGGTGCAACTCCAAAGTTGTGTATTGCCTTTTTCATCATCACACAACCCTTGTATACCCATGTTAGGACCCCGTGCACAAGGGGGACTAGTTCCGACATTTCCTCGTGCGATTTTGTGTGCCCCCCTCTCCGGCGGGCCCCGCGATGTCTAGCCATAGCTTTTCTCCGAAAGGAGGTACTCCATGTGACTTTTACTCCTTGTTTGTGTTATAGTAGGTCATAGGATCATGAGAAAACTCAAAGAGAGGGCAATTCCTAACATGAGTTGTGTCGGGGGTACCGGAACGGGGGAGGTTCGCACTGAAGCCCTGGATCTTCCTGCGGGATGGTCCAGTTTGTGAAGGACGTGCCACTACAAAGTTTTGTGTTGCCTTTTTACGAATCAGACATCCCTTTTATAACCAATTTAGCACCCCATGCAAAAGGAGGAGTGGTTCTGGCACTTCCTCGCACGATTTCATGCGCCCCCTCCTCCGGCGGGCCCGGTGCCATCTCGCCCTAGGTTTTTTTTGGAAGGGGCCACTCCATGTGATCTTTACTCCTTGTTTGTGTTGGAGTATGTCATAGGATCATGAGCAACCCAAATATGGACCAAGTCCTAGCAGGAGTTGGGTCGGGGGCACCGTAAGGGGGGAGATTCGCACTGAAGCCTTGGTCTTCCTGCGGGATGATTCGGTTTGTGAAGGAGGTGCCATTGAAAAGTTGTGTATAGCCATTTTCCTCATCACACCACCCTTGTATACCCATGTTAGGACCCCATGCAAAAGGAGGAGTGGTTCTGACACTTTCTCGCGTGATTTCATGCACTCTCCTCTTCGATGGGCCCCGCGGCGTCTAGCCCTAGCTTTTCTTCGGAAGGGGACACTCCATGTGAATTTTACTCCTTTTTTGTGTTGTAGTTCATCATAGGATCATAAAAACTCAAAAAGAGAGGCCAAGTCCTAGCAAGAGCTGGGTCGGGAGCAGCAGAAGGGGGGAGATTGGCACTGAAGCCCTTAATCTTCCTGCGGGATGGTCTGGTTTGTGAAGGAGGTGCCACAACAAAGTTGTGTATTGCATTTTCCCTCATCACACCACCCTTGTATACCCTTGTTAGGACCCCATGCAAAAGGGGGCTGACTCCGACACTTCCTCGCATGATTTCGTTCGCCCCCCACTCCGGTGGGCCCCGTGGCATCTAGCCCTAGCATTTCTTCGGAAGGGGCCACTCCATGTGACGTTGAGTCCTTATTTGTGTTGGAACATGTCATAGGATGATGATCAACTGAAAGCGAGGCCAATTCTAGCAGAAGTTGGGTCGGGGGCACCGGAAGGGGGGAGGTTCGCACTGAAGCCTTGGATCTTCCTGCGGGATGGTTCGATTTGTGATGGAGGTGCCACTACAAAAGTTGTTTATTGCCTTTTTCCTCATTAAACCACCCCTTGTATACCCATGGTAGGACCCCATGGAAAATAAGGAGAGGTTCCGACACTTCCTCACGCAATTTCATGTGCCCCCCTCTCTGGCGTGCCCCGCGACGTCTAGCCCTAGCTTTTCTTCGGAAGGGGCCACTCCATGTGACTTTTACTCCTTATTTGTGTTGGAGCATGTCATAGAATCATGAGAAACCCAAAGAGAGGCCAAGTCCTAGCTGGCGTTGGGCCGGGAGCACGAGAATTGGGGAGGTTCACACTGAAGCCCTGGATCTTCTTGCGAGATGGTCCGGTTTGTGAAGGAGGTGCCACTAAAAAGTTGTGTATTGCCTTTTTCCTCATCACACCACCCTTGTATACCCATGTTAGGACCCCATGCAAAACGAGGTGTGGTTCCGACACTTGTTCGTTCGATTTCGTGCGCCCCCCTCTCCGGCGGGCACCGCGATGACTAGCCCTAGCTTTTCTTCGGAAGGGGCCACTCCATGTGACTTTTACTCCTTGTTTGTGTTGGAGTATGTTATAGTATCATGAGCAACCCAATGAGCCAAGTCCTAGCAGGACTTGGGTCGGTGAGGGTGTCCTAGACTAAAGGGTATCAACCTGTACGGCCTGTCGTCCATGGGCCGGGCTGATGACCCACCGACCACTGGAGGGAGGATTGCCAAACTTGTGGCCCTCGGCGTGACCAAGATGGAAATCTCTGAAGACTTGGCGTGCACTTTAAGGAAAGATCCACTAGTCGGCATGTTTATTCCTAACTGGCAACCGACCATACGTGCAACCTAGGTACCCCCGGTGTGTATATAAGCCGAGGGGTTTAGTCCATAGAGGCACAATCACAAGCCTTAGGGTTTAGAACACAATCATCCGATCTCGAGGTAGATAATCCTGTATTCTGTACTCCATCACATCAATACAATCAAAGCAGGACGTAGGGTTTTACCTCTTCGAGAGGGCCCGAACCTGGGTAAACATCGTCTCCTTTATCTCCTGTTACCATTGTTCTTAGACCCACAGCTCGGGACCCCCTACCCGAGATCCACCGGTTTTAGTACCGACATTGGTGGCCCATACAGGTCCCGCTGTGTGGTCACAAAAAATCAATGGCTCATCTTCAGATCAACAGTGACATTGGCTGCAGGGACATCTTTGTCCCCGGCCAACTTTTCGCGTTTGGTAGCATCATCCTCCACACCGATCCGACCGGTCACCTCGGCCGGGTCAAAAGCTTTGCAACAAATCAGATCATTAGATTTGGAAGTCTGGAATATACTGCTGATTCCCATGGCAATCTTGCTCTTTTAGGCTGGATATTAGATCGGCTTGAGAAATCCATGGATGCCACGGCCTTGACCTTGGACTTGACCTCAGATCCGGATCTCGGATCAGGTCCCACCTCGGAACCAACTTCGAGTTCGGATCCGATAACCTCATCGCTGGACCAGGCTTCAACCCTGGCTGATCAACACTCGCCGAACATATTGCAGGTTAGCCCCGCCTACAGTCAATAGATGGGCCCGACAGACCTCTCGCTTTTAAACGAGATGCTAGACCAAATCCAGAACCTTGGGATTTCGGACGGGCGGTCCTCGGTCTATGAACAGATCGATTGTAAAGCCGATGATAGGGAAATTTACATCCCACCCACCACCCACCTAGTCGCTACAGTCGAGGATATAACCGACGTATTGGACTATGCCTCTGAAGAGGCGACAGACATGGATGAGGATGTCGATGGTATGTCTGGCATTACATCGCCCATAACCACCTCCAACATAGGCAAATGGGCGGCAACCTCCACCTACGACGTCTAAATGGTTGATACCCCCAAGGATGACGACGAGGAGGGAGACCCAGATCCCCCCAAGCGCCGACGGAGCAGGAAGAAGTCTAAAGGCGCTGGTAATGGGAACGCCAGCAATAACAACACCACCAACGATGCCACCGATAATGACGCCTCCCCAGATGGTGTCGAGGACCAGGGTAATAGGGATGACGCCATGACTGGTCAGATCGACGGTGCCACAGGGATGGACGCAGATGATGATCGCGAGGATAGAAACTACATGCCTGAATCTGAGGAGGACATCAGTCTTGGACCTGATGAGTTCGACGTCCCCGAAGAACCTCTCGATTTGGAGAACTTTCGAAGGCGGCTCATTAGCTCCGCCCGAAGTATAAAAAGGCAACGTCAGTAGCTTAAAGCCGATCAAGACGTGCTCAATGATAAGTGGGTCGAAGTCCTCAGCGTCGAGCAAGACCTCGAGCAAAGACTCGCGGAACAAACTAAATCTTATCCATGGCGGCGTCTGCTTCCCGCATTTGACGATGAAGTCAATGACAATGTGCTCTCTAGGCACGATCGAGCCGACCTGCCTGACCGCCCTCCTAGGGGACGGGACAAACCAACGGGAGAGCTTTGAGACCCCCCCCACTATCCCCCGCCGTTACGGCAAAGACCCGATCCCGCTTGCTCCACCGTATGATTTGCGAAGAAAATTAAATGCAAACCCTGCTCCATAACGATCCATAAATGGATCCCGGGAGCATGCACCTACTGGACAAGACGGATATCAGGCATGGCTAAATAGGCATGGTGCGACACGTGATCGCACCCATGTTCGGACAACAACTGACATCTGACATGACATAGCCCGAATTAGGGGAGCTGCTCACCCGGTGTGCTTCACAGACGAGGTCATGCAACACTAGTTCCCAGAGGGGTTTAAACCTGTTAATATCGAACGGTATGATGGGACAACTGACCCCGCTATGTGGATTGAGGCCTATCTCCTCCACATCCATATGGCCCAAGGAGATGATCTCCACGCCATTAAGTATTTACCGATGAAGCTCAAAGGACCGGCGAGGCACTGGCTGAATAGCTTGCCCGAGAACTCTATTGGAAGCTGGGAAGAGCTTGAAGATGCCTTCCAAGCTAATTTCTAGGGCACCTATGTTCGGCCTCCGGACGCCGACGACCTCAGCCATATCATCTAACAGCCTAGTGAGTCAGCTAGGAAATTTTGGAACTGGTTTTTAACCAAGAAAAACCAGATCGTAGACTGTCCTGACGCAGAAGCAATTGCTGCTTTCCGGCACGGTATTCGTGATGAGTGGCTGGTGCGGCAGCTCAGACAGGATAAGCCGAAAACCATGGCCGCCCTCACCTCCCTAATGACCTGGTTCTGTGCAGGAGAGGATAGCTAGTTGGCTCGTAGAAGCAACCATGGCGAAGACCCCGGCACCTCGGAGGTGCGCGACAGAAACGGGAAGCCTAGGCGCAATAAAAACAACAAGCGTCGGCACAAAGGCAATAGCAGCGACGCAGACGAGGCGACTGTAAATGCTGGATTTAGAAATCCATGTACTAGCCAGAAAAAGAAGCCCTTTAAAGGGAACAGGGACGGTCCATCCACATTGGACAAAATCCTTGACAAACCTTGACAAATTCATGGTACTTCGGATAAGCCTGCTAATCACTCCAACCGAAACTGCTGGGTTATCAAGCAAGCCGGTAAGATCGCAGCCGAAAACCAGGGCAAGGGTCAGCCTCGTAGCGAGGATGAGGACGAACCCCCCAGGCCAGGCAATGGAGGCCAAAAATAGTTCCCTCCCGAAGTAAAGGACGTGAACATGATCTACGCCACTCATATCCCTCAAAAGAAGAGGAAGCGCGCACTCCGAGATGTCTGCGCCTTAGAGCCTATAGCGCCGAAGTATAATCCATGGTCGGCTTACCCAATCACCTTTGACTGACGAGACCATCTGACCAGTATCCGTCACGGAGGTACAACGGCTCTGGTGCTCGATCCCATAGTGGATGGATTTCATCTAACACGGGTCCTTATGGACGGGGGCAGCAGCCTCAACCTGATTTATGCTGATACAGTTAAAAAGATGGGCATCGATCCATCAAGGATTAAGACCAGTGACACCACTTTCAACGGTGTCATACCAGGGGTTGTGGCACAATGCTCTGGGACTATTACCCTAGAAGTAGTTTTTGGCTCCCCCGAGAATTTCCGAAGCAAAGACTTAATCTTCGACATAGTTCCTTTCCGCAGTGGTTATCACGCACTCCTCGGGTGAACCGCTTTCGCTCGATTTACCGCCATCCCACATTATGCTTATCTAAAGCTAAAAATGCCGAGGCCTAATGGCGTCATAACAGTCAATGGCAACACTGAACGCTCCCTTCGCATGGAGGAGCAAACCGCGGCTTTCCAAGCCGAGGTCCAAGCCGCAGAGGAGGCATCAAGGTCCTTTACCGCATTAAGCACACGGAGCCCTCTCAAGCACTTCCGAGGTGTTACCATTGCCCGCAGGCAGTCACGCGGCAACCCCAAATAGGGGTACGCGCTCCACAACTCCCCTTACCTGACCGAGGACTACGTGCCCCGGGTACACAATTTTGCACACAAAATACCATCGGAGGCTTTGGAGCATAATCATAATGGCAAACTGTTCGGCTAAATCAACAGTTGTCGAAGTCCATCCTAGTTATTTTAGTGGCACCATTAAAGACCCAACCAGGGGCTTGTAAAAGTAGCATTATGCTGACACCCTACTGCCACTGGGTACGACCTCTTCAAAGGACCCGCCACTCAAATGAATTTAAAGCATCACAGTGGCGTCGCAACAGGCGGAATCGATCACCTTCGATTGGACAAGGACTTGCTGGTACACATCATAAAGGTGAACATGTGTGGCAGGGATAGGACAGGACATCAAGCCCGACGTCAGATGCTCTGCATTTCATAGCATTACCTTCTTACCTTTTTATGTATCTATTAAAGTTTCTTCGATAGCTCAGCTTGTTCGGTTCGACCCCATCAATTAGTTAAATAGAAAACCCTTGTGGTCGTTTTACGTTTATATATGTAATACATTTTTTTTCTCTTCTACTTATGAGCCGAAGATAACTCTCGCGATATGATTGTTACATACCTTTAGAAGTCATCGGTTTTGACCAGGGGCTAGGATTTAAACCATGCCCACTAATTCGCCTCGGTACTCATCTAAAAGACCTCGGCCTCCCGTTCTCGGATATTGCTTTATATGCATCGATTTCGAATTGTGTCTTTGGTCAATAGCTGGGTTGCCCGGCTCCTGTGCTTGCCCCTTACGTTTCTGCATCGTTCGGCTAAGGGCGTAAAGGGAGCACCACTGCGATTGCTACTTCCTGTTTAATTGGTCAAGTACCTCAATGGAGAAAGCCAAAAGCTGACTGTCACAATAAGCATAAATTGGTCAGCGATCCGATGACCATGTCAAACTTAAAATCGATAGAGGTTATTCCGTATCAAACGATGGATCTTTTTTCAAAAACAGGCCGAAGTGTTAATTGTTTAACCTCAGATGGCTCCGAACACTTAATATACACCAGGGGCTAGTCACTTGCCCCCAAATTTAAGCTCCTATGACTAAGTGAAAGGTTTAAAGCCTCATAGTCTGATTGCCTCGTTTCTTTTAACACAACTGCCTCCGGGAACCGAGACATCGGCTAAGGGTTGTATTGTTTCTACGGAAATACCCTGCGTAGCATCTACAACGGGGCAGAAGCCGACGACTGGTCACTTTCAATTTTTAAACAGTTGCAAAGGTGTCAAAATAACACATCGGACATAAAAGTACTCGTGCACATCAAAATGAGACTTGTCTTTTTACAACATGGACCTCGGCATACCGAGGGAGGTCTATTCAAAGTTTTCAAGGATGGTCTCCTTGCTACACTTAGACTCTGATATACGTGCACCCGGCATAACATCTGCAAAATATTGCTCGGGTACACGCTTCTTCCCTTCAGGGTCACCCTTAGCCATTTCCTCCACCTTGATCCCTGGATAATGCGTCTTCACAGACGTGTACGCCCGCCGAGAACCCTCCAAGTAGGCGGAACGCTTCCAGAGTTGAAACCGAGGACTGGCACTTTGAAGCCGCTGGACTAAACCAAAATAGCTGCTCGACAATGGCTCGGAGGGCCACAGGGCAATGCAGAGGTCTTCCATTGCAGGTCTGGCAACTTGGTGCACCTCCATCAGTTGCTTCATCTGATCATTGAGGCGTGGCGGATGCGACAGCACCTGAAATTGCGCCCAAAATGCCCTTTGCTCAGCGGCATCTTCGCGCGCGCCATAATACTGACATGCATCCGCCACGCTCCTCGGCAGGTCCATGAAGGCACCTGATAAATGCCAAATTCGCGTTAGCTCGGCGAAGTTGACATCACCGAAAACGCACTGGAGTAAATATGGCTTACCGGCGGCTATTTCAGTCACTTGCCGGAGCTCTTCCCGGTCCAATCTCGCTTGAACCTGGGCCTCCTGACACGCCAGTTCGAGCCTCTTGAGCTCGGCTGCGTCCTTCTCCTTCTCGGCCCGAAGGGTGTCGCGCTCTGCGTACAGACCCTTCAGGTCCTGCTCCACCTTGAGTACCTGAGCCTGGTGCTTTTTCCGAGCATCGCGCTCCTCAGCGAGTTCGGCGCTGCCCTTCTCAGCCGCAGCCTTTTGCTACTCGGCTTCGGCCCGAGCCTTTTTAAGCTCAGCCCGGAGGGTTTCCATCTCCGTCGCGGCAGCTGGACACAATCAATGCACATATGTCAAAACTTGAGTTGTTCTAAAAACAAAACAAAGTATGATGCTAGTTTTTATTTCTTACCTTGCGCTTTGTCCATCTGGTCCTTTAGCAGATTGATATCCTGCTCGGATCGCGCAAGCTTGTGATTCAGCTCTTCCAACTCTTTTGAGTTGGACGCCGAAGATGACACCGACGCCTGCACAAAATTTGTTAGACTCCAAAGATGAAATCGATCCGACGAGAGTCTCGGGGGCTACTGCATATTCGCTTTCAATATATATTTTAGATTAACAGTCGACCCCCAAGTCAATTCATAAAACTAACTTAGGGCTTGGGGGCTACTGCATCTACGCTCTCAAAGCATAATTAAGTTTTTTGCAATATCCTTGTAATAGTGGTCGGACAACTTCTCTTATAGAACTTGTCCTTCAAGGGCTACTGGGTATGTTAAGTATCAACAAAACGATCGAAGTTGTAAAGACTGTTGAGCATTATAAAATACGTACCTCAAAACCTTTGGAAAGGCCAATGAAGGCCTCCATAATTCTGGCCTCCGTTGACCAGAACTGGTTAAAGGCAGCGCCGAGAAGGGTGCGGTGCTCGGGAAGAATAGAGGAACTTGTTAAAGCTACCTCAATCTCCTTCTGCCGCCCCACAAGGTTGGACCGCCCAAGGTCGGGTTGGGGCGGCGGCGTGTCCTCGGCTCCGCCCCTCGTTGAAGAAGGGGGAACCATCTCCATCTGGCACGGTGGCTCTGGAGCTGATGGGGCTGAGGACTCCGGGCGGTTAAGCATCGGTTCTTCTAGGACCAAGGGAATCTCTTCCCCTTGGTCCCCAACGACCGAGGTTTGATCCTCGGACATAGACACATCGGCACCACTCTCTGTGTTTAACACAGGAGGGTCCGGGATGTAAAGAGACCTCCCCCAGCTCACCATGAGCAGGGGAGGGAGGCGCACGCACGCCCGAGGAGCTCTCGGCCAGCTTGGCCAGAGGAACGGTGTTGTCCGATTCCTCTTCTCCAGGAAGGCGGCGCTGCGGGATGTAAAAGGCAAAATTGCAATGAACTTAAGAACATTCTGATTGAAGCTATTATGTAAAAGGTCTCAAACGAAGTACCTCTATGGTGGTGGCTTCTCCCTGCGTTGAGGGGGGAATGCACCCCCGGAGGAGCCGAAGCTAGCGTCCTCAGCAGCAGCCGAGGACCGGCTAGGCCGGGCGGCTTGGGCTTTCCTCAGCCTTTTGAACTTCTGAGGAGGATCGGCCTCCTGGATGCCTTCGGACGTCGCTCTCTTCCTCCCCTTCGGGGAAGAGATCTCGCCCTCCTCCTCTTCTTACCTCTCCTCTTCTTCCTTCTCCTCCACCTCGGCAAAGGAGCTGTGGGTGCTCTCTGCCTTGGCATCCGAGGAGGCTCCTTGGCTGCACAGGCCCTTCTTCTTATTCTTCTTCTTCTCCCCCTTCTCCCTGACCGGAACCACGTATGGTTTTTCAGCCAAGAGCTCTTCAAGCTCGGGGGTTCGCGGGTCCTCAGGCAGCGGTGCAGGAGACCCCATCTTGTGGGCCTTGGCGTGCCAGGTCTAATCACAAAAAGCGTCAAGCCGATTACTCTATTGATAATCAGTGACGGTAAAAGAGTAATTAACACAAGTAATGTTACAAAGTTACCTCCACTGGGTTGTTCTCACTGCTGAAGCCGAGGTCTTCTCCCTCCTCGAGGAAGGTGTTCTTGGTCAGCTTGAACAGCGACGACCACATCGCGGCAAGGTTGGAGCGGTAGAAGTGGCGCATGGTCGCCTAATCCTCAGGCTTGTAACGCCACATCGGGTTGGCCCTAAGTTGAAGAGGGAGAATGCGGCGGTGGAGCATGACGTGAACTACATCCACCAGCTTGAGGCCTTCTCCGACCACCCGCTTGAGCTTCCCTTGGAGCGTCTTCACCTCGTCCTGGTACCCCCAGCCGAGGCCCTTCTCTGTCCAAGAGACAAGCCGCCTCGGTGGCTCGGCCAAAAAGGCCATGGTCTCTATTTGACCCTTTGTGTGCAGATCGGTTATGTAAAACCATTCTTGCTGCCACAGCTTGATGGTCTCCACAAAAGTTCCCTCTGGCCAGACCACCTTGGGAAGTTTACTGATCATGGCCCCGCCGCATTCAGCAAGCTGGGGGCCACTGCTCTTCGGCTTCACGCTGAAGATCTTCAGCCACAGGCCGAAATGTGGCTCGACGCGGAGAAAGGCCTCGCATATAGTGATGAAGGTGGCTATATGGAGAATCGAATTTGGGGCTAGATGGTGGAAATCTAACCCATAATAGAATAGCAAACCCCGTACGAAGGGGTGAAGGGGGAATCCTAGACCTCGGATGAGGTGAGGAATGAAAACCACCTTTTCCCCTTTCTTGGGGGTGGGGATGGTGGAGGAAGAACGGCCGGTCTCGCCCTCCACTAGGGCTCAGCACTTGGCTATGGCAGGTATATATCCTGCAGCCCGGAGCTCCTCGATGGTGCCCACGGTGACATTGGAGGGCACCCATTGCCCCTTCGAGCTAGCGTCCGATGGTGAGGCTGCGGTCTCCTTCCCTTTCCCCATCATTTCCTTTAAGGGTGGGGGGGGGGAAGAACTCAAGTGGATTGGGACCTTGGGGGTAGATCTGAGGGCGCTGGAGCTTTTTTGAGCTTTGGGCTATGGAGCAGGGGATGGAAGCGTGGAAGCAAATGATTTACCTCTCCTTACTATTATAGGTTAGTGAAAGACCAAGAGTCCCCGCGTTGCGCCGAATAAATCGCCTATTCCCAACCCTTCTTTTCGTTGTACGCGCATCAATTAATCAGCCTGTTGATGATATCCCTTGAAAACCGGGACATGATCTCTGAATTGATAGGACATGCCAATGAGGGGCTGCCTTGGGCCATGATACGATTCGTGATAACTGATTCAATCCCACGATAGGTGGTGACGGCTCGATAAAGCTGCAGGATTCAAACCCTCTCACTGGTCATGCCTGCGTGGCAAGGCTTTGAGGCTAAGTTAACTCTGGACCACGGACGTGGAGAAAACCCTTTGTCGAAAGACGTCATTATTTCTCTGTCGGGGTTTGGTTTTAAAGCATATAGTCAGTGGGCTCGGCTGTAAAAGAGGGCCCGGCCATTATTACGGAATGAAGGACTTCGGATGGAAGCACATGTTGACAAAGAGGGAACTTGCCTGCCAAGCCGAAGACATCAACAAAAGGAATCGTTCCGAGGAGGGAGCGGCAGTCCTCGGCTTTGAAGACTAGTTTAGGGGCTACTGAGGGTGTCCTGGACTAAGGGGTATCAACCTGTACGGCCTGTCATCCATGGGCCGGGCTGATGACCCACCGACCACTTGAGGGAGGATTGCCAAAATTGTGGCCCTCGGCGAGACCAAGATGGAAATCTCCGAAGACTTGGCGTGCACTTCAAGGAAAGATCCACTGGTCGGCACATTTATTCCTAACTGGCAACCGACCAAACGTGTAACCTAGTTACCCCCGGTGTGTATATAAGCCGAGGGGTTTAGTCCGTAGGGGCACAATCACAAGCCTTAGGGTTTAGAACACAATCATCTGATCTCGAGGTAGATCATCCTGTATTCTGTACTCCATCACATCAATACAATCAAAGCAGGACGTAGGGTTTTACCTCTACTACAGGGCCCGAACCGGGGTAAACATTGTCTCCTGTTACCATTGTTCTTAGACCCACAGCTCAGGACCCCCTACCCGAGATCCGCCGATTTTAGTACCTGTTGGAAATATGCCCTAGAGGCAATAATAAAGATGTTATTATCATATTTCCTTGTTCATGATAAATGTTTATTATCCATGCTATAATTGTATTGACCGGAAACTTAAATACATGTCTGGATACATAAACAAATACCGTGTCCCTAGTAAGCCACTACTAGACTAGCTTGTTGATCACAGATGGTTAAGGTTTCCTAACCATAGACATGAGTTGTCATTTGATAACGGGATCACATCAGTAGGAGAATGATGTGATGGACACACCCAACCGTAAGCTTAGTATCAGATCGTGTCACTTAGTTTAATTGGTACAGCTTTCTTCATGTCAAGTATTTGTTCCTTAGACCATGAGATCATGACACTCCCGAATACCGAAAGAATACTTTGTGGGTTATCAAACGTCACTTCGTAACTGGGTGATCATAAAGGTGCTCTACAGGTATATCAGAATGTGTTTATTGGGTTGCATGGATCGAGACTGGGATTTGTCGCTCCGTGTGACGGAGAGATATCTCTGGGCCCTCTCGGTAATACAACATCATGAGTAGCTTGCAAGTATGTGACTAATGAGTTTAGTCACAAGTATCTTGTATTATGGAACGAGTAAAGAGATTTTCTGGTAACGAGATTGAACCTCGGGCTAGTAACATATCGCCGGACAAAGGGAATTGTATACGGGATTAACTGAATCCTCGACATCGTGGTTCAACCGATAAAGATCTTTGTTGAATATGTAGGAGTCAATATGGGCATCCAGGTCCCGCTATTGATTATTGATCGGAGAGGTGTCTCGGTCATGTCTGCATGTTCTCGAACCTGTAGGGTCACAGACTTAACGTTCAGTAATGCTAGGGTAGTATTGGGATATTAATAATGGCAAGAACGAATATTGTTCGGAGTCCCAGATGGGATCTAGGACATCACGAGGAGCTTCGGAATAGTCTGGAGGTAAAGATTTATATATGGGAAGTTTTATTCAGGGTCCCGAAAATGCTCGGGGGTCCACCGGGAGTGTACCGGGCGGCACCGAAGGGTTCCGGGGTTCCACCGAAGGGACCCAGCCCCGGAGGGCCACATGGAAAGTAGGGTGGGCGCACCAGCCCCTGGTGGGCTGGGCACCGCTCCCCCCAAGGCCCATGCCCCTAGGGTTGGGGGGAAACCCTAAAGGGGGCGCCCCCTAGGCTTGGGGGGCAAGCCACCCCCCTAGGCCGCCGCCCCCTCCATTGGAGGAGGGGCTAGGGCTGGCCAGCCCCCCTCCCCACCCCTATATATAGTGGGGTGCGCAAGAGGGAGGGGGACCAGCCCTTCCTTGGCCGCCGCCTCTCCCAACTTCTCCCATCTCCTCTCCGGTACGCGCTTGGTGAAGCCCTGCCGGATTTCCGCTGCCACCACCACCACCACACCGTTGTGCTGGCCTAGATCCAATCTACCTCTCCACCCTCCCTTGTTGGATCAAGAAGGCGGAGACGTCACCGAGCCATACATGTGCATATCTCGGAGGTGCCGTTCGTTCGGTGCTCGGATCGGATTGGATCGCGAAGGAGTACGACTACGCCAACCATGATCTTTAGATCGTTAACGCTTTCGGTCTACAAGGGTATGTAGACACCCCCCCCTCTCATTGCTAGCATCTCCATAGAATAGATCTTGAGTCTTTCGTAGGAATTTTTTTTTGTTTTCCATGCAACGTTCCCCATCTGTGGCATCATGAGCTAGGTCTATGCGTAGATGTTATGCACGAGTAGAACACAAATTGGTTGTGGGCCTTGATGTTCAGATTGCTTACCTCCTTTGTTATTTTGGATTCGGCGGTATTGTGGGATGAAGCGGCCCAGGCCAACTTTACTTGTCCACGCACAAGAGACCGGTTCCACGACTGACATGCAACTTGTATTGCATAAAGTGGCTGGCGGGTGTCTGTCTCTCCCACCTTAGTTGAATCTGATTTGACAACGGCGGTCCTTGTAGAAGGTTAAAAGGCAACTTGTATATCACCGTTGTGGCTTTGCGTAGATGAGAATGGTTCTTATTAGTTGCCCCTAGAAGCCACGTAAAAATTGCAACAACAAAGTAGAGGACGTCTAACTTGTTTTTGCAGGGCATGTGATGTGGTATGGCCAAGATGTGATTTGATATATGTTGATGTATGTGATGATCATGTTTTGTAATAGGTTCACGACTTGCATGTCGATGAGTACGCCAACCAGTAGGATCCATAGGGCTGTCTTAATATTATTGTATGACCTACGTGTCAATAATTAAACGCCATGTAATTGCTTTAGTTTATCGCTATGAGTTAGCAATAGTTGTAGAAGCAATAGTTGGCAGAGACAACTATGTGACGGCACCTTGGAGATGATGGAGATCATGGTGCTATGCTGGTCATGATGGAGATCATGCCGGTGCTTTGGAGATGAAAATCGAAAGCCCAAGATGATAATGGCCATATCATGTCACATATTGATTGCATGTGATGTTTATCTTTTATGAATCTTATTTTTGCTTGGAACGACGGTAGCATTATAAGATGATCCCTCACAATTAATTTCAAGATAAAAGGTGTTCTCCCTAAGTATGCACCGTTGCGAAAGTTCGTCGTTTAGAAGCACCTCGTGATGATCGGGTGTGATAGACTCTACGTTCGCATACAATGGGTGTAAGCCAGTTTACACATGCGGAATACTTGGGTTAAACTTGACGAGCCTAGCATGTACAGACATGGCCTCGGAACACGGAGGACCGAAAGGTCGAACATGAGTCATATAAAAGATATGATGAACATGGAGATGTTCACCATTGAAACTACCCCATCTCACATGATGATCGGACTTGGGTTAGTGAATTTGGATCATGTGTCACTTAACAACCTGAGGGATGTTGATTTAAGAGGGAGTTCATTAGTAATTTGATTAATCGAACTAATTATCATGAACATAGTCTAAATGTCTTTGCAAATATGTTGTAGATCAATGGCTCGCGCTGTAGCTCCCCTGAATTTCAATGCGTTCCTAGAGAAAGCTAAGCTGAAAGATGATGGAAGTAACTATGCGGACAGGGTCCGTAATCTGAGGATTATCCTCAATGATGCACAGAAGGCTTATGTCCTTGATGCACTGCTCGGTGCGCCACCCCCTCTGGCTTCGTCTGTAGATGTTGTGAACGTTTGGCAGGCACGTGTTGCTGACTACTCGATAGTTCAGTGCGCCATGCTTTACGGCTTAGAACCTGGGCTCCAAAAGCGTTTTGAGCACCACGGGGCATATGAGATGATGCAGGAGCTGAAAATGATATTTCAGGCTCATGCCCGTGTGGAGAGTATGATGCCTCCGACAAGTTCTTTAGCTGTAAGATGGAGGAGAATAGCTCCGTTAGCGAGCACGTACTCAAAATGTCTGGGTACTTCAACCGCTTGAATCAGTTGGGAGTTAATTTTCCTGATGAAGTAACGATTGACAGGGTTCTCTAGTCATTGCCACCAAGCTACAAGGGCTTTGTGATGAACTATAATATGCAAGGGATGGAGAAGACACTCCATGAGCTTTTCGTGATGCTTAACCCCACAGAAGTAGAAATCAAGAAAGAGCATCAAGTGTTGATGGTCAAAAAGACCACTAGTTTCAAGAAGGGTAAGGGAAAGAAAGGGAACTTCAAGAAGAATGGCAAGCCAGTTGTCACTCCCGTGAAGAAACCCAAGGCTGGACCCAAACCTGCGACTGAGTTTTCTATTGCAAGGGGAATGGCCATTGGAATCGAAACTACCCCAAGTACTTGGCAGATAAGAAGGATGGCAACGTCAACAAAGGTATATTTGATATACATGTTATTGATGTGTACCTTACTAGTGCTCATAGTAGCTCCTGGGTATTTGATACTGGTTCGGTTGCTAATACTGGTAACTCAAAACAGGAGCTGTGGATTAAATGGAGACTAGCTAAGGACGAGGTGACGATGCGCGTTGGAAATGGCTCCAAGGTTGATGTGATCGCCGCCGGCACACTCCCTCTACGTCTACCTTCGAGGTTAGTTTTAAACCTCATTAATTGTTATTTGGTGCCCGCGTTGAGCATGAACATTATATCTGGATCTTGTTTATTGCGAGACGGTTATTCATTTAAGTCAGAGAATAATGGTTGTTCTATTTACATGAATAATATCTTTTATGGTCATGCACCCAATGTGAATGGTTTATTCTTGTTGAATCTCGATCTTAGTGATACACATGTTCATAATATTGATGCCAAAAGATCCAAACTTAATGATGATAGTACCACATACTTGTGGCACTGCCACTTAAGTCATATTGGTGTAAAGCGCATGAAGAAACTCCATACTGATGGACTTTTGGAATCACTTGACTTTGAATCATTTGATACCTGTGAACCATGCCTCATGGGCAAGATGACTAAAACCCCGTTTTCCGACACAATGGAGTGGGCAAGTGACTTGTTGGAAATAATACATACCGATGTATGTGGTCCTATGAGTGTTGAAGCACACGGTGGATATCATTATTTCCTGACCTTCACAGATGATTTAAGTTGATATGGGTATATTTACTTAATGAAACACAAGTCTGAAACATTTGAAAAGTTCAAGGAGATTCAGAGTGAAGTAGAGAACATCGTAACAAGAAGATAAAATTTCTATGATCTGATCGTGGAGGTGAATATTTGAGTTATGAGTTTGGTATGCATTTAAGACAATGTGGAATTGTTTCACAACTCACGCCACCTGGAACACCACAGTGTAATGGTGTGTCCGAACATCGTAATTGTACTCTATTAGATATGGTGCGTTCTATGATGTCTCTTACCGATTTGCCATTGTCGTTTTAGGGTTATGCATTAGGGACAACCGCATTCTCTTTAAACAGGGCACCGTCTAAATCCGTTGAGATGGCACCATATGAATTATCGTTTGGCAAGAAAACTAAGCTATCGTTTCTTAAAGTTTGGGGATGCGACGCTTATGTCAAGAGGCTTCAGCCTGATAAGCTCGAACCCAAAGCGGACAGGTGCGTCTTCATAGGATACCCTAAAGAGGCAATTGGGTATACCTTCTATCACAGATCCGAAGGCACGATCTTTGTTGCTAAGAATGGATCCTTTCTAGAGAAGGAGTTTCTCTCGAAAGAAGTGAGTGGGAGAAAGGTAGAGCTTGATGAGGTAACCATACCTTCTCTCGAACTGGAGAGTAGCACATCATAGAAAGAGGTTCCCGTGATGCCTACACCATCCGGAGAGGAAGCTAATGATGATGATCATGAAACTTCGAATCAAGCTACTACTGAACTCCGTAGGTCGACTAGGACACGTACCGCCCCTGAGTGGTATGGTAATCCTGTCCTGAAAGTCATGTTGTTGGACAACGATGAACCTATGAACTATGAAGAAGCAATGATGGGCCCGGATTCTGACAAATGGCTTGAGGCCATGAAATCCGAGATAGGATCCATGTATGAAAACCAAGTATGGACTTTGGTAGACTTACCTGATGACCGAAAGGCCATTGAGAACAAATGGATCTTTAAGAAGAAGATGGACGCTGATGGTAATATCACCGTCTATAAAGCTCGACTTGTCGCAAAGGGTTTCCGACAAGCTCAAGGGGTTGACTACGATGAGACTTTCTCACCCGTAGCGATACTGAAGTCTGTTAGGATTATGTTAGCAATTGCTGCATTTTTCGATTATGAAATCTGGCAGATGGACGTCAAAACAGCGTTCCTTAATGGTTTCCTTAAGGAAGAGTTGTATATGATGCAACCGGAAGGTTTTGTCGATCCTGAGGATGCTAATAAGGTATGCAAGCTCCAGCGATCCATTTATGGACTGGTGTAAGCATCTCGGAGTTGGAATATTCGCTTTGATGAGGTGATCAATGCTTTCGGTTTTATACAAACTTATGGAGCAGCTTGTATTTACAAGAAAGTGAGTGGGAGCTCTGCAACATTTCTAATATTATATGTGGATGACATATTATTGATTGGAAATGATATAGAATTTTTGGAAAGCATAAAGGGTTATTTGAACAAGAACTTTTCAATGAAAGACCTCGGTGAAGCAGCTTACATATTGGGCATCAAGATCTATAGAGATAGATCAAGACGCCTGATAGGACTTTCACAAAGCACATACCTTGACAAGGTTTTGAAGAAGTTCAAAATGGACCAGTCAAAGAAGGGGTTCTTGCCTGTGTTGCAAGGTATGAAGTTGAGTAAGACTCAAAGCCCAACCACACCAGAAGAAAGAGAAAGGATGAAAGTCGTCCCCTATGCCTCAACCATAGGCTCTATCATGTATGCCATGCTGTGTACCAGACCTGATGTGTGCCTTGCCATAAGTTTGGCTGGGAGGTACCAGAGTGATCCAGGAGTGGATCACTGGATAGCGGTCAAAAATATCCTTAAGTACCTAAAGAGGACTAAGGAAATGTTTCTCGTTTATGGAGGTGACGAAGAGCTCATCGTAAAGGGTTACATCGATGCAAGCTTCGACCGGATGACTCGAAGTCTCAAACCGGATACGTATTTATTTTGAATCGTGGAGCAGTCAGTTGGAGTAGCTCCAAGCAGAGCGTGGTAGCAGAATCTACATGTGAAGCGGAATACATAGCTGCTTCAGAAGCAGCGCAAGAAGGAGTCTGGATGAAGGAGTTCATATCCAATCTAGGAGTGGTACCTAGTGCATCGGATCCAATGACTATCTTTTGTGACAACACCGGTGCCATTGCCATTGACAAGGAACCAAGGTTTCACAAGAAAACAAAGCACATCAAGCTCCGCTTCAGCTCCATCCATGATTACATCAAGGAGGGAGACATAGAGCTTTGCAAAGTTCATACGGATCTGAATGTGGCAGACCCGTTGACTAAACCTCTTCCACGAGCAAACCATGATCAGCACCAGAACTCGATGGGTGTTAGATTCATTACTATGTAAACTAGATTATTGACTCTAGTGCAAGTGGGAGACTGTTGGACATATGCCCTAGAGGCAATAATAATTTCCTTGTTCGTGATAAATGTTTATTATCCATGGTATAATTGTATTGACCGGAAACTTAAATAAATGTGTGGATACATAAACAAATACCGTGTCCCTAGTAAGCCTCTACTAGACTAGCTCGTTGATCAAACATGGTTAAGGTTTCCTAACCATAGACATGATTTGTCAATTGATAATGGGATCACATCATTAAGAGAATGATGTGATAGACAGACCCAACCGTAAGCTTAGCATCAGATCGTGTCACTTAGTTTAATTGGTACAGCTTTCTTCATGTCAAGTATTTGTTCCTTAGACCATGAGATCATGACACTCCCGAATACCGAAAGAATACTTTGTGGGTTATCAAACGTCACTTCGTAACTGGGTGATCATAAAGGTCCTCTACAGGTATATCAGAATGTGTTTGTTGGGTTGCATGGATCGAGACTGGGATTTGTCGCTCCGTGTGACGGAGAGATATCTCTGGGCCCTCTCGGTAATACAACATCATGAGTAGCTTGCAAGCATGTGACTAATGAGTTTAGTCACGAGGATCTTGTATTACGGAACGAGTAAAGAGATTTGCCGGTAACGAGATGGAACTAGGTATGGAGATACCGACGATCGAATCTCGGGCAAGTAACATATTGCCGGACAAAGGGAATTGTATACGGGATTAACTGAATCCTCAACATCGTGGTTCAACCGATAAAGATCTTCGTTGAATATATAGGACTCAATATGGGCATCCAGGTCCCGCTATTGATTATTGATCGGAGAGGTGTCTCGGCCATGTCTGCATGTTCTCGAACCCGTAGGGTCACACACTTAACGTTCGGTAACGCTAGGGTAGTATTGGGATATTAATAATGGCAAGATTGAATATTGTTCGGAGTCCCGGATGGGATCCGGGACATCACGAGGAGCTCCGGAATAGTCCGGAGGAAAAGATTTATATATGGAAAGTTTTATTCGGGGTTCCGGAAATGTTCGGGTGTCCACCGGGAGTGTAGGGAGGAACCGAAGGGTTCCGGGGGTCCACCGAAGGGACCTACCAGCCCCGGAGGGCCACATGGACAGTAGGGGGTGCACCAGCCCCTGGTGGGCTGGGCGCCACTCCCCCCCAAGGCCCATGCGCCTAGGGTTGAGGGGAAACCCTAAAGTGGGCGCCCCCTAGGCTTGGGGGGCAAGCCACCCCCTAGGCCGCCGCCCCCTCCCTTGGAGGAGGGGCTAAGGCTGGCCGGCCCCCCTCCCCGCCCCTATATATAGTGGGGGCGCAAGGGGGAGGGGGACCAACCCTTCCTTGGCCGCCGCCTCTCCCAAGTTCTCCCATCTCTTCTCCGGTACGCGCTTGGCGAAGCCCTGCCGAATTTCCGCTGCCACCACCACCACCACACCGTCGTGCTGGCCTAGATCCCATCTACCTCTCCACCCTCCCTTGCTGGATCAAGAAGGCTGAGATGTCACCGAGCCATACGTGTGCATATCTCGGAGGTGCCATTCGTTCGGTGCTCGGATCGGATTGGATCGCGAAGGAGTACGTCTACGCCAATCACGATCTTTAGATCGTTAACGCTTTCGGTCTACAAGGGTATGTAGACACACTCCCCTCTCATTGCTAGCATCTCCATTTAATAGATCTTGGGTGTTTCGTAGGATTTTTTTTTGTTTTCCATGCAACGTTCCCCATCAGTACCGACAGTCGGGGGCACCGGAACGGGGGAGGTTCGCACTGTAGCCCTAGGTCTTCTTGCGGGATGGTTCGGTTTGTGAAGGAGGTGCCACTACAAAGTTGTGTATTGCCTTTTTCCTCATCGCACCGCCCTTGTATACCCATGTCAGCACCCCATGCAAATGGAGGACTGGTTCCAGCACTTCCTTACATGATTTCGTGCGCCCCCCCCCCCTCCGACGGGCCCAGTGGCATCTAGCATTAGCTTTTCTTCGGAAGGGGCCACTCCATGTGAATTTTACTCCTTGTTTATGTTTGAGTATGTCATAGGATCATGATAAACCCAAAGAGAGGCCAACCCAAAGAATATGGCCCTGAAGTAAGCCGAGTGTTTTTCATCGGGCACTCAGTCTTACTGGGGTACTCGGCTTATAGGGGCGCGGGAGTGAGGGAAAAAAATCGCGCGAACCCTTTTCCCCCAAATTCTGCACCGCACTGCCCCCAAATCGAGTTCTCCTGCCCCTCCCCCAAATCGCTAGCACCGTCGCCACCCCCCTCGCCCGCCCGCCATCCGCTTTCCATCCCCCCGCTCCACCGCCCACTCCACAACCGCCTTGGCGGCCTCCTCCCACACTGCGCCGCTCATCCGTAGCGGGCTCGTTCAGCACCGTGATACGTCTCCAATGTATCTATAATTTATGAAGTATTCAGGCCATGTCTATTATAGTTTTGTACGATTTTGGTGCAATTTTATATGGATTTTATATGATTTTCATGGACTAACATATTGACCTAGTGCCCAGTGCCAGTTGCTATTTTTGCTTGTTTTTGGTTTTCCAGAAAATCCATATCAAACGAAGTCCAAATGCAGTGAAACTTTTTGACGAGTTTTTCTGGAAGGAAATAGACCCAGGAAGCTTCGGAGGAGCAGCAGAAGAGCCACAAGGGCCCCACGAGCCACCTGGGCGCGCCTGCCCCCACCCCCCCAGGCGCGCCCTGGTGCCTCGTGGGCCCTCTGTGGCACCTCTTTGCGTGATTCCAACGCTGAAAAATCCTATATATTCAGAAACCCCCGAAAGTTAACCTAAATTAGTTTTTACGCCGCCGCAAGCCTCTGTACCTCCACGATCTCATCTACAACCCTTTTTCGGCACCCTGCCAGAGGGGGGAATCTTCACCGGAGGCCATCTTCATCATCCCGACGGTCTCCATGACGAGGAGGGAATAGTTCACCCTCAGGGCTGAGGGTTTGTACCAGTAGCTATGTGTTTTGTCTCTCTCTCTCTCATGTTCTTGATTTGGCACGATCTTGATGTACTGCGAGCTTTGTTAATATAGTTGGATCATATGGTGTTTTCCCCCTCTCTATCTCGTTGTGATGAATTGAGTTTTTACCTTTGAGGTTTCACTATTATCGGATTGAATACTTTTATGGATTTGAGAACACTTGATGTATGTCTTGCATATGAATACCCGTGGTGACAATGGGGTATTATATTGATTCACTTGATGTATGTTTTGGCACTCAACTCGTGGATTCCCGATGTGACATTGGGGTAATCTATGCATAGGGGTTGATGCACGTTTTCGTCCTACTTTCTCCGGTAGAAATCTTGGGGCACTCTTTGAAATTCTTTGTGTGGATTGAATGTTATGGTTATGAAGTTGTTTGATGCATATCGAATAATCAACTCACGGATACTTGTGGTGACATTGGAGTATCTAAGTGACATTAGAGTTGGTTGATGCGTATCATATGGTGTTATTTTAGTACGAACTCTAGGGATGTTCGTGACACTTATAGGGATGGCTCAATAGATCGATCGGAAAGAATAACTTTGAGGTGGTTTCGTACCCTACAACAATTTCTATCTTATGTTCTCCGCTAATAGGAACTTTGGAGTGATTCTTTATTGCACGTTGAGGGACTGTTATATGATCCAATTATGTTAGCATTGTTGAGAGATTGCACTAGTGAAAGTATGAACCCTAGGCCTTGTTTTCAAGCATTGCAATACCGTTTGTGCTCCGTTTTATCACTTGCTACCTTGCTGTTTTTATATTTTCATATTACAAAAACCTATATCTACTATCCATACTACACTTGTATCACCATCTCTTCGCCGAACTAGTGCACCTATACAATTTACCATTGTATTTGGTGTGTTGGGGACACAAGACATTTCTTGTATTTGGTTGCAGGGTTGTTTGAGAGATACCATCTTCATCCTACGCCTCCCATGGATTGATAAACCTTAGGTCATCCACTTGAGGGAAAATTGCTACTGTCCTACAAAACTCTGTGCTTGGAGGCCCAACACGAGTCTACAAGAATAAGTTGTGTAGTAGACATCCAGCTCTTTTCTGGCACCGTTGCCGGGGAGGTGAGTGCTTGAAGGTATTATGTGGTGAAGAAGAAGAAAAGAAGAAAGAGTAGAGGTAAAAAGGTATCCCTCCCAAATAATGTTGCTCCTATTATTGTTGTGCCTCATGAGAGTGAATCAAAAATAATTGTGGAAGATGATATACTTGATGATGATATTGCTTCTTTGTCTTATGGTACAATGTCCGAAGGAACTATTGAGGATGATTTTATTATGCCTATTACTCATTATGATGATTATGATTGGGAAAATAATGATACTTCTTATAATCTTGAAAATCTTTTTGGCACCAACTTAGAAAATTGTAATGATAATAATTTTTATACTATTGGTGCTATTCATACTATTGATGATAATAGTGATTATGCTAATGATATGCCAAGCCACAAGCTTGGGGATGCAATGTTTGATGAGAATGACATGTTTGAGAATTTATTTGCTACAATTAATGTTTGTCCCAAGCTTGGGGATGCTATGCTTAATGAAGATGATCTTTTTAGTCCCCCTACTTTGAATGATCAAATTTGTTATGATGATTGCATGCCTCCTATTTATGATGATTGCAATATTTATGAAAGTGGGTTTGGAAGAGTGTCAACTCTAGATAATAATTATCCCACTATTTTGGAGGGTGTTCAATCTTATTTTAATAATGATAAAAGTGGATTTGGAGAGGTCATGACTTTATTTAATGTTGAATCCACTACTTTGGAAGAGGTTTCAATTGATTATGATGAGAACAAAATTGCTACTTATGATGATTATTGTGATGATACTTATGTTATGAAAAAGAGTGATGATTATTATTATAATACTTGTCATAATTATGAATACCCTTTTACTGAACATTACTCTTTTAATGTGGAAACAATTTTTAGTATTCAAGTATCATATGATACTCCCACTATTATGAATGAGAACAAATTTGCTTATGTGGAGAGTAATAAAAATTATATGCTTGTGGATCATGAAAAGAATGCTTTATGTGATATCTATATTGTTGAATTCATTCATGATGCTACTGAAAATTATTATGAGAGAGGATCATATGCTTGTAGGTGTTGCAATAATATCAAGTTTCCTCTCTATGTGTTGAAAGTTTTGAAGTCATGCTTGTTTTGTCTTCCTATGCTGGTTGATTCTTGCTCCCATAAATTGTTTGCTCAAAAAATCCCTATGCATAGGAAGTGGGTTAGGCTTAAATGTGGTAGTCATATGCTTCATGATGCTCCCATTGTGTTTCAATTCTTTACTTTTATGTGAGCATCATTGAAATCATCATGCCTAGCTAAAAGGCATTAAAGAAAAGCGTTTGTTGGGAGACAATCCAAAATTTATCCCTACTGTTTTTTTTGTGTTCACATGATTAAGCTACTGTAGTAATCATGTTTTATATGTTTTCTTTCAATAAAGTGCCAAGTAAGACCTTTGGGATAGTGTGGATGATAGTTGATTTGATTCTGTGCAAAAACAGAAACTTTTGCGTCCAGTGCTGGAATTTCTATTCTGTACTGGAGCGTGAGAAAATTCTGAAATTTTTACACAGTATTGGGATACAATTTTTTTACGTTTTCCTAATGTTTCAGAATTTTTGGTGGTACAGAAGTATGGTTTTTAAATCGCTCACTACATGCTGTTCTGTTTTTGACAGATTCTGTTTTCGGTGCGTAGTTTGCTTGTTTTAGTGTTTCCATAGCGTATATTGAGTAATATAAATTGTGGAAATGATAGAATACAGTAGGCATTATGTGATAACAATTATGAAACTTGTCTTGAGAGTACCTAAGTGGATGATTTATTTCTATCATACTAACCTATCTCACAAGTTCCGTTAAGTTTTGTGTGATTGAAGTTTTCAAGTTTTGGGTGAGATATCGATATGAGGAGAATAAGGAGTGGCAAGACCCTAAGCTTGGGGACGCCCAAGGAACCCCAAGGTAATATTCAAGGAACACCCAAGCAATTAAGCTTGGGGATGCCCCGGATGGCATCCCCTCTTTCGTCTTCAACACTATCGGTAACCTCACTCGGAGCTATATTTTTATTCGTCAAATAATATGAGTTTTGCTTGGAGCATCATTTTCTTCTGTTGATATTTGATTGATGTTATCAATAATCATGTTTTGTATCTTTTAGTTCAATAAAATGCCAATTATAGCCTTTAGCATGCTCAGTTTGCAAGTTCATGTGTTGCTGTTTGAAAACAGAAAGTTTTCTGTTATGTCCAGAATATTCCTGAATAGTAAGAACATGATAAAAATCTGAAATTTTTAAACAGTAAGCATGCATGAGTTCTCTGTCACGTGGTAATTTTTCAGAATTTTTGGAGTTATGGAAGTATGGATTCTTATTCCCCTTTTATAGACTATCCTGTTTTGGCAGATTTCAGTTATAGTTGCATTGTTTGCATATGTTGTTTGTTTAATGTTTCTATTTTTGGATAGGAGTATTAAATATGCAGAGGCATTTAGTATGCAATGTTTAATTATAATTTTAGTAATTTGCTACAGTAGAGAATGTTAAGGTTTTGAGTTGATTTATACTAACTTATCTCACGAGTTCTAGTTGAGTTTTGTGTGGATGAAGTATTTAAGATTTAGGGAAACCGTGATATGAGAGGAATTAAGGAGACACAAAAGCTCAAGCTTGGGGATGCCCAAGGCATCCCAATATAATATTTCAAGAAGTCTCAAGCATCTAAGCTTGGGGATGCCCCGGTAGGCATCCCACCTTTCTTCATCAACAATTATCGGTTAGTCTTGGTTGAGCCTAAGTTTTTTCTTCTTCACATGAGTTGTGCTATTCTTGGAATGTCATTTTATTTTGTTTTCTTTGATCTTTGAATAAAGTACTTAAGATCTGAAATTTTTAAATGTGAGAGAGTTCTCACATAGCTACCTATTTACTTAACTACTCATTTGGTCTTCACTTATATCTTTTTGGAGTAGTTTGTCATTTACTCTTGTTCTTCACTTATATCCTATGAGTAAATTGTTGAAATGAATTGAATATCATAAAGTTGAAATTTATATGCTTCATATGCTTGTCCCATGGGGAGTAGTGACTTCACATGCAAGAAGTATGCTTGTCCCATGGGGAGTAGTGACTTCACATACAAGAAGTATAAGTGGTAAAATTTATTGAAAGTTAACAAACATAGCATTGGTCACTTGAACAATTCATGAAAGAATTTTGAAGGAAGAGAAATTTCACATATAAATATACTATCTTGGACATCTTCTATGATTGTGAGCCCCCATTAATTATTTTCAAGCTTGATCAAGTAGTTGACGTTGGACAAGGAAGACAACGTAATGAGTTATGTTTGTTTATATTCACATAGAAGTTATATTGTCATGGATCCTCTAACATGTGGTGCTTGCTTAGGATCTTTTGCTAGCCAAAAATTCGTACTAAGTAGAGATACTACTTGTGCATCCAAAAACCCTTAAACCCAGTTTCTTGCCATGAGTGTCCACCATATCTACCTATGGATTGAATAAGATCCTTCAAGTAAGTTGTCATCGGTGCAAAAAGCAATAAAAATTGCTCCTAAAATATGTATGATCTTTTATTGCAAGGGAAAATAAGCGTTGTACGAACTTGTGATGGTAAAGAAATAAAAGCGACGGACTACATAATAAAGTTTGCTATCACAAGGGGCAATATAACGTGACGTTCCTTTGCATCCAGGGCTTGACATCCAAAAATAAAAAGCGCATGACAACCTCTGCTTCCCTTTGTGAAGGGCCTATCTTTTACTTTTATGCATTTACTTTTATGTATTTACTTTTATGCAAGAGTCAATATTATTTCTTCTCGTTTCAACCTCAATTATTCTCTAGTTGGCAAGCATCATGTGGTAGGGAATGATCCAGGCACATGTATCCAATCGAATATAGGTGATCATGAGTTATTATTGTTGACATTATCCATGAGATAAATAAGTTGGGAGGCAAAACATTAAGCCCCTATCTTCCTATGTGTTTGACTGAAACGGTTTGTTCTAAAAATATGCTTTGAGTGTCAGCAATCATGGAAGACTAAACGATAGTTGAGTATGTGGAATTTGCTAGATCAAAGCTCTTACATAGACCCTTCCTGAAAATAAGATGAATTGCAATTATTTGATGACTGAGAACATAGTTTGTTAGTTTTCAAGAAAGTTTATGGCCTATACATTAAACATGTGAATAGCTTGCTACTTGATCATGAGAAGTTTTATGAGATGAGCTACTGATTATGATATGTATTGATGCTAGAAAAGGTGATTGAAATTATCATTGATCAAACTTATGCACTATGCTAGCATTCACACTTCATAAATTATTTCTTTTATCATTTACCTACTCGAGGACGAGCAGGAATTAAGCTTGGGGATGCTGATACGTCTCCAACGTATCTATAATTTATGAAGTATTCATGCCATGTCTATTATAGTTTTGTATGATTTTGGTGCACTTTTATATGGATTTTATATGATTTTCATGGACTAACATATTGACCTAGTGCCCAGTGCCAGTTGCTGTTTTCTGCTTGCTTTTGGTTTTCCAGAAAATCCATATCAAACGAAGTCCAAATGCAGCGAAACTTTTTGATGATTTTTTCTGGAAGGAAACAGACCCAGGAAGCTTCGGAGAAGCAGCAGAAGAGCCATAGGGGCCCCACGGGCCACCTGGGCGCGCCTGCCCCCCCCCCCCCCACAGGCGTGCCCTGTGGCACCTCTTTGCGTGATTCCAACGCTGATAAATCATATATATTCAGAAACCCCCGAAAGTTAACCTAGATGAGTTTTTACGCCACCGCAAGCCTCTGTACCTCCACGATCTCATCTACAGCCCTTTTCCGGCACCCTGCCGGAGGGGGGAATCATCACCGGAGGCCATCTTCATCATCCCGGCGGTCTCCATGACGAGGAGGGAGTAGTTCACCCTCGGGGCTGAGGGTTTGTACCAGTAGCTATGTATTTTATCTCTCTCCCGTGTTCTTGATTTGGCACGATCTTGATGTACCGCGAGCTTTGTTAATATAGTTGGATCATATGGTGTTTTCCCCCTCTCTATCTTGTTGTGATGAATTGAGTTTTTACCTTTGAGGTTTCACTATTATCGGATTGAATACTTTTATGGATTTGAGAACACTTGATGTATGTCTTGCATATGAATACACGTGGTGACAATGGGGTATTATATTGATTCACTTGATGTATGTTTTGGCACTCAACTCGCGGATTCCCGAGGTGACATTAGGGTAATCTATGCATAGGATTGATGCACGTTTTCGTCCTACTTTCTCCGGTAGAAATCTTGGGGCACTCTTTGAAGTTCTTTGTGTGGATTGAATATAATGATTATGAAGTTGTTTGATGCATATCGAATAATCAACTCACGGATACTTGTGGTGACATTGGAGTATCTAGGTGACATTAGAGTTGGTTGATGCGTATCATATGGTGTTATTTTAGTACGAACTCTAGGGCCGTTCGTGACACTTATAGGTATGGCTCAATAGATCGATCGGAAAGAATAACTTTGAGGTGGTTTCGTACCATACAACAATTTCTATCTTATGTTCTCCACTAATAGGAACTTTGGAGTGATTCTTTATCACACGTTGAGGGACTGTTATATGATCCAATTATGTTAGCATTGTTGAGAGATTGCACTAGTGAAAGGATGAACCCTAGGCCTTGTTTTCAAGCATTGCAATACCGTTTGTGCTCCGTTTTATCACTTGCTACCTTGCTGTTTTTATATTTTCAGATTACAAAAACCTATATCTACTATCCATACTACACTTGTATCACCATCTCTTCGCCGAACTAGTGCACCTATACAATTTATCATTGTATTTGGTGTGTTGGGGACACAAGAGATTTCTTGTATTTGGTTGCAGGGTTGTTTGAGAGATACCATCTTCATCCTACGCCTCCCATGTTTTGATAAACCTTAGGTCAGCCACATGAGGGAAAATTGCTATTGTCCTACAAAACTCTGCGCTTGGAGGCCCAACACGAGTCTACAAGAATAAGTTGTGTAGTAGACATCACACCGCAGCCCCGCTGCTCATGGAGAGCCGCCGCCGCCGTCGACGCCCTGCGGTCCGCCAGCCTGCTCCTCCACTACACCCACGGCCTCCTGCGCCGCCGCCCTACTCCTCCATGGCGGAGTCATCCTCCACCCAAGCTGTAACACCCCATGTAATTAAGCTACAGTGATCACCTTTTGATAATGCCAAGTCAGCATACTTAATAGTGCTTGATCATCATTTGCATCATATCTCATTTCAAATTCCAATTCAAATAGAAATTCCAATTTAAAGTGAAAATAAAAGTTGTTCCAATTTGGAAACTAAAATGTTCATTAAATAGCAAATAATCCATAACTAATTATGTTAAGAAAAACAACATCACCTAAATTACCTAGATGACTCTAACATCATCAATACAGTACCAAACAGCTATATTTAATTCCATTTTATTTAATAAAATTGCAAACGAAATCATTTATTCACCAAACCATTTTCTGGTAGTGGTTAATATTGCACTGTAATTATTGAGCTAAGTCACATATTTTACAAAACTTAAATTGTGGCTAAACTAATTGCAAAACAGAAATAAAAAGAGAAAACAGAAAAGAAAAACAAGAAATAGAAAAAGGCCGCTGCTACTGGGCTCAAGTCAGACCAGAAAACGGCCCAGCCCACCCCCAGCGTCCCCTTCCTACTGCTCACCCGCGCTCGCCCGTGCTCGATGCCGGCTCGCCGTCGCAGCCGCGCCTGCTCGCCGACCGCGTCGCTACAGGAGGTCAGGGAGGATAAGATGACCACCGCGGCAACCCTAGCCCCCCCAGATCTTTTTCCCCCTCTTCCCCTCGCACCCCTCACCTCGCCCGATGCGGCCATGGCTGCGCCTCCGCTCGATCCCGCGTCCACCCGCTAGATCAAGCCTCGCCCTTGTGCCCGATCGAGCCGCCGTCCTCGACTCCTTCCTCCGCGCCAACGAACCGAAGCCGGGCAGCGCTACGTCGAGCCCCTCGACGTCTTCTTCAACCTACGGCTACCGCGACCTCGCCGTCGATTTCGTCGCCGTCAAGCCGTCCCCGCGCCCACTTTGCTCGCCTACAGGCTCCCGATGAGCTTGTGCGCATTTCCCCTCTCTCCCCTGCCTCTCGTCATCGCCGTAGCCGTCGCATTCGACATGGCCGAACGCTCCACCGCCCGCACTCGTCGCCGGCGAGCTTCCGGCGACCATTTGGTCCTGCGCGTGTGCCCTGCTGCTTCGCCGCAACGCGTAGGCCTCGCCTAGCCCCTTAGTTCCCTCGCGCGCACGCTCCAACGCCATCCCCGAGCGCCACCCGAAGTCGTCGCCGCCTACCGTCGTCGCCGTCGCCGATTCCGGCCATCGCGGCCGCCGAGACCACCACCATCGGACGCGGCGTGAAGCGCACGTTACAGAAAGCCCAGTCGCGTGCCAAGTGATGCACCACCGCGCGATTCCGACATCGCCGGAGTTCAGCCGCCGCAGGGAGCTCGCCGGAGTGCTCCGGTGGCCGGCGCCGACGTGGCTGCACGGGGCCCACCCACTGTGCCACTGACCACGGGCCCCACGGGCCCCAGTTGATTGGGTTGACCTAGTCAACTGCTGACTGGGCAACCGTGGGCCACTGACAAACGGGCCCCACCATTTAAAAACATTTAAAAAATAAATAAATGTTAATTAAATTGTTAATTAAACTGTTAGTTAATTAATTAACTAATTAGTCACTGACCAGTAGGGCCCACCCCCTTAATTAATCTATAATTAGTTTAAATAAATCCTAATTAGCTACTGTGTCACTGACTAGTGGGTCCCACTGGTCAGGTTTGACTCTGGACAGCCGGTTTGACCGCTGACGTCACCGTGACATCATGCTGACGTCACCAATCACTGTTTCGGATAATTCGAACTAAATAATTTCAGAAATTCCAGAAAATGATTAAAACTTTGAAAAATCATATAAAATAAACCGTAACTCGGATGAAAATAATTTATATATAAAAATTATCAGAAAAATATGAAGAATCCGAATATGTGGTCAAAATGCTTGACCATCACTCCTATCTAGATGAACATGGGACTTTTTGCCCGTATTCGATAGATGAATAGTGCATGACTTTAATAAAATAATTCCAGATAATTTCCTAAATTATCTAAAACGATTAGTTAGACATTATATCACCTCTGCATATCATTTAGGCATGTCATGCATCCCTGTTGCATTGTTGCCATGTATTTATTGTTTCTTCCCCCTCCTTCTCCCCCGTTAGACCCCGAGACCGCCGCCAACGCAGCTGAGTACGACTACGCTCCAGACGAGCAGCCTTCCGACGACCAGCCCCTCTTAGCAGAGCTTCCAGGCAAGCAAAACCCCCCTTGATCATCCAGATATCGCCCACTCTTTCTCTCTTATGCTTGCATTAGAATTGCTTCTGTTGTTATTCCGATAGCTCCTATTCTGATGCATAGCCTAGTTTTGTCGCCTGCTGTTTATACCTACCTGTTGTCCCATGATGCTTAGTTAGCTATGCTATTGTTCCACCTGTGGCCCTTCACCCTTGTCCGTTGCCATGCGTGCCATTGGGCCGTGATCACTCTGGGTGATGATCACGGAAAGGTTTACCTTATAATACTTAAATTGTTAAAGTCGGGCTGGCCCCAAGGGTGCCCGCGAGAGAATAACATCAAAGACGGGTCGGCTCCAAGAGCACCCGCGCGTCATGTATTACCAAGTCGGAGCGACAGGAATCCTGTTCGTCTCTGCGAGTTACTAAACACGCCTAACGGGTTTGGGTATTTGATCTGAGTAGGCCGCTGGCCTTATACGCACTACCACCACGTGGGATAATGGTTTAATGGGGCCCTCTACGTCGTATGTATCAGCCGAAAGTTCTTCAGACGTCACAGCTCAGAGATGCGGGCTGATTGCTGGGGTGGACTGGTTACGTCACTTGTGTATACAGTGTCGCGCCTGGGCCCCGGCCAGTCTCGCAACGTGCAGGAGTGCAAAGGGCGATGGCCCAAGACCCCTTTGCACTTAGGATTTAGACCGGCGTGCTGACCTCTCTGCTGAGCCTAGGTAGGACTACGTCGTGTCGATCACCCGAGGCCGGGTATTACCTAGCAAGTGTGTTCGGCCAGATGTGATCGAGCGTGTTGGGTAACAGTAGTGCACCCCTACAGGGAAGTTATCTATTCGAATAGCCGTGTCCACGGTAACAGGACGCTCGGAGTTGTATCCTGATCTGCTACAACTACAAATGGATACTGATACGATAATAACTATTACTACTGCTCTCGGGATCACTTTCTCGCAAGGTAGTCGAGGAAGGATCCCAGGGCTTTACTAAAATATGATTGATTATATATTATCTTGCTCTACTCTCTTCTGATGCTGCAAGAATGCTTCAAGATGCTAGTCTTCGATAGGCTAGGCCTCTCCCCCTCTGTTCTGGCATTTTCTGCAGTTTAGTCCAAAGATATAGCCCCATTCCTTTGATACTAATACATAATTAGTATAGTTCTGATGTCAGTCTTGCGAGTACTTTGGATGAGTACTCACGATTGCTTTGCTATCTTTTTCCCCTACCCGGTTGCTACGATCAGACGACGGAGCCCAGGAGCAGGAGATCCCCGGAGGCCACTACTACTACGTTGAGCCCGCCGACCAGGAGTAGTTCGGAGGCCCTAGGCAGGAGGCCTTCGCCTTTTCGATCAGTGTCGTTGTTTGTGCTAGCCTTCTTAAGGCAAACTTGACTAACTATGTCTGTACCCAGATATTATTTGTGTGTATGACTTATGTATTCGGGTCCTCGTGACCCCTGGTTTGTAATATGAAGATTTATGTTTAATTTGAGTTTAGAGTTGTGTTGTGATATCTTCCCGTGAGTCTCTGATCACGAGCGTGCACGTTTGTGTGTATGATTAGTGCACGGTCGAGCAGGGGCGTCACACGAGCCGCACCCCGCCGCCTCCCTGCCAAGGCCCTTCCGGCCCAAGCCCCTCCACCACTGGTCACGTCCTCCAGCACCGGCGAGCACCTCTACCACTGACGATGTCCTCCATCACCGGCGAGCACCTCCACCACCGGCAAGCCCCTCCACCGAGGTGAGCTTTACCACCGGCATTTTTTAAAATTTAATTTATGTATTTTTTTCTTTAGGTTAAATGTGTGTGTGTGAACAAAATTTGCATGTGTGATATATGGTTTAGAAGTTAGAAAAGAAAAAAGTAAGGTAAAGGAAGACAAGGAAAAATAAAAGAAAAATTGTGGTATATGCTAGTTGTTAGTAAGAAAAAGACAAGAATGTTTGTATAATGAGAAGAGGTGAGGAGAGGGTGAGAGGAGATGAGGAGAGGAGAGGGTGAGAGGATATGAGAAGAGGCGAGGAGAGGGTGAGAGGAGATGAGGAGAGGAGAGGGTGAGAGGAGATGAGAAGAGGAGGGGAGGAGAGGAGAGGGTGAGAGGAGATGAGAAGAGGAGGGGAGGAGAGGAGATGAGAAGAGGAGGGGAGGAGAGGAGAGGGTGAGAGGAGATGAGACGAGGAGAGGAGGATAGGATAGAAGAAGAGGTGAGGAGGAGTGTAGTTAGTTGCTATTTAGTGAGATGTGATGAATTAGTTAGCTCTTTTGTACAGCCATTGTATCTATGTATATGAAATTTGTGCATTTTCTAATTGAGCTATGTGGTAAAATTTGTGCATATGCAGGAAAGTCACCAAGGTTGCTATCCGGGAAGTGATCATCGTCACCACCGCCGCACCCCTCTCCTCCTTCCATCATCCCCGATCACGCTTCGAGGGTAAAAATCTTCCGCCTCCCTTCTAGGTTAGGGGTTTAGGGACCACTGGTCAGCCGAACCCGGGCTGCTCCACTGCATCGAGAATGCTGCCTCCGCGCCATACTACCGCAAGCACCACGACGTACTGCGGCGTTCAGAGTGGGGAGTCGGGCCACTACGCCGCTGAGATCACCTGTGAGGGTCAGCAGAAGTGGCTCAGTACTTTCGAGATCCCCGAGCTCGCCGTGCGTGCGTACGACGCGGTGGCACGGAGGTACGGCCAGAGCCGGGCCGACCTCAACTTCCTCGACGTGGCATCGACCGAGGAGGCACAGTTCCTCACACCTCCTATGCGGACTATTTCCCGCAAGGAGGAGAAGGCACAGCGTTGAGCAAAGGAGATGGATGAGGTGGCCATGGCGAAGTTCGTCGAGGCCAATCCTGACCTCATGGCGACGGAGCTTCAATTCTACGCCAAGAGGGAGAAGGAGCAGAGGAAGAAGGAGGATGGGGAGATGGATCGGAAAATTTCCGACGAGGTCGATGAGATGTTCGACCAACTCAAGAGGGAGGGTTACTACGACTCCGAGGAGGAGGAGAAGGAGGAGGAGGTGAAGCCATCTACCGGCAATGACGGCGAGGCAGGCCCTTTCTGTACCAATGTGGTGAACCCCAACTCGGACGACGACAACTTTGAGTTCGACGATTACTAGTGTTGATCTATGTAGTAGTGATGATCTATATAGTGTTTAATTATGTCATAGTAGTGTTGAACTATGTAGTCAGTTAATGTTGAACACTTTGTATTAGTGTTTAATTATGTCATAGTAGTGTTTAATTATGTCGTAGTAGTAATGATCTATGTAGTGTTTAATTATGGGCACCACTTTTACATCATTTGAAAGAAATGAGCATGTGCTATGTATGAATGTCTATGAATCTTGTATGAATGTATGATGCTACGGGTGAAGAAAGAAGAGTCCTAGAAGGCTTGCCTTATAGGTTAGGAGTTAGGGGTTTAGGGGCCATGGAGTTAGGGGTTTAGGGGCAAGGGGTTAGGGGTGAAAAAAGAAGAGTCGTCGAAGGAGTTTAGGGGCAAGGGGTTAGGGGTGAGGAGACTCTGTTGTTTTAAAAAAATGTGCTATGTAGAATACAAAGATAGCACCTAGCTAGTGCTATGTATGAATTTAAAACCTAGGGGTTTAGGGATAGGGTGAAATGGTGTCGAGTTGTCAGAGGCGGGCCTTCTGGGTTAGGGTTAGGGTGAAATGGTGTCGAGTCATCGCAGGCGAGCCTTCTAGGTTAGGGGTTAGGGGTTTAGGGGCCACAGGTCAACATCATTATTCGATCTGTGTGTTGACTTTCAGTCTGATGGGGCTCCCTTTGTAAGAGATGTTCCTGGTGGAAGGATCCCGACTGTTATCCTAGGGGGTCGATCTGCTTTGCCTCCTTCTATGAGACCTTCATAACGCAGGAGGGGGCGGGCGGATCGACCATCATCGACAGTCGAAATACCAGTGAGGGAGTGCCCACCATGCCACCACTTGAGATATGAGTGTTGTTGAAGAGAGCCTCGACGGACTGAAAGTCAACCCACATGCTGAATAAGCTAGCCTTCTAGGTTAGGGGTTACGGGTTTAGGGGCAAGGGGTTTAGGGCGAAACATGAAAGACTATTATTTTTTATTTGATTCGAACCAACAAATGTTATCCACCCAGACTATAGGACTGTTATGTTCATAAGTCCAACGTGATATATGGTACCTCTAGGGGCCTCTAGTTTGATTGTTCCCCGGATCTTTTGTCGATGTTGGTTCACAAACCACTCTGGTATTATTCATCGACGAAAGATCTCAGGAGCCATCAAGCTACAGACTCTTTACGGTAATGTATATGATGTTGGACTTTTTGAAATATGAATGGAAGAATCTTGCAGTCTGTATGAGCGGCATTTTTTTATGCCAAACGAATAGAAGAAAATTATTCTTTATTGTTTGATATGTAGGTTATATTTCCTTTGTGACACATATTTGCTAATGAATGGTTAGGTGTTAGCATCGATCTCGAAGTCATGGCGTAGCCTGGCGATGCCATTCCCATTAGGGTTGACTCCCCAGCCGAGGGGAAGGCGGATCGCTTGGCCCATGTGCAGGCCACGGCCGAGCGCGCCAGAGAGGACTACTTGGCCACGCTCGTTTAGGCGAACCTGCAGCTCATCACTAAGAACCACGCGGTCTACGAGTCCGTCAAGGACGAGTGGAAGGCCGAGGACATCCGCCAGATGATGGTTTGCCTCCTTGCAGAGCAACATAAGTTTTTTGACGAGCTCGACAAGAAAGTAGTCCAGCTGGAGGAGAGCGATGACCCGAGGCCATTGAGTCGGCCGACCTGCAACGACGACGAGGCCGGCCCCTCCGGCGCGGTGGGGGGGGGGGGAGATCCCCACCTCCTTCGACTTCACGATGACCGGCTTCACCAACTACCACTCGGAGTAGAGCTCCATTCTCGAATTAGTCTAGTTAGATATTTTGATGTCGATGTAGTGAATGTAGCTGGTGACGTTGACTCGGAGTAGAACTTGTGATGTTTTTAAATATATGAATCATGAACGCTTATGTCGCTTATGTTCCATGTATTCTTCTCAACTTGTGTTTCTTGTCATGCTTGTTTGAAATTTTGTTCTTTTGTCTTGGTAGATGAAGTCGTATGTGGTGTACTCTGGGAGGTATCCAGGAGTCTACGGTTCATGGCAGACATGCCATGAACAAGTGGACAGTTACAAAAACAGCTGCTATAAAGGGTTTAAGACTAGGGAGGAGGCAAAGGATGATTACTCCAAGTTCGTGCTCAAAGAAAAGAGCAAACATGAAGTTGGCAAGGGTGCAGGTGAGATCGGGTTGAGTGGGCTGAAGAACTTGATAATCTTCATCTAGTTCGTCGTCATTGTGGTGTTGCTGTTATCCCGTGCAAGGTTAGTAAATAGGGCCGAATGTTAGTTCTTTTCTATAATAAAAATAGCCAACACCATTATCCGATGAAATTCTTTGCTACAATGGTAACAAAAATAATTGCAGATGCTCCAGCAAAGTATGGAGGCTATGACGAAGCATACCCCTCCTCCTCCACAACAACCCTAGAGCTCATGTCCATGGAGCTGATCTTCTGCGCCGAGAGGTTGTGTCGGCGAACTACTTGTGAACTTCCTACATTGTTTATGAACTTCCTTTATGTGACTTATATGATGCTTGTTTGTAGTGAGATTCTTATGTGACTTGTTGGTATGTGATGATATATGAGTCTATATACAAAAAAAAAATTACCTACCTACTGGACAGTAAGCCAAGTGTTAAACACGGCTTATAGGGGTAAGCCAAGTGCCACACTCGGCTTAGGTAACACGTGGCATGATCTGGGAACGTAGGGCGAAATGACACTGCAGGTGCAGAGTTAAGCAGAGTGTCACCCACAGACACTCGGCTTACACCGGACATGTGACGGCAACTGAGAACTCCTGATGGACGTGTAAACCGAGCACCTGATACTCAACTTATATTAAACCGAGCATGTTTCGACCAATACTCGGCTTACCCACGCTTGTCGGCAAACTGTACGCCGAGCGCCCGCCCACTAGCACTCGGCTTATAGACTGGTGCCACGTGGCACCACCGTTAACGCGGTAGCCCAGCAGTCAAAGTGTTTTATGTTGCCGAGCATCCCATTTAGCACTCGGCTTACGTGTTGCCGAGTGCCCGAAGAAATACACTCCGCTTACACCCAGTTGCCCACATGGTGTAAGCTGAGCCCTGGATGCCGAGTGTGACACTTGGCTTATAGGTAGCCGAGTATTTTTGGAGCGTTATTCCTGTAGTGAATGCAGTGACTGACAGTTTTAATTCGCAGTATAATACGCGAGGTGCTCACTCGATGGAGCGCGTTGCTTGTACGTATAGCACACTGTAACCAAAATACTGCTATATATGCGAAAGTGCTATTGTGAGCTCGAGCTCACAGGCACCCTTTGCTACAGTATGAACGAAAAATATATTTAAAAAGTTCAAAAAATTCTGAAATTTTTTGGCAACAAACATTGATATCTTTTTCACATGCATGCAAAATTTCGTGACAAAATGACATTCATGCAGGTCTCGGCAAAAAAAACAAAATCGATGCTTCAAAATGCTTCCAAAAACAGTTTTTTGGGAGCATGATTTTGTTTTTTTTGCCGAGACCTCCACAAATATCATTTCTTCACGAAAATTGGCACGCATGTGAAACACACATCAATGTTTGCTGCCAAAAAATTTCAGATTTTTTTGAACTTTTTAAATATATTTTTCGATTTTACTGTAGCAACGGGTGCCAGTGAGCCCGAGCTCACATGCTCCATGTCCATATATATGCGCACACACACACATATAATTGTTTGCAAAAACATATGCAGTCGTAGTGTCGTCGTAAACGGAACGGCTTGTATGTCAACAGTAGCCGCCGCAACCAAAACTGTCATCGTCATGGCATCACGGTTCAGAAGCGTGTCTTCCAAAAGCAAACATCACCCATCTATATATCGGTCTCAAGTTTGGTGACGAAGCACCACCGAGGCGGCTGGCAGTTTGATCTACCCACGGGATCAGTTTGAGCTTTTGACAAAGGATGCGTTAATTAATACTCTACTAGATGAAGTGACGAGGAATAATACCTTAGCTCGCCAGGGTTGAGACAAAATGTCGCACGGTGGTCTTCCACTGACATGATGTGCTTGGTGACTTCCGTATTAAGCCTCCCGGTTAAGAAAAAGGCATCCCATTAGGCCTCCTCTGGAACTTGTACCAAATCTATTACTCCCTCCAATCCATATCAACATCTAGATACATCCGCCTCCTCTAGAACTTGTACCAAATCTTTTATTTCCTCCGATCCATATCAACATCTAGATACATCCGTTTGAGCGACAACGGAGGAAGTAGCATTTCCTTTTGCTACGCATAGTTGCAGACATGTGCCATCGTTGCGGGGCGCAGGAGGTTAGTTCTGCTTCTGGTACTGATGCCGACGTGCGCGCGTAACGATTCCTCACTGATTATCGGTGTTAGTGGCCGACAAAACTTTTCGATCGGATTGAAACAAAATGCTCCATCTCTTGCGTGCAAAAGTAGCGTGGGAAACATACAGATGATCAAACTTGGCACGTAGTATCGGTTTAAAAACAGGCCATTTGTTCTTTCCAGGAAGCTGGTGCTGAACGTTTCCTGTTGTTTTGCAGGTGAATGAATATATGGCTGATTTGCAGGCACAGATACATTGGAGAAATGGATATGACAGCATCAAGGAGCAGAAGCGGCTAGATTCGTTTGCTAGAGTATTTATTTATCTTGCGGGGGAGATTCATTAGAGTTTGGTTCAGATGAAGACGGGCAGAGTCAGGCAAGTGGGCTAGCAAGAGTCAGACACGCAGGCTGTTCAAGGCGTCACTGCCGGTGTTGTTTCCGCAAGGTCGCCTTCCGAACTACAGGAAGCAAGACATACCACTCCACACGTATAATTCCGCCAATGGATTTTCGGGTTGGGAAACGTGGACGGGGATGCGTCGCCTGTCATTCTCAGCGAAAAGTAGCTTTTTTCGAGAATGAGAGAAATTTCCGATCTATTCATAATCAATCATGGCAGTAGAAAAAACACTGGAGCTAATAAAACTTACAACCAGGTCCATGGACCACCTAGCGACGACTACAAGCACTGGAGCGAGCCGAAGGCGCGCCGCCATCATCCTCCCTCCCTCATCGGAGCCGGGCAAACCTTGTTGTAGTAGACAATCGGGAAGTCGTCGTGCTAAGGCCCCAAAGGACCAGCGCATCAGAGCAGCAACCATCGCCGATGAAGAGAGTCGTAGATCAAAAAGATCAAACCTGTAACCACACGAACGAAAACTGGATCCAATTAGATCCAACGAAGACCAGCACCGACCGAATCCCGCGAGATCGACGGAGACACACCTCCACACGCCCTCCGACGATGCTAGACGCACCATCGGGACGGGGATCGGACGTGGGAGACATTATTCCTACTGAGGGACATTGCCACCGCCACACAGCCCCAACCAAGACGTTGAACCTAACAAAAACGAGATCGGGGTCCCTCCCGCCGGCGGGGGCCCGAGATTCTCCGCACCTCCACGGCCCAAAGGCCAAAGGAGGCGGGGTGGACAGGCGGCGACGCCGGCGGGAGGAGGAAGAAGACTTTTCTCGGAAAGACAGCCACGGAAAAAAGAGACAATGCGTAACTGCCAGCGAAAAGTACCTTGAGCAAAAAAACATAATTAGTGTCCGCCATTGTTGTTTCCGTCCCCCCCCCCCCCCCCCCCCCCCCCCCCCACCCAACACACACACGGTAATTGTTCAAAAAAAACATACACACTAGCAGTAACAGCCTAACAGGCTTGTTTTGTTGTAACCTGCAAGCGTGTAATTAGTCAGTATGGGTATGTAATATAACCCATGATTTGTTTGGTCGACATGTCATCTTATCTTCAAATCTTCTTTTCACTAATCCTTTGAAGAAGCCTTCTCTCCCTGTCAGGAATTCTCCACTTCAACTCTGACAAGAATAACCAGCCAATGCTTACTAGTCGAAAATATTCCACACAGATTATGATTTGACTCTTCGATCCATTCTCACCAACAACAATATCAACACGACAAAAACCATATATCCTCATGTGTGCCTCACTATTACTTCTGCTCCATTTGAAGAAAAAAAATTCATCCTAGAAAACCACCTACACTACATATCTTATAGACAAACTGGTATTTCATATGACAACTCAAAATTAGCTGCCCTCCCTATATTTATCTAGGCATTGATAACAGTTATTACGCATTTTGGTAACAGGGCTCCATGGAGGCCGGAAATTTTGAAAAAAATCAAAATTCAAACTTTCCGATTTCAAAAAAATCTGAAAAAAATATGCATGTGTATAAGGATGAAATGTGTATGTGTGTAAAAATTCAAGACGAAATACCTTGAATTGCGACCTGTACAAAAAAAAAATCATAGACTTTGGGGATGAATAGTATCATGTGCTGAAAAGCCACGGATTTGTTTTTTTTTTTTTTGCACAGCCCTCATTTCAATGTATTTCATCATGAAAATTTACACACATGTGCATTATGCCTCCATGTATATCTGTATTTTTTGAATTTTGATGAATTTTGAATTTTTCAAAAAATATGAATTTTGAATTTTTCAAAAAACGGCCTCCATGAAGCTAGGCCTCCAAAAGCAATTTTTGATATTATTATATATATGGTCAACTATTATGTGCCACAATAAACCCAGTCGTTATAACAAAGGGTACAAAGTAAATATAAATTCGGTAATTCATCTCTGAGCCCGGGCTCGTCTACTCCTAGTGAACAGTAAAATCATTAAAAATATCAAACAAATTCAAAAAATTCCGATTTTTTTGTGGTACAAGATGCTTGAGTGCGTGATGCCCGTGCCAAATTTGGTGAAGTTTGGACATTCAAGGAGCCGTGGCAAAAAAGACAAAATGACCTCCGAACAGTGTGAAATTTCAAACTTTCTCAGAGGCCTGAATTTTGTTTTAGCTCCTCAAATGTCCAAACTTCACCAAATTTGGCACGGGCATCACGCACTCAAGCATCTTGCACCACAAAAAATTCAGTTTTTTTTTTTAACGAATTTACTGTTCATGGCCGGGCTCATCTGAGCCCGCGATCCAAAACGCCGCATCCATATAAATTGTGTTACCACATGCCTTGGTAACACTGTTTTTATCTGCCATAGCATATCTATCAGTTACTAAATCCTGGCCCTGACATAGTGATACATCTGATTAGCTGAGCAACACCATTCTTCTTTGGAGGTGTTTTCCATTTGCTGCACAACACTGCAATACCAACAATAAGCATAGACGTGCCAACCCAAATGGCCCTTTGTTTGATGTGCTTAGATGCTTCTTTCTCATTTTGAAGTGCCTTGTTCGACTCCCGAAGCTGATCATTTAGCATATGGTTTTCAGCTACAACACTCTCAAATTCCCATTTCCACTCCCTAGCTTTTTTCTCAGCATTCTTCGCCTCCTCCATCATCCTTGATAGGGCTTCGTAGATCTCATTATCCGTCTAAAAATTGCCAACATTCATATAAAGACATTAGGTCTAGGATTTGTTTTTGGTACATATGTTTAGGTACCAGAGTGCTAGAGGACACTGCTTTTACCTGAGCCTCCAATATAGGCTGGGCCTTCCTGGGTATTTTCTCTAAAATATCTTGTTTTCCCGCGTTGCGTGGGTGCTCTCGCTTCCATACCCATGGCTGCTTAGGATTATCCGACAGCCAAAGGCCTTGGTGCGCAGCTCTTGCTTCCCCCTCCCACTGCATGCAGTTAGTCATATTTTAAGTAGAATTGAAATACAAACTATACAATTGCAATTTAATTGGCCACCTGTGGCATTAGATAGCATGTAAGATTGGCAATGGAGGTGTTGCATAACACTTGTTTTAACTAAATACAAGTCGGAGTGTTAAGGGGGCAATTTCTTACTTGCCCAAGTTCACATCGTTTGTCATAATTTTTGCAGTACCATGCGAAGCCCCTCTTTAGCATTTGCTCCTACAGAATGTAGACATCAATCATTATCAATCTTATTGTAACCATGCAAAATGCAATCAAACGAAGCACAATGTTAGTATTTTTTATGTTTTACTTGGATAAACATGCCATCACAGTAGATATCACCAATGTATCGCTCATACTGGTCCTTCCCATACACATGAATCATGACAGATTTCCCCTCGATGAGATTCACCAGCTCATTCCTAGACTCCATCCCATACTCCATTTTCAGCTCCGGTGCATCAATTCCCCTGTTGATTCATAGAACCTCATATATGCACAATCTTCTCACAATCCACAGTAAAATTAAAACAATGGGTGATATAAGGCACCCTAAACACACTTGGAAGAAAGACAAATGTATCATGAATTATCCACACGCACAAAAAAATTACTCCTCCATCTGGTGGACACTAACTATGATTTTTTTTTTAACTGGGATAGTAACTAGGATCAAACTACAACCATTATATATTATACAAATTGAAAATATAAGAAGGACTAAAAAAATTATCACTAAGATATACTCCCAAGTTAGTCAAATGCCATTCTAATGTAGAATATGTTGTAATGTAATATATGCCTAGAGTTGCTTTAGTTTTCTAATTTTCAATAATTGTTTTGAAAATTAATTTTAGAACTTAAGAATAGAATTAAAATATGATGTTTGGAATTTTTAGAATAAAACATATGACATAGTAGGTAGTTACAAAATTATATATCACATACACTTTTGAAAATGAGTTTTACAACTTAAGATTACTCATTCGTTTGTTTGAACCGCTTTGTTGAGTCTATTATAGACGGTTGCACAACTATCACCATGCTAGTTATTATCAACGACCTTTGGATACGGTCGGTAGCTAGAACCAATTGCAATGCCATTTTTTTAACCGTCTCCTAAGACGTTCTATGTAGTAGTGTGTTAGCATTATCCTCTTAAAAATGTAAGCATTGAAATACATACCTCATTCTAATTTTGTATTTCCTTGCAAGAATCTCTTGGTTGTTTGAACCATTTAGTAGCCTGCAAGCTCACATAAATGCTTAATGAGAAGCATGCTTCCAATCTAGTGCAAAAATTGAAACAAGCGAAAATCAATCGTGTTAGCCATGGGTCGCTTGATGTGTGTGTGATGTAGTGTATAGTAACTAGGACCCCATTTCAGTTTTGATGATTGATGATAGCTAGATTAGGTATACTAATTAATTTAATGAGATTATTTAAGGTATAGATCTTGATGGATTTTTTATGGAATATATCATGTGGATGTAATAAGTCCTGAAATAAACCGCATTCAATACTTGTGAAAAGCAAAATGACCAAGACAAAGTTAAAAGCCCAAGATCGATTAAGGGATGTTAGTTTAGTCATTTGCCGGGCCTGGGTGCATGGTGAATGATCGGATTGATTTGAATTTTATTGTTTTTAATCGGTTTCCAAACTATTAATATGCATTCATTGCATTAGTACCTGAAGTTTAACCAACGCAAGGATCTCAAAAGGTGATATAAGGCAGCCCTTCACAATTTCCAAAGTTTGTGCATTTGCATTCAAAAGCAATTCTTTTTTTTTCCGACAAAGGGTGGATTTTATTGACTCAAAAGCAATTCTTAACAGTACAACATTTAGGGGGAGCTATATCTATGCCACTGGACCCAAAAACAACTTCTTATTCTCAAATGCGAAGTTTTAGTTGAGTTGTCATCAATCATCAAAAATAAATACACAGAGAGATTGAAAATACATCTAGGGTCCCCGCTACAAGTTCTTGATGATTAATGAAAAGCAAATGGTCGTTCAACTGCATACTTGTATCCAGCTTCTTCGATGGTGCTTGCAAGAGCATCTGTTCTTCGTTTTTTCCGGCGGCGTCTTGTGTGAGCCCTCGCGCTTAGAGCTTCACGCACTTGTTGTGGCACCTCTGCGGCCTCCCTTGGATCTGCCGTGTCGACATAGGCAGTGAAGCCATCGCCATCTCCGATGCAGCTTGCAATAACCTGAAAATTAATTGTCTGTGCGTCAACGATTGGTCTGTGAGTAATGGATCATGTTGATCGATCTGACCGGTAAAGTGTAGAGCAGAAACTGCACGCCCTCCGGTAGTGAGGACTGATGATGAGGATGGCCCAAGGATTCTACAGAGACATCTTTCTTTGTCGCACTTTTTTCCTTGTAAATTGTCCGCTAAAAATGAAGGGAAAACACAGACCTATAAGCTAGGTTTCAGAGAGAGATATACAAGCAAGAAGTTATCATAGGATAAGACGACTAGGTCGTAAGAATCATGTGGATCACCCACAAGAATACAGAAATCTGAGTGAAAAAGCTGATGACCTTAAGACAGACTTACAACAACAACAACAACAACAACAAGAGGATGATGAAGAAGAAGAAGAAGAAGAAGAAGAAGAAGAAGAACCTTGGAGGAATGCTGATGCGCCTTGGAAGACTGCCCCTGCAGCCGACCGCCGCTGCCGCCGGGCGTCTCGTCGCCGACGTGCCCGGGTACGTTTTTCATGCCTACTGACTTCATTTCGCTTAGCTATGGCGTATGCTCCTTAGTTGGTACTAAGATTGGGGCTAGGCAGCGGAAATGACAGAGATGCTACGACTTTTGAAGCCAGGAAAGTAATGAGGCCAGTCCAAGATGGAAAGCGGCTAGATTCTCTTTAAATAGGAATATTGAAATGGTAGATACACACACTTTCTTCCAGAAGACGCCATGTCTCATGCGTTGTGATGGGTGTGAGAACGATTCTACCGATTTTTTTCTCCTACTTCTTTTTCTGACTGTAACGTAGTGTCATGTATAAGTGGTGATTTTTTGCAAAGGAAATGGCATTCCAACCCTGACAAAACATATCCATTATCGAGAGATCAATGGCATAACAATCTTATTAATCTTGCACATGTAAAAGAAAAAAATTCTTAACTCATCGATGGCATGGCTAAATGTTGTTGACAGAAGGAGCAGCAATTTTTTCAAAAAGAGAGATAACACCCCGCGTTGTACATCAAAATCGATGCGAAGGCGGGGTTGTTATCCTTTTTTTCGACAAGAAAATCGATGCCGCGTGGTCTCGCTGCTCCTTCTGCCCCGCCGCCTTTGCCATGGCTCAGGCCACATGGGGTGCCGACAGGAATATATTCATGCATTTTCCCCCTTTAAATCGCTATAGTACTACGTACGACACAATTGACAGGCCCGCGATGAACTATCAGCTCCTAATGAAAGTCCGTTCTCTTTCTCTGTTAGCCGGTACAGCCCTTTCACTTCCATAGGCCCGCCACCTTTGGTCCCGTCTCTTTCTTTTGACAAGTCGCAACTCAAGCTTAGCTTTACTATTGTTGGTAAAAGAAAGATGGCTGTGCTTTTGCTTACAAACGAAGTAACATCTGCCATTTAATGTAGGTTCTAGGGTTCATTGTGTTCATGACTTCATGTGGTGAAGACTGCAGAATGTTAGGAGATTACCATTCTAAGTTCCAATCTTATGCTAATTTGTGTTTATATTTGCATGGCTGCGATTAACCCTTCGGTCACGCAAATGGAGAATTTGTTGCCCCTACCCGCTGAGATAAGTCAGCTTCTGACTTGTTCCTCACACGTCGTCGCCGTCCTCGTCCAACTTTTCTCACTCCGACAAGTTGACATGCATGCCTCGTGATAAAAGTCTGGGCAAATGATATGACATAGCCGTTTTACAGCCCTTTCATTTCCATATGCCCACCACCTTTGGTCCCGTCTCTTTCTTTTGATGACAAGTCGCACCTCAAGCTTAGCTTTACTATTATTGACAAAATAAAGATGGCTTTGCTCTGCCATTTACTGTATGTTGTATGTGTTCGATCGTTGTGTTCATGTGGTGCAGAGTGTTAGGAGATCACCATTCTAAGTTCCAGTTTTATGCTAATTTGTGCCTCTACTTCACTACTTGCATGGCTGTGATTAACCCTTCGAGGATCACGCTAATGGAGAATTTAATTTATTGCCCCTACACGCTGAGATAAGTCAGCTTCTGACTTGTTCCTCACACTTCGTCGTCGCCGTCCTCTTCCAACCTTTTCTCACTCCGACGAGTTGACATGCATGCATGCCTCGTGATAAATGTCCGGGCAAATGATATAATCTACCCGTTTTACATCCTCCTCCATATATACTGCAGCCACCATCAAGATGGTTCGGTTTCCACCAGCCATGCATGCATCATGCATGGACACCAGGGATGACTTCAAAACCTCAAGATTCCAGAGACAGACGTGGCTGACTCCATCTCCCAGGTCGGCAATGTACGTCTCTGTTAGAGCATTTACAACCGGACCCCCACTCCCCCCCCCCCCCCCCCCCCTCTCCCCCCTAAACGTCCGGACGGACAGGCCAGACACCGCTCGGACCCAAAAACGGCATCCAACCGGACCCCCCAAAACCAGCCCATACGTTCGGACTGTTGGCACTCCTCAAACCCAGCCCATATGTGGGGCGAATTTGGGGCCGCCCGGACACGCCTGGGCGTGACCGTCACATCGGATCCGACAGGCCAGGACTACTCCAAATCCCTTCAAATTGACCAAGTCCACCAAATCGACCGCGCTCCCTCCCGCGTCCGTCCTCCCTTTTCCGCCTCCGAGCCGCCATCCTCGTCCGCCGTCCTAGATGTCGACGCCCAATACACCGTCCCCCACCACCATGGACGATGGCTCGGCGGAGTCCATTGGGTCCCGACCGTCGTGAGCAAGGCGGAGACCATCGCCCGGAGGGAGCGGCGCGCCCGTGAAGCAGCGGAGAAGGAAGTTGCGTCAAAGGAGGTTGTCGACATGGACTTCGCCGCGTCTGCTTTGAAGCCCACATCAGCGTCGTCCGCCCTGCCAGCGAGAAAGTAGCTGCCCTCGGCCACGGCCTCACCCAACATTGTTCCGGCCTCGCAATGGTCGGGCATCCTGGATGGCTGGACGTAGATGGAAGAGGACGACGGCGAGACACGGTGTACGAGTCACCGCAACTCCAACGGCCGCAGACAACGTCGGGAATCGCTGGCGCCGGGCATGCCCACGTCATGTTCGATGAAATTCTGGACCTAGATGCGCAGGTATTTTCTTGCCCCATATGCATTTTGGATCAATTTTGGGATGGTTGTTTTATTGTTATGCATCTTTTAGGACAACTTCATGATGAACATGATAAATGATGGTCAAGAGGCTCCACATTATGACTTGGGTGATACCAATTCCCCTTTGCTTGATGTTGGGCAAACATCAGACACTAAAAAGAAGAAGTCACCAAAGACAAGAGGACTGGCATTCACAACCCATGAAGATGTGTTGTTGTGTGTAGCTTGGTTGGCCACAAGCATGGATCCTATTTGAACCAAGCAAAAGGGCACAAAGTATTGGCAAAAAATCCACAAACATTACCAGGAAACACAAGCACTATGTGGATCCGGTTGCTACCCATACCACCCACAATGAGGGCTCTCTCCAACATAGATGGGCCACCATCCAAGAGTCCATAAACAAGTTTTGCGGTTTCTATGCACAAGTGGTTGGCCGGAACCAAAGTTGCATTGGAATCCAAAGCCATGTAAGTTTAAATTGCTTCACATTGTCATCATTTGTATTGCTTGTTTTATTTCTTGCATTGTCTTGAGTGATTCATGTTTGCTAGATGGGGTTGGCCGCCACTTTGTACCAACAAATTGAGAAAAATCCATTCACTATGTGCCATTGTTGGTTGGAATTGAATGAAAAAACGAAGTGGCAAACCCCCTATGATGAGCTCAGGAACCCCACCAAGAAGATGAAGAACAACAATGACTCAAGCTCCCATCAATCTATTGCATTGGATGACGATGATGAGCCAAGTGGAGGGGCGGACGGAGAAGGGACCGTGCCAAAAAGGAACCAGCGTGTGATGGGAAAGAAGTGGGAGAAGAAGAGGGCCGCGCGTGACGGCGCATCAAGCAAAATGTCCGCCACATGGACGGACATTTTTTCCACCAAGGATGAGAAGAAGGAGGAGAGGTACAAGCTCGTCTTGGATGTGCAAAGGAAGATGATGTTGTTCGACCAGGAGAGGGTGCGGGAGAAATTGACAGCCAGTACTGCTACCTTTGGTCCCATCTCTTTCCTTTGACAAGTCGCAATTCAAGCTTAGCTTTACTATTACGAACAACAGAAAGTTGGCCCATCCTTATAGCGTACTCTGAGTTCGCTCATCGGCACCCGGCGATATGGGGTTTGGCATCGGTATGTCGGACTGCAGCGGCATGGTAGCAGGGGATGAGGGTGACGGAAGGCTCGACATCGGGGTTGCAGCCCCTGCAGCTGGACTCGTAGCCGTTGACAAAGAAAAAGGAGACGGAGCGGCCGAGCGTGAAGACCGTGCTGCCGTCCTCAAAGTCTTGTTGAATTATAGATGGGCCTAGGGCCCACATATGAAATAATGCCTGAAAATCTCAAAGGCTCATGTGGGGTGTCATGACATGGTGAGAAAGTTTAGTACCACCTTATGAGTGGAGGAGAGTTGAGACCCCTTTATAAGAGATTCTTTTCAACATGCTATTGGATCTTGAGAAGAGGAGTGGTACACGCGCGCTCCTCCTCCGCCGCGCGCGCGAGCCGTGTTGCATGAACGAGCCGAGCCGAGCTCAGGCCTATGTCATGCGTGTGCTTTTATTTTTGCCGGTCAGGAACGGATTTTCGAGACGTTGGATCGTGGGCTGTTGCCGACTCGGACATGGGCCCAGCCGCACGTCTCCCTACCCAACCGCCTATATATTGGAGGAGCCAGCAACCCTAGCCGTCACCCAGATCAGATCGCATCTGCTCTACCTCCTCGCGCACAACCCCCCGTCGTTCCTCTCGCTGTTGTTGCTTCCGGCAATCCCATCCCGTAGAGCACGGCCATACGGGAGAGCAGGCCTCCGGAACCCCTCCCTTTCTAATCCTGCACCGGGAGAAGGGGCGATTAGGTTTTTGGGGAGTGTCTCCGGCGGGACTGCTTGCTGATGTTCCTCGACTTTTGCTACGTTCTCGACCTCTTCGACATCGCAATGGCTGAGAACTCAGCAGCTGCAAAGAAGCAGGCCGAGGAAAACGCTGCCACCGCCGCCGTGGCCTTGTCCTGGCCTACTGCAGGGTATGATTTGTTCATCCCTGTCTTATTGTCTTATGCGTTTGCGGTACTTAGCACGTTCATATATATTCCGTTTCTATTCCTAGTACGCACTCGCATGTTTACATATCAGTATGAAATTAATACTGCTATTGTTATCATCATGATTTATTTCTGGATTAAATATATCGGAAAATTGCTAATTTATCCATCAAGTCTTACACTTGACTTGGCAAAGGCACTGTTTTTCGAGCTTCCGCAGAAAAACACACGGCAAACCGACAAATACTCGACAACGAGGTTTTTCCTGTAGTGTACATATACCTTAGCTAAGCTCTGCTGCACAGTACTGCAATAAATTCCTTTTGGAACAACAATCTATCCATGCATCATGGAAAACAAGTGCAACTAGCTTGTTGTTAGCTTGGTTGCAGTTTGGAAAAGAAAATTCATCATAATTATTCTTCTTACTCTGTTTTAGCTCTGAATTAAACCTGGTAATCCAGAAACCTCACAAGGCAATAACTGATTGATAAACTGTCTTGGTTGCAATATATCATCGTATCATAAAATTAAGTCTGAGGCATGTGGACTAATTAATTAAAGGGTCTGCTACTGACGTTGGCGTGGTTGTGGTGCTACGAACGGCACGGTTGGATGCTGCAATTGGTGGCACGACATGCTGCGAGACATGCTGCGAGCAACGACCACGGACGGTGCAACCGGTGGGACTTCATGGTGCAAACGGCAATGGAGGATGCTGCGAATGATGGGACGACGTGCTGCGAGTGATGAAGGCAAAATCTGTGATCGGTGAGACGACATGCTACAACCAACATTGACGGATTCTGCGACCGATGGGATGACGTGCTGCGAGGGCCGTTGGATGGTGCTCAGTCTAGCACAAATCTCTGTGCAAAGATCCAACGGCTAAGCAGTCGATTGAGACTTGGTTAAGTCTCAGTCGACTGAGTTTTAGCAAACCAGTTAATTAAACTGTTTCCTGAAGAAGAAGAAGAAACTAAACTGCTTTCTAGGTTGTGGAAGGCGTGAACCACGCTGGCGACAGCCTGCTCCTGTTCGGCCGAAGGACCTCGACCTCCTCCACCGTGCCATCCTTAAGGCTAAACACCCGGACGCTGACGGCATGCTGGCCGTCGTCCTCGGTGTAGTAGACGCATCCGGGCTTGAACTCTGGGTGCTCCCTTGTCAACATGCAAAGCGAGCCGTTCACCCCGACGAGTAGTACGGTGTCGCCGATGTCGTCTGTCTCCTTCCACTGCTCGCCACCGGCGTCGAGGACGTGCACCTTGAAGGACGGTGGCGTGGACGTCCACCGACGCGTGGCCTCCTTGGCCTCCTTGAGCACGACCATCAGCCGTCCGCCCGGCGCCGCCACGAGGTACTTGCAGCGGTTCCGACTAGGCAGGAGCAGTAGCTCTGGCTTGACCACTGCGCTGGTGAACATGCCGACGGCATCGGCTGCTCCCACGCCTCCACCTCGTCGGAGTAGTTGATCGAGTAGAACCTGCCCGCATGGTGGACGGCGTCCTCGATGCGGTCGCGCGAGAATCCCATCGGCCACGTCCAACGTGACACTCTCCGCCCGGACCTTCGCGACGCCATGGCGCGAGGGCATCAGCCTCCAAAGTTTTAAATCTCGCGCTATTTCGGCACCATCTCGTCGCTCGCTATAGCGCTTGGAGGTTTTTTTTTTTTTGATAACGCGCTTGGAGGGAGTTCACGCTACAGCAGCTATGCCTGGCGATTCCTATATGACGCGCGCGAGCGTCAAGCCGTCGCCGCGACCGACTGACACGACGCGGGCCGGCCCACTTGGAGCGAGGAACCGGTTTTGGGAACCTTCTAGAAGGTTCCCTGAACCGGTTTTTCCTGTTTTGTTTTCTTTTACAGGTTTTTCCGGTTTTCTTAATTACTTTTGTTTTTCGTTTTGTTTTTTATTTTTTCTGATTATTTCTCCCTTTTCTTTTCTTTTTTCTAATTTTTCTGTTTCTTTTTTTGTTTTCCATAAATTCAAAATTTCCAAAACATGTTCAGAATTTTCAAAATTCGTTTGAATTTTCAGAAATTGTTTTTGAGGTTCCAAATTTTGTTCATGTTTTTTAAAAAAAAAATCACGTTTTCAAAAAATTTCACGTTTCAAAAAAAGTTTGGAATTCCAATTTTTTGTTCACCGTATTGAAGAAAAATGTTCACCATACATTAAAAAATAATGTTCACTGTGTATAAAAATTGTTCATTGTGTATAGAAATTTTGTTCAGCGGGCATTTAAAAAAAAGTTCATCGTATTTTTATTTAAAAATGTTCAGTGTGTCTTTGTATAATGTTCACCGTACACTAAGAAAATGTTCAGTGTCTATTCTAAATTCACTTTTTTTAAAAATTTTCACAGTACAAAAATTTGTTCACAATTTAAATTTTGTTCAATTTTTTGAAAAAATTGTTCACGTTTAAGGAAAATAATATTCGAAATTTGTTTTTGATTTTCGAAACATTGTTCGCATGTTTAAGAAATTGTTTTCACATTTTTTTCGAAGAATTGTTGAAAATGTTGAAAAACCCGGATCTGCCACTTGAGTTGGTACTTTAAAACAAACGATGCATTTTAGGCGTCGACAATCCGTAGCCCGGCTGGCTAGATTAGATAGCATGCATCGCGAGGTTGGGAGTTCGACTCCCATCGCGTGCGTTTTTTGTTTTTCCAATACCGCGTTCGCTCGGCGCTTGCATTTGGGCCGGCCCATTTGCGAGTTAGCTTTAGCGAAAGCTCCTCGTTTTGGCGCCCACGAGCGTTGAGCAGGAGCTCTCGGCAATTCCTATTTGCCACCCGCGAGCGGCAAACTGCCGAGGAAACGCACGCAGTGGAGGCAGTTGGGCCGGCCCACTACCGAGTTTGCGTGATTATTTCGTTCGCTGCTGTTTCTTTCGTTGATTTTTTTCTTCTTTCAAGTGATGATTTTCCTCCTGATTTTTCTTCCGGTTTTGACTGGTTTTGTTCCGGTTTTTCGTTTTTCTGTTTTGATTCGTTTTTACTTTTTGGGTTTTGTTTCGGTTTTTTTTTGTGTTATACAAAATGTTCACCGCGTAATGCGTATTACAAAAATGTTCGTTGTATATTAAGTAAATGTTCACCGTATATTACAAAAAATTTCACCGCATATTACAAAAATGTTCACCATACATTACAGAAAAGTTCAATGTGTACGTAAGCAATGTTCAATGTATATTTTAGAAAAGTTCACTGTATTAAAAAAATGTTCACCGTATACTACAAAAAAGTTCAATGTGTATTTGAAAAATGTTCACCGTATATTACAAAAAAGTTCACTGTACTAAAAAAAATGTTCACAGTATATTAAAAAAATGTTCAGTGTCTATATTGAAAATTGTTCACCATATATTATGAACGGTTTTATATTACAACAAACTATATCAAAAGAGAAGGTGCAAAAAAATAAAAAGACCAAATGCGAAAGAAAAAACAAAAAATAACATACACAACCGGTTCGCTACAGTGTGTTGGTCGCTACAGTACCTAGTACTGGGCCGGCCCGTTTGCGCTCGCCCTGTACGTCCGCGCGTCTGTTTGACGCGTGCGGGCGTCGAACAGGGGGAGAGCAACGACGCTTCGCGCAGGGTCATGTGAAATGGGCCGGCAACCCACTATGTTGATGTGTAGCTAGTTACTGCATACGTACGAACGCTCGCTGGAATGTTGCATACGTACGTGTCGGTGGTTAGTGTAGGATCCATCCAGGTGTGCACGCACGTGCTGGCCACCTCTTCGATTCGTCTTGTGCATGGATGGATCATGCATGTACATACGGACACACTCTGTTGCAGTGCTCTTTTATTTGTTATTTGTTTCTTCAGTTTTTCAATTGGTTTTGTTCTAAAAACCGATTGCTTGAACTTTTTTTAGGATTTTAAAAATATAAGAACCTATTCTGTAGACGCACCAGTCAGTTCACCCAAAAGCTCAAACTGATGGGGAAAGATGGGCTATGCATTTATACGTCAACACTCCCCCTCACGTGTGACTCCCTTAGGCCTAAACGTGGACCAAAAGTGGGCTGCAATTGCGCCAGCCGGGTCTTGAACTCAAGACCTCTTGGCTCTGATACCATGTAGAACTGCACGCACCAGCCAGTTCAACCAAAATCTCAAGCTGATTGGGAAAGGCGGGCTATGCATTTATACGTCAACATATTCAAAATAATATATTTAGTGTGTGTTTAGAAAAAGTTCAGTGTGTATTTAAAAGAATCTCACTGTGTATTATAAAAATATTCATCGTATATTAAGAAAATGTTCACCATATATTACAAAAAGTTCACCGTGCATTATGTAAAATGTTCATCATTTATTAAGAAAAATGTTCAACATATATTAAAAAATGTTCAATTTGTATTTAAAATATGTTCAATGTATATTACAAAAAGTTCATTATATTAAAAAAACTGTTCACCGTATGTAAAGAAAAGTTCATGATGCATTAAAAAAAGTTCACTATACGTAGAAAAAATGTTCAGCGTATATTAAAAAAATGTTCGTATGTGTTTGAAAACATGTTCAACATATACTGAAGCATATATTAAAAAATGTTCAGTAAGTATGTTAAAAAGCCAGAAGAAAAGCCAGGAGAAAACCAACCCAGTGAAAGAAAAAAGAAGAATAAAAAAGATAAATAAAGGAAGAAAAACCTAAAAATAAGCCAAAACAAAAAAAAACATAAGAGAAATGAAACGAAAAGAAACCTAGGTAACGAACGAGCCCCAGCACGCGCGCGAGTAAAACGCGAAACGAAAAAAAATGTGGGCATCGAACGAACCCCAGCACGCGCGCGAGTAAAAGGTAGAACTGGGCCGGCCCAAGTAGCTCGCCCTGCGGGCGTCGTCCCCTCCATTTGCCGCCTGCGGGCGGCAAATAGGATCCGCCGAACATGGGGTCTCGCTATGCCTATTTAGCGAAAAATAAACTGGATTCGCCGTGCTAAAATTGGGCCAATCTTTAGCGTTAGCGTCCGGGTCCCGCCTGTTTGGCCCAAAATTTCCCCGCGTGGGCCAAAAATTCCAGGACGAATAGCCGCTCCTGAGTCCTTACCTGACCTTATCTCATTCCCCTCCTCTAGTTTCTCTCAAACACTCTCTTTTGCTTGATCAGGGTCGCCATTTGTGGCTTTTATCTCCTCATGACCCAGCATGTATTCCTCTCAATGATACCATAGATCAATAAAAGTGTTGGCACCCCTCAAAAAAAAAATCCCCCTCCTCTAGTCTCTCCCAGTTGCCCCAATTGAAAACATCGGGACCTCATGGCGGCGGCGGCCGCGACCGGCGAATCCCTGGGCTGGCGCAGCCCCCGTCGACGTCCACACTCCTCTCCGGCGACGCGGAGAATCAACGGGCGGCGGCTGCGCACCCCTGCCACGCGCTCCCGGACACGCTTCAACGCCAGCCACTGCCGTCGCCGGCTCCTACTTCACGCTGCTCCCGGCGACGCGATCGGCCTCGGCATGCTCCATGCGAACCGTCAGCCAGCAAGGTAAGCTTCTCTATCCTCTCTCATGTCCAACTACTAGATGCCCACAAAGTTAAGCTTTTTTATTCTTCAGTGAGGTCCAAACAGATCACTCTGCTTGAAGCATGTTCAGTACAAGCTTGCACGAGATCAGCTAAAGCTAGAGTCCAATCAAACTCGGCCCCTTCATTGTTGATGTATCTGGTTCTTGTCATGTAAGTAAAGCTCAAAGTCCCCGGCTGTTTAATTCACATTTAAATATATTTTTTCAAGCATCCAATTCAAATAAATCTGGACCAGTTGGATTGTAGGAGACTTAAACCTGCTCCTCCACTTCTGAGGCCCCAAAACTACTAGATGTAGATGCACTGATGCTAGTTGTTAGTTGTTACATGTCAGTTGTCAAGCATATGTTATATTGATGTCGATTTGTATGCTTATTTTTTCAAAAATATCTTGATTTAAGCTGAAATGCTAAATGGGGCTTAGCTCGTTATGGCCCCGCTATAGGGTTCCATAGCTTTTGGCCGAGTCGCCGCTAAGAGGCATAGCCCGCTATTTATTACTTTGGGGAGGACATGGCGTTGCTGTCACCTCATCCCACTTCGCCTCCTTACTGCACCACCAATCTGTGTCCGCGGCGACCTTCCCGAATCCAGCGGTATTCATCTGAACGCCCTTCCTGTCCATGGTCTCCGATCCATCACCATTGTGCGGATTACACAATATTCATCTTCTTCTCTCCCCCAAGCTCTTTTCCCCGTCTCTCCTCTCAGGAGCCTTTTTCTTGTCTGCCATAGGTTATGTTAATGTATTGAACATTTGTATTAATGGGCATGATAATCTCCAGGGAGAATTGTTGTTGCTTTGTTTATCGGTTGCTTACTGGTGGACATCTCAGCAGCACTGGCGGAGCTACTCACGGGCAAAACCGTGCCGTGGCCCGCCCAGCAAATCAACAAAAAAATATGTATATACTATACATATGCCCATCGCCAGCCCACATGGTTGTTAGACCATAGCCCAAACGCCCAGTAGACAAGCACAGCCGAACGCATCCATCCCCTGTTCTCTCTGCACCTCGTCCAGTACTACTCGTGTACCCCACTAGAGCACGCCGCCGGCCGACGGGGAAGGTCCAGCAGCTTGGGCAGCTACAGCTAGTCAGAGCTAGCGGCAACTCTGCCTAGCGGCGACCCATCCCGGCATCCCCCATTTTTTTTGCTTTTCATTAGCTTGGCCCGCCCAGTTTTTTCTTTGTAGCTCCGCCACTGCTCAGCAGAATGGGAGTCAAAGCACTTGGTGTACTGATGAACTTGGCATTTTGTTTTCTCATTGATTTTGGATCTCAAGCCTGGAGGGTAAGCTTGTTGACATTATTGGATGGTCTTAGGATCATCTAGCTCAAGGATTGAACCACAAAAATAAGAATTGAAACATACACACCTTAGGATGAAACAAACATCATCCATGGATGCTTGTAGTTGATGAAGATGTCATCTAGGGCTTCATGGTGAAGCCCTTCTTTTCTTCTTCTTCTCTGGTTTGCTCCTGCTGCTTGTGGAAGGAGCTGGAGAGCCCTTCCCATGGCTGCTGTGCATGCGTTGGATTGGGCAGCATGTGGGGAGCCGTGTGTTATTCTCCCTCTTCCTCATATCTATCCCAAAGGGACATCCCCTTATATTTATAAGCACAACACCATGGGAGGACCCACCTGTCAGATGTGTGTGTGTGTGTGCCCCCAATCAGGGCAAACCGTCATACTGTTGCAGCACTGTTGCAGCAGCACTGTAGCAGCCTTCATAATTGACCTTAATAATTGACCTAGGTTTAGCCTACATCAAAATATCCAACATTCTCCCTGAGGGTGTCCCAGACTAGGGGGTACTCGGGCTGCCGGCCTATCTCTCGTAGGCCGGGCTGGTGGGCCGCTCTCTACTCATCGATGGAAGGCCGGATTGTAGACAACCCCGTGTATCAGAAGGAAACCTCCGAAGACTTGGTGTCCCCTCCAAGGAATAATCGGCGTGACCGGCATGTTTATCCCCTGATGGTAACCGACCATATGTAACCCTAGGGCCCTCTGGTGTCTATATAAACCAGAAGGCTTAGTCCGTAGAGGATCATCATATTCATTGCCTAGGGTTTAGCCCATCCGATCTCGAGGTAGATCAACTCTGTAACCTTCATACAATCACATCAATACAATCTAGCAGGACGTAGGGTATTACCTCTTCGAGAGGGCCCGAACCTGGGTAAATCACCATCTCTACGTTCTCTGTTACCCATCGATTCCTAGACCCATAGTTCGGATCCCCTACCCGAGATCTGCCGGTTTTGGTACCGACATTGGTGCTTTCATTGAGAGTTCCGCCATGGGTCACCAAGGATCAATGGCTCGCCTTCTCATCAGCGATGGAATCCGCAGCGGGGACATCTTCGTCCCCGGACAGCTCTTCGTGTTCGGCAGCATTGTGCTGCACGCCGATCCGACCGGTCACCTTGACCAGGTCGGTAGCTTCGCCCCTGAGCAGGAAATCAGGTTCGGCGGCCTTGAGTACGTTGCCGATGCTCGAGGCGATCTGGTCTTTACTGGGTTCTCGGCTTTACCCGAGGAGCCTACCAATCCCGAGGTCCTGACATCGGATTCCCTCCCCGTCCCTGTCCCCGGGCCGGGCCTCAGTTCGGATCTGGCCTTGAGTTCAGATCCAACCCCAGCGCCAGAAAACCAAGGGTCACCCTTGGCCGAACACATTCACAGTATTGGCGCGCCGGAGCTCAACTCCGACGGATGCCCGAACATGAATCCGGTTGACCTCTCGTTTTTAAGCGAGATGTTAGATCGGATCCAGAGGATGAATATCGCGAATGGCCCTTCCTCGGACCAGGAGCAGGTCGGACTCGAGGCCAGCCGCGGGGAATTTTGCGTCCCACCCACCACCCACTTGGTAGCCACTGTCGAAGATTTAACTGACATGCTGGACTACGCCTCCGAGGAGGCTGACGACATGGACGAGGATATCGACGTCCCGCCCTACACGGCTCCCTCCCTTGCCACCACCAACACCGGAAAGTGGACCGCCACCTCCACCTATGACGTTTACATGGTCGACACCCCCATGAAGGTCGGCGACACGACCAAAAAGAACGGCGACGATCCCGCCGAAGAACCGCCCAGACGCCGACGACGGCGAGCCAGAGGGCGAGGAAAGGGCAAGGAAAATCACACAGACACGAACGGCACCGGAGATAACGAGACTCCGGACAACTTGGGGGAGCTCGGCAACAACACACCCGAGCAGCGCCCCGACGCCCCTGAAGGGCACGAGGACCAGGGTGACCCCGAGGACCTCGAGGATTCCAAGGACAGCAATTACCTCCCTCCGTCCGAAGAGGAAGATAGCCTCGGACCCGAAGACTTTATCATCCCAGAGGATCCCCTGGAGCAAGAGAAATTCAAGCCGCAACTCATCACCACTGCCCGAAGCTTGAAGAGGAAACAGCAACAGCTAAAAGCCGAACAGGATACGCTCAACGACAGATGGACGATGGTCTTAGCTGCCGAAGAAGGCCTTGACGATCAACGTCAGGGTCAATACAAGAGTTACCCACGGCGGCGCCTACTCCCAGAATTTGAGGATGAGGCCCTTGAGCGCATGCCTCCCAGACGAGCTTACGCAAACCAGCCCGACCGCCCCCCTCGAGGACGGGATAGGCCGGCTGTGGAAACCGAACTCCGACCCGCGCCCCCTCGAGGACGGGATAGGGCGGCCGGGGAAGCCGAATAGCCACCCGCGCCTCCTCGCCGAGAAGGCAAAGACCCGGTTCAACCGGACGACCAATACGATCTGCGCCGCGACCTGAACGCCAGAGGGATCCAGTCGAGATCCATCTATGGATCCACAAGATACGCACCCACCGGACGGGACGGATACCAAGCCTGGCGCGATAGGAACGACAGAGCTCGGGAGCAGCACCATGCCCGGGTGATAACCGATCTCCGGCGCGATGTGGCCCGGGCCAGGGGCGCCGCACACCCAATGTGTTTCACTGATGAGGTGATGAAGCATCAGTTCCCCAAGGGGTTCAAACCCGTCAATATAGAATCCTACGATGGGACAACTGACCCAGCCGTGTGGATTGAGTATTTTCTTCTCCACATTCATATGGCTCGAGGAGATGATCTCCACGCTATCAAGTACTTACCGTTGAAACTCAAGGGACCAGCAAGGCATTGGCTGAACAGCCTACCCGAAAACTCCATTGGGAGCTGGGAAGAGCTCGAGGATGCATTCCGAGCTAACTTTCAAGGCACCTATGTTCGGCCACCGGACGCCGATGACCCGAGCCACGTCATTCAGCAGCTCGGGGAGTCAGCCCGGCAATTCTGCAACCGGTTCTTGACCAAGAAGAACCAGATCGTCGACTGTCCGGATGCCGAAGCGATTGCGGCGTTCAAACACAGTATTCGGGACGAGTGGCTCGCCCGCCAGCTCGGCTAGGACAAGCCGAGAACAATGTCGGCCCTTTCCTCCCAAATGACCCGCTTTTGCGTGGGTGAGGATAGCTGGTTAGCTCATCGAAGCAACCACCCCGAAGACCCCGGCACTTCAGAGGCCCGGGACGGGAACGGGAAACCCCGGCGTAATAGGAACAATAAGCGCCGACACTCAAACAACGGCGGTGAAGCCGATGACGCAGCAGTAAACACCGGATTCAGCGGCTCGAAATCGGGACCGCGGAAAAAAACCCTCTAAAGGGAACCGGGACGGCCCGTCTGCGCTGGATAGAATATTGGATAGGCCCTACCAGATTCACGGCACCCCGGACAAGCCCGCTAACCATACCAACCGTAACTGTTAGGTAATCAAACAGGCCGGCAAGGTCACAGCCGAAGAACAGGGCAAGGGCCCCCGCAGCGAGGATGACGACGAACCTCGCGGGCCGAACAACGGAGGCCAAAAGCAGATCCCTCCACATGTCAAAACCGTGAACATGATCTACGTCACGCATATACCGAAGAAGGAGCGGAAACGCGCACTTCGGGATGTCTACGCCTTAGAGCCGGTAGCCCCGAAATTCAACCCGTGGTCGGCTTGCCCGATCACTTTCGACTGTCGAGACCATCCGACCAGTATACGCCATGGAGGAACGGCGGCTCTGGTGCTCGACCCCATCGTGGACGGATTTCACCTCACCAGGGTCCTTATGGACGGAGGTAGCAGCCTCAACCTGATTTACTCAGATACAGTGAGGAAAATGGGGATCGACCCGTCAAGGATCAAACCCAGCAACACCACCTTTAAAGGTGTAATCCCAGGTGTCGAGGCACGCTGCTCGGGATCCGTGACATTGGAAGTTGTCTTCGGCTCGCCCGATAACTTCCGCAGCGAGGACTTGATCTTCGATATTGTCCCCTTCCGCAGCGGTTATCACGCACTCCTCGGCCAGACTGCGTTCGCCCGCTTCAACGCCGTCCCGCACTATGCATACCTGAAGCTCAAGATGTCAGGACCAAAGAGCGTTATTACCATCAACGGTAATACCGAGCGCTCGCTCCGAACAGAGGAACACACGGCGGCCCTAGCCGCCGAAGTCCAAGCCGCCGAAGAAGCGTTGCAAGCCCAGTCTACTGCCAAGACACTGGACGCACGCAAGCGCTCCCGAGCTGCAGCCTCGGTCCCGGAGCACTCCCATACTCACTCCAAATAGGGATACGCGCCCCACAGCACGGCCCGCCTAGTCGCGAAATACGTACCTTGAGTGCACAATTTCGCGCTCAAAATTCCATGGGCAGTTGTGGGGACACATGAAACAAAGGCCGAGAGCTCGGTTCGACCGAGCAATGGCCAACAGATGTCTTCGAAGCAACATTGACAATGGGCACCAACTCGGGCCTGATCAGCGTCAAACTGATATACCATGGCGACTTCTCAAAACCCTTCCCAAAGGGCTCGTCTGCCGAACATTACTACTTCCGCCGAACATACGGTCGACAGCTCCACTCACACGGAAGCTTCTTAAAGAGCAAAGGCGCAGACGTGCAGCAGGGCGTAGTAGGGATGTCAAACCACTCATGAAGGCCCTATGTCAACCTTTACTCTAATGTATTTATTTCTTCAAAAGTATCTATCAAAGTTACTTCGGCAAATCCAGATTGTACGGTTGGACGTCACATATTCAAGGGAAATAAAGACCATTTTTTCTCTGGTAATTGTGCAGTCATTCGCGTTGCATATTCCTTTCCGCTTTTTTAGGCCGAAGTAAACTATTACGATACGTCCATTTTTTAGTAACCGGCTAATAGACCGGGGGCTCGAATATAAATCTTGCCTTAAACTTTATTCCAGCACCAACTTTTATTTTATGTGCTCGGTGTCATGGATATTGCACTATATGAATCGGTTCCGAATTGCGTCTTTGGTCAATAGTTGGGTTGCCCAGCTCCTGTGTTTACCCTCTTACGTTCCGCATTGTTCGACTAAGAGGGTAAAGGAAGAACCACTGCGATTGTACTTCTAGCTAGCCTGGTTAAGTACCTCAGTGGAGAAAGCCGAAATCTGACTGTCGCAATAAGCGAGAACTGGTCGGCGATCCGATGACTTGTGTCAAACCAAAAATCGTTGGAGGTTAGTCCGTGTTAAACGAAGGGTTCTCTGTTACAAAAACCATGTGATGATGGTATCGACCGCGGCTCGTCCGAATATCACAAACACTGGGGGCTAGTCACCAGCCCCCGCAGTCAAGCTCTTATGGCTAAGTGAAAGCACTAAAACCGCATAGTCTGATTGCCTGGTTTTCCGTACATACAACCGCCTCCGGGCACCGAGACGTTGGCTAAGGGTTCAAGTGTTACGAGAAAACACCCCATGCAGTATCTGCAAGGGGGCTGAAGCGGACGACTGGTAACTTTTAGTTTAAAAACGGCCGCACAGGAGTCAAAATTAACATAAGCAGGCACTATATTCACAGCCAACAACTTGCATTACAATAAAACAAAAGTTTCAACTCCTTGGCTACAAGGAAAATAAATCTACTCATAAAATACATGTTTCAAGCACTGGGCCTCTATTGCCCGAGCACCATCCATCATGATGGGAAAATATTGCTCGGGGCGCCTATGCTCCTTCCCAGGGGGTGGAGGTCCGGTGGCCATCTCGGCTGGCTTGATCTTCGGCCAGTGCACCATGGTCTTGCCGAAAGCCATCCGAGCTCCTTCAATGCACGCGGAGCGCTTCCAAGCATCAATTCGGGGCACGACGTCGTACAGCCTCTGCACCAACCCAAAATAGCTGCTCGGCAGCGGCTCTGTAGGCCACAGCTTGACGCAGAGGTCCTTCATCACGGGCTCCGCCATCCGATGCAGCTCCATCAGCTGCTTCATCTGGTTGTTAAGGAGGGGAGGGTGTTCGGGCGCTTGAAATTGCGCCCAAAACAGCCTTTGTTTGGCCAGACCCTCCTGGGCGGCAAAGAACCTCGCCGCATCAGCCGCACTCCTCGAGAGGTCCGCAAAGGCGCCTGCGGAACGCCACACCCGCGTGAGCAAAGCGAACCTGTTACCTCCAAAGACACTTTGCAGCAAATATGGCTTACCATCCGCAATAAGCTTCACTTGATGGAGTTCCTCCTGGTAGCTGCGCGCCTCTGTCCGCGCTTCCTTGGCCACCGACCCCAGTGAGGTTAGCTCGGCGGCCTGCTCTTTATTCTTCTGCTCAAGAGCCTCACACTTTGTGACGGCATCCGCGAGCTCTTGTTGCACTTCCGCCACTCTGGCTTCGTGCTTTTGACTAGCGGTTTTCACCGTAGTCAGTTCGGCAGCTGTTTGTTTGGCTGCCGACCTCTGCTCCGCCGCTTCTAGCTGAACCGTCCTCAGCGCGGCCTTGAGGTTCTCGACCTCCGCAGCGGCAGCTGTAGTCATATCCACTGATTCCGTTTAGGCTACTTTAAAACTTACTTAACAAAAATGCAACGACTGTAGTAAATACTGCGGTTCGGACTTGCCTTGCGCCTCGTCGAACCTCTTGTTCACCAGGCTGAGGTCATCCTCGGAGCTTTTGAGCTTCCGATTCAGCTCGGCCAACTCCTCGGCGTTGGCCGCTGCTGCCGAAGCCGACGCCTGTGCATCACTCTACGCACATTAGTATCCGAGATATTGATTTGTGATCCTCTGACCGGCTTTGATCAAGCCAGTCAGAGTCTCGGGGGCTACTGTGTATGAGGCTATACATTTATACAAAAGAAATTCTTTAAGGGAAAAAATTACTTGGCTCACCTTGAAGCCTGTGAGAAGGCCATTAAAGGCCTCCTTTAGTCTGTTATCCACGGACCGAAGACTTTGCAACACCGCGCCCATAAGGGCATGATGCTCCTCAGCGATAGAGGAGCTGGTTAAAGCATCCTCCATCTTACCCGACCACCTAGTCGACGCCCGCTCAGTGGCGGGCGGGGGTGGCGGACGCACTTCGGCTTCTTCCCTCTCGAAGACCAGAGTGTCCGACTCCAGACACCTGGACGACTCCGGAGCCGCCCTCGGAGAGAGCTCGGGTCGTCTGGGCTCCTCCTCTTCGTCTGCCAGAGGGGTCCTCCCCTCCTGGTCTTCGGCGGCCGTGGTATTTACCTCGGCCATGATGGTGTCGCCCCCTCCCCCTGTGTGCGGCGCAGGAGGGGCCCTTCTCGATAGGACCTCCTCGGCCTCCTCGATGATTGGGGGGGGGGGGTGAGGCGTGCGATTCTGTCCTGCTCTCCGCCAGCGCAGCCGGTGGAGAATCCCCCTCCGAAACTTGGTCGGTGGGAAGGTCGCGCATCGGGCTGCGATGTTAGAAACGAGAATGTGATCAATGTGAAACCCGGTTCGACCAAAGACGCTTAAGTGGATATTAGAACACGTACCTTTGAGCCTGTGGCTTGGCCCTGGGGACCCTCCGAGGGACCTCTTTGGAGGCCTCGGAGTCCTCGGCCGAAGCCGAACTGTTGTCGGACTGGGCCACCTTAGCCCTGCATGTTCTCTTGGGGGAGGGACGAAGCGGCTCCTCCTCGGCATCCTCGGACACCGCCCTCTTCTTCGATCAGGGGGAGTCACCTTCCTCCCCCTCCTCCCCCTGCTCCTTCTCCTCCTTTCGCGCGGAGGGAGCATGGGTGTCCCCGGATCTAGTGTCCGGGGGTCCTCGGGAACGGAGGCCCTCTCTGGCCTCCTTCTTCTGGTCCTTCTTCTTCTTCTTCCTCTCCGGCGCCTCGTATGGCTCCACGGCCAACATGGCCGTCAGTAGGGGTGTCCTGGGCCCCTCTGGCAGCGGCGCCGGACTGTCGATCCGCTCAGCCTTCTTCAGCCAGTTCTGCGGATGGAAAGTAAAAAAGCTAAGTACCTTATCAAAAGGGGAACAGTTCGGGTATAAGAACAAAATTAGTCATACCTCTCGTGGGGGATTTGCGGCATCGAGTCCGATGTCTTCCTCCTCGGCCGGCCAGTCCTTCTGCGGCTTGAACAGCGCCCTCCACAGCTGAGCATGGGAGGTGCGGAAGAAGTTGCGCACGGTGGCCGGGTCTTCGGGCTTGTAGGTCCACATGGCGGAGGCCCTGTCCTGGCATGGGAGGATTCGGCAGCCGAGCATGATCTGGATCACGTTGGGCAGCTTGACGCCCTGTTCTATCATCTTGGCGATCTGGCTCTGCAGCTGTGCCACCTTCTTGTTCACCCCCCAGTCGAGGCCTTTCTTGGTCCATGAGACCAGCCTCGTAGGGGGTCCGGATCGGAAGGCCGGAATCGTCCCCCAATTCGCACTCCTTGGCTCAGTGATGTAGAACCATTCCTACTGCCAGACCTTGACGGTCTCTATGAAGGTGCCCTCTGGCCACTCCACTCGGGGGAGCTTGCTGACCATCGCACCCCCACAGTCCGCCTGCTGGCCATCGACGATCTTCGGCTTGATATTGAAGATCTTCAGCCACAGGCCGAAGTGTGGCCGGATCCGGAGAAAGGCCTCGCAGATGATGATGAAGGCCGAGATGTGGAGGAAGGAGTTCGGTGCGAGATCGTGGAAATCAAACCCGTAGAAGAACATAAGGCCCCTGACGAAGGGATGGAGGGGAAAGCCCAGACCTCGAATGAAGTGGGGCAGGAATACAACCCTCTCGCCCTGCCGCAGCGTGGGGACGACCTGGCCGGCCTCTGGGGCACGGTGGGCGACGTTGGCGGGGAGATAGCATAGTGAACATTGAACATTTGCTACCGAAACCGCTAAATGAATAGTGCTTGGAGCTAGGAAAATATTCCCAAATATTTTCCCACTTCGTCTAAAATACTTTGTAATGCATTAGAGCACCCCTAGCATAACATTTTGCCATGCCATGCATTGTGTTGCATTTGTATGCCTTATATTTATTGTTTCTTCCCCCTCCTTCTCCGGTAGACCCCGAGACCGCCGACGCCACCGAGTATGACTACGCTCCTGATGATCAGACCCTCTCAGTAGAGCTTCCAAGCAAGCAAACCCCCTTGATCATTCCGATATCGCCCATTCCGTCTCTCTTATTCTTGCATTAGATTTTGCTACTGTTGTTATTCCGGTAGCTCCTATTCTGATGCATAGCCTGTTTTTGTAACCTACTGTTGATACTTTACCTATTATCCTATATGCTTAGTATAGGTATGCTAGTACCCCATCCGTGACCCTACACCCTTGTCCATGTTGCCATGCTACTTTATCAGGGTTATCCGAATAAGTTGGTCATGTATCGAAACCTGAACACACCATTAGGACCATGCAATTGTACGACTCTGCAGAGCCGCACCAAGTGTGATCTTACTGAGGGTGATTCCTCGTAGTTCACCCTCGTTGTTGACTCTGCAGTGTAGCACATCAAGTGTGACCTTACTGAGGGTGATTCCTCGTATTTCACCTTCGATGATGACTCTGTCGTGCAGTATATCAAGCGTGAACTCATCGAGGGTGATTCCTCAGTTTTCATCTTGATGGTATGGACCTAAGTCACGACAAACCCCAATGTTAAAGACAGGTCGGCTCCAAGAGCACCCGCGAGTGATATTGTGGCGGAACGACAGGGCAGGTGGAGACCACCTAGGAGAGAGGTGGGCCTGGTCCCAGGTCGTGGTCCGCGAGTTACCAAGTCGGAATGACAGGAGCCCTGTTCGTGTCCGCGAGCTCCTAATAATAGACTAATGGATTTGGGTATTTGATCCGAGTTGGCCATTGGCTTATACGCACTAACCACCATGTGGGATAATGGTTATGGGGCCCTCGGCGTCGTACATTCTCCTGAAAGCTCTGTCAGACGTCACAGTTGAGCGGCACGCGCCCGAGTGAGCTGGTTACGCCTGTCTGTGTATACAGAGGCGCGCTTGGTCCCGGCTGTCCACGCAACGTGCAGGAGTGCTTAGGGCGATTGGCCCATGACCCCTTCGCGCTTAGGATTTAGACCGGCATGCTGACCTCTCTGCGGAGCCTAGGTAGGACTACGGCGTGTCGGTTATCCGAGGACGGGCATTACCCAGAAAAGTGTGTCCGGCCAGAGGTAATCCAACGTGTTGGGCACTGTGATGCACCCCTGCAGGGAAGACAAATCTATTTGAATAGCCGTGTCCACAGTAACAGGACGCTCGGAGTTGTATCCTGATCTACTACAATTAGAACCGGATACTACTATATTACTTAGTTGTTATAACTGCTCCGAGATCGCTTTCTCGCTGGGTAGTCGAGGAAGTATCTCTGGGTACTGATGTTGTATATATGATGCTACATGTTGCTATATATTATACATACGCTACTCTCTTCTGATGCTGCAAGATGCTAGTCTTCGTTAGGATAGGCTTCTCCCCCCTCTACTTTGGCATTTCTGCAGTATAATCCAAAGATATAGCCCCATTTCTTTGATACTGATGCATACTAGCATAGTTCTGATGTAAGTCTTGCGAGTACTTTGGATGAGTACTCACGGTCGCTTTCCTACCTTTTTCTTCTACCCGGTTGCTGCAATCAGATGATGGAGCCCAGGAGCCGGAGATTCCCGAGGATGACTACTACGTGGAGTACGACGACCAGGAGTAGTTCGGAGGTCCCAGGCAGGACGCCAGCGCCTTTTTTGATCAGTTGTCGTTGTTTTGCTCAGCCTTATTAAGGCAAACTTGTCTAACTATGTCTGTACTCAGATATTATTTGCTTTCCTGACTGTTGTATTTTGGGTCCTCGTGGCCCTGGTTTGTAATATAAAGATTTATGTTTAAATTCTGTCATAGAGTTGTGTTGTGATATCCTACTGTGAGTCTCTGATCTTGATGGTGCATGCTGCGTGTATGTTTAGTGCATGGTTGAGTTCGGGGGCGTCACACTATGCGAAGGTTTTCCATTTTTTATGCCCATTTCAGAATGCGGTCAAAACGACGAGCATGACCGTTCCTAGCTACGGGTGGAATCATCCATAACTCATGGTTGATCTCTGATGAAATAGCTACTTATGTACCTATAAATGATTTTTAGAAAAAATAAAGAGCAAACTATGAAGCAGCTGTAGTTCAAATTTGACCTGGTTCCCGTTGATTTTTCACAATTTTGTCAATTTGACGAGAGGTGGATGGAAAGCTTTTAACATGCAAACATTTGGTTAATTGTACATAAAATATGGTCTAATATTTTTGAAAAATAGAGTGGTGCAATTTTGGAACAAATATTTGGTAGTTTCTTCACAAAAAAAACATGTTTTCGCACTTGAAAAATGAAAAATGATTTTTTTTGTGCAAAGAAAATGAAAACTCCCTTCGGCAACATTGTTTGCCATTTCAAGATGCACACTTATGCAAAATACGAGATCATTTAGACAAACTATGCCATGAATTTGGCCATAACATTGGTCATTTGGTTTGAAAACTATGAATCTTCATACATGATACCTCATTTCTGAGAACACTTTTTTGAAATATTTGCCGTATTTAAAGTTTGTTATTTTTACTGGAAACTATGTCACATATAATGACACAATGCGAAGGTTTTCCATTTTTCTGATTTTTTTTTATTTTTTATGCCGGTTTCAAAATGCGGTCAAAACGGCGGGCATGACCGTTCATAGCTAGGGGTGGAATCATCCATAACTCTTGGTCGATCTTTGATGAAATAGCTACTTATGTAGCTATAAATGATTTTTAGAAAAAATAAAGAGCAAACTATGAAGCAGCTGTAGTTCAAATTTGATCCGGTTCCCGCTGATTTGTTACAATTTTGTCAATTTGACGAGAGGTGGATGGAAAGCTTTTAACATGCAACCATTTGGTTAATTGTACATAAAATGTGGTCTAATATTTTTTTAAATGGTGTGGTGCCATTTTGGAACAAATATTTGGTAGTTTCTTCACACAAAAACCCCGTTTTTCGCACTTAAAATATGAAAAATGAATTTTTTGTGCAAAGAAAATAAAAACTCCCTTCGGCAACATTGTTTGCCATTCCAAGATGCACACTTATGCAAAATACGAGATCATTTGGACAAACTATGCCATGAATTTGGCCATGACATTGGTCATTTGATTTGAAAGATATGAATCTTCATACATGATACCTCATTTCTGAGAACACTTTTTTGAAATATTTGCCGTATTCCAAGTTTGTAATTTTTACTGGAAACTAGGTCATATATAATGACACAATGCGAAGGTTTTCCATTTTTCTGATTTTATTTTTTGAATTTTTTATGCCGGTTTCAAAATGCGATCAAAACGGCGGGCATGACCGTTCATAGCTAGGGGTGGAATCATCCATAAATCTTGGTGGATCTCTGATGAAATAGCTACTTATGTAGCTATAAATGATTTTTAGAAAAAATAAAGAGCAAACTATGAAGCAGCTGTAGTTTAAATTTGACCCGGTTCCCGCTAATTTGTCAGAATTTTGCCAATTTGACGAGAGATGGATGGAAAACTTTTAACATGCAACCATTTGGTTAATTGTACATAAAATATGGTCTAATATTTTTTTTAAATGGAGTGGTGCCATTTTGGAACAAATATTTGGTAGTTTCTTCACAAAAAAACCCGTTTTTTCGCACTCAAAAAATGAAAAATGAATTTTTTGTGCAAAGAAAATAAAAACTCCCTTTGGCAACATTGTTTGCCATTCCAAGATGCACACTTATGCAAAATACGAGATCATTTGGACAAACTATGCCATGAATTTGGCCATAACATTGGTCATTTAGCTTGAAAACTATGAATCTTCATACATGATACCTCATTTCTGAGAACACTTTTTTAAAATATTTCCGTATTCCAAGTTTGTTATTTTTATTGGAAACTAGGTTACATATAATGACACAATGCGAAGGTTTTCCATTTTTCTGATTTTTTTTTTAATTTTTTATGCCGGTTTTAAAATGCGGTCAAAACGGCGGGCATGACCGTTCATAGCTAGGGGTGGAATCATCCATAAATCTTGGTCGATCTCTAATGAAATAGCTACTTATGTACGTATAAATGATTTTTAGAAAAAATAAAGAGCAAACTATGAAGCAGCTGTAGTTCAAATTTGACCCGGTTCCTGCTGATTTGTCAGAATTTTAGCAATTTGACGAGAGGTGGATGGAAAGCCTTTAACATGCAACGATTTGGTTAATTGTACATAAAATATGGTCTAATATTTTTTTTAAATGGAGTGGTGCCATTTTGGAACAAATATTTGGTAGTTTCTTCACAAAAAACCCGTTTTTCGCACTCGAAAAATGAAAAATGAATTTTTTGTGCAAAGAAAATGAAAACTCCCTTCGGCAACATTGTTTGCCATTCCAAGATGCACACTTATGAAAAATATGAGATCATTTGGACAAACTATGCCATGAATTTGGCCATAACATTGGTCATTTGGTTTGAAAACTATGAATCTTCATACATGATACCTCATTTCCGATAACACTTTTTTGAAATATTTTCCGTATTCCAAGTTTGTTATTTTTACTGGAAACTAGGTCACATATAATGACACAATGCGAAGGTTTTCCATTTTTCTGATTTTTTTTGAATTTTTTATGCCGGTTTCAAAATGCGGTCAAAACGGCGGGCATGACCGTTCATAGCTAGGGGTGGAATCATCCATAACTCTTGGTCAATCTCTGATGAAATAGCTACTTATGTAGCTATAAATGATTTTTAGAAAAAATAAAGAGCAAACTATGAAGCAGCTGTAGTTCAAATTTGACCCGGTTCCCACTGATTTGTCAGAATTTTGTCAATTTGACGAGAGGTGAATGTAAGCTTTTAACATGCAACCATTTGGTCAATTGTACATAAAATATGGTCTAATTATTTTGAAAAATGGAGTGGTGCCATTTTGGAACAAATATTGTGTATGTTCTTCCCAAAAAAGAGGCAAATATTAAACCGATTGAAATAAAAAGAAGAAAAGAAAAAGAGCCAGAGGTGTGTTGGATGAGGGGAGGGTTTTGGAGCGTTGGATGTAGGTGGAGTGGATGGCCAGGATTTGTTCTAGGGGAGGGATCCGTGGCCTCGCTTGTGATTGGCTGGTTGCCAAAGTGAAAAGAAACGAGAGAGAAAAAAAGAGAAAGACAAAAAACCCACGACGGCACGACCCCTCTCTTCTCGCGAGCCCCATCTCTCTCTCCCACATGACTCCTCGCCGCCACAACCTAAGGCGGCCGATCCCGGCGACTTTCGGCGGCAATCGGCGGCTCCCAGCGCACCATCGTGACCCCCTCCCTCCGCTCCATCCTCCCATCGGACTAGATCGGGCGCGCGCATCCTACAGTGGCCACGTGCCACCCTCCGACGGCTAGGGTTTCGGCTTCCTTATCGCCGGCGAGGCTCCTCTGGTCATAAACCACCGCGACATGGACGGATCCGCGGCGTGGCAGCGAGGGCCTCCCTCCTCTAACCTCCATCGACGGCCATGGCGCGGTGAGCTCTCTGTTTCCTGGATCCAAACCCCCTCCTTCATTGTCTCTCTGATTCCCACGTTTCCTCCTTGGTTCGATTCGATTCGATCTAGGGCTATAGGCGGCCTCCACGGACGAGGACAGGAGAGGAGGACGACCAGGACCCCATGCCCCTGACGCCAAGTGCTCCTCAAGGTCCCAGCACAAGGACAAGCAGTGGTAATAGCATATTCTTCCATTCCCAGCACAAGGACAAGCAGCGGCAGCGGCAGCAGCAGATGCATCCATGGAGAGGAGGAGGACGACGCCCAACAGCAGCAGCAGCTCAAGGTGCGCCCCCTCCGCCCCCTCTCTATTTGATTCCATCCAGGAGCTTGGCATTGGAGAACCCATGGGTATCATACTTCGTACTTGATTGATGGCATGTTACCTTTACAGTTTTAGTGTCTGGCTAGGTTCTGGAATCTTAAGATAGTTCGCTTGTTGGTTTTTGAAGTAGATCAAATCACCCAGGAGGTCCACGTACATGCAAAGCTAGCTTGTGAAGCTAGCAGACACACAGGTGGATTGATGAATAGTAGCAGCCCAATACGATGTGTGTCCAGCAGTGTAGCATAGACGTACGTACGAGCTAGCTAGATCATCTCTCAGCGGATCTCTTCGTGGCGACTAGCGTAATGACAACGAAAGAACCGATCGATGTATTGCCGCAGGCATGTCTCGTGCCTGTTAAGATTTTATTGCTTTTGATCTAGAGTTCAAAAACCAACATCACTCTGAATTTGTTAGCACATGCATTATTAGATGCCATGTTGGGTGGAGTGTTGGTGGCCTTGTGAGATATGCAAATTCTGCAACTGACAAGGAGTGGGTATGCGATATTGTTGTTAACTAGATACACTATTAATTTATTGCAAGAAAGTTATGGCTACTACTAACACAAAGAGTATGAATGCATGCTCCCAAATACTTTTCTGTCCAAATGAGTTTTTACTACTGCTAACACAGAGAGTATTTACTACTGCTAACACAGAGATTTTGTATGCACTGCTACCTGATGAGTGCTTTCTTTGTAATATTTCACCTTGGCATGCATATGTTTATTCTTTTTGAACTCTGCATGACATAAAATTTTATTGTCCAGACACGAGCGAGCATATTTCTGCTCATAGCTAAACTTAGATGTTTGGTTGATTGGCGAGTTGGCTAACCTAGGAGCTAAGGATTATTTGATTGGGGTTTCTCCCGATCCACTCGTAGTTGTCATAATGTGCTGAATATTTTCAAATTTTGTGGCAGCTGGGATATTGTACTCATGTTCGTGCTACTTGTTAAGTGATTATCTTTTTGTTCTTGCTACTAGTAGGATGGTCAATACATGCGTGTTCTGTAACTTTAGATCTTTTCTGGAACTCTTGGTCCTTCATATCTCAAGTTTGCATGTACTGTAGAAGCTCTACTTTATGCTAATTCCTGCCTGTGTAACATTTTGCATGGCATACTTCTAAATGGACAAGTACCTGCGGCGTCCAGCTTCAACGATGATGCGGACCAGATGTTCAACTGTAGCCCCATCCATTGCATCGACACAAAGTCAGGTATGTACTTGTCTTGTTGAACAGATATGGGCCTGATGCTTCATGGCCTTATGCTTGATGCATGTATCATGTGACACACACATTAGTAAATCTGAATTAACTTTGGCATAGTTTCTCTGTTACACCTATATAGATGTCAAGATGAATAGCTAGTGACTATTTAATTCAATCATGCAGCTGGTAGTTTAATAGGTACTATTGATTGAATATGAGTATTATTCCTGATACTCAAATGGAACTTCGATCTGTTGTAACTTTGAATGATAGTTTTTAAACCTTGTCGTGTATGTGAAACATACCATGCTTATTTGCTGCTAAGTTTGTCATATGTGCCAATTCACTTCCCAATTTTGATGATTAGGCCTATTCCAGATAAGTAGAATGATCTTATTAAAATAATAATAAGTAGAATGATAAAATACTGGTGTATCTTTAGTTTTTATTTTAAAAGTACTCGTGTAATATTTCTTCTATCAGTGACATACTTTTTGTTCTCTTTTGAATGCCCAGATGTTTTGTATCAGATGGTCATTGCTAAGGAAGAAGCAGTACTTGAAGAAGAAATCTTTCCATTAAGCAGATTACATGTTTTCTCGCTGTGAAGTACTAGATAGGCTAGTTCTATTTTTTTACTGTTCTGGAGTATTTCAGATGTAGGTTGCTTGGACCTGTATAAAATACGGATGTGATGGAAATTTGTGAGATATTTCTATAACACTCAGCTAATTCGTCGTAACCTGATTCATATTGTTATTCAAACTGGCTTGAAAAAGTTCATTAAATGGGCTGGAGTTGGACCGTAAAGAGGCCAAGGCCCAAATTATATTTGACAAATATTTTGGGTAAAAAAGTAAAACAAAAAGAAATGAATGTGGAAAGGCTAAGGCCCAAGAAAGAGAAAGCTTGGAAAACATTGGGATGGACTCGTTTGGTAAAACATAATTTGGCAGAAAAAAGATAAAAAGGCCGAATTGTGGGCCAGGCCCATGTAGCTAACCAAACCTAACAGAAAAAATATATATTAAATGGGCTGAATTATTGGGCTCGACCCATATAGAGGCTGAACTGGACAAATTCTAATCTACGACCAATTCATTTGGTCGCAATTTTGCCACGTCAGCTTGCCACGTTGGATCTGACGTGATGTGGGCAGGTTGTCAGTGACCAAAACAGTTGGTCGTAAAATCTACGACCTTTTATTTTGGTCGTAACCGTCTACGACCATTTCACAAAAAAGGTCTTTAAGTTTCATTAAAGACGGTCAGCTTTTGACCAACTGTTTTTGGTCACAAATGGAAAACAATGACCATTCAGTGACCAATATTGATGGTCGCAAATTAACATATTCCTTGTAGTGAATTGCTTTAGAAAACATTAAGACTAATATAATACCATGATGATCATTAAATATGGCAGAAACATATGATAATAATTATGATCATAATACGCCATAAAGAATTATCTAAGTATAATAAAATTGCATTAAAGCAATTAATCATGGCACTTGGTTGCATAATGGATAATAAAATACTAGACAATTATCTATCAATAATGGACATAATATACCATGCATAATTTTAGCCTTAGAACTCACTTATTTTAGCCCAAAGAATTAATTCTTAAAAGGAAAATTATTAGCAATTTTCCTGCATCAAAATTGGCCCATCATAATTAGACATATTTTTGGCATAATCTTAGAATTATTAACTATGCACAAACATTATTATAATGTCCCAATTGACTAAAAAAATGCACTGATAATAATTAAAATGCCAAACATAATTTGGCTTATAACAGCCCATTAGCCAGTTTGTCCCAATTGGAAAATTTCCTTCAAAACTTAACCTGGGCTGGAGCCCGTAGCCAACAAATGGCCCATTAGCTGCTGCTGGCCTAGAACGATGAGAGCGCTGACCAAAACAGCATCCACCGCACCCCGGTGATAACCCTAGAATCATTCTTCCCCCTCCCCCCTCATCTTTGTCTCATGGCGGCGACGACCAAGAAGACATGGCGGCGGCGAAGCGCGTGGCAACAGAGGGGAAGGCTATGGTGCCGTCCAGGGCCCTTCGCCGGAACCGCGTGCGGCTGCGCGTGGCTCCGTCGAGTGGTACTAGGTGGCGCCCTTTGCGAGGCAGCTGGGCGCGTGCACAGGCGCCCCCGCGGCAGTGGCAGCGGCTGTTTTCGCCTAATCCAGCACGACGGCAGGTCTCCAACGCCAACGAGCGTTCTAGGAACCACAACCATCGTCCGGTGCGGTGAACGGAAAGATTGCTCGGGCGCCGCCGTGGCCAGCAGCGACAATGAAGCCCGTAAGGTAGTCATTCACCACCACTGCCAGGGTTATTCAATTTTTGGAAGGTTTCCCATCCTTAGAGAAATTTGGGAAATTTCTCCTTCTATGGTTTCGGATAATTGGGGAATTGAACTTAGGGTTAGGATCTACATCGAAATCCTCTTATTTCCCTTTCTTACATGCTTGAACCGAAATCCATAGGCCCAAAACATGGGTTTTCAGATAAATTTCAGTACCTAGGGTTTCATAAAAAAATTGGGGAAAACTTCAGGATTCACATAGTTTGGTTCATTCCCCTTCTCTTAATTACTTAAACAATGAAACCCAAGGACCTTAGCTCGCTGATGCGATAGAGAACTTCATTAGAGCAAGAACACAAGCAATTGAAGCCAAATAAAAGCTAATGGTGGGCTAATAAAACATAATTATGCATAAGCATGAACATGGGCTTGCACAGACAACGTATGGTGCATAGACTTAACTTAATTATCAACATGAACCCATGAACTTGCGACATATGCCAAAACAGTAGCATATGGACATGAACTTAAGCTTGGGATGGGTTCAATCTTAGGGCTAGGAGGCTCTGGTGCCATTGTTGACATTATTGGATGGTCTTAGGATCATCTAGCTCAAGGATTGAACCAAAAAAATAAGAATTGAACCAGACACACCTTAGGATGATACAAACATCATCCATGGATGCTTGTAGTTGATGAAGATGTCATCTAGGGCTTCATGGTGAAGCCCTTCTTTTCTTCTTCTTCTCTGGTTTGCTCATGCTGCTTGTGGAAGGAGCTGGAGAGCCCTTCCCATGGCTGATGTGCATGCGTTGGATTGGGCAGCATGTGGGAGCCGTGTGTTATTCTCCCTCTTCCTCATATCTATCCCAAAGGGACATCCATTTATATTTATAAGCACAACACCATGGGGGGACCCACCTGTCAGATATGTGTGTGTGTGTGTTTGTGTGCCTGCTACTTGTGAGCTGCGTTGGGATTTTCCCCGAAGAGGAAGGGAGATCCAATATAGTAGCGATAAGTATTTCCCTCAGTGAGAACCAAGGTTATCGAACTAGTAGGAGAATCACACAAACACTCATTAACAGCACCTACACACACAAGAGCAAATACTTGCACCCAACGCGGGCAAGAGGGTTGTCAATCCCCTTGAACTCGTTACTTGCAAGGATTAAATCTGATAGTGATAGATAGATAAATTGCAAAGTAAATAAAAAGTAAAATAATTGCAGCAAGGTAAATAGGGTTTTAGTAATATGATAAAAGTAGACCCGGGGGCCATAGTTTTCACTAGAGGCTTCTCTCTCGTAAGAATAGCATACGGTGGGTAGACAAATTACTGTTTGGCAATTGACAGAATAGCGCATAGTTATGATTTTATTCATGGCAATGATCATGTATATAGGCATTACGTCCGTGACAAGTAGACCACAACGATTCTGCATCTACTACTATTACTCCACTTCGATAGCGCTTGTATGCTTGCCTCTCTACGTATTAAGTTCATGACAAACAGAGTAATGCATGAAGTATGATGACATAATGTAGACAGAATAAAACTAAGCAATATGATTGAACCCCATCGTTTTAACCTTAGTGGCAGCAATACAAATACGTGCCTCGCTACCCCTTCTGTCACGAGGTGAGGACACCGCGAGATTGAACCCACTACAAAGCACCTCTCCCGCTGAAGATAAATCAATCTAGTTGGCCAAACCAAACAGATAGATCGGAGAGAAATACAAAGCTATAACAATCATGCATAATAAAGTTCAGAAAAGACTCAATTACTTTCAATGAATAATCTGATCATAAACCCACAATTCATCGGATCCCAACAAACACACCGCAAAAGAAGATTACATCGGAACAATCGGGTTGATCTCCAAGGAGAACATTGTATTAAAGATCGGAGAGAGAGAAGAAGCCATCTAGCTAATAACTATGGACCCGTGGGTCTGTGGTAAACTACTCACACATCATCGGAAGGGCAGGAAGATTGATGTAGAGGCCCTCCATGATCGATTCCCCCTCCGGTAGATTACCGGAAAAGGCCTCTAGATGGGATCTTGGAAGAACAGAGACTTGTGGTAGCGGAAAGGTTTTTTCTTCTTGCATTATGTTGGTTTGGGGATATTTGGGAATATATAGAAGTGGAATTAGGTCAGACGGAGTTGCGTGGGAGTCACGAGCTCAGGGGGCGCGCCTACCCCCCTGGGGCGCGCCCTGTGAGCTCATGGCTCTCCCGTATGGCTTCTGGCCTCCTCCCGAACCTTCTAGGGTCTCTTCTGGTCCAAAAATAACCCCCATAAAGTTTCATCATGTTTGGACTTCGTTTGGTATTAATTTTCTGAAAAGCCAAAAACAAGCAAAAAAACAGCAACTGGCACTGGGCACTGAGTTAATAGGTTTGTCCCCAAAAATGATATAAAATTGCATATAAAGTATCCAAGATTGATAATATAATAGCATGAAACAATCAAAAATTATAGATACATCGGAGACGTATCAGCATCCCCAAGCATAATTCCTACTTGTCCTCGAGTAGTTAAATGATAAAAACAGATTTTTTGATGTTGAATGCTACCTAGCATGTTTATCATGTAATCTCTTTTACGGTATAAATATGGAGAAACGATGAAGTAATTGATATCAACATAATAATATCCATGAATACAAGAGCATAATCATTACTTTTTCAAAATATACGATGCTCAACGAATGTTATCCCTACTCATTAATCATGTAAGCATGGCATGACTCCGCCCTCACCGCATTAATATATATCATGAGCACCACGGTGTCAAATCAGGCAATTGGATCATACTTTTTAACGCGTTTCAGCATTTTCAACTCCACTCAATACATGAGCGTGAGACATGGACATTAGCACTACAGGTGGAATAGAATGTTGTGGTAGAGATATGTAGGAGAAGTCAAAAGGAAGAAAGGCTCGCGTCAACTCGGCGGATCAATAGGCAATGGAGAGGCCCATCAATCAATATCAATGCGAGGAGTAGGGATTGCCATGCAACGGATGCACTAGAGCTATAAGTGTATGAAAGCTCGAATGAAACTAAGTGGGTGTGCATCCAACTTGCTTGCTCATGAAGACCTCGGGCATTTGAGGAAGCCCATCATTGGAATATACAAGCCAAGTTCTATAATGAAAAATTCCCACTAGTATATGAAAGTGATAACTCAGGAGATTCTCTATATGAAGAACATGGTGCTACTTTGAAGCACAAGTGTGGTAAAAGGATAGTAGCATTGCCCCTTCTCTCTTTTTCTCTCATTTTTCTTTTTTCTCTTTTTTTAGTCCGGAACCTCATTCTCACTCTTTGGAGAACTCATTGGTCTCCATCATCCTTTTCCTCACTGGGACAATGCTCTAATAATGATGATCATCACACTTTTATTTACTTACAACTCGATATTACAACTCGATAACTGGAACATTATGACTCTATATGAATGCCTCTGGCAGTGTACCAGGATGTGCAATGATCTAGTGTAACATATATTACAATGATGAACGGTGGCTTTGCCACAAATATCATGTCAGCTCTATGTGATCATGCGAAGCAATATGGTGATGAACACACATGTCATAGGACGGAACAGTGGAAGTTGCATGGCAATATATCTCGGAATGGCTATGGAAATGCCATGATAGGTAGGTATGGTGGCTGTTTTGAGGAAGATATAAGGAGCCTTATGTGTGATAGAGTGTATCATATCACGGGGTTTGGATGCACCGGCGAAGTTTGCACCAACTCTCGAGGTGAGAAAGGGCAATGCACGGTACCGAAGAGGCTAGCAATATGCGGAAAGGTGGGAGTGCGTAATTGTCCATGAACTCACATTAGTCATAAAGAACTCATATACTTATTGTGAAAGTTTTATTAGCCCTCGAAGCAAAGTACTACTCGCATGCCCCTAGGGAGGAGGTTGGTAGGAGTTAACCATCGTGCGCCCCCGATTCAAACAGCACAAAGGATTTCAATCAGACATAAAAATGCTCACGCATCCCCGTCATGCCATGTTGGACACGTAAGCGAGTAGTTAATAACAAGCTTTAAATATCGATATTTCTACTAACCAATGATCATGGACCAATACCCTTTCATATTATTACACCAATATAATTAAATCACACGTTTCATATTTAGTGATCTACATGAAAGTTTTTATTATATCACTCTTAAATACCTATCCTTTTCTGACTAGCTTATAACCCGTGCTCATTACCACTTCCTATTTCAGACTCTCAAAAATATTTAAGTGAAGCATGAGAGTGCAATCATTTCTATAAAATATAACCACCGTCGTGCTCTAACAAATATAAGTGAAGCACAAGAGCAAGCCTAGCTCAAAAGATATAAGTGAAGCACATAGAGTATTCTAACAAATTATGATGAATGTGTGTCTCTCTCAAAAAGGTGTTTCCAGCAAACAATAATTGTGGAAAACTAACAAGCAAACAAAATAAAACTATGGCACAAGACGCTCCAAGTAAAACTCATATCATGTGATGAATAAAAATATAGCTCCAAGTAACATACCGATGAATTGTGGACGAAAGAGGGGATGCCATCCGGGGCATCCCCAAGCTTAGACGCTTGGGTCTTCATTGAATATTACCTTGGGGTGCCTTGGGCATCCCCAAGCTTAGGGTATTTCCGTTCCTTATTCCTTCATACATCGTGATCTCACCCAAAACTTGAAAATTTCAGCACACAAAACTCAACAGAAATTTCGTGAGATCCGTTAGTATAATAGACAAATCATAAAACTTAGGTACTGTTGTAAACTCATTCATAATTATTCTTGCATAATACCTACTATATTCTAACTCTTCCATGACTTATATCCCCCGATATAATCCATAGCATCATTAAAATAAGCACACTATGCAATATAAAACAGAATCTGTCTAAAACAGAACAGTCTGTAATGATCTGAATAAGAATCATACTTATGTAACTCCAAACATTCTGAAACATTAGGACAACGTGGGAAATTTGTATATCAATCATGTGTAAAAATTTCAGATCAAAAGCATGTTCCAGTAAATTATAGCATTTTCTATACTGGGTGCAAAAGTTTCTGTTTTTGCACATAATCGAATCAACTATCTTCCAAATCATCCCAAAGTCTTTACTTGGCACAAACACTAATTAAAACATACAAAACACAATCATTACAGTAGAAATAATTATGTCATCACACAAAACAGAAGGTAAAAGCAAAATTTTAAGATAACTATTGGGTTGCCTCCCAACAAGCGCTATTGTTTTATGCCCCTAGCTAGGCATAATGCATTGTCTCAAGTATTGTCATCCTTCAAATTCAACTCCTCAATTATACATCCAGGTTTTCTAGGAGATTTAGCAAACATATTTTTAGCAATTGCACTCCTAGGAACAAAGTTGAGGAATTTGTTTTCAGTGATAGGTTCCTTTATCATATTGATGAAATTGGGGTGCACACTAATCTTTTTAAGATCCTCTTTCCCTTTACTAGATGAAGCACCCTTATTTTTAGGAACATACATAAGCTTAGAGTTTCTATTAGTAGGAGTCCTTTCAATGGTTTTAATGGAAGAAAAAGCTGAACCCAAATTATTAATGATTTCTTCCAATTTATCAATTCTAATAGGACTTTGTTCTACTCTTTCAGTAATTATTGATTCTTTTTCCATTAGCATTTTTAATGTGGTTCCTATCTTTGAGACAAATTGAGTGACTTGATTATGGACCTTCTTGTCTAAATTATCAATATGTTCAATAGTAGGCATCTTATTTTCTATAACTTCTAACCTTCTCATAACAAGTTCCAAAGTCAATGCAGTTTCATTAATAGTAATAGGAGGTGATCCACTAAATTTCCCATAGCATTGAAAGCATCCATAGGGTGACTACTCAGAAAATTCCCTCCAGTAATAGTATCAAGCACAAATCTATACCAAGTAGTAACACCCACATAAAAATTGCGAAGGAGAACGGTAGTGGATTCCTTACGAGTTGATCTATTTTGAGCATCGCAAATCCTATACCAAGCATCTTTTAAACTCTCTCCTCCTCTTTGTTTAAAATTAAGCACTTCATTTTCAGGGTTAGAAGTAACAAGTGAAGAACTAGCCATAGTAGCACAGCAAACAAGAAGGCAAACTAGCAAAATAAAATATGTTTATGTTTTTGATTTTTTATAACTAGACTAATAAAAGTAAATAAAGGCAAATAAAAAGTAGAGCAAGTAAATGATAATTTGTGTGAAGGAACCTTGAAGATATTTGATGATGTCCCCCCGGCAACGGCGCCAGAAATTCTTTCTGCTACTTGTGAGCTGCGTTGGGATTTTCCCCGAAGTGGAAGGGAGATGCAATATAGTAGCGATAAGTATTTCCCCCAGTGAGAACCAAGGTGATCGAACCAGTAGGAGAATCACACAAATGCTCGTTAACAGCACCTACACACACAAGAGCAAATACTTGCACCCAACACGGGCAAGAGGGTTGTCAATCCCCTTGAACTCGTTACTTGCAAGGATTAAATCTGATAGTGATAGATAGATAAATTGCAAAGTAAATAAAAAGTAAAATAATTGCAACAAGGTAAATTGGGTTTTAGTAATATGATAAAAGTAGATCCGGGGGCCTTAGTTTTCACTAGAGGCTTCTCTCGTAAGAATAGCATACGGTGGGTAGACAAATTACTGTTGGGCAATTGATAGAATAGCGCATAGTTATGATGTTATTCATGGCAATGATCATGTATATAGGCATTACGTCCGTGACAAGTAGACCGAAACGATTCCGCATCTACTACTATTACTCCACTTCGAGAGCGCTTCTATGCTTGCCTCTCTACGTATTAAGTTCATGACAAACAGAGTAATGCATGAAGTATGATGACATAATGTAGACAGAATAAAACCAAGCAATATGATTGAACCCCGTCATTTTACCCTTAGTGGTAGCAATACAAATACGTGCCTCGCTACCCCTTCTGTCATGAGGTGAGGACACTGCAAGATTGAAGCCACTACAAAGCACCTCTCCCGCTGAAGATAAATCAATCTAGTTGGCCAAACCAAACAGATAGATCGGAGAGAAATACAAAGCTAACACAATCATGCATAATAAAGTTCAGAAAAGACTCAATTATTTTCAATGAATAATCTGATCATAAACGCACAATTCATCGGATCCCAACAAACACACCGCAAAAGAAGATTACATCGGAACAATCGGATTGATCTCCGAGGAGAACATTGTATTGAAGATTGGAGAGAGAGAAGATGCCATCTAGCTAATAACTATAGACCCGTGGGTCTGTGGTAAACTACTCACACATCATCGGAAGGGCAGCAAGGTTGATGTAGAGGCCCTCTGTGATCGATTCCCCCTCCGGCAGATTACCGGAAAAGGCCTCCAGATGGGATCTTGGAAGAACAGAGACTTGCGGCGGCGGAAAGGTTTTTCTTCTTGCATTCTGTTGGTTTGGGGATATTTGGGAATATATAGAAGTGGAATTAGGTCAGACGGAGTTGCGTGGGAGTCACAAGCTCAGGGGGCGCGCCCTGTGAGCTCGTGGCTCTCCCGTAAGGCTTCTGGCCTCCTCCCGAACCTTCTAGGATCTCTTCTGGTCCAAAAATAACCCCCATAAAGTTTCATCATGTTTGGACTTCGTTTGGTATTGATTTTCTGAAAAGCCAAAAACAAGCTAAAAATAGCAACTGGCACTGGGCACTGAGTTAATAGGTTAGTCCCCAAAAATGATATAAAATTGCATATAATTGCATATAAAGTATCCAAGATTGATAATATAATAGCATGAAACAATCAAAAATTATAGATACATCGGAGACGTATCAGTGTCCCCAATCAGGGCAAACCGTCATACTGTTGCAGCAGGGTAAAGACGTTGTTTGCGCAGGCTGAAGAAATTGCACAAAAGTTGTGTGAATCAGTAGCAGCTAGCCCTCGAGGGTCAAAATCTAGGATCTTTCACAAGCATGTATCTCCTAATGTTTTGCTGCATGCCCTTCTCCAAATCACCGCACATTGCGCATTGACGCGCACATTTATATATCTTCCTCATGCATTTCATTTGATGTTTACTACTAAAGACAGCTATGGAGGAGGCTACCAGTGTGATTCGAGGAGAAGTTGCGCGTGCTTATGGGGATTGCACCCGGTGCTCCAGAGGTGTGCTTGTGAAGATTCTTAATAAGTATACCATTAAATGGTGCACTGGTGTTTTTATAATTGAGCATAATAAAGATCAAAATTCTTTTTGTATCCCTTTGTGCTCTTGTTCGCAATGTTCCTTTGATGGTTTTGACCACGCTTGTCATATAGTACTATAAAGTGTAGTTTTGCAAAATCCTAAGCGATCTATAGTGGTGACCTACCAATGCAGTTTTGTGTTCCTAAAAATTTAAACAACACAGAGCTTTGAGTCGTTCAATGCTCTTTCGGATGCAATTGATTGTTAGAAATTTTCACCCAAAATTTTATCAAGTTTTATAATAGTGCACTCTAGCATTTTAGGTGACCAGAATTTTTCAATAAAGTAGAGGTTTGTACATCCAGAAAATATTGACTATCATACACCACACTACATTACATGGAGGCTGGTTATGAACCTTTCTGAATTTTTTCAATTACCATCCTACTGATAATAAATGGTCGTTTGACTTTTATCAGGACAAATGCCTATGATGAAACCTGAACCTCCTAGATAGATATGTTCCACAATAGTTACAGAATTGTGTTGATGATGCCATATGCGCACTGTGATTTTACTTTTTGATATTAAATTGATGAAACAATATCAGGAATATATTGTTCCATCACAGGTTAGATTGCAAACATGCAACCCACTTTGAAGACTGACATGAAAGAGTTGAGATGTTGGGCATTTTACACACTTTGTTTACTATAAACATTTGTGTTCATATTTATTTATGTATATTACGAACAATTTTAGTCATTTTATCTTACAATGTTCTCTTTTGGGTTATAACTTACTAATTGGAGTGTCTCATGTTTTTCTAAAGGAAAACTTCCGTGAAACAACTTATTTCAGCATGCCTTATATTCAATCAAGTTTTGCTTTTGCGAGGTAATTGTATAGTGTTTGTAAGAACATAAGTTATCCGGTTCACTTTGGTCAACGAACCACATAGATTTCCCCTGCAAAAAAAACCCATATGGATTAGTATCCCTGTGGACAAATGAGAAAATACAATGGTTTGAAGGATTTCAGTCATCCTTGCAATTTTAGGACATGTCACTGAATGGGGGAATGATTTTTGGAGATTGAAGAGCTGCAAACCCATCAACTCGGTCTATTATATATTTTTTCTTTTACATTAGAAAATGATCTTAGCTGTCAAGTAAAAACAAAATGGGTTCATCCTTGCCTTTAGCCTTCAAGTTGGCCTATGATGTGTTGTGGCTGTTGTTAGAAATTATTTTTGTATATACTAAGGATAAGCTGGCATCCTGGAAATTGCTATTTTGGCAAGAAAAGTAATACAAGATGCCATCAAATCAATATGCTCCTCCTGTAAGCAATATGCATCTACAAGTGTTCCTTTCCCATATTCAGACTTGGTTGTTTGTGCCTATTTTCTGCCTTCTGAAGTCTAAAATCGTATTTTACCTATTTAATTTAATGATATGCAGTATGATACTTCTACCATACAAAGTGTATTTTGTTGGAAACAGTGGCGTTTGATAACTTGGTATCATGGTCATGTAGAAATATCCCCCTCTGGACCAATGGTGTGGTTAGCTGCTCAAGAACTATATAACAGCAACTTCCATATGCACTTTTATACAGTTTTTCTATAGTTAAAATTTTCTTGCGCAAAGTATCTGATATTCATCATGTATATCTCTTTTGCCATGCTTATGTACTCTATAACAATAGAGCCATGTTCCAGGGAATCCACTCCTGATTTTACTCTTCTTTTCTGAAACAGTTTAACTGTGTTGGTCATACAATGCCTTGGGAGCAAGCGAGAGAACAAACTCAATAATGCAATCAAACAAATTTTAAAAACAGTGGAGCAGCTGAAGGACCTCAAGTCAGCTCTCAGGGCATTCAAGGAGGTACTACTCTTTGACTAAACAACAAGGTCACGCCAAGAAGTCATGTGTGGACATGTATGACGTTGTGCCATTGAAATCAAAAAGCGGTAGCCATACGCCAATTTTGTGAGATATCATGGTATCCTCAATTCTGAGAAGCAGTTGTCAACAGGATTAGAAGCTGTATCTAGCAGCAGTGTTATCCCTTCGAGCTGGCGCTTGTAAAATCTTTGCATGTTAGACCAAAATGTAGAATTCACTCATTGGATCTGCATAACTTAGATATACCGTCTAGATTTTCTCAAGTATTTGCACTGGCCTTTCTTAATATCTTCTATCATTCTTTTCTTGAGATGGACGATGGACGGGCGCAGCAAAGAGCGCTTTCAAGGTCTAGTAAATTGTGTTACTACATGCCTTAGTAACACTTTTTTTGGGCTGCAGTAGCATATCTATATTTTACCAAATCCTAGTCTTGTGAGCAACACCATCCTTCTTAGGAGGTGTTTTCGTAGGTGTTTTCCATTTGCTACACAGCAATGCAATACCAACAGTAATCAAAGACGTGCCAACCCAAATGGCCTTTTGTTTGATGCGCTTACATGCTTCTTTCTCATTATGAAGTGCCTCCTTTGACTCCAGCATACGGTTTCCAGCTTCAACACTCTCCAATTCCTCTTTCCACTGCCTAGCTTTTTCCTCAGCATTACATGCTTTTTTCTCAGGCTCCCAAAGCAGATATTTCAGCAGACGATTTTCAGCTACAACACTCTCCAATTCCTTTTTCCACTGCCTAGCTTTTCCCCCTCAGCATTACATGCTTCTTTCTCATTTTGAAGCGCCTCCTTCGACTTCCAAAGTAGCTCATTCAGCATACGCTTTTCAGCTAGAGCACTGTCCAATTCCTTTTTCCACTGCCTAACTTCTTTTTCCTCAGCATTACATGCTTCTTTCTCATTTTGAAGCGCCTCCTTCGACTCCGGAAGTAGATCATTCAACAAATGGTTTTCAGCTACAACACTCTCCAATTCCTTTTCCCACTCCCTAGCTTTTTCATCGGCATTGTTCTCCTCCTTTATCATCCTTGATAGGGCTTCACAGCTCCCATTAACCATCTAAAAATTGCCAGTGTTCATATAAAGACATTAGGTCTAGGATTTCTTTTTGCTACATGTTTTGGTACCAGAGTGTTGGACACTGTGTTTTTACCTAAGCTTCCAGTATAGGTTGGGCCTTTCGGGCTCTTTTCTGTAAAAAAATCTTGTTTTCCTGCGTTGCGTGGGTGGTTTCTCTTCCATTCCCATGGCTTCTCAGGATTATCCGACAGCCAGAGCCCTTGGTTTGCAGCTCTCGCTTCCCCCTCCCACTGCAGATGCAGTTAGTCAGATTGTAAGTAGAATTAAAATACAAATGATATAGTTACAATTTAACAATGGCCACCTGTGGCATTAGATAGCCTGTAAGAAGGGCGATCGAGGTGTTATATTACACTTGTTTTAATTAAAATACAAGTTGGAACATTAAGGGAGCAATTTCTTACTTGCCCAAATTCGCAGTGTTTGTCATAAATTTTGCAATACCATGCGAATCCTCTCTTTAGCATTTGCTCCTAAAGAATGTAGACACCAACCATTATCAATCTTATCAGAACCATGCAAAATGCAATCAAAAGAAGCACAACGTTAATATTGTCTATTTCACTTGGATAAACACGCCGTCACAGTAGACATCACCAAGGTATCGCTCGTACTGGTCCATCTCATACACCAGAATCATGACACATTTCCCCTCGATGAGATTCACCAGCTCATTCCTTGACGCCATCCCATACTCCATTTCCAGCTCCGGTGCATCAATTCCCCTATTGATTCATAAAATCTTATATATGCACAATCTTCTAACAATCTACAATATGATAAAAATTGATGATAAATGGAAGAGACACAAATGTACTATGAATTATCCCCAAATAAAATTTACTGTTTAGTCATCCATCTGGTGGACACTAATTTTTTTTAATCGGACTCTAAATACGATTAAACTAAAACCATTATATATTATATACATTGAAAAGATAAGATGGAATAATAATTATCACTAAGATATACTCCCAAGCTAGTCAATTAAAATTCTATTGTAGAAAATGTAGAAATCTAATATATGTACTAGAATTACTTTAGTCTTCAAACTTTTAAATTTTTGTTTTCAAAATGAATTTTAGAAGTTAAGATTATGAATCCAAATACGATGTTTTGAATTTCTAGAGTAAAACTAAAATTTTCTATGACATAATTAGTTACAAAATTATATATCACATACACATTTCAAAATGAATTTTAGAAGTTAAGATTATGAATTCTTTGGTTTAAACCGCTTTTGTTGAGTTTATCACAGACGGTTGGAGTACCATCAGAGATGTCAGTTATTATTAGGGACCTTTGGATACAGCCGGTAGCTAGAACCGATTGGGATGATGTTTTTCAACTGTCTCCTATGACGTTCTGTATAGTAGTGCGTTAGCATTGTCATTTTCAAAATTAAAGTATTGAAATACGTACCTCATTCTAATTCGGTATTGTGACGCCCCTGCTCGACCGTGCACTAATCATACACGCAAACGTGCACGCTCGAGAACAGAGACTCACGGGAAGAATATCACAACACAACTCTAAACACAAACAAAATAATACAAGCTTTATATTACAAGGCAGGGGCCTCAAGGGCTCGAATACAAAAGCTCGATGTCAAACAAGCATCAGCGGAAGCATCAGATATCTGAGTACAGACATAGTTAGTCAAATCTGCCTTAAGAAGGCTAGCACAAACAGCGATACAGATCGAAAGGCGAAGGCCTCCTGCCTAGGACCTCCTAGCTACTCCTGGTCGGCTGGCTCAATCCAGTAGTACGTGCCATCGGGACCCTCCTGGTAGTAAGCTCCTGCAGTGGTGTCTGGCTCCTGGGCTCCGTCGTCTGAATTTATCAAGTGGGTATGGGGAAAAGAATAGCAGAGCAACCGTGAGTACTCATCCAAAGTACTCGCAAGAATGACATCAGAACTATGCTAATTATGCATTGTTATCAAGTGATGAGGCTGTATCTGTGGACTATTTAGCAGAAATACCAGAATAGCGAGAAAGGCCTAGCCTATCGAAGACTAGCATCTTAGGGTCTTGCAGCATAAGAAGAGTGCAAATTAGCATTTTATAAATTTAACAAACATGTTGAAGCAAAGCCCAGAAATCCTTTCTCGACTTCCCGCGAGAAAGTGATCCCGGAGCTTATAATTAATTATCATGTATCCAGTTCAAGTAGTAGTAGATCGGGATACAACACTGAGCGTCCTGTTACCGTGGACACGGCTATTCGAATAGATAACTTCCCTGCAGGGATGCACTACTGTTACCCAGCACGCTCGATTACATCTGGCTGGACACACTTGCTGGGTAATGCCTGGCCTCTGGTAATCGACACGACGCAGTCCTACCTAGGCTCAGCAGAGGGGTCAACACGCCGGTCTACATCCTAAGTGCGAAGAGATCTTGGGCCCAGCACCCTCTGCACTCCTGCACATTGCGTGACTGGTCGGGGCCCAGGCGCGACACTGAATACACTAGTGACGTAACCAGCCCACCCCAGCAATCAGCCCGCATCTCTGAACTGTGACATCTGAAGAGCTTTCGGGAGAAACAACGACGCAGAGGGTCCCATAAACCATTATCCCACGTGGTGGTAGTGCGTATAGGGCCAACGACCCACTCAGATCATATACCCAAATCCGTTAGGCGTATTTAGTAACTCGCAGAGGCGATCAGACTACCTGTCGCTCCGACTTGATAACACATGTATATCGATCAGGGTGGTCTCCGCCTGCCCTGTCGTTCCGCCACATTAATCTCTCGCGGGTGCCCTCCTGGCAAACCCGACTTCACATTTTCCCCGCGGGTACCCCTCGGGGTCGACCCGCCTGTAACAAAGGTCAAAGTATCTGTGTGTCCAAAGTATCGAGAAGGAATCCGAGGAATCACCCTCGATGGATTCCCACTCGAGGAGTTGCACGACGGTAGCTTTATCGGAGGTGATGAAAGAGGAATCACCCTCGGTAACACACAGCCGGATAGCTATTCTACAGAGACATCATCGGAAGTAACGTAAGAGGTATCACCCTCGGCACTCGATGCCAGCTCTGCAGAGTCGAGCAACTTAGGGGGTGTGCGGTGTTGTGCTGTTCACAGCCCGTTCGATCACATTGATCGGGGCACCAGTACTAAAGCGGGGCAACTATAGCAAGGAAGAGGGGCCACAGATGGTTTTCCATCCAACCTATACTAAGCAGTTTAGGATAACATGCAGGTATCAATAACGGTTACAAGAACAGGCTATGCATCAGAATAGGATAAAACAAAGCACTAGCAATTTCTAATGCAAGCAGGAGGGAGAAGGAATAAGTGATATAGGCATGCGTCAAGGAGGGTTGCTTGCTTGGAAGCTCTGCTGAAAGGGGCTGGTCGTCAGGAGGCTGCTCGTCGGGAGTGTAGTCAAACTCTGCTGCGTCGGCGTCGGTCTCGGCGTCTATCGGGAGAGAAAGGAGGGGGAAGAAACAATAAATTCATGGAAAAAATGCAATCACTATGCATGACATGCCTAAATGATATGCAGAGGTGTTTTACTGCCTAACTAAGTGATTTAGTTAATTTAGGAATTTATTTGGATTTATTTTATTAAAGTTGAGCACTATTCATTTATCGAGATCAGTCAAAAAGTTCCATGTTCACCTAGCTAGGAGTGTTGGACAGGCATTTTGATCACATATTCGGATTCTTCATATTTTTCTGATCGTTTTTCATATATAAATTATTTTCATCTGACTTACGGTTTAATTTATATGAATTTTCAAAGTTTTAGATATTTTCTGGAATTATTTTAATTAATTAAATCCGAATTATCCAGAATAGTAAAAGGTGACGTCATCATGACGTAGTGTTGGCGTCAGCAGTCAACAGAGGATGACCAAAGTCAACCCTGACCAGTGGGTCCCACTGGTCAGTGACTGTGCTAATTAAACAGAGTTTATTTTAACTAATTAACCTAATTAACTGGTGGGCCCGCACTGTCAGTGACTAATTAACTAATTAATTTAATTAACAAATTAATTAACGTTTTATTTATTTATAAAAATCAGTTATTTAGGTGGGACCCACATGTCAGTGTCAGTGGGTGCCATGTCAGCGGTTGACTTAGTCAACCGGTCAACGGGACCCACCCGTCAACGACACAGGGGGCCCCACACGTCAGGCCAGGTCAGCGGTGACCGAAGACTCGCCGGAATCTCGCCGGCGAGCTCGTTCGCGGCGGCGCGCTTCGGGCATCGATCGGAAATCGCGCACAGGGCGCCGTTTTGGTCGCGGTTGGGCGCATTCGAACGGCAAGACGACGTCGCGTCGAATGGCGGTGGTCTCGCGGGCTGCGGCAGCCGGAAACGAGCGGTACGACGTCGCCGGCGTCGAGCTTCTCGGGCGAGCTACGGCAACGGCGATGCGGTGCGCTAGCGGGCGAACCAAATGGCTAGGCGAGGCGTACGCGATGCGGCGAGACTAGCGGGCACGAGCCCGTGACCAAATGGTCACCAGAGCCTCGCCGGCGACAAGCTCCGCGGAGGCGAGCTCGGGCACGGCGGAATCGGTGGCTGCGGGTCGAATCCGACGGCGAGGGAGAAGGGGAGGAGGAGGAGGCTCACCGGGACCTGCAGATGTGCGAATGCGGGCTCGGGGGAGGCGTGGGGTAGCCGGAATCGGCGACGGCGGTCGTCGGAGCCGAGGTGGAAGAAGAGCTCGGGGAGGAGGCGTTAGCGTCTCCCGGCTTCAACGGAGAGGCAGAGGTGAAGTAGCCGAGGGCGGCGATGACGTAGGACACGGCGGAGAGGCGATCGGGGCATGGTGGACGCGGGATCGAGCGATGGACGGCGGCGAGGTTTCGGGCGAGCTCGCGCGCACGCAATGCAGAGAGCGAAGGGGGGAACTGGGGGTTGCTAGGGTTGCGGGGGGAGGAGGAGGCGCTCGGGGGAGGCCTTAACCTCGCCAGGGAGCCGCTGGATCGGCGACAGCGCGTCGATCCGCGCTCGGGCGCGCGCGCCAGGCGACACCTGCCCGAGGAGGACGACGACCGGTTGGGCTGGGCCGCGCTACACTGTGCACTCACGGCCCAGTGCGCCAGTAAGCGGTAAGACTTTTCCTTTTTCCTTTTCTGTTTCTTTTCTTTACTCTGTTTTGCAAATTGTTAGGCTACTAAATGACTTTTATAAAATGTGTGACTTGGTTCCAATATTACAGTGCATTATTAGCTAACACCAGAAATTGGTTTGGATAAAAATATAATTTCATTTGTAATTCTATTAATTAAAATGGTATTAAAATGTTGTTGTTTGCTACTGTTTTACGTTGATAGAGTTACTCAGTGAATTTTGGTGATGTTGATTTCCTGAACATATTTAGTTATGAATTATTTGTTATTTAATGAACATTTTTATTTCAAATTTGATCAACTTTTATTTTTCACTTTGAATTTAAATTGCAATTTGAATTGGAATTTGAAATGAGATATGATGCAAATGATGATCAAGCACTGTTAAGCATGGTGACTTGGCATTATCAAAAGGTGATTACTGTAGATGTTACATGGGGATGTTACAGGTATTTCCTTGCAAGAATCTGTTGGTTGTTTGAACCATTTACTACCCTGCAGGCTCACAGAGAAATGCCTAATGAGAAACGTACTTTCAAGCTAGCGCAAAAAATTGAAACAAGTGAAAATCAATCATGTTAGCCATGGGTCACTTGATGTGTGTGATGTAGTGTATAGTATCTAGGCCCTCGTTTCAGTTTTGATGATTGATGATAACCAGATTATGTGTACTAATTAATTTACTGAGATTATTTAAGGTATAGGTCTTGTGTGATATTTTTTTAAGGAATATGTCTTGTGGATGTAGTAAGTCCTGAAACAACATGGATACTCGCATTCAATACCTGTGAAGAGCAAAATGACCAAGACCAAGGTAAAAGCCCAAGATCGATCAAGGACTTTAATTTAGTCTTCTGCCGGGCCTTGGTATGTGGTGAATGACCAGATTGATTTGAATTTTATTGTTTTTAATCACCTTGCAAAGTACTCCCTCTATCCATATATATAGGGCATAATGCGTTTTTCGAGGCTAACTTTGACCACATGTTAGAGTAATAATATATGACATGCGACTTACACAAAGCACATCGTCAAATTTGTACGTGAAAGGAGCTTCCAATGACATAATTTTCACATTATACATCTCATATACTATTAATCTTATCAATAGTCAAGGCAGTCTCGAAAAACACATTAGGCCCTATATATATGGATGGAGGGAGTATTAAAATGCATTCATTGCATTAGTACCTAAAGTTTTAACCAATGCAAGAATCTCAAAAGGTGATATAGGGAAGCCTTTCACAATCTCCAAAGTTTGTGCACTTGCATTAAAAACAAGTCTTAATAGTGCAACATTTAGGGGACTTCTATCTATGTCACAGGACCCAAAAACAACTTCTTATTCTCAAATGAGAAGTTTAAGTCTGAGTTGTCATCAATCACACAAAATGGAGCTAATTTTTTTTTTAAATAATACACTTTTTTTATTAATTTTCAGAAATATTACGCCATTTTATTTTATTTTAAAAATAATACATCGTCGGCCCTCTGGTAGCCAATTGGATCCAGTCGGCCAGGAGGAAGCCGATTAGTGCCCTTTCGGCTATAGGGTGGCCGATTGGGTCCCGTCAGCCTATCGGTGGCCGACAACTGGCCTCTCGTCTACGTGGCAGCCGACTAGTGGGCAGGCCACGTCGCGGCGCTCCCACTCGGCCCGACCGCTGCTGTCGGTGGCTGGGGCCCAGCCGACAAAGCCCTGTCGGTCACCCGCAAGCCAATCAGCCTGCCGCAGGCCGACAGGGTGGCAACCCCGCACCCAGCCTCTTTTCTTCCTCCTCTTCCCTTCTCTTCCTCTGCCTCTCTTCTTTCTTGCTGTTCTTCGTTCCTTCTCTTCCCCACTCGAAAATACTCCCATTTGTACACCAAACTGAGCCATTTTTTTTGCCGATTTGCCACCGTGGTTGCGTTGTAGATAGTTGGGGGAGGCAAGGGAAACCTCGATCTACTAATGGGGTAGCTCATGGTGGTCGTGGTGAGCATTTTGTTGGAGCTTTTTTTGAGCATATTGGTGGAGGTTGTGGTGGCGGTGAAGGTGGAGGTGGCGGTGGTGAAGCTCGGGCAATGTGGTGGAGGTGGTGGAGGTGAAGCTCCGGCAGTGTGGTGGAGTCTCCGGCTCTGGTTCCGGTGATTGAAGTCCGCCGTTCGTCGTTGCTTCGCACGCTTCAAGGGTATAATTCAACATACATTTTACCTATCGTAGTTGCTCCGGTAGTATTCGGTAATATGTTTGGATGTGAAATATATTAGGTGTGCAGATATTGTTATTTGCTCTGGTAGTATCCGTAATATATTTAGATGTCAAATATTTAGTTGTGTGAATATTTTTAGTTGCTCCGGTAATATTCCGTACTATATGTGGATGTCAAATATTTAGGTGTGTCAGTATTTGTAGTTGCTCCGGTAATTTCCGTAATATATTTAGATGTCAAATATTTAGTTCTGTCAATATTTGTAGTTGCTCCGGTAATATTCCGTACTATATGTGGATGTCAAATATTTAGGTGTGTCAGTATTTGTAGATGCTCCGATAATATCCGTAATATATTTAGATGTCAAATATTTAATTCTGTCAATATTTGTAGTTGCTCTGGTAATATCCGTAATATATTTAGAGTTCAAATTTTTAGGTGTGTGAATATTTGTAGTTGGTTCGGTAATATTCCGTAATATATGTACATGTCAATTATTTAGGAGTGCTAATATATTTAGTTTGTCATGCTGCTTAATAGTTGTCTTTCACTGTTCAATTTTTTTTTAGGTGAGCCGAGATGTCTGATGTAGTGAAGTTCGTATTTTACTACGGTTCTGGTAGTGTCCAAACAACTGAGACGGGAGCTGATCTGAGTGAATTTGATTACATAGAGGTGCCACTGACCGCCCCTCAAACATGGTCAGTCAGTCAGTTGAAAGAATGGGTGACAGCAAGTTTAGGGCTTAATACTGAAACACACACCGTCGGTGTTCATGCATTGTGGACACAGTCAAGTTCAATCATTTACTTTTATTTGAGGCCAATAGAGCGAGACTCCCAGTGGGTGCGCTGGTTACAAGGTTGTGAACGCGGGGGATGCAATCCTGTTGCCTTAGTGCTTCCCGTCGTGAAGGAGGTCACTGCACATGAAGGCGAGGGTGGCTACGATCTTGGCCAGAGCAGTGAAGGGATGCAGTTATCTATGTCAAATGCTGGAGATGATGGTTATGAACCAGGGCAGAGTAGTCAGGTAGAAGGAGGAAATGCCGATGGTTATTACAGTGGCGAGGCTTATAGTGGTGAGGCGGACGCTGACGAGGTAGATGGGCACATGCAGAACCTGATGGAAGAAGAAGACACCGATATTGATAGTGATCATGCCAATGATTCTGACGAGTCGGATGAAGAAGAAAATGCAGAGGAGGTCCCGAATCCTGCATCATGGAATCATGACTTCTCATCTGCAATGACCGTGAACGATGGGCATGATTCTACCTGGCAATATCACCAGAACAACATTGCGACGGGTGCTATGTATCCCAACAAAGAAGCTCTGAAGGACACAATAATAAATTGGGCAATGTCCACGCAAAGGGTTTTCATAGCTGAGGTGTCTAGTCAGAAATACTTGACAATGGTATGCAAGAATGCAGGTTGTCCTGCCAGGGTGCACGACTATCTCCCTAAGTATGGCACAAGTTGGGTCAGTGACTTAGTTCATCACACTTGTCTTATTCCCTGCATCCCTCAAGATCATCCCAACCTTTCATCCACGCTTATTGCGAGGTTGTTTTACAGCGAGATAGTGGAGAGCAAAGCGATGGAAGTGAAGGCAATCCAGACAAAAGTCTTCGTCAGGTTCAACTACAGAATTTCTTATGGCAAGGCTTGAGGGCTAAGCATAGGGCCCTTCAGAGGAAATTTGGTTCTTATTTCGATGCATATGACTCTGTTGTCCGGCTCCTCCACACACTGCAACAGCGGAATCCTGGCACCTATGTCGATATCCAAGACCTCTTCATGCCAGAGTTCCCAAATGTGAGGGTGCTGCATCGACTCTTCTTCTCTTTCGGTGTATGCATCGAAGCTTTCAGGCATTGCCGACCGGTGATATGTGTAGATGGGACTTTTTTCACTGGCCAGTACAAGGGTCAAATCCTGACAGCCATTGGTCAAGACGGCCAAAATCAAGTAGTCCCACTCGCATTTGCTTTTGTTGAGAGTGAGAACATTGAAAGTTGGACATGGTTCTTCAGGCAACTGAAAATATCAGTTGTGAAGGATAAGCCCAATGTGTGCATCCTTCATGACAGGCATGCAAGTATACTCAGTGCGATAAAGACACTGACAAACCCTGGCCCTGAGGAACAAACTCCATGGCAGGACTTGTAGAGCCGTTGGTGCATGCGCCATCTGGGGGCTAATTTCTTCTCGCAGTTCAGAAATAAGAGCCTGATGAATCTATTCAAAAAACTCTGCAAGCAGAACCAGCTATGGAAGTACAATTTGATACGTGACAGACTTAATGTGTGCACGCAGAGACACGTTAGGGACAGGAAAGCTGCAAGAGATGCAGCGGTGAGGGCACATGTTAAAGCGATAGGTGCACAGTTAGCAACAGGAACAGCGGCCGTGGAGGAGGACCCTGTTGGGCTATGTGACTTGCCAGGATTTGACCCACCTGGTACTAGGAGAAGGCTCGGGAGGTCGATTAAAACCTTCGAGAAGTGGATAGAGCATGAGCCTCTGGAGAGGTGGTCTTTGCTGCATGACACACATGGAGCAAGGTACGGTGTCATGACTACCAACCTCGCAGAAACATACAACTTTGTCCTCAGAGGAAACCGGGCATTACCACTTACAGCCATCGTTGAAGGTATTTTCTATGGCACCGTGAATTATTTCAGAGATAGACGTCAAAAAGCAGAGCAGCATATCTTGGACAACCCGAACACACGTTACTATGAAAGAGTCATGAAGTACATGCACCAAAAGATGGAAAAAGCTAGATCACACACTGTAGTCGCCATCGGTAATCAAGAAAGAAGGTTTGAGTTCCGCTTAGCTAACAAAAAATTCGGATGTGCAAATGAGTTGAGGACGCATGAGGTGAAAATTGGAAATGAAGCCTGGCCAACGTGTGAGTGCACATGCAACAAACCGAAGTTGCTTCACCTACCTTGCTCACATGTACTTGCTACTTGCGGGCAGCTAGGAATGGACGCAATATCGTTCGTGTCTCCATTTTATCTGAAAGAGTCTGTCCTCAATACGTGGACAGGTGAGTTGTTGGGATTTCGATCAATGGGTAACTTCAACACCATCAACCCTGCTGAAAGGCGTTACATTCCAGACCCAGAGAATATGCGTACAAGTAGAGGCAGACGGCAGTGTCAGCGCATCCGGAATGATATGGATGAATCTGAAGCAGGAGGCCCGACTAGGCAATGCATTCTATGCAACGAATTTGGCCATAGGGACACTAATTGTCCCACTTTCGTCACTGGGCGTGGAAGAGGCAACCGGGGATGAAGAGGAGGGAGAGGAGGAAGAGGAGTACTCTTGGCCTTGGTGCTCGGCATGAAGATATCGTCTTCATCCTCGCTGTCCTTCGTCGATGCAGAACTCTTGCCCTTCGATGATGAAGAACTCTTGCCCTTCGACGATGCAGAACTCTTGCCCTTCGACGATGCGGTACTCTTGGCCTTGGTGCTCGGCATGAACATATCGTCTTCATCCTCGCTGTCGGCAGTCCATAGAAAAGTATTTTCTGCTGCAAACTTTAAGTAGGATTCACCCTTATGCTGTTGCTTCTTCCATCTTCCATGCAACCTGAGAAGTTCTTTCCGTACTTCCTCAAATGTCCTGGAAGGATACCCGCACCTACTTAATGTGTGAGCCAGCTCATTCAGTAGCGTGTCACTACTGATGAGTTCGTCCCACGGAACTAATATGTTGTCAACCCTGAAATCGGCGGCTAAACGCAGAAGACATTTGGACATACCAGTGTGAAAACTACGATCAAAAGGATATCCGGACATCTTCGCGAGACTACGACACTACACTTGATTGCTTACCCACCTTACTGCCGAGGGTGTTTTATAGGTTGAGAAGACAAAAATAGGCGGGAACTCGGAAGCGGGGAAATATGGTGGGAGATATAGGCGGCAACAAGAAAGCGGGAAAATATGGCGGGAACTAGAAAGCGGGGAAATATGGCGGGAGATATAGGCGGCAACTAGAAAGCGGGAAAATATGGCGGGAACTAGAAAGCGGGAAAAATATGGCGGGAACTAGAAAGCGGGAAAATATGGCGGGAACTAGAAAGCTGGAAAATGTGGCGGGAACTAGAAAGCTGGAAAATGTGGCCGGAAGTAGAAAGCAGGAAAATGTGGCGGGAGATACTGGCGGAAACGGCGGCCCGAGACAAAAGCGGGAACCCAGAAGCGGAAAACGTAGTGGGTCCCATGCACCTATCGGCTTAGGGGAAGACAATTAGTTCCAGTCGGCCTACGGGAAGACAATTACTTCCAGTCGGCCTACGGGAAGACAATTAGTTCCAATCAGCCACTAGGTAGCTGACAGGATCCACCACCAGCAGCCGAGAGGGCTGTCGACCACCCCTAGGCCGACAGGAGGCCAATCGGCCACCCTATAGCCGAAAGGCCACCAATCGGCTTCCTCCTGGCTGACTGGATCCAATCGTCTACCAGAGGACCGACTATGTATTATTATTATTTTTAAATAAAACGGCGTAATATTTCTGAAAATTAATAAAAAAAGTGTATTATTTAAAAAAAATTAGCCAAAATGGAGAGCATGAAACTACATCTACGCCCTCCGTTGTAGGGTTTTGATGACTAATAAAAAAAGTGATTAAGGGACTAACAATTGTGTCAAGATGTTGAACATGTACTTCATTATTCCCAAGATGGTAGTTGGAAGCATGGTCGACGACCCCTAAAAAGATTTGAAAAGATACGGCAAGGTTAAGGACCTTTTTATAGCTCTTTTGGTGATCGAGGATCGCATTGAGTGATAGGGCTGCCGTACTATACAGAGGTTAGCTAATCAACAGCGACGAAGAAGATTCGTTGCTAAGTGCTCAAAGAGAATCCTTCAAAATCTTCCACCATCTACCAGACAGCCTAGTATTTCTGCTGCGACAATGGGTGAGGACAGACATTTAACTTGTCGAGAAAAGTGAATGATTGAGTTCAATTGCATACTTGTATCCAGCGTCTCGATGGCGCTTGCAAGAGCATCCATCCTTTGGTAGTCCTGGCGGCCTCTCGCCTGAGCCCTTGCAACTAGAGCTTTATGCACTTCCTGTGGCACATATGCGGCCTCCCTTGGATCCGCCGTGTCGACGAAAGCAGTGAAGCCATCGCCATCTCTGACACAGCTTGCAATAACCTAAAAACTAATAATCTGTTGTCAACGATTGATCTGTGAGTAATTGGTTATGTTTATCAATCTGACCGGTAGTGTTGAGCTGAAACTGCACGCCCTCCATCGGTGACGATGGATGATGAGGATGGCCCAAGGATTCTACAGAGATATCTTTCTTTGTAGCACTTTTTTTCTTGTAAATACTCGGCTGAAGAAAAGGGGAAAAACACAGACCTATAAGCTAGGTTTTAGAGAGATATGCAAGTAAGAAGTTGACATAGGATAGGACGAATAGATTGGTATCATGTTGATCACCCGCGAGAACACAGAAATCTGAACCAAAAAGCTGATGAACTTAAGATATATTTAAAAGAAGAAGAAGAAGAAGAAGAAGTGGCAGTTAAGTAATGAAGCAAATCCAACAACGACCATAATGGATAGTCAGCTAGCTGCATCTGTACCTGGGAATGATGATGCACCATGGAAGCCTGCCGCCGCGGCCGGCCGCTGCCGGCCGTCTCACAGCTGACATGCCCGGGTATGTTTTTCATGTCTACTGACTTCAATTTGCTTAACTCTGGCGTATGCTTCTTTGTTGGTATGAGAATTGAGCTGGGCGGCAGAAACGATAGGGATGTTACGACTTTTGGAGCGAGGAAATGGGGCCAAGTTGGAAAGTGGCAAGATTCGTTAGTAAATAAAAGGATTGGGCTATGTGATATGGTGGGAGTGAGACGATTCTACCGAATTTTCCTTCTTCACCGTTTTTTAAAGCGAAAGTAACCTTTATTCCTCGAACAATGGTCATATCTTGTACAAGCATAGGCATAATAAAACTTGGTGGATCATCTAACCACGTCTCAGGACAATACTGCGGAATCAGCTATAGTGTCGGGATTTGAGCCGCCACTGGTAACCGGTTACCAGTGGCGGGCTTGGCGGGCTACAGTCCAGCCATTGGTAATTAGTTACCAGTGGCGGGCACACAGTATCACCCACCACTGGTATTATAAATACCAGTGGCGGACGCTTCGTTTGGCCCACCACTGTGATGGTCACTTTTTCTCACCCGCCACTTCTAACAATTTCAGAAATCAAAAAAAAAATTAGGTGCCACCCCTGGTGGTGGTTTCGCGCGGCGCAACCCCGCCGGCGGCCACGCCTGGGGCTTCTCCCTCGCGTCGCCCACGGGGATGCCTCTCCCGGCGCCGGTCCCATCTGCGCCAAGCCGTGCACAGCAGGCCGTGACGTCCTCTCCTCGCAACAGAGGGCTCAGAAAGGCACAACCGGCACCTCCTACTCGGCGCCACCTACATGGGGGGCTCCTCACCAGTGGTGGCCCTTACCCATGGCGCGACACGACACGGCGGTGCCTGCTCCCCGCATTGCTTGCCCTACACAGGGCCGGTCCCCTGCGGCGTGTCTTCCGGTGGCTCGCTGGCTGCGGCTGAGGCGATGCCTCACGGAGCGGCAGGATCCCGGCCTGGTGGCAGCGACCTACAAAAGAAATAGGGGGAAGAGAAGAGAAGGAGATGGGGCGCGGGCGTTGGTGGAAGAGAAGGAGCAGGCAAGGGCGAGAGCGAGGCATAGGGAGGAGAGAAGAGAGGCACGGGCATGGGGGCGAGGAAGAGGAGAAGACCAGAATGATGGTGATCCGTGGGGGGGTCGGATGGACCAATCAGAATACACCATTTTGACCACGCAGGATTGCTCAAGTACAAGTGGCGGGTGTCAGAGTGCGCCTGCCACTGGTAATCCAGTTACCAGTGGCGAGCGGACCAGTGCACCCGCCACTGGTAATTTCGCTATTTCACTTTTAAAATGATTTTTTTATAAAAGAAATTTTTTGCTATTATTTAGTAAAAAATTCTAGCGGGGGGCTCCGCCCCCCGTACCCCGTGGGTACAACTCTGTCAAACAGGGAGCTTCGCTTCCCGCACCACCTGGGGAAAATGTCAGCAAGAAAAGGGCTTTGACCCCCCCCCCCAGCCCCCCACCCCTCGTTCACCCTGTAGGTCGAAGATCTCCGCAAGAAAAGGCTCCGTCCTCCCCCTTCTCCCCCCTCATACTCTCTGCAAGCAAAGCGAAAGTATGAAGATTGAAGTCCGCATCAAAGTTTATTGATCATTTGAACTTTAAATTTTTCTGAAGTACCAATCATGTGTAAATACTACAAAAAAATATTAATCTAAAATGGCCCAAACTTTTTCTACATGTAACATACTACATTATATTGTTAATGTCAAATTTATGATTTTTTAATTCATTTGCTATTATTTAGGCATTAAATGGATTTCCAGTCATTTAATTTGTATAATTCAAAATTGAACTACAAGGGAAATTCAATGGATTTCTAGTCATTTAATGTGTATAATTCAAAATTAAACTACAAGGGCATGGAAAAAATGCTCAAAAATTGGTTGAAAAATCACATTTAAGTTCTTGGGTTTATTTGTAGGTCTTATCCAAGAAACTTTTTAAAAATCCAAACATTTGGGTGGGTAAACTCAAACACCTACTTGGAGTTTTGGGTTTTTGAATTTTTTAAAAATGTAAATGAAGTGAGAACAAGATGAAACTTGGCATGGTGCCATAATATGGCCTCTAGAGACTGTGGTTAAAATTTGAGAAAGTTTCACAAAAAGTTGTGATGTACATTGATTAGAAATCGAAACAACTCCGAGGAAGGATCATGGTTTTCAAAGGGAAAGCATGAGGTTTGAAGGCAAAGTCACAGTTGCTTCATCATTTGATCTTGGAACTTTTACTACATTCAACATACACCATAACATCATCCATGTCAAAATTTGACATTATTTCGAGTCCATTTGCTATTTATAAGGCAGTAAATTTATTTCTAGGTATGATTCTTCCTCGGAGATGCTTAACTTTCTAAGTGATTTATTGAAAGGACCACGATGTCGCCTAGAGGGGGGGTGAATAGGCGTTTTAAAATCATTTACGGATTTGGCTATATCCTAATGCGGAAATATACTAAGCGGATACTTTTGAAGCACAAATCCTAAATATACTAGGCTCAACTAAGTGCACCAACAACTTATTTTAAATAAGATGAGCACAACACGGATACTAATAAGCACAAGTAAGTTACACAAACTTACTCAAGATATCACACGATATGGAAATGAAATATACAAGATAGCAATTCACACTAAGCACAAGATAGAACAATAGTAGGAAGTATGAATTGCGGACTATAAAGTGTAGGCCTAAATAATCTCTTCAAGGAAATAGCCAACACAATATAATGAGGACAACAAGATATAGTGAATGCACGGTCAAGTGACCAAAGTAAACCACAAGTAAGAAGTTAGGGTTAGGGATAACCGAAGTCACGGAGACGAGGATGTATCCCGATGTTCACTTCCTTGGAGGGAAGCTAGTCACCGTTAGAGAGGTGGATGTTACCACGAAGGCACACCAACGCCACGAAGGCTCACCCTATTCTCCTTGAGATCTCACCATGAACGTGATTCCCAACCACTAGTGGTAGACCTTGAGGCGGCCTCCAAACCTTCACAAACTTTCCGGGGGACAAATCACAAGTTGATTCCTCACCGGAGCACTCCTACCACCTAGGAGTCTCCAACCTCCAAGAGTAACAAGAACAAAGGGGAAATGCTCAACACTTGCTCAAATCACAAATTTCATTGGTCAAAAGAGGGAGAGGGAGTGGATCTATGCTTGGGTGAAAACTCTCTCAAGAACTCTCACAAATCTCTCAGGGATCTAAGATTTGAGGTAGGAGAAAGGAGAGGGAGTTGTTCTGAAATGTGGGTGAAGATATTTGTGTTGCTCAACCCCTCCACGAAGTGGTGAAGGGGTATATATAGGCTAGTAGAAAAACTAGCTGTTTTCACATTTTTCTGTAAGTGCCCGGATGTCCGGGACTAGACCCGGATGATCCGGGTAGGTCAATACACAATGTGGTGAAGCAGATACCCGGATGTCCGGGGACATAGCCAGATGATCCGGGCAATGCCCGGATGATCCGGATAGGTAGCCGGATGATCCGGCTAGCTAGAATGAACTTCTGTGATGATTTTTTCGAGCAACCCGGATGATCCGGGATGGCACCCGGATGATCCGGCTCCGGAGAGAGTTTTTTGGGTGCATTCTGGACTCCTAGCCGGATGATCCGGGACTGGATCCGGATGATCCGGGCCAAGCCCGGATGATCCGGGAGTGGACCCGGATGATCCGGCCAAAACAACCTGCTGCAGCCCCGAAACTAAAACATGCATAACTTTTATATCCAGACTCCGATTTTGATGATCTTGGGCTCGTTTTGAAGCTATGGAAAAACCCCAAGTCCTCCCATAGAGAACCACCCAAGATCAACCAAAATGGAGGATGCCAAATATGCAAAGGTTTTATCATATATTTGGGTAACCTATTTGGCTTTGGATTTTCTTTGGTATATAGGATAGGAGTGGAATTGTGTATAGAAGATGTTGACTTGAGCAAATCCATCACGAACCCCTTTGATCCCCTCTTATTAGTGCGGGATCCCTATAACTCAAGAATCATAAAATAGCTACACTACATAGCTATCTCCATTCTTGAGTGTATATGTTTCTTCGGTGGTCATCACTCCACAACACTAACGCCAAAGGAACTAATACCTTTGACTCGAGCCTTTCACTTGAGCTTGATGTTGATGTTTCTTCTTGGCTCAAGTTGAATACAAGACATTGGTGAAGTCTTCAAGTATCTCCCCCATACACAATGTGGGAAGCTTTGCTTTGTACTCATCTTCACTTGTCCATCATGTGATCATCCACAAGCTTCAAGCATGTAACCTTCGGGATGGTTATCTTGAACTCGCCTTTGTCAACCATGATCATCAACACTTGATGTCATCCTCTCATAGACACTTGAAATCTCTCTCTCGATGCGAGCCCATGAGAATCACATAACCCTCAAAAATATAGACAACACATAGTATGGGTTAGTACACAAAGTGCAATTGACAATTTCTCATCATACCACAAGATCCTATGTGGTGCATCATTTGCGTTTGTGTGTTGACCATTTAGAGTTCGATTCTTTGATCTTTATCTTGGTCAACCTTTATCTTTACTCCATGCTTGATCTTGATGTCTTGAAGGCCATATTGAATTCTTCACTATGCTTCATTTCTTCAAGACATGATTACCAATATCTCAATCATCATATGACCATATAGAGTTTATCTATGAATACCATATTGGTCATCATTTGTTCTTCTTCATGCTCCATCACAATCTCTTGAGAGGCATAACGAATTCTTCACTTGAATTACTTGCTTCAAGACCTAATCACAAGTTCTTGGGTTTATTTGTAGGTCTTATCCAAGAAACTTTTTAAAAATCCAAACATTTGGGTGGGTAAACTCAAACACCTACTTGGAGTTTTGGGTTTTTGAATTTTTTAAAAATGTAAATGAAGTGAGAACAAGATGAAACTTGGCATGGTGCCATAATATGGCCTCTAGAGACTGTGGTTAAAATTTGAGAAAGTTTCACAAAAAGTTGTGATGTACATTGATTAGAAATCGAAACAACTCCGAGGAAGGATCATGGTTTTCAAAGGGAAAGCATGAGGTTTGAAGGCAAAGTCACAGTTGCTTCATCATTTGATCTTGGAACTTTTACTACATTCAACATACACCATAACATCATCCATGTCAAAATTTGACATTATTTCGAGTCCATTTGCTATTTATAAGGCAGTAAATTTATTTCTGGGTATGATTCTTCCTCGGAGATGCTTAACTTTCTAAGTGATTTATTGAAAGGACCACGATGTCGCCTAGAGGGGGGGTGAATAGGCGTTTTAAAATCTTTTACGGATTTGGCTATATCCTAATGCGGAAATATGCTAAGCGGATACTTTTCAAGCACAAATCCTAAATATACTAGGCTCAACTAAGTGCACCAACAACTTATTCTAAATAAGATGAGCACAACACGGATACTAATAAGCACAAGTAAGTTACACAAACTTACTCAAGATATCACACGATATGGAAATGAAAGATACAAGATAGCAATTCACACTAAGCACAAGATAGAACAATAGTAGGAAGTATGAATTGCGGACTATAAAGTGTAGGCCTAAATAATCTCTTCAAGGAAATAGCCAACACAATATAATGAGGACAACAAGATATAGTGAATGCACGGTCAAGTGACCAAAGTAAACCACAAGTAAGAAGTTAGGGTTAGGGATAACCGAAGTCACGGAGACGAGGATGTATCCCGATGTTCACTTCCTTGGAGGGAAGCTAGTCACCGTTAGAGAGGTGGATGTTACCACGAAGGCACACCAACGCCACGAAGGCTCACCCTATTCTGCTTGAGATATCACCATGAAGGCGATTCCCAACCACTAGTGGTAGACCTTGAGGCGGCCTCCAAACCTTCACAAACTTTCCGGGGGACAAATCACAAGTTGATTCCTCACCGGAGCACTCCTACCACCTAGGAGTCTCCAACCTCCAAGAGTAACAAGAACAAAGGGGAAATGCTCAAGACTTGCTCAAATCACAAATTTCTTTGGTCATAAGAGGGAGAGGGAGTGGATCTATGCTTGGGTGAAAACTCTCTCAAGAACTCTCACAAATCTCTCTGGGATCTAAGATTTGAGGTAGGAGAAAGAAGAGGGAGCTGTTCTGAAATGTGGGTGAAGATATTTGTGTTGCTCAACCCCTCCACGAAGTGGTGAAGGGGTATATATAGGCTAGTAGAAAAACTAGCCGTTTTCACATTTTTCTGTAAGTGCCCGGATGTCCGGGACTAGACCCGGATGATCCGGGTAGGTCAATACACAATGTGGTGAAGCAGATACCCGGATGTCCGGGGACATAGCCAGATGATCCGGGCAATGCCCGGATGATCCGGATAGGTAGCCGGATGATCCGGCTAGCTAGAATGAACTTCTGTGATGATTTTTTTCGAGCAACCCGGATGATCCGGGATGGCACCCGGATGATCCGGCTCCGGAGAGAGTTTTTTGGGTGCATTCTGGACTCCTAGCCGGATGATCCGGGACTGGATCCGGATGATCCGGGCCAAGCCCGGATGATCCGGGAGTGGACCCGGATGATCCGGCCAAAACAACCTGCTGCAGCCCCGAAACTAAAACATGCATAACTTTTATATCCAGACTCCGATTTTGATGATCTTGGGCTCGTTTTGAAGCTATGGAAAAACCCCAAGTCCTCACATAGAGAACCACCCAAGATCAACCAAAATGGAGGATGCCAAATATGCAAAGGTTTTATCATATATTTGGGTAACCTATTTGGCTTTGGATTTTCTTTGGTATATAGGATAGGAGTGGAATTGTGTATAGAAGATGTTGACTTGAGCAAATCCATCACGAACCCCTTTGATCCCCTCTTAATAGTGCGGGATCCCTATAACTCAAGAATCATAAAAGAGCTACACTACATAGCTATCTCCATTCTTGAGTCTATATGTTTCTTCGGTGGTCATCACTCCACAACACTAACGCCAAAGGAACTAATACCTTTGACTCGAGCCTTTCACTTGAGCTTGATGTTGATGTTTCTTCTTGGCTCAAGTTGAATACAAGACATTGGTGAAGTCTTCAAGTATCTCCCCCATACACAATGTGGGAAGCTTTGCTTTGTACTCATCTTCACTTGTCCATCATGTGATCATCCACAAGCTTCAAGCATGTAACCTTCGGGATGGTTATCTTGAACTCGCCCTTGTCAACCATGATCATCAACACTTGATGTCATCCTCTCATAGACACTTGAAATCTCTCTCTCGATGCGAGCCCATGAGAATCACATAACCCTCAAAAATATAGACAACACATAGTATGGGTTAGTACACAAAGTGCAATTGACAATTTCTCATCATACCACAAGATCCTATGTGGTGCATCATTTGCGTTTGTGTGTTGACCATTTAGAGTTCGATTCTTTGATCTTTATCTTGGTCAACCTTTATCTTTACTCCATGCTTGATCTTGATGTCTTGAAGGCCATATTGAATTCTTCACTATGCTTCATTTCTTCAAGACATGATTACCAATATCTCAATCATCATATGACCATATAGAGTTTATCTATGAATACCATATTGGTCATCATTTGTTCTTCTTCATGCTCCATCACAATCTCTTGAGAGGCATAACGAATTCTTCACTTGAATTACTTGCTTCAAGACCTAATCACAAGTTCTTGGGTTTATTTGTAGGTCTTATCCAAGAAACTTTTTAAAAATCCAAACATTTGGGTGGGTAAACTCAAACACCTACTTGGAGTTTTGGGTTTTTGAATTTTTTAAAAATGTAAATGAAGTGAGAACAAGATGAAACTTGGCATGGTGCCATAATATGGCCTCTAGAGACTGTGGTTAAAATTTGAGAAAGTTTCACAAAAAGTTGTGATGTACATTGATTAGAAATCGAAACAACTCCGAGGAAGGATCATGGTTTTCAAAGGGAAAGCATGAGGTTTGAAGGCAAAGTCACAGTTGCTTCATCATTTGATCTTGGAACTTTTACTACATTCAACATACACCATAACATCATCCATGTCAAAATTTGACATTATTTCGAGTCCATTTGCTATTTATAAGGCAGTAAATTTATTTCTGGGTATGATTCTTCCTCGGAGATGCTTAACTTTCTAAGTGATTTATTGAAAGGACCACGATGTCGCCTAGAGGGGGGGTGAATAGGCGTTTTAAAATCTTTTACGGATTTGGCTATATCCTAATGCGGAAATATGCTAAGCGGATACTTTTCAAGCACAAATCCTAAATATATTAGGCTCAACTAAGTGCACCAACAACTTATTCTAAATAAGATGAGCACAACACGGATACTAATAAGCACAAGTAAGTTACACAAACTTACTCAAGATATCACACGATATGAAAATGAAAGATACAAGATAGCAATTCACACTAAGCACAAGATAGAACAATAGTAGGAAGTATGAATTGCGGACTATAAAGTGTAGGCCTAAATAATCTCTTCAAGGAAATAGCCAACACAATATAATGAGGACAACAAGATATAGTGAATGCACGGTCAAGTGACCAAAGTAAACCACAAGTAAGAAGTTAGGGTTAGGGATAACCGAAGTCACGGAGACGAGGATGTATCCCGATGTTCACTTCCTTGGAGGGAAGCTAGTCACCGTTAGAGAGGTGGATGTTACCACGAAGGCACACCAACGCCACGAAGGCTCACCCTATTCTGCTTGAGATATCACCATGAAGGCGATTCCCAACCACTAGTGGTAGACCTTGAGGCGGCCTCCAAACCTTCACAAACTTTCCGGGGGACAAATCACAAGTTGATTCCTCACCGGAGCACTCCTACCACCTAGGAGTCTCCAACCTCCAAGAGTAACAAGAACAAAGGGGAAATGCTCAAGACTTGCTCAAATCACAAATTTCTTTAGTCATAAGAGGGAGAGGGAGTGGATCTATGCTTGGGTGAAAACTCTCTCAAGAACTCTCACAAATCTCTCTGGGATCTAAGATTTGAGGTAGGAGAAAGAAGAGGGAGCTGTTCTGAAATGTGGGTGAAGATATTTGTGTTGCTCAACCCCTCCACGAAGTGGTGAAGGGGTATATATAGGCTAGTAGAAAAACTAGCCGTTTTCACATTTTTCTGTAAGTGCCCGGATGTCCGGGACTAGACCCGGATGATCCGGGTAGGTCAATACACAATGTGGTGAAGCAGATACCCGGATGTCCAGGGACATAGCCAGATGATCCGGGCAATGCCCGGATGATCCGGATAGGTAGCCGGATGATCCGGCTAGCTAGAATGAACTTCTGTGATGATTTTTTTCGAGCAACCCGGATGATCCGGGATGGCACCCGGATGATCCGGCTCCGGAGAGAGTTTTTTGGGTGCATTCTGGACTCCTAGCCGGATGATCCGGGAGTGGACCCGGATGATCCGGCCAAAACAACCTGCTGCAGCCCCGAAACTAAAACATGCATAACTTTTATATCCAGACTCCGATTTTGATGATCTTGGGCTCGTTTTGAAGCTATGGAAAAACCCCAAGTCCTCACATAGAGAACCACCCAAGATCAACCAAAATGGAGGATGCCAAATATGCAAAGGTTTTATCATATATTTGGGTAACCTATTTGGCTTTGGATTTTCTTTGGTATATAGGATAGGAGTGGAATTGTGTATAGAAGATGTTGACTTGAGCAAATCCATCACGAACCCCTTTGATCCCCTCTTAATAGTGCGGGATCCCTATAACTCAAGAATCATAAAAGAGCTACACTACATAGCTATCTCCATTCTTGAGTGTATATGTTTCTTCGGTGGTCATCACTCCACAACACTAACGCCAAAGGAACTAATACCTTTGACTCGAGCCTTTCACTAGAGCTTGATGTTGATGTTTCTTCTTGGCTCAAGTTGAATACAAGACATTGGTGAAGTCTTCAAGTATCTCCCCCATACACAATGTGGGAAGCTTTGCTTTGTACTCATCTTCACTTGTCCATCATGTGATCATCCACAAGCTTCAAGCATGTAACCTTCGGGATGGTTATCTTGAACTCGCCCTTGTCAACCATGATCATCAACACTTGATGTCATCCTCTCATAGACACTTGAAATCTCTCTCTCGATGCGAGCCCATGAGAATCACCTAACCCTCAAAAATATAGACAACACATAGTATGGGTTAGTACACAAAGTGCAATTGACAATTTCTCATCATACCACAAGATCCTATGTGGTGCATCATTTGCGTTTGTGTGTTGACCATTTAGAGTTCGATTCTTTGATCTTTATCTTGGTCAACCTTTATCTTTACTCCATGCTTGATCTTGATGTCTTGAAGGCCATATTGAATTCTTCACTATGCTTCATTTCTTCAAGACATGATTACCAATATCTCAATCATCATATGACCATATAGAGATTATCTATGAATACCATATTGGTCATCATTTGTTCTTCTTCATGCTCCATCACAATCTCTTGAGAGGCATAACGAATTCTTCACTTGAATTACTTGCTTCAAGACCTAATCACAAGTTCTTGGGTTTATTTGTAGGTCTTATCCAAGAAACTTTTTAAAAATCCAAACATTTGGGTGGGTAAACTCAAACACCTACTTGGAGTGTTGGGTTTTTGAATTTTTTAAAAATGTAAATGAAGTGAGAACAAGATGAAACTTGGCATGGTGCCATAATATGGCCTCTAGAGACTGTGGTTAAAATTTGAGAAAGTTTCACAAAAAGTTGTGATGTACATTGATTAGAAATCGAAACAACTCCGAGGAAGGATCATGGTTTTCAAAGGGAAAGCATGAGGTTTGAAGGCAAAGTCACAGTTGCTTCATCATTTGATCTTGGAACTTTTACTACATTCAACATACACCATAACATCATCCATGTCAAAATTTGACATTATTTCGAGTCCATTTGCTATTTATAAGGCAGTAAATTTATTTCTGGGTATGATTCTTCCTCGGAGATGCTTAACTTTCTAAGTGATTTATTGAAAGGACCACGATGTCGCCTAGAGGGGGGGTGAATAGGCGTTTTAAAATCTTTTACGGATTTGGCTATATCCTAATGCGGAAATATGCTAAGCGGATACTTTTCAAGCACAAATCCTAAATATACTAGGCTCAACTAAGTGCACCAACAACTTATTCTAAATAAGATGAGCACAACACGGATACTAATAAGCACAAGTAAGTTACACAAACTTACTCAAGATATCACACGATATGGAAATGAAAGATACAAGATAGCAATTCACACTAAGCACAAGATAGAACAATAGTAGGAAGTATGAATTGCGGACTATAAAGTGTAGGCCTAAATAATCTCTTCAAGGAAATAGCCAACACAATATAATGAGGACAACAAGATATAGTGAATGCACGGTCAAGTGACCAAAGTAAACCACAAGTAAGAAGTTAGGGTTAGGGATAACCGAAGTCACGGAGACGAGGATGTATCCCGATGTTCACTTCCTTGGAGGGAAGCTAGTCACCGTTAGAGAGGTGGATGTTACCACGAAGGCACACCAACGCCACGAAGGCTCACCCTATTCTGCTTGAGATATCACCATGAAGGCGATTCCCAACCACTAGTGGTAGACCTTGAGGCGGCCTCCAAACCTTCACAAACTTTCTGGGGGACAAATCACAAGTTGATTCCTCACCGGAGCACTCCTACCACCTAGGAGTCTCCAACCTCCAAGAGTAACAAGAACAAAGGGGAAATGCTCAAGACTTGCTCAAATCACAAATTTCTTTAGTCATAAGAGGGAGAGGGAGTGGATCTATGCTTGGGTGAAAACTCTCTCAAGAACTCTCACAAATCTCTCTGGGATCTAAGATTTGAGGTAGGAGAAAGAAGAGGGAGCTGTTCTGAAATGTGGGTGAAGATATTTGTGTTGCTCAACCCCTCCACGAAGTGGTGAAGGGGTATATATAGGCTAGTAGAAAAACTAGCCGTTTTCACATTTTTCTGTAAGTGCCCGGATGTCCGGGACTAGACCCGGATGATCCGGGTAGGTCAATACACAATGTGGTGAAGCAGATACCCGGATGTCCGGGGACATAGCCAGATGATCCGGGCAATGCCCGGATGATCCGGATAGGTAGCCGGATGATCCGGCTAGCTAGAATGAACTTCTGTGATGATTTTTTTCGAGCAACCCGGATGATCCGGGATGGCACCCGGATGATCCGGCTCCGGAGAGAGTTTTTTGGGTGCATTCTGGACTCCTAGCCGGATGATCCGGGAGTGGACCCGGATGATCCGGCCAAAACAACCTGCTGCAGCCCCGAAACTAAAACATGCATAACTTTTATATCCAGACTCCGATTTTGATGATCTTGGGCTCGTTTTGAAGCTATGGAAAAACCCCAAGTCCTCACATAGAGAACCACCCAAGATCAACCAAAATGGAGGATGCCAAATATGCAAAGGTTTTATCATATATTTGGGTAACCTATTTGGCTTTGGATTTTCTTTGGTATATAGGATAGGAGTGGAATTGTGTATAGAAGATGTTGACTTGAGCAAATCCATCACGAACCCCTTTGATCCCCTCTTAATAGTGCGGGATCCCTATAACTCAAGAATCATAAAAGAGCTACACTACATAGCTATCTCCATTCTTGAGTGTATATGTTTCTTCGGTGGTCATCACTCCACAACACTAACGCCAAAGGAACTAATACCTTTGACTCGAGCCTTTCACTAGAGCTTGATGTTGATGTTTCTTCTTGGCTCAAGTTGAATACAAGACATTGGTGAAGTCTTCAAGTATCTCCCCCATACACAATGTGGGAAGCTTTGCTTTGTACTCATCTTCACTTGTCCATCATGTGATCATCCACAAGCTTCAAGCATGTAACCTTCGGGATGGTTATCTTGAACTCGCCCTTGTCAACCATGATCATCAACACTTGATGTCATCCTCTCATAGACACTTGAAATCTCTCTCTCGATGCGAGCCCATGAGAATCACCTAACCCTCAAAAATATAGACAACACATAGTATGGGTTAGTACACAAAGTGCAATTGACAATTTCTCATCATACCACAAGATCCTATGTGGTGCATCATTTGCGTTTGTGTGTTGACCATTTAGAGTTCGATTCTTTGATCTTTATCTTGGTCAACCTTTATCTTTACTCCATGCTTGATCTTGATGTCTTGAAGGCCATATTGAATTCTTCACTATGCTTCATTTCTTCAAGACATGATTACCAATATCTCAATCATCATATGACCATATAGAGTTTATCTATGAATACCATATTGGTCATCATTTGTTCTTCTTCATGCTCCATCACAATCTCTTGAGAGGCATAACGAATTCTTCACTTGAATTACTTGCTTCAAGACCTAATCACAAGTTCTTGGGTTTATTTGTAGGTCTTATCCAAGAAACTTTTTAAAAATCCAAACATTTGGGTGGGTAAACTCAAACACCTACTTGGAGTGTTGGGTTTTTGAATTTTTTAAAAATGTAAATGAAGTGAGAACAAGATGAAACTTGGCATGGTGCCATAATATGGCCTCTAGAGACTGTGGTTAAAATTTGAGAAAGTTTCACAAAAAGTTGTGATGTACATTGATTAGAAATCGAAACAACTCCGAGGAAGGATCATGGTTTTCAAAGGGAAAGCATGAGGTTTGAAGGCAAAGTCACAGTTGCTTCATCATTTGATCTTGGAACTTTTACTACATTCAACATACACCATAACATCATCCATGTCAAAATTTGACATTATTTCGAGTCCATTTGCTATTTATAAGGCAGTAAATTTATTTCTGGGTATGATTCTTCCTCGGAGATGCTTAACTTTCTAAGTGATTTATTGAAAGGACCACGATGTCGCCTAGAGGGGGGGTGAATAGGCGTTTTAAAATCTTTTACGGATTTGGCTATATCCTAATGCGGAAATATGCTAAGCGGATACTTTTCAAGCACAAATCCTAAATATACTAGGCTCAACTAAGTGCACCAACAACTTATTCTAAATAAGATGAGCACAACACGGATACTAATAAGCACAAGTAAGTTACACAAACTTACTCAAGATATCACACGATATGGAAATGAAAGATACAAGATAGCAATTCACACTAAGCACAAGATAGAACAATAGTAGGAAGTATGAATTGCGGACTATAAAGTGTAGGCCTAAATAATCTCTTCAAGGAAATAGCCAACACAATATAATGAGGACAACAAGATATAGTGAATGCACGGTCAAGTGACCAAAGTAAACCACAAGTAAGAAGTTAGGGTTAGGGATAACCGAAGTCACGGAGACGAGGATGTATCCCGATGTTCACTTCCTTGGAGGGAAGCTAGTCACCGTTAGAGAGGTGGATGTTACCACGAAGGCACACCAACGCCACGAAGGCTCACCCTATTCTGCTTGAGATATCACCATGAAGGCGATTCCCAACCACTAGTGGTAGACCTTGAGGCGGCCTCCAAACCTTCACAAACTTTCTGGGGGACAAATCACAAGTTGATTCCTCACCGGAGCACTCCTACCACCTAGGAGTCTCCAACCTCCAAGAGTAACAAGAACAAAGGGGAAATGCTCAACACTTGCTCAAATCACAAATTTCTTTAGTCATAAGAGGGAGAGGGAGTGGATCTATGCTTGGTGAAAACTCTCTCAAGAACTCTCACAAATCTCTCTGGGATCTAAGATTTGAGGTAGGAGAAAGAAGAGGGAGCTGTTCTGAAATGTGGGTGAAGATATTTGTGTTGCTCAACCCCTCCACGAAGTGGTGAAGGGGTATATATAGGCTAGTAGAAAAACTAGCCGTTTTCACATTTTTCTGTAAGTGCCCGGATGTCCGGGACTAGACCCGGATGATCCGGGTAGGTCAATACACAATGTGGTGAAGCAGATACCCGGATGTCCGGGGACATAGCCAGATGATCCGGGCAATGCCCGGATGATCCGGATAGGTAGCCGGATGATCCGGCTAGCTAGAATGAACTTCTGTGATGATTTTTTTCGAGCAACCCGGATGATCCGGGATGGCACCCGGATGATCCGGCTCCGGAGAGAGTTTTTTGGGTGCATTCTGGACTCCTAGCCGGATGATCCGGGAGTGGACCCGGATGATCCGGCCAAAACAACCTGCTGCAGCCCCGAAACTAAAACATGCATAACTTTTATATCCAGACTCCGATTTTGATGATCTTGGGCTCGTTTTGAAGCTATGGAAAAACCCCAAGTCCTCACATAGAGAACCACCCAAGATCAACCAAAATGGAGGATGCCAAATATGCAAAGGTTTTATCATATATTTGGGTAACCTATTTGGCTTTGGATTTTCTTTGGTATATAGGATAGGAGTGGAATTGTGTATAGAAGATGTTGACTTGAGCAAATCCATCACGAACCCCTTTGATCCCCTCTTAATAGTGCGGGATCCCTATAACTCAAGAATCATAAAAGAGCTACACTACATAGCTATCTCCATTCTTGAGTGTATATGTTTCTTCGGTGGTCATCACTCCACAACACTAACGCCAAAGGAACTAATACCTTTGACTCGAGCCTTTCACTAGAGCTTGATGTTGATGTTTCTTCTTGGCTCAAGTTGAATACAAGACATTGGTGAAGTCTTCAAGTATCTCCCCCATACACAATGTGGGAAGCTTTGCTTTGTACTCATCTTCACTTGTCCATCATGTGATCATCCACAAGCTTCAAGCATGTAACCTTCGGGATGGTTATCTTGAACTCGCCCTTGTCAACCATGATCATCAACACTTGATGTCATCCTCTCATAGACACTTGAAATCTCTCTCTCGATGCGAGCCCATGAGAATCACCTAACCCTCAAAAATATAGACAACACATAGTATGGGTTAGTACACAAAGTGCAATTGACAATTTCTCATCATACCACAAGATCCTATGTGGTGCATCATTTGCGTTTGTGTGTTGACCATTTAGAGTTCGATTCTTTGATCTTTATCTTGGTCAACCTTTATCTTTACTCCATGCTTGATCTTGATGTCTTGAAGGCCATATTGAATTCTTCACTATGCTTCATTTCTTCAAGACATGATTACCAATATCTCAATCATCATATGACCATATAGAGTTTATCTATGAATACCATATTGGTCATCATTTGTTCTTCTTCATGCTCCATCACAATCTCTTGAGAGGCATAACGAATTCTTCACTTGAATTACTTGCTTCAAGACCTAATCACAAGTTCTTGGGTTTATTTGTAGGTCTTATCCAAGAAACTTTTTAAAAATCCAAACATTTGGGTGGGTAAACTCAAACACCTACTTGGAGTTTTGGGTTTTTGAATTTTTTAAAAATGTAAATGAAGTGAGAACAAGATGAAACTTGGCATGGTGCCATAATATGGCCTCTAGAGACTGTGGTTAAAATTTGAGAAAGTTTCACAAAAAGTTGTGATGTACATTGATTAGAAATCGAAACAACTCCGAGGAAGGATCATGGTTTTCAAAGGGAAAGCATGAGGTTTGAAGGCAAAGTCACAGTTGCTTCATCATTTGATCTTGGAACTTTTACTACATTCAACATACACCATAACATCATCCATGTCAAAATTTGACATTATTTCGAGTCCATTTGCTATTTATAAGGCAGTAAATTTATTTCTGGGTATGATTCTTCCTCGGAGATGCTTAACTTTCTAAGTGATTTATTGAAAGGACCACGATGTCGCCTAGAGGGGGGGTGAATAGGCGTTTTAAAATCTTTTACGGATTTGGCTATATCCTAATGCGGAAATATGCTAAGCGGATACTTTTCAAGCACAAATCCTAAATATACTAGGCTCAACTAAGTGCACCAACAACTTATTCTAAATAAGATGAGCACAACACGGATACTAATAAGCACAAGTAAGTTACACAAACTTACTCAAGATATCACACGATATGGAAATGAAAGATACAAGATAGCAATTCACACTAAGCACAAGATAGAACAATAGTAGGAAGTATGAATTGCGGACTATAAAGTGTAGGCCTAAATAATCTCTTCAAGGAAATAGCCAACACAATATAATGAGGACAACAAGATATAGTGAATGCACGGTCAAGTGACCAAAGTAAACCACAAGTAAGAAGTTAGGGTTAGGGATAACCGAAGTCACGGAGACGAGGATGTATCCCGATGTTCACTTCCTTGGAGGGAAGCTAGTCACCGTTAGAGAGGTGGATGTTACCACGAAGGCACACCAACGCCACGAAGGCTCACCCTATTCTGCTTGAGATATCACCATGAAGGCGATTCCCAACCACTAGTGGTAGACCTTGAGGCGGCCTCCAAACCTTCACAAACTTTCCGGGGGACAAATCACAAGTTGATTCCTCACCGGAGCACTCCTACCACCTAGGAGTCTCCAACCTCCAAGAGTAACAAGAACAAAGGGGAAATGCTCAAGACTTGCTCAAATCACAAATTTCTTTAGTCATAAGAGGGAGAGGGAGTGGATCTATGCTTGGGTGAAAACTCTCTCAAGAACTCTCACAAATCTCTCTGGGATCTAAGATTTGAGGTAGGAGAAAGAAGAGGGAGCTGTTCTGAAATGTGGGTGAAGATATTTGTGTTGCTCAACCCCTCCACGAAGTGGTGAAGGGGTATATATAGGCTAGTAGAAAAACTAGCCGTTTTCACATTTTTCTGTAAGTGCCCGGATGTCCGGGACTAGACCCGGATGATCCGGGTAGGTCAATACACAATGTGGTGAAGCAGATACCCGGATGTCCGGGGACATAGCCAGATGATCCGGGCAATGCCCGGATGATCCGGATAGGTAGCCGGATGATCCGGCTAGCTAGAATGAACTTCTGTGATGATTTTTTTCGAGCAACCCGGATGATCCGGGATGGCACCCGGATGATCCGGCTCCGGAGAGAGTTTTTTGGGTGCATTCTGGACTCCTAGCCGGATGATCCGGGACTGGATCCGGATGATCCGGGCCAAGCCCGGATGATCCGGGAGTGGACCCGGATGATCCGGCCAAAACAACCTGCTGCAGCCCCGAAACTAAAACATGCATAACTTTTATATCCAGACTCCGATTTTGATGATCTTGGGCTCGTTTTGAAGCTATGGAAAAACCCCAAGTCCTCACATAGAGAACCACCCAAGATCAACCAAAATGGAGGATGCCAAATATGCAAAGGTTTTATCATATATTTGGGTAACCTATTTGGCTTTGGATTTTCTTTGGTATATAGGATAGGAGTGGAATTGTGTATAGAAGATGTTGACTTGAGCAAATCCATCACGAACCCCTTTGATCCCCTCTTAATAGTGCGGGATCCCTATAACTCAAGAATCATAAAAGAGCTACACTACATAGCTATCTCCATTCTTGAGTGTATATGTTTCTTCGGTGGTCATCACTCCACAACACTAACGCCAAAGGAACTAATACCTTTGACTCGAGCCTTTCACTTGAGCTTGATGTTGATGTTTCTTCTTGGCTCAAGTTGAATACAAGACATTGGTGAAGTCTTCAAGTATCTCCCCCATACACAATGTGGGAAGCTTTGCTTTGTACTCATCTTCACTTGTCCATCATGTGATCATCCACAAGCTTCAAGCATGTAACCTTCGGGATGGTTATCTTGAACTCGCCCTTGTCAACCATGATCATCAACACTTGATGTCATCCTCTCATAGACACTTGAAATCTCTCTCTCGATGCGAGCCCATGAGAATCACATAACCCTCAAAAATATAGACAACACATAGTATGGGTTAGTACACAAAGTGCAATTGACAATTTCTCATCATACCACAAGATCCTATGTGGTGCATCATTTGCGTTTGTGTGTTGACCATTTAGAGTTCGATTCTTTGATCTTTATCTTGGTCAACCTTTATCTTTACTCCATGCTTGATCTTGATGTCTTGAAGGCCATATTGAATTCTTCACTATGCTTCATTTCTTCAAGACATGATTACCAATATCTCAATCATCATATGACCATATAGAGTTTATCTATGAATACCATATTGGTCATCATTTGTTCTTCTTCATGCTCCATCACAATCTCTTGAGAGGCATAACGAATTCTTCACTTGAATTACTTGCTTCAAGACCTAATCACAAGTTCTTGGGTTTATTTGTAGGTCTTATCCAAGAAACTTTTTAAAAATCCAAACATTTGGGTGGGTAAACTCAAACACCTACTTGGAGTTTTGGGTTTTTGAATTTTTTAAAAATGTAAATGAAGTGAGAACAAGATGAAACTTGGCATGGTGCCATAATATGGCCTCTAGAGACTGTGGTTAAAATTTGAGAAAGTTTCACAAAAAGTTGTGATGTACATTGATTAGAAATCGAAACAACTCCGAGGAAGGATCATGGTTTTCAAAGGGAAAGCATGAGGTTTGAAGGCAAAGTCACAGTTGCTTCATCATATGATCTTGGAACTTTTACTACATTCAACATACACCATAACATCATCCATGTCAAAATTTGACATTATTTCGAGTCCATTTGCTATTTATAAGGCAGTAAATTTATTTCTGGGTATGATTCTTCCTCGGAGATGCTTAACTTTCTAAGTGATTTATTGAAAGGACCACGATGTCGCCTAGAGGGGGGGTGAATAGGCGTTTTAAAATCTTTTACGGATTTGGCTATATCCTAATGCGGAAATATGCTAAGCGGATACTTTTCAAGCACAAATCCTAAATATACTAGGCTCAACTAAGTGCACCAACAAACTTATTCTAAATAAGATGAGCACAACACGGATACTAATAAGCACAAGTAAGTTACACAAACTTACTCAAGATATCACACGATATGGAAATGAAAGATACAAGATAGCAATTCACACTAAGCACAAGATAGAACAATAGTAGGAAGTATGAATTGCGGACTATAAAGTGTAGGCCTAAATAATCTCTTCAAGGAAATAGCCAACACAATATAATGAGGACAACAAGATATAGTGAATGCACGGTCAAGTGACCAAAGTAAACCACAAGTAAGAAGTTAGGGTTAGGGATAACCGAAGTCACGGAGACGAGGATGTATCCCGATGTTCACTTCCTTGGAGGGAAGCTAGTCACCGTTAGAGAGGTGGATGTTACCACGAAGGCACACCAACGCCACGAAGGCTCACCCTATTCTGCTTGAGATATCACCATGAAGGCGATTCCCAACCACTAGTGGTAGACCTTGAGGCGGCCTCCAAACCTTCACAAACTTTCCGGGGGACAAATCACAAGTTGATTCCTCACCGGAGCACTCCTACCACCTAGGAGTCTCCAACCTCCAAGAGTAACAAGAACAAAGGGGAAATGCTCAAGACTTGCTCAAATCACAAATTTCTTTGGTCATAAGAGGGAGAGGGAGTGGATCTATGCTTGGGTGAAAACTCTCTCAAGAACTCTCACAAATCTCTCTGGGATCTAAGATTTGAGGTAGGAGAAAGAAGAGGGAGCTGTTCTGAAATGTGGGTGAAGATATTTGTGTTGCTCAACCCCTCCACGAAGTGGTGAAGGGGTATATATAGGCTAGTAGAAAAACTAGCCGTTTTCACATTTTTCTGTAAGTGCCCGGATGTCCGGGACTAGACCCGGATGATCCGGGTAGGTCAATACACAATGTGGTGAAGCAGATACCCGGATGTCCGGGGACATAGCCAGATGATCCGGGCAATGCCCGGATGATCCGGATAGGTAGCCGGATGATCCGGCTAGCTAGAATGAACTTCTGTGATGATTTTTTTCGAGCAACCCGGATGATCCGGGATGGCACCCGGATGATCCGGCTCCGGAGAGAGTTTTTTGGGTGCATTCTGGACTCCTAGCCGGATGATCCGGGACTGGATCCGGATGATCCGGGCCAAGCCCGGATGATCCGGGAGTGGACCCGGATGATCCGGCCAAAACAACCTGCTGCAGCCCCGAAACTAAAACATGCATAACTTTTATATCCAGACTCCGATTTTGATGATCTTGGGCTCGTTTTGAAGCTATGGAAAAACCCCAAGTCCTCACATAGAGAACCACCCAAGATCAACCAAAATGGAGGATGCCAAATATGCAAAGGTTTTATCATATATTTGGGTAACCTATTTGGCTTTGGATTTTCTTTGGTATATAGGATAGGAGTGGAATTGTGTATAGAAGATGTTGACTTGAGCAAATCCATCACGAACCCCTTTGATCCCCTCTTAATAGTGCGGGATCCCTATAACTCAAGAATCATAAAAGAGCTACACTACATAGCTATCTCCATTCTTGAGTCTATATGTTTCTTCGGTGGTCATCACTCCACAACACTAACGCCAAAGGAACTAATACCTTTGACTCGAGCCTTTCACTTGAGCTTGATGTTGATGTTTCTTCTTGGCTCAAGTTGAATACAAGACATTGGTGAAGTCTTCAAGTATCTCCCCCATACACAATGTGGGAAGCTTTGCTTTGTACTCATCTTCACTTGTCCATCATGTGATCATCCACAAGCTTCAAGCATGTAACCTTCGGGATGGTTATCTTGAACTCGCCCTTGTCAACCATGATCATCAACACTTGATGTCATCCTCTCATAGACACTTGAAATCTCTCTCTCGATGCGAGCCCATGAGAATCACATAACCCTCAAAAATATAGACAACACATAGTATGGGTTAGTACACAAAGTGCAATTGACAATTTCTCATCATACCACAAGATCCTATGTGGTGCATCATTTGCGTTTGTGTGTTGACCATTTAGAGTTCGATTCTTTGATCTTTATCTTGGTCAACCTTTATCTTTACTCCATGCTTGATCTTGATGTCTTGAAGGCCATATTGAATTCTTCACTATGCTTCATTTCTTCAAGACATGATTACCAATATCTCAATCATCATATGACCATATAGAGTTTATCTATGAATACCATATTGGTCATCATTTGTTCTTCTTCATGCTCCATCACAATCTCTTGAGAGGCATAACGAATTCTTCACTTGAATTACTTGCTTCAAGACCTAATCACAAGTTCTTGGGTTTATTTGTAGGTCTTATCCAAGAAACTTTTTAAAAATCCAAACATTTGGGTGGGTAAACTCAAACACCTACTTGGAGTTTTGGGTTTTTGAATTTTTTAAAAATGTAAATGAAGTGAGAACAAGATGAAACTTGGCATGGTGCCATAATATGGCCTCTAGAGACTGTGGTTAAAATTTGAGAAAGTTTCACAAAAAGTTGTGATGTACATTGATTAGAAATCGAAACAACTCCGAGGAAGGATCATGGTTTTCAAAGGGAAAGCATGAGGTTTGAAGGCAAAGTCACAGTTGCTTCATCATTTGATCTTGGAACTTTTACTACATTCAACATACACCATAACATCATCCATGTCAAAATTTGACATTATTTCGAGTCCATTTGCTATTTATAAGGCAGTAAATTTATTTCTGGGTATGATTCTTCCTCGGAGATGCTTAACTTTCTAAGTGATTTATTGAAAGGACCACGATGTCGCCTAGAGGGGGGGTGAATAGGCGTTTTAAAATCTTTTACGGATTTGGCTATATCCTAATGCGGAAATATGCTAAGCGGATACTTTTCAAGCACAAATCCTAAATATATTAGGCTCAACTAAGTGCACCAACAACTTATTCTAAATAAGATGAGCACAACACGGATACTAATAAGCACAAGTAAGTTACACAAACTTACTCAAGATATCACACGATATGAAAATGAAAGATACAAGATAGCAATTCACACTAAGCACAAGATAGAACAATAGTAGGAAGTATGAATTGCGGACTATAAAGTGTAGGCCTAAATAATCTCTTCAAGGAAATAGCCAACACAATATAATGAGGACAACAAGATATAGTGAATGCACGGTCAAGTGACCAAAGTAAACCACAAGTAAGAAGTTAGGGTTAGGGATAACCGAAGTCACGGAGACGAGGATGTATGCCGATGTTCACTTCCTTGGAGGGAAGCTAGTCACCGTTAGAGAGGTGGATGTTACCACGAAGGCACACCAACGCCACGAAGGCTCACCCTATTCTGCTTGAGATATCACCATGAAGGCGATTCCCAACCACTAGTGGTAGACCTTGAGGCGGCCTCCAAACCTTCACAAACTTTCCGGGGGACAAATCACAAGTTGATTCCTCACCGGAGCACTCCTACCACCTAGGAGTCTCCAACCTCCAAGAGTAACAAGAACAAAGGGGAAATGCTCAAGACTTGCTCAAATCACAAATTTCTTTAGTCATAAGAGGGAGAGGGAGTGGATCTATGCTTGGGTGAAAACTCTCTCAAGAACTCTCACAAATCTCTCTGGGATCTAAGATTTGAGGTAGGAGAAAGAAGAGGGAGCTGTTCTGAAATGTGGGTGAAGATATTTGTGTTGCTCAACCCCTCCACGAAGTGGTGAAGGGGTATATATAGGCTAGTAGAAAAACTAGCCGTTTTCACATTTTTCTGTAAGTGCCCGGATGTCCGGGACTAGACCCGGATGATCCGGGTAGGTCAATACACAATGTGGTGAAGCAGATACCCGGATGTCCAGGGACATAGCCAGATGATCCGGGCAATGCCCGGATGATCCGGATAGGTAGCCGGATGATCCGGCTAGCTAGAATGAACTTCTGTGATGATTTTTTTCGAGCAACCCGGATGATCCGGGATGGCACCCGGATGATCCGGCTCCGGAGAGAGTTTTTTGGGTGCATTCTGGACTCCTAGCCGGATGATCCGGGACTGGATCCGGATGATCCGGGAGTGGACCCGGATGATCCGGCCAAAACAACCTGCTGCAGCCCCGAAACTAAAACATGCATAACTTTTATATCCAGACTCCGATTTTGATGATCTTGGGCTCGTTTTGAAGCTATGGAAAAACCCCAAGTCCTCACATAGAGAACCACCCAAGATCAACCAAAATGGAGGATGCCAAATATGCAAAGGTTTTATCATATATTTGGGTAACCTATTTGGCTTTGGATTTTCTTTGGTATATAGGATAGGAGTGGAATTGTGTATAGAAGATGTTGACTTGAGCAAATCCATCACGAACCCCTTTGATCCCCTCTTAATAGTGCGGGATCCCTATAACTCAAGAATCATAAAAGAGCTACACTACATAGCTATCTCCATTCTTGAGTGTATATGTTTCTTCGGTGGTCATCACTCCACAACACTAACGCCAAAGGAACTAATACCTTTGACTCGAGCCTTTCACTTGAGCTTGATGTTGATGTTTCTTCTTGGCTCAAGTTGAATACAAGACATTGGTGAAGTCTTCAAGTATCTCCCCCATACACAATGTGGGAAGCTTTGCTTTGTACTCATCTTCACTTGTCCATCATGTGATCATCCACAAGCTTCAAGCATGTAACCTTCGGGATGGTTATCTTGAACTCGCCCTTGTCAACCATGATCATCAACACTTGATGTCATCCTCTCATAGACACTTGAAATCTCTCTCTCGATGCGAGCCCATGAGAATCACATAACCCTCAAAAATATAGACAACACATAGTATGGGTTAGTACACAAAGTGCAATTGACAATTTCTCATCATACCACAAGATCCTATGTGGTGCATCATTTGCGTTTGTGTGTTGACCATTTAGAGTTCGATTCTTTGATCTTTATCTTGGTCAACCTTTATCTTTACTCCATGCTTGATCTTGATGTCTTGAAGGCCATATTGAATTCTTCACTATGCTTCATTTCTTCAAGACATGATTACCAATATCTCAATCATCATATGACCATATAGAGTTTATCTATGAATACCATATTGGTCATCATTTGTTCTTCTTCATGCTCCATCACAATCTCTTGAGAGGCATAACGAATTCTTCACTTGAATTACTTGCTTCAAGACCTAATCACAAGTTCTTGGGTTTATTTGTAGGTCTTATCCAAGAAACTTTTTAAAATCCAAACATTTGGGTGGGTAAACTCAAACACCTACTTGGAGTTTTGGGTTTTTGAATTTTTTAAAAATGTAAATGAAGTGAGAACAAGATGAAACTTGGCATGGTGCCATAATATGGCCTCTAGAGACTGTGGTTAAAATTTGAGAAAGTTTCACAAAAAGTTGTGATGTACATTGATTAGAAATCGAAACAACTCCGAGGAAGGATCATGGTTTTCAAAGGGAAAGCATGAGGTTTGAAGGCAAAGTCACAGTTGCTTCATCATTTGATCTTGGAACTTTTACTACATTCAACATACACCATAACATCATCCATGTCAAAATTTGACATTATTTCGAGTCCATTTGCTATTTATAAGGCAGTAAATTTATTTCTGGGTATGATTCTTCCTCGGAGATGCTTAACTTTCTAAGTGATTTATTGAAAGGACCACGATGTCGCCTAGAGGGGGGGTGAATAGGCGTTTTAAAATCTTTTACGGATTTGGCTATATCCTAATGCGGAAATATGCTAAGTGGATACTTTTCAAGCACAAATCCTAAATATATTAGGCTCAACTAAGTGCACCAACAACTTATTCTAAATAAGATGAGCACAACACGGATACTAATAAGCACAAGTAAGTTACACAAACTTACTCAAGATATCACACGATATGAAAATGAAAGATACAAGATAGCAATTCACACTAAGCACAAGATAGAACAATAGTAGGAAGTATGAATTGCGGACTATAAAGTGTAGGCCTAAATAATCTCTTCAAGGAAATAGCCAACACAATATAATGAGGACAACAAGATATAGTGAATGCACGGTCAAGTGACCAAAGTAAACCACAAGTAAGAAGTTAGGGTTAGGGATAACCGAAGTCACGGAGACGAGGATGTATGCCGATGTTCACTTCCTTGGAGGGAAGCTAGTCACCGTTAGAGAGGTGGATGTTACCACGAAGGCACACCAACGCCACGAAGGCTCACCCTATTCTGCTTGAGATATCACCATGAAGGCGATTCCCAACCACTAGTGGTAGACCTTGAGGCGGCCTCCAAACCTTCACAAACTTTCCGGGGGACAAATCACAAGTTGATTCCTCACCGGAGCACTCCTACCACCTAGGAGTCTCCAACCTCCAAGAGTAACAAGAACAAAGGGGAAATGCTCAAGACTTGCTCAAATCACAAATTTCTTTAGTCATAAGAGGGAGAGGGAGTGGATCTATGCTTGGGTGAAAACTCTCTCAAGAACTCTCACAAATCTCTCTGGGATCTAAGATTTGAGGTAGGAGAAAGAAGAGGGAGCTGTTCTGAAATGTGGGTGAAGATATTTGTGTTGCTCAACCCCTCCACGAAGTGGTGAAGGGGTATATATAGGCTAGTAGAAAAACTAGCCGTTTTCACATTTTTCTGTAAGTGCCCGGATGTCCGGGACTAGACCCGGATGATCCGGGTAGGTCAATACACAATGTGGTGAAGCAGATACCCGGATGTCCGGGGACATAGCCAGATGATCCGGGCAATGCCCGGATGATCCGGATAGGTAGCCGGATGATCCGGCTAGCTAGAATGAACTTCTGTGATGATTTTTTTCGAGCAACCCGGATGATCCGGGATGGCACCCGGATGATCCGGCTCCGGAGAGAGTTTTTTGGGTGCATTCTGGACTCCTAGCCGGATGATCCGGGACTGGATCCGGATGATCCGGGAGTGGACCCGGATGATCCGGCCAAAACAACCTGCTGCAGCCCCGAAACTAAAACATGCATAACTTTTATATCCAGACTCCGATTTTGATGATCTTGGGCTCGTTTTGAAGCTATGGAAAAACCCCAAGTCCTCACATAGAGAACCACCCAAGATCAACCAAAATGGAGGATGCCAAATATGCAAAGGTTTTATCATATATTTGGGTAACCTATTTGGCTTTGGATTTTCTTTGGTATATAGGATAGGAGTGGAATTGTGTATAGAAGATGTTGACTTGAGCAAATCCATCACGAACCCCTTTGATCCCCTCTTAATAGTGCGGGATCCCTATAACTCAAGAATCATAAAAGAGCTACACTACATAGCTATCTCCATTCTTGAGTGTATATGTTTCTTCGGTGGTCATCACTCCACAACACTAACGCCAAAGGAACTAATACCTTTGACTCGAGCCTTTCACTAGAGCTTGATGTTGATGTTTCTTCTTGGCTCAAGTTGAATACAAGACATTGGTGAAGTCTTCAAGTATCTCCCCCATACACAATGTGGGAAGCTTTGCTTTGTACTCATCTTCACTTGTCCATCATGTGATCATCCACAAGCTTCAAGCATGTAACCTTCGGGGTGGTTATCTTGAACTCGCCCTTGTCAACCATGATCATCAACACTTGATGTCATCCTCTCATAGACACTTGAAATCTCTCTCTCGATGCGAGCCCATGAGAATCACCTAACCCTCAAAAATATAGACAACACATAGTATGGGTTAGTACACAAAGTGCAATTGACAATTTCTCATCATACCACAAGATCCTATGTGGTGCATCATTTGCGTTTGTGTGTTGACCATTTAGAGTTCGATTCTTTGATCTTTATCTTGGTCAACCTTTATCTTTACTCCATGCTTGATCTTGATGTCTTGAAGGCCATATTGAATTCTTCACTATGCTTCATTTCTTCAAGACATGATTACCAATATCTCAATCATCATATGACCATATAGAGTTTATCTATGAATACCATATTGGTCATCATTTGTTCTTCTTCATGCTCCATCACAATCTCTTGAGAGGCATAACGAATTCTTCACTTGAATTACTTGCTTCAAGACCTAATCACAAGTTCTTGGGTTTATTTGTAGGTCTTATCCAAGAAACTTTTTAAAAATCCAAACATTTGGGTGGGTAAACTCAAACACCTACTTGGAGTTTTGGGTTTTTGAATTTTTTAAAAATGTAAATGAAGTGAGAACAAGATGAAACTTGGCATGGTGCCATAATATGGCCTCTAGAGACTGTGGTTAAAATTTGAGAAAGTTTCACAAAAAGTTGTGATGTACATTGATTAGAAATCGAAACAACTCCGAGGAAGGATCATGGTTTTCAAAGGGAAAGCATGAGGTTTGAAGGCAAAGTCACAGTTGCTTCATCATTTGATCTTGGAACTTTTACTACATTCAACACACACCATAACATCATCCATGTCAAAATTTGACATTATTTCGAGTCCATTTGCTATTTATAAGGCAGTAAATTTATTTCTGGGTATGATTCTTCCTCGGAGATGCTTAACTTTCTAAGTGATTTATTGAAAGGACCACGATGTCGCCTAGAGGGGGGGTGAATAGGCGTTTTAAAATCTTTTACGGATTTGGCTATATCCTAATGCGGAAATATGCTAAGCGGATACTTTTCAAGCACAAATCCTAAATATACTAGGCTCAACTAAGTGCACCAACAACTTATTCTAAATAAGATGAGCACAACACGGATACTAATAAGCACAAGTAAGTTACACAAACTTACTCAAGATATCACACGATATGGAAATGAAAGATACAAGATAGCAATTCACACTAAGCACAAGATAGAACAATAGTAGGAAGTATGAATTGCGGACTATAAAGTGTAGGCCTAAATAATCTCTTCAAGGAAATAGCCAACACAATATAATGAGGACAACAAGATATAGTGAATGCACGGTCAAGTGACCAAAGTAAACCACAAGTAAGAAGTTAGGGTTAGGGATAACCGAAGTCACGGAGACGAGGATGTATCCCGATGTTCACTTCCTTGGAGGGAAGCTAGTCACCGTTCGAGAGGTGGATGTTACCACGAAGGCACACCAACGCCACGAAGGCTCGCCCTATTCTGCTTGAGATATCACCATGAAGGCGATTCCCAACCACTAGTGGTAGACCTTGAGGCGGCCTCCAAACCTTCACAAACTTTCCGGGGGACAAATCACAAGTTGATTCCTCACCGGAGCACTCCTACCACCTAGGAGTCTCCAACCTCCAAGAGTAACAAGAACAAAGGGGAAATGCTCAAGACTTGCTCAAATCACAAATTTCTTTGGTCATAAGAGGGAGAGGGAGTGGATCTATGCTTGGGTGAAAACTCTCTCAAGAACTCTCACAAATCTCTCTGGGATCTAAGATTTGAGGTAGGAGAAAGGAGAGGGAGCTGTTCTGAAATGTGGGTGAAGATATTTGTGTTGCTCAACCCCTCCACGAAGTGGTGAAGGGGTATATATAGGCTAGTAGAAAAACTAGCCGTTTTCACATTTTTCTGTAAGTGCCCGGATGTCCGGGACTAGACCCGGATGATCCGGGTAGGTCAATACACAATGTGGTGAAGCAGATACCCGGATGTCCGGGGACGTAGCCAGATGATCCGGGCAATGCCCGGATGATCCGGATAGGTAGCCGGATGATCCGGCTAGCTAGAATGAACTTCTGTGATGATTTTTTCGAGCAACCCGGATGATCCGGGATGGCACCCGGATGATCCGGCTCCGGAGAGAGTTTTTTGGGTGCATTCTGGACTCCTAGCCGGATGATCCGGGAGTGGACCCGGATGATCCGGCCAAAACAACCTGCTGCAGCCCCGAAACTAAAACATGCATAACTTTTATATCCAGACTCCGATTTTCATGATCTTGGGCTCGTTTTGAAGCTATGGAAAAACCCCAAGTCCTCACATAGAGAACCACCCAAGATCAACCAAAATGGAGGATGCCAAATATGCAAAGATTTTATCATATATTTGGGTAACCTATTTGACTTTGGATTTTCTTTGGTATATAGGATAGGAGTTGAATTGTGTATACAAGATGTTGACTTGAGCAAATCCATCACGAACCCCTTTGATCCCCTCTTAATAGTGCGGGATCCCTATAACTCAAGAATCATAAAAGAGCTACACTACATAGCTATCTCCATTCTTGAGTGTATATGTTTCTTCGGTGGTCATCACTCCACAACACTAACGCCAAAGGAACTAATACCTTTGACTCGAGCCTTTCACTTGAGCTTGATGTGATGTTTCTTCTTGGCTCAAGTTGAAGACAAGACATTGGTGAAGTCTTCAAGTAGCTCCCCCATACACAATGTGGGAAGCTTTGCTTTGTACTCATCTTCACTTGTCCATCATGTGGTCATCCACAAACTTCAAGCATGTAATCCTTCGGGATGGTTATCTTGAACTCGCCCTTGTCAACCATGATCATCAACACTTGATGTCATCCTCTCATAGACACTTGAAATCTCTCTCTCGATGCGAGCCCATGAGAATCACCTAACCCTCAAAAATATAGACAACACATAGTATGGGTTAGTACACAAAGTGCAATTGACAATTTCTCATCATACCACAAGATCCTATGTGGTGCATCATTTGCGTTTGTGTGTTGACCATTTAGAGTTCGATTCTTTGATCTTTATCTTGGTCAACCTTTATCTTTACTCCATTCTTGATCTTGATGTCTTGAAGGCCATATTGAATTCTTCACTATGCTTCATTTCTTCAAGACATGATTACCAATATCTCAATCATCATATGACCATATAGAGTTTATCTATGAATACCATATTGGTCATCATTTGTTCTTCTTCATGCTCCATCACAATCTCTTGAGAGGCATAACGAATTCTTCACTTGAATTACTTGCTTCAAGACCTAATCATGATCCTATCTTCAAGCCATATGTAGAATTCTTCTCTTTAATCATTCTCTCAAGATCTTGATCCATCATGGCTCAACCCATAAGCCTAAGCATGATAACCTTTGAGATCCTCTAATGAACTCCATATAGATCACCTCTTGTTCGTCACATGGACTTCATCTTGATCATATTTGATTCAATCATTGTGCTCAATCTTGATGCACAACTATATGTATATGGCATTCATTCCGAATCCATTCAATCTCCTTCTTGCATCGCCCATGGAACAAACCTTTATATATAACTTGATGTCATTGTTTCTTCATAGGAATTGTCATTCATTATCAAGTCTCAATGCATATATTTGTGTTGATGGATTTCATCCTTCAATTCATCCCGTATTCTTCATGCATTGCAAATAAAACTTTCCTTCAAATGTATATCTCAATGCAAACATTAGTCCATTAGGATTGTCATTAATTACCAAAACCACACATGGGGACTACATGTACTTTCACTTATATCCCAACTTTTATGTAACTCTCTCAAAATTTTACCACAACCTCTAGAGGTCCTATCATGACACCATGCCAAGTGTCATATTTCCAGACTTGATTTACAGCTTTTTTAAAATACAAAACTATTTACCTCCATGAAATACCTAGAAATCCATTTAATGCCATAAAATTAGTAAATTAACCCTAAAAAGTGTCAAACTTTTACATGGAACTTCCAATGATGTACGTTTAATGTAGAAAAAAATAGACCATAACCCTAAACCTAAAACACTAAAAGCCTACCATTAAAAAAATGGCAAAAAAATGGCAAAAAAATATCAATGGAGGGCCCCAGAAAAAGCCCGCCACTGGTATTTGCCACCCGCGGGTAAGTCAGCCCTAACCTACCAGTGGCAAGTGAAAAGTGCCATCCGCCACTGGTATATAAATACTAGTGGCGGGCCTGGCTTTGCGCCCGCCACTGGTAGTTGGCCACATTACCAGTGGCGGGCGCAAACGTGGACCCGCCACTGGTAATGTCCCACGGGTAAGCAATTCTATAGTAGTGGGAGTACAGCACGTGGCCCGACACACGTTGAACCAGCCCTCCGACGACAAACGCCGGACGGAAGAGACGAAGATGAACAGTAGACAAAATGGATTTGCCGGCGACAAACGCCTGTATCTTGGCCTGTATTCCGACTCACAAACATGGTGACAAACACCCCATCACTCACGCACATACGTACAAGGACTCGATGCTACGACTCACGGCGTCGACGGCAGCCCCGGCAACCACCATGGGCACACTCACGCGAGAGACCACTGGAGAGTACATTGTTTCTCTTAGCTACTCTGTGGACACACCACACATAAGGTCTGCTTAAATAGACCCACGCACGCACTAAGCTAGCTAACTAACCTCATCCAGCTAACAACCTGGACGTACCACTTATCCCAACAATTAATTCCATGCATTGACTCACTACATACACGGCCACGTTCACCTCTTGCGCCAGGCTCTGAGAGTCCACGTCCACGTGGATCGCGGGCTAACAAACCATGCATGGAGCTAGCTACTAGATAACTCACCAAGTGCATGCACGTCTCCAATTGCCTTGACCGCCTTTGGCTGCCTCACGACCCGTATTTTCGCTACTGCTCGGCCGCACCACACGCATGTCAAGATTATGGCTAACAGTTCGTCGGTTACTCCATTTTGCCTCTCTAGGGCAATGGATAAAGGTTGCTTTATTTTTTTTATTTTTTTTTAATGTTGGCAGGAGAACTGCTAAATTTCATTGATTAGAAAGAGAGTACACGAGCAAAACACGACGGGAGTGTTTGTCTTTTCATTAAGAGGAGAAAAGATATGTACAGACGGTTGGTTATGTTCAGCTTTAGAGAGGTGCTTTACCGGATAATCAGGTGGTCTACTTGTGTGGCAACTTAGCTGCTGTCCTGGTCTTTGCTGCAGAAGCTGGAGGCCCGGAAACTCATGGTGGAGGAGAGCAAGAAGCTCAAGCACATCGTGATCGAGCTCTTCTCCGTAGGACTGTAAGTCCCGTAGAAGGTTATGTGTTGATAGGCGGTGTTGTGTCCTTGATCCTTCATTTCTTCCGTCCTTTCACTCTCATGGTGACTTGTCAGGTTTCTTTCTTCCTTCTTTTTTCTTGGTGATGACTGATGAGTAGTTAGTTTGGTAATCAACTCAAAGCAAGATCTGCTATTTGAAAGTATTTGTGTAAACCAGTTTTTTTTTATTCTATACGGATCTGGTAGTTAGTTTCCAGAGGAGTTTTGCAATGAGAAGAACTATTCTGTTGCAGAGATCTGGGATGGTGAGACTCTTGAACTCACCTTCCGCAGAAGCTTTAATTTGGATCTGATGAATAGATGGTTCCTACTTATTGATACTGTCAAACAATCTCATTTTTCTCTGGACAATGATAACCCTAGATGGATTCTACATTCCTCTGGTGTTTATACTGTTCAGTCTTTGTACTCTATTGTCAATTGCCGTGGGAAAATGCCAACTTATGCTCAATTTATTTGGACTCTAAAGGCTGCATGTTTTTCACTGGTTACTTGCTAATGATCGTCTGCTGCTGACCCGTGATAACCTGGCCAAGCGTAGAACTGTCGATGATGGTTCTTGTCTGTTTTGTTCTGAGAATGAAACACTAGAACACCTTTTCTTGGATTGCTTTGTGGCCGGACAAATCTGGGATGGTGACTCCATTGTTGGAGATAAACCTATGGGTTGTGAATTTCATTCTGTTGCCGATCTTTGGCGTTTCAAGTCCAAGCCTGCTCTAAATATGCTTACCACTGCTGCCTATGGAGTATTTAATCTTTGCAAAATAACATGTGCTTAAAATGGATCCGAGGCAACGGAAACCACTGACGAAATTGCGATCGGAGCTCCTGGAGAACCTGGACCGTTTCGTTCACCAGCTGGAACGTACAAGAGGCGGGCGAGCTTCTCCGTATAGCCTGGAAGACCAACTGATGGACGGTGCGCAAGCGAATTCGAAGCCTGGAGGCGCTGCTGCTTGGGTGGCCGGCGGTGAGCTCAACTACACCGTGGGGGCGGAGTGGAAGCCATACTACTGCTTGGTGCGGTGCGTGCGGAGGAGCAGCGGCGTCTGCTCGGACGGCATCAGTGCAGGCGGAGGAGCAGCGGCTGTGCGGCTGCCGTCGGCGGCGGCCAAGATGTATACAGCTGGGGGATAAGAACACGGAGCCCTCGGCTGGGGAAAACTTTTCCGGTTGAAAATTGGAAAACCAGTTTGGGCTGGCCCGAAACGACGCATTTTCTTTTAGAGAAAAGTATGTTTTTTGTCCCTCAAGTTCCCCAAAAGTATAAACTTGGTTCCTCAAAAAAATTTGGTAGACATTTGGTCCTTCAAATCTCAAAACCAGATAAGTTTGGTCCAAAACCAGATTTGGAGCACGTTGACCGGGTTTGACCACGTTGACCAGGTTTGACCAATGAACAGTAAATTAAGAAAAACTGAAATTTTGTGAAAACCAAGATGCTTGGGTGCGCTAGGTGCGTGTAAATTTTTGTGGTCAAATAAAATCCGAGAAGCTCTAGTAAAAAAAACAAATTTTGGCTTTTTTCTGTGAGCCAAAATTTGTTTTTTTTTTTTTGCCACGAGCTCCTCGAATGTCGAAACACCACACAATTTTTCATGCACCTAACGCACCCAAGCATCTTGGTTGCCACAAAATTTCAGATTTTTTTGATTTTTATTGCTATTTTTTTCGAATTTACTGTTGATCAGTCAAACCCGGTCACTGTGGTCAAAATCTGGTTTTGGACGAAACTTATCAGGTTTTGAGACTTTTGATGGACTTGAGGGACCAAAAACATACGTTTCTCTTCTTTTTTTTAATGAGTTAATTCCATTTTTTTACCCCAAGATTCATCAAATTGACATGAATTACTCAATTTTGAGAAAATCGCCAATTTTACACATTTGTGCCACATTTTACACCTAAGCGAATTTTGAGGGCCCTCGCCAACAGGTGACTTACTTACTGTGATTAGTTAGAATTGAAGTAATTCCTTCCTTCCTCCTGAGGCCTCGTTTGGTAGAGGAGTTTTGAAAGGGATTTGAGGGGATAATCCTCGAGGGGCCCAGAAGCCTCGAAAATCCCCGACGGCCCGTTTGGCACGCAGGGTTTTGTCTGGGCGAGCCCCTCCTACCCCCACCAAACCCTCCCAAGCCACGTGGTTCAGAAAACACGTCGTTCCCCTCCATGCCTGCTGAATTTTTCTAACTGTATATGTGGTATGTGTACCATGATAATCCTCACCCTAGCCATTAAAAAACTAGTTGTTAATTTGATTCTCTGCATTGCAATGCTTGGTTCACTACAGATAGCATATACATTTAAGTTTCCTCCTGAGAATTGTATTAGAACTACTACCCTGATTACATATGCAATTTGCATAATATATTTGGATGGATGCCTACCTGATTTTCAGTATAATTTGGTCATGAAATTTTTGGATGGTTGTTCTCGTATGAGATTTCTGTGATGATTAGTCGGATCACTCCTACAGACTTTTGTTCTTAGATTTGAAAACTGTAGCTCACATAGTACAACAGTCGGTGTTGTAGCTGAGCACCTTTTCTTTTTCTTCAGTACAACCACATTTTTTTCTTTAGCTCTCAAACTGCAGCTTACATGGTTGTGCCTTCTTAGCTCTTAGCTTTCTCAGTTCTTAAAATGCAGCTCAAATGGTTGTGATATATATTTATCCTAGATAGACAATCAGTGTTGTTCTATCTAGTTCTACTCGGACAAGTCTAAAAGGAATGTTTCTCAGTTTCATCGATCCTCTTTTTTTTAGAAATGTTCAGTGATCATTGCATTTTTATTTCAGAGCTTGTACTACAGCTTGAGATGATGCTTAAACTGTGTTTTCAGTATGTTGTCTTCTGTGTTATGGTTCCGTCTTTCTTCAGTTATTCCTTTCAGTATATCGTTGTTTACTTTTGGTTCAGTTGGTTGTCAATGCATATCAGATCAGCTGCCATTGCCCAGCCGGTGACGAGCAAGCTCTTGTATGCTATATTCAGTTAGTAAGATGGTTAATATCTAGCCAACAAGTACAACTAAAATGAAGCACTCTAAAGTGTGGATGTAGCAAGTTTCTTGAGAGGACAGGCTTCATCTATCAGTTTTTTTCTAAAGTGAAACTATGCATGTGTGTGTTTTTGCTCTAGACTTACTGTATGTTTATGGTCTAGTTTAGTTTTTTTTTTTCACATCTAACCATTGGACCAACTGATCTGGTTTTTTTCACATCTAACCATTGGACCAACTTGGTCGGAGCGAAATGGCAGAGTTGCCTCGAGGTATCTAAGGTATGATTTCTTGGAACGAACTAGCTATACAATTGACTATGTTCTTAGTTCTTGTACTAGATGCTGCAATTCTTCAGTCTGGAGCAGACTTAGATGATAGAACTGATTTACTAAATTGCTGGCTGGTGCATATATTTTGTAGTAGAAATGTTGGCTAAATTAAATGTATGGCTATCTAGTAGTAACAACTTATGATCATAATTTGTAACATGTAGTAGTACCACCAAGGAATGAAGCTTAATTAATTATATGATGGAGCTAACTGAACCATTAGAGCAAGTTGATGGGCTAAGAAAATCCAGTTTATTTTGGTGGCATATCTCTGTACTAGAGCAAGTTGATGGAGCTAACATAACAACATATCCAGTTTATATGTTGGAGGATAATGTAGACTTGGATCTGCTAGCCGAGAGGAGTACTATTGAATTATGTCGCACTGATCATTCGATCGTCGTCGTCGCCGATTGTCGCCATATGATTGGTTGTTAGGTTTAGTAAATAGCGATACAACAATGGCATTGTGTGTGTTCCTCTTCCTCTCCTCATCTAAAGAGGTGAGCGGTAGTTAGATGTGTGATGTCATCTTGTAACATTGGTGCTGATAGTGGCTGTTATTCAGCCTGAATTAATTATCTATATCAGTGATGATCTTACCAACACTGGCTTTTTCTACTCATCTAAACTGAATAATGCCGTATCTCTGCATTTGTATTTTATTATCTGCAAGTAGTAGGGCTACGGCTTGTTCGGTATTGCAGATGCTCGTTTTGCATGTACTATGCTTACTATGTTCCGGCGATACTTGACGAAATCTACTATTATGCTTTCATATGTATTACTCCCTCTGTAAATAGAACTAATGTTCATCTCAGTCTTCAAGAACGCGTTTTTAGGTGCCGCTTAAGCGCGCTTAAGCGCTAAGCGATAGCTAAACGCTTCGCTTCTGCCCTAGGCGGAAGTTTTAGCGTTAAGCGAAAAAAGCGGGATTTAGCGGCGCTGGCTAAGCTATCGCTAAGCGCGCTTAAGCGTTCAAAAAGCGAGGAGTGGGCCACAGGCTGTAGGGAAAAGGGGGTATAAAGGCCTGGCCCAATACTGGCCTGTTCAGCTAGGGTTTACTGGGTTAGAAGGAGAGGGGGGAGAAGAGAGCTCCAGTGGCGGCTGCTCCTGTTCTGCATCCAACGCAGCTCCATGCATTCTTCCACCTCGTCCCCGGACTGGATCTGAACGCTGGCAGCTCCTCCTCATCCTTCTGGACGTCCACCCCTACAACTGCTTGGGCTGGGGGTGCTGTTTGGCTGCTGTTGATGCTGCTTGGCTGCTGCTGCTGTTTGGCTGCTGCTGCTGCTTGGCTGCAGCTGCCATTTATCTTATATATGCTCATTCTAAGACAATATTATGCATTTATGCTTGCTGTGTGAACCACTGAACCTTATCCTTATGTGTTATTTGGCTATTTGTTGTGGTGTGTGAACCACTGAAACCTCAACCTTATATGCTATTTCAGATTTTCAGTTACCTATGTGCTATATTTCCTGTTTTCTTGTGCATATTATTGAAAAACAACCAAATTCTGGCCAATTTTAAAAAAACGCTTAATCCCGGTTAAGTTGCGCTTAAGCGGCCATTGCTCTAACCTGTGGCCTTCCGCTCCGCTTACGCTTACCGCTTTTTTGAACATTGGTTCATCTAGCAAAGCTATTTGCTGTAACAGTTTTTTTGAAGGCACTCTAATATTGATCTCTTTTTGTTTCATCAGGTTCTCAAGCACCAAAAGAAGCACCAATAAACAAGCTGGATGGATACATTTCTCTCAGGTTCTCAAAGCTAGATGATCGTGACACCAAAAGATGGATACATTAGTCAGCAAAATTATAACTAATCTTGAGCTATTCCAGAAGTACTTGTGTTGCATTATCTTTGTTGCAAAATTATGTTGTGGCTGTGATGAACTGTTGTTGCTGCAAAAGATCATGCTGTTATGATAAATTATGTTGTTGTTGCTGCGAAAGATCATGCTGTTATGATAAATTATGATTGCTGAGATTTGGAATTCGAAGTCATGCTGTTATGATAAATTATGGTGTTGCTGTGATGAGATATTGATTTCAAGTCATGCAAAATTATGTTGCTGCTGGGAAAAACTGCTGCTAAATTATTCCCCTGTAGCAACTTTGTCTCATTTTTATTAGGTGATCTTTACAATTCTGTAGCAAGAATATAAGGAGAGTTAGTTCCATTGTAAAGATTGGATTTTTAAATGTTCTACACCATGTTATGTCAATATGACAAACCCTTCGTACCAAACAGAAATTTTAAACGAAGAGGATTGTGGATGGAGGGGTTTGGGGGATTCAAGAGGTTTTGAGGGGATTGGGTGGAAGGAAGGGATTCACCCAATCCCCTGAAATCCCCCCCTCCTGAAACCTCCCCAATCCACTCCTACCAAACAAAGCCTGAGTGAGCTCGTCTCGTACTGCTGTTTCTTGCTGTCAGAGGCCGGGGTTCAGTGAGTGGGCGAAAGCAGAGCATGTGGTTGTTTGCTTCCCTGTTCTTTTCTTCTTCATAGCCATATGGTTTGTACTGGTACACGCGTGTGTGCTGACCTTAGTTGGTCACTTCACTTGCGTGTATGTCAGATGATTCCTGTGGATTTGTTCTGTTTTCCGTTGAGCTGAAGCCTTTCTCTGCTTCTTGTTCTTCTTGCTCGTTGATTTGCAGTAGAGCAGCAGCAGCAGTACTATCATCACAAATCCAATGCAAGGAGGAGGAGGAGGCCCTGCGCCTGATGATCAGTAGGCCAAGAGGCCGGACCTCTCCATCGACATCCCGACACCGAGCAGCACACCCAAGCATCATGCCCTCCTCACACCGACACCAACAGATGCAGAGACCACTCCAACGCCCAGTTCCAACGCCAGCAGAACACCCGGTTCAGGCTCAGGTTCCGGCAAGAACGGTGCTCCGGCGAAGCCGCCCGTGCCGCAGCGCACGTCGTCCTTCATGCTGAGGCAGACGGTGCGGAGCCTCCTGCCGGGAGGGGGCAGCTTCAAGTCGTCCGTCAGAGGGTACGAGGCTTCCCTCTCCAAGCACGAGACCGGGAGCTGCGGGCCGCGGGGCGTGGCGCACGCGGCGGCGGGCATGGGGATGGACGGGGACGACGCGCGTCTGCTGGGACTCCATGCGGTACAGCTCCACCTCCACGGCACGAGCCATGGGAGGCGGGGCAGCGGTTGTGCGCGAGCACATGAGGCGGAGAGGACGGAGGGGGTTTGGGCCTTTGGGGGCAGAAGATAGATGAATTTTTGACGTTTTAAACCACCTGTGCGAGTGTAATGCCAGAAAAGACCACCTATTTAATGGGAGTGATCAAATTCCCTAAATGGGCTCTCTCTTTAATCAACTCCCAGATAGCTCACTGTTTTTGGGATAACTATGAGGGGCATCACAAATATCTTCTAGTTAATTGGGGTTTAGTTGCCCAGAAGAAAGAGTTTGGACCAACCTTGCAGACATGAACCTTTGTCTACTGGCATCTTGGATAAAAAGATATCAGGCAGATGAAGGGAAAATCTGGAGGCAAATTATAGATGTTAAGTATAAGACTGATTGTCCTGATATATTTTCCTGCCCTTCCACCAATGCATCCCCCTTCTGGAAAGGGGTCCTATGGGCAGCTCAAAATGGGATATATGTGGAAAGTAGGGAATGGTAGGAGGGTTAAATTTTGGGAAGACATATATGGTTTGGGTCTGCCAGTCTTGCCACTCAATTTTGGGATCTATATGTCATTAATAATGAGCAGGACATAACCATTAGCAATGCATGGGATGGTCAGACACTGAAGCTCAGCTTCAGAAGATGTTTCAATCAGGAACTATTGACCATGTGGTTTGATCTCCTTAGTATTGTTAACTCTTTACAGCTTAATGAAGATATGGACTCTCTCATTTGGAAATATGAATCCAAGGGAGTGTATTCTGTTAGCTCTTTATATGCTATAATTAACTTCAGAGGTGTGCTTCCAGTCAATATACCTGCTGTCTGGAAGATCACAGTTCCCCCGAGAATTCATATATTTCTCTGGCTTTTGGCTAATAACAAACTGCTCACCAGAGACAATCTTAGCAAGAGACAACATGTCCCTGACCTCACATGCCTTTTTTGCAATGAAACAGAGTACTAAACATCTGTTTTTTGAATGTGTTGTAGCTTGTGAAATTTGGAGGAATATTGCTAGAATCACTAAGATTTGTGATTGTTCCTTGCTATCTATTTCTAGCAGGTGGGTTAGTGATAAAAGTCACAACGTAGTGAATTCTGTCCATGCAGCTATGCTATATATGGGCCTTGTGGCAGATTCAGAATGATTTATGTTTTTCTCGCACCAATTGGACTGGTTTACAGGTGGTTTGGAGAAAAACTGCTATGCACCTGGAACAATGGGGCGTGTTGTTCTCAAGGGATGCAAAAATGGAGGTGGAAAAAGTGGTCCGAGAGCTAAATCAACTGGCAAATGTGCCCCCGCTGTTGATCTGGCCGGATCCTGGCTGAAGCTGATGTACCAGGATTCTGCCTTCGCTCTGGGTGGGGGGGGGGGGGGGGGGGGGGGTGAACAACTGGCTGGAAGCATGAAGTTTAAAGCTCAAAAGATGTGGTGATGGGGCATCCAGCTTCCCCCCTCTACTAAAAAAGACGATTTGCTATCTGCCGGAGAGATAGATCCTCATGTACCCAGTTTGTAAAACTTTAATTTGCTGAACTCTAGTCTTGGCTGAGGCAGTACTTTTGTTGTTTCCTCTGCGTGCGTGCGTTTGTATCTGAACTACTGGCTTCATTTTAGCAATGAAATGGAGCCGGGGCATGAGCCCTTTTATTCTAAAAAAAAAGACCACCTGCAAATGCAATTGGCAAAACTACCGTGGCGGCAGCGGCGGAGGACCCAGTAGGGCGAGGCAGGGCGCCCGCCCTACCTTGATTTGGCCGGTGCAGGCAGGGCGCAAGGCGGCGCAGCCGCGCAGCGGCGTTGCCGGTGGCCGAGTGCAGGCAGCCCGCCCTACCTCAATTTTTGTGCGTCCTCCGCCACTGCGTGGCGGCACGGCAGACGACAGCCGGTGAGGGCACCCCTTGTATCACAGGAAATCGAGGGATGGCTGGAACCGGGCGCATGACGTGCTTATTATGAGATAATTCCTCGGCTGAGCAAAGATTTTGTAGAATGGGCAAGCTCATGCATCACCTCGGTTCGCGCAATTCTGACTGGCTAGGCCGGGCTGAGGCAAAGGGACTAGTAGCCCATGGCGGCAGGTTTCACGTGGCGCCCCTGTTCCGTTTTCCGTTCAGGTTCCACGTGGCGCCCCTGTTCCGTTTTCCGTTCAATCATCGATTGATTTCCTGCGAGATAAGGGGTGCCGCCATTGACTGTGGCGACAGGTGGCACGTGTCGCCTGTCGGGCCTGCCGCCACGGTAGTTTTGCCAATTGCATTCACATGTGGTCTTTTCTCGCATTACACTCGCGCAGGTGGTCTAAAACGTCAAAAATTCAAGATAGATATGACATGTGGGTCTACCTAGTCAGTGAGAGTAGAGCTTTAAAATAAACCCAGACAATAAAATAAATCCGGACCGATTTGCTACACTAGCTAAAACCAGCGAAAAACAAAAAACCGCCTACGTGACATGCCAACTCAGCACCAAATTGAGGGGAAAAAATAAATTAGGGGTCAATTGTGTCACAAGGGGTAAAATTGTGGTATAAATTGGGGATTTTCTCAAAATTGGGTAATTCCTGTCAATTTGGTGAATCTTGGGGGTAAAAAATGGAATTAACTCTTTTAAAATTAATCGGAGCCATAACTTACACTTGATTTGGGCTAAAATACGCCGGTCCAAGCGGGGTCTAAACGAAACTAGACCATGATGGCGCGCGTTACCGCTCGTCCATTTTTCTGGTTAAGTCTTTGGTCGCTCGTCATGTGCCGTTGATGGCACGCGTTGCCTTTGGTCGCTCGTCGGCACATGATGGCGCGCGTTGCCTTTGGTCGCTCGTCGGCACATGGAACACCAATGAAGGCTTCTCCATACAAAGATTTATGTGCCAAACCTTATTCCTGGGAACTAAAAACCAATCATAATCAACAATCTGTTGAATTGTTTAAAGAAGTACCATAGAAATAAAGGGGGAGATCGAACCTCAAAATTGAATCGATGAAAGATTCGTGGTACATAAGCGATTGTGGAGATCCACACCGTAGACGCACTGGAACCTCGCCGTGGTCACCCTGCCGCCGGCCACCAGTGTCTCGAGTCAAGATTTAGCATGACACCGCATCCTTCTCTTCCTCTCCATGCCACCCCTCCGAGCCGCCAGGGGAAGCTCCTTGCATCGTGGATCCACAACAAATACCGGCGACGTGATGGGAGAGGCTGCCGCCGTGCTCGAGGAGAGTGTCAGGCGACGAAGCATATATAGAGGTGCATGTACTGAAGCAGCTGTAGTTTGGAAAAATAGAAACGTATACCTCCATTAATCGCCGCCGGCAAGTGGCGCACATCAGGTGCCATGAATGCTTCCAGGAACTGATGATTGATTATTTCTTTCAACCTCGGCAGATCATTTCACTCGCCTGCTTCACCGAACAGCCGCAGCGCTGCTTCGCCTCTCCCTGCAAAATTAGGTGCGCAGCCTGCATCGACGTGCGGTCTGCGAGGGCCGATATCGCCCACATGGCCTCGCTCCGCGACAGGGAAGGCCCGCATCGCCTCGACTCGCTTGCGACCGCATCGCCTGGCCGTCTTGCTCTTTTTTTTTAGCACAGCGACCGGCCACCTCTGGTGCACTTGATTTTATTTTTTTGAGAACTTGGTGTGCTTGATAGAAATCTCCTCGACCGAGCAGAGTTTGTCTGCGAGAGCTATATCTCGCTTCACGCGAGATGGAACAAGCTCTCGCTGAAGCGTTCGCATTAACAGGCCGGCCCATTAGCGAACACGTAAAAAGGGAGAAAATAGGAAAAAGGAAGAGGGATCGATCCCAGGCTGCTAGCCACCGAGCTACTATTGTGTCCGCGGAAGAATAGAAGGCGCGACGTACTTGAGGGAAGAGAGCCGGTTTTCTCTACTGGTTCTTTCAGGTTTTTTTGTTTTTATTTTTTCTTTGTTTTTTTACAGGTTTTTCTTTGTTTCTTTCTCTGTTTTTACTGGGTTTTTCTTTTATTTCTTTTTTATTTTTGTTTCTACAATTTTCTTTGTTTCTTTCTTGGTTTTCACTGGCATTTTTTTACACTGGTTTTCTTCGTTTCTTTTTTCTGTTTACATTCGGTTTTTTTCTTTTCTTTCTTTTTTCTTTGTTTTTCTTCGGTTTTGTTTGTTTCTTTCTCGTTTTTCATTGGTTTTTTTGTTTTCTCTCAGTTTTCAATTTTTTCTATACATATTTTTAGTATATAACTAATACATTTCTCTAATACATGTTTAACATTTTTCAAATACAAAGATCAACATGTTTTTAATACCTGGTCAATATTTTTTCTATACATATTTAGCATTTTTCACATGCTTGATGAACATTTTTTAAATACAAGATTAAGATTTTTTTTAATACATGGTCAACATTTTTTATTTAGACATTTACCATTTTTCAAATGCTTGATTAACATTTTTCAAATACAAGTTTAACATTTTTTGAATACAATACAAGATTACATTTTTGGCATACATGGTCAACATTTTTTCTATACACATAACATAACCTTTTTTAAATACTTGTTTAACATTTTTGGAATACAATACAAGATTAATATTTTTTGCATACATGGTCAACATTTTTTTATACACATTTAACATTTTTTAAATGCTTGATTACATTTTTCAAATACTTGTTTAACATTTTCTGAATACAATACAAGATTAAGATTTTTTGCATACGTGGTCAACATTTAACATTTTTCAAATGCTTGATTAACATTTTTTTTCAAATGTTTGATTAACAATTTTTTTCAAATGCTTGATTAACATTTTTTTAATACATGATCAACTTTTTTCACACACATTGTATATTTTTTGTATCCATTTTTGGTATACATGGTCAACATTTTTTTCTATACATATTTAACATTTTTTAAATACATGATTAACATTTTTCAAAACATTATGTAAAGTATATTTTGTAATATATATGTTTAGAATATTTGAAAGTGTAAACAAAAGTAAAAAAAGAAATCAAAAAACAAAAACAAAAAACATGAAAAAAAAAAGAAAAAATACGAGGCAGTGGTCTTCCGTGACCTGGCTCTGTCTCGCGTGACGCGAGACATAGTCGCGCCCGAGTTTGTCTGCGCTTCACGGCGGACTCCAAATTTTCCTCTGAAAAAGCGTCCCTCTACGACATCCGGCCCACGAATCTGTAAAAGTGGTCCAAGCGGGAATAGACATCCGATCGGACGGCCGAGGAAGGCCAAAAACTGTGAGGATGTGAGAGGGCCGGGAGGGAGCACAGTTTTATAATGTCCTAATATATGGCGGATATATAAAATATACTAACGTGCGTACGTACATACAGCGGGACATCCGTAAGCTAGCTAGCTAGCTCGGTGTATGTTGCTACCACGTAATGATTTTCGAGGCACTAATGTAAGCGATTTTTTGAGGCATTTTTTCTAAAACGCCTTGATATAGGGTGAAGTTCTAAGGTGTTTCTCCTAAACGCCTTAGTATAGATTAATCTTTTGAGGCGTTTTCTTAAAACACCATAGTATAGATGATCCTTTGAGGCGTTTTTCAAGATTGCCCTAGTATCTGTCGCTTTTTTGAGACGCTTTAAGTAAATCGCCTAAAAAATGGGAAGATTTAACAGGCGAACTCTCTAAAATGCCTTCTTAAAAAATATAGAGGCAATTTAAAAAAATGCCACTATCAGTGGTGATGGTGGAGCAAGGTGGCAGTGGGTGAATCTTCTTTGCCACACACTCCGGCGTCCAAGACGGCGACATCCCGCCTCTCTCTCCCTCTTAATTGCTCTATTTTCTATGGTAGGAGCGACATCCTTTTTTTATGGTCGTTCTAATTTCCCTTCTACGACTTAATTTCTTCCCGGTTGATTCCCTTTCCACCGCTCTCTGTCTTGTGTTCTCAATTAGTTAAAATAGCTAATCCACACAAATAGTTTTTTTTTGTATCCTGGTTTGGTGATTTTTTTATACTTCTAACATTTCTATGCTACTTCTATATAGCTATGAACGATATGAAGAATAATTATATTTATTTCATTAATGCAATTTATGTAAGTTATGGTCACTATACTCATTGTACTTTGTGTGCTACGTGTCAAGCTTATTGTTTTCTATGTATTTCTAAAGCATCGAGCAATAATTTCTTAATGGAATAAATCAATATTACATGAAACAATTTGTTAATTATATGTTGTAATATTTAGAAAATAGTGTTACTAATTTTGTTACTATAGTCTGGAAAATGTGTTACTCCGGTCTGTTGCCAATCTTCTGTGACTATGTTACAATATTGAGAAAAAATGTGTTACTAATTGTGCTGCTACAATTTGAAAAGATGGTGCTACCCATGTTGCTACATTTACAAAAATGTGTTAGTAGAGCCTATGGCAAGACATATGATATGTGTTGTTATGGAGTACTTCTAACACATTTTATTATATATATATATATATGGTCAGGTATTATGTGCTAAAATAAACCTAGTTGTTGTAACACAGAGTACAAAAATACATATAAATTGCCTCAGTAACACGTTTTTGAGATGTAGTAACATATCCATGTGTTACTAAATCCTGTTCTTGACGTAGTGATACAACAGAGCAACACCTTTCTTCTTAGGAGGTGTTTTACATTTTTTGTACAGCACTGCAATACCAACAATAAGCATAGAGGTGCCAACCCAAATGGCCATTTGTTTGAGGCGTTGTTTGCCTTTTTTCTCATTCTGAAGCGCTTCCTTGATGCGTTGTTTGCCTTCTTTCTCATTCTGAAGTGCCTTCTTCGACTCCCGAAGCAGATCTTTCAACATCTCATTTTCAGCAATAGCACTCTCACATTCGTTTTTCCACTCCCTAGCATTTTCCTCGGCATTCTTCTTCTCCTTTATCGTCCTTGATAGGGCTTCACAGCTCCCATTATCCATCTAAAAATTTCCATCGTTCACATAAAGACATCAGGTCTAGGACTTGTTTTTGGTACATATATGCTCGGCAACAACAATGAGAACTCTGGTGCATCTGCTTGCAAGCTATTCTAGATCGAACCTCAGTACCCCTATATAGCGCATCTCAGATCGTTCAAGGATTAAGTATACCTGAATGCCATCTTGTTTTTCTGCATTGCGCCGGTCTCTCCTCCATTCCCATGGCTTCTTAGGGTTATTTGACTGCCAGAGCCCTCGGCGTGTAGCTCTTGCTTCCCTTTCCCACTTCACATGCAGTTAATCAGACTTTAAGCAGAATTAAAATACAAACTCTATAGTTACAATTTAACACTGGCCACATGTGGCATTAGATAGCCTGTAAAAATGGCAATGGAGGTTTTATATTACACATGTTTTAATTAAAATACAAGTCAGAACGTTAAGGGAGTAATTTCTTACTTGCCCAAATTCGAGGCGTTTGTCATAAAATTCGAAATGCCATGCAAAGCCCCTCTTCAGCATTTGCTCCTAAAGAATGTAGACAACAATCATTATCAATCTTATCAGAACTATACAAAATGTAATCAAAAGAAGCGCATTGTTAGTATTTTCTGTCTCACTTGGATAAACATGTCGTTATCGTAGATATCACCAACGTATCGATCGAACTGGTCCTTCCCATACACATAAATCCTGACACATTTTCCCCCGATGAGATTCGCCAGCTCATTCCTAGACTCCTTCCCATACTCCATTTCCAGCTCTGGTGCATCAATTCCATATTCACAATCTTCTTACAATCTACAATATACTAAAAAAACTGATGATATAAGGTGCCCTAAACATAGTTGGAAGAAAGAGAAATGTACTATGAATTATCCCAAAAAAATTGTCTAGTCATCCATCTGGTGGACACTAAATAGGATTAAACAACAACCATTATATATTATCTGCATTGATAAGATAAGAAGGAATAAAAATAATATCACTAAGATATACTCCCAAGTCAAATACAAATCTATTGTAGAAAATATTAAAATCTAATATATGTATTAGAATTACTTTAGTCTTCAAAAAATTAATTTTCTGTTTTGAAAATGAACTTTAGAAGTTAAGATTACGAGTTCAAATATGATATTTTGAATTTCTAGAATAAAACTAAAATTGTGTATGACGTAATAAGTAGGGACAAAATTATATATCACATAAACTTTTGAAAATCATGGAGCTCAAACTGGTTTAATTAAAGGTGAACTTAATATCCCTTTAAATTTTACATCTCAAATACACTTTTTCTGGCCATGAAAGTATAGCCAAGTCAAACATCATGAATCTGGACGCACATCAATGAATATTGATTTTGGTGCCTAGGCAGGAAGGTACAAGAAACAACCACGATGGAGCATAGGCACCCAAATAAATACCCATTTATGTTCTTTGAGATTCATGACGTTTGGTGTGAATAACTTTCCATACCCATAAAAGGTGTATTTGAGATGTCAAACTGAGATAAATAAGTAAATTTATCTTGATTTAAACTAGGTTGAGCTAGTTTCATCAGAAATAAGCACAATTGTCGCATTAATTATAGAAGTCAATTAAATAAGTTTCAGTTGAGTTCCAAGCTCACGTACCATAAATATATCAAGTGTATACATGTAGCTCACATCATTTTTTTCTAATTAATTATTTTTCATAAGGAAGGAGTTCGAGCTATAAAATATTAGGGTTGTATGTAGCTTAATCTACAAAAACACCAATCCGAGACTCCTCATCTCAGACGGTTCAGGCGAACCCATCGGTCATAACATCTATCAAAGACAACTACGCTAAAAGGGCCATCTCAGGGCAATGGACCGTCTGTGATGATCAACTATCTCAGATGGTTCATTATTTGAACCGTCTGTGATAGTATTCCAGATGGTTCAATTTATGAACTATCTGAGATATATTGAATATCACAGACGGTTCACTTGGTTCCCAGTTGTACATGTCTTTAATCGTTGACACAGTGGCGCCGCATTCCCCTTCTCCTCCTCAACCCATCGACTCCACCCTTGCCCCTCTCACTCCTCCTTATCAACCTCCTCCTCAACTGCACCCCTCTCCCTTCTCCTCTTACTCCGCCTCTAGATCGAGCCGTGAGATCTAGGTGCCTAGAACAAGGCAAGTTCTGAGTGTGGGGCTCGCCAAGAGGACTGGAGGTGGTGGTGGACAGATCTGGTGCCAGTGTTCTCCCCTTAGCAGGTGGTGGCCGTGTCCACGGTGACGCGTGTCCAGGCCAAGCGAGAGTTTTGGCCACGACAGGCTCGGTGATGGCCAGATATAGAGTTGCAGCAGTTCTGCGCGTCCACAACCTCGTTGGGGAACCAAGGTCGTCATCGGCCAATGGGTAGGCCCTTCCTTTCCATGACATGGTTAGGCGACGAGCTGCCGGCAAAGAGAAGGGGATGGACAACGATGACTCCATGTCCACAGCAGGGGAAGGGAGGGGAGGCCACACGCGGGGGGGGGGGGGGGGGGGGGGTTCCAAGACGACCTGAGGTGATGCTTTGATTGCGAGTGTAAATTTCCCTTCGGTCCTTGTGTAAATTCATTCCTTGGTTGATACTTTGACTGCAAGTCTAGATGATCAGATTTATGTGCTTAAATGTAATCTATAAACAATTTTATGTGCTTGAATGTAATCTTTGAACATATTTCTATGCTTGAATACTAATTTCTGAAATTAGCAACCGTATTTTTGTTTCCCTTGGAAAAATCCATCCCGGACGGTTCAAACTATAAAAAAATGTGATAATACGCTATCGTGAGCGGTTCACCTTTTCAACCGTCTATGATAATCAATTATCACAGATGGTTCATACAGGGAACATCCTCTGTTGTATTTATCACAGACGGTTCGTCGGTTTGAGAGTTTTTCACAGACGGTTGGAGAACCGCCAGAGATGCCAATTATTATCAGCGCCCTTTGGATACAACCGGTAGATAGTACATACTTCACATTGCATTATCTTTTAAAAAACGCAAGTATTGAAATACATACCTCATTCTAATTCGGTATTTCTTTACAAGAATCTCTCCATTGATTGAACCATTTACTACCCTGCAAGCTCACAGAAATGCTTAATGAGAAACGTGGTTCCAAGCTAGTGCAAAAAATTGAAACACGCGAAAATCAATCATGTTAGCCATAGTCGCTTGATGTGTGTGATGTAGTGTATAGTATCTAGGCCCCCGTTTCAGTTATGATGATTGATGATAACCAGATTGTGTGTACTAATTAATTTGCTGAGATTATTTAAGGAATATATGTGTCTTATGGGATTTATATTATTGTAAGGAATGTGTCTTGTGGATGTAATAATTCCTGAAACAACATGGATACTCACATTAAATACCCGTGAATAGCAAAATGACCAAGGCAAGGGTAAAAGCCCACGATAGATTAAGGACTTTTAATTTAGCCTTTTGCCGGGCCTGGGTACATGGTTAATGACCAGATAGATTTGAATTTTATTGTTTTTAATCGCTTTCCAAACTATTAAAATGCGTTCATTGCATTAGTACCTAAAGTTTTAACCAATGCAAGAATCTCAAAAGGTGATATAGGGGAACCCTTCACAATCTCCAAAGTTTGAGCACTTGCATTCAAAAGCAATTCTTAATAGTGCAACATTTAGAGGGAGCTCCATCTATGTCACAGGACCTAAAAACAACTAATTCTCAAATACAAAGTTTTACCCGAGTTGTCATCAATCACAAAAAAAAATGGAGAGATTGAAAGTGCAAATTCTTGTAGTGGTTGGAAGCATGGTTGACGACCCCTAAAAAGATTTGAAAAGGTACGGCAAGGTTGGTGATCGAGGATCATATTGAGTGATAGGGATGCCGTACTGCAAAGAGGGGAGCTACTCAACAGTGAGGAAGAAGATTCGTTGCTAAGTGCTCAAAGAGAATCCTTCGAAATCTTCCACCATCTACCAGACAGCCTAGGATTTGTGCTGTGACAATCGGTGAGGACAGACATTTAACTTGTGAAGAAAAGCGAATGATTCAGTTTAATTGCATACTTGTATCCAGCCTCATCGATTATTTGGTAGTTCTGGGGGCGTCTTGTCTGATCCCTCGCACTTAGAACTTCACGCACTTCCTGTGGCACGCCTGCGGCCTCCCTCGGATCTGCCGTGTCGACATAAGCAGTGAAGCCATCGCCATCTCCCACATCCCTTGCATTAACCTGAAATTAATTATCTGTTGTCAAAAATTGATTTGTGAGTAACTGATTAGATCGATTTGTGAACAATTGATTATGTTGATCGATCTGACCGGTAAAGTGTAGAGCATAAACTGCACGCCCTCCGGCAGTGACGATGGATGATGAGGATGGCACAAGAACACAGAAATATGAGCCAAAAAGCTGATGAACTTAGGATGGATTTAAAAGAAGAAGTGGCAGATAAGTAATCATGCTTGCAAATCCAACGACGACCACAATGGATAGACAGGTGCACATGTATTGTATACCTCGGAGGGAGAGACGGAGGCATGGGTGGAATCCTGCCCCGGCGGCCGCCCGAGTATGCTCCTCATGTCTACTGACTTCAGTTTGCTTAGCTATGGCATATGCTTCTTTGTTGGTGATAGAACTGAGCTGGGCAGCGGAGATGATAGGGAAGCTTTGTTGGTGCTTCACAAAGGCCATGCATGTGATGGGAGTGAGAAGGTACGATTCTGCCCATTTTCCCTTGTTATTTCTATTACTAGTTTACTACTACTACACTATTGCCAGGTCCGCTATGAATTAAAGCCAGCCGCCCACCCTGTTCCTTTTCATAGGCCCACCACCTTTGCATGGCTTTGCTTACTGACGAAGGCACGGGGAAAAGAGAGCCACCCAACATCTGACTAGGGAGTGGAATCCGACCTGTTCAAGCCATACTTTCATTCACAGTATTAATTAATGATTACGATCGTACAAGACTCGGATCCTATGCTGCGGATCAAAAGGGCCATAGAACATGAACCCGTTCTCAGAATAGAGGGAAAATATTAACAGGTAGGGATTTTGAACCCGGGAAATGCATAGGAAAATATACGTACATTTCTTTTTCCCCGGCCGTATAGCATGTGTATAGCTAGGGTATTCAGTCATAAACGGCTCCTGCACCAGGTGCCATCATGTGCCATCTAATGTATGGATTCATTCTGTTCATGTGGTGCAGTGTGTTAGGATCATCACCATCTAAAATGTATTACATTGCCAAGACCATTCCATGGTGCAGTGTGTTAGGTTCATTATTCTCATGATCATTCCAAGGTCATTGCCAAGATCTCACGGTCATCCGACCGATGTCTCGTAGCCATTCCATGCCTAACATCTCAGGTTCCTGACATCTCTTGATGTCCTTGTTCATGTACTGCAAGTCTGATAACTGGTACCTTTCCATGGTTCATTATCGTTAATAACATTATTATTGTTTATACCTCCAAACTCGACACAGATCAAATAGTGTGACCTAGTATGAACTGTGTCCATGACCAAGGACACGGCTATTCAAATAGATTGACACTCTGCAGAGGTTGCACACTTTACCCACACTATGAAGTTCCCCTTTGATGGCCCGTGCCTCAGCACCGCGACCCTCCTGGATGGACCAGGGTTACTCCAACAAAACCTTTCCACCATTATGATCCTTTCATTGCACCATCAGAATACCCTCGGGCCTTGCCATGGGGGAGAGAAATTGGAGCCGCTGCCACTCCTGGCACTGCCACCCCGTGGCCCTATCCCCGTCGGGATCAATACTTTGAGATCTCAATAACAAACTCATGGCATCCAGACTCCCACAAGTTAGGCACCGGCACCACAGAGGCACCCCTCTTAACCTTCCCACAGAGATGCTACCATAAAAAGGACATAACGGTGTACTAAGTTAGGGCCTCCCCATAAAAAAGATGAGTGTGGTTGCACTAAATATAGTTTGGTTCGGTGGCACTATGACTCGATCCAGCCGATGGAGGAAGTTGTTATTATTAAGTTCCATTCTTTATCATTACAACAAGTAATATTCCATCTGTCACCTGCTCATGTTAGTAATATTCACGATAAAGAAAAGTGCAACAATATGAAAGCATAACAACCAATCTCCATATTAGCATCACATACGAGTCATTAGTGTAGTAATATCTAACTGACAAGCTGGGGATCAAAGTATGTAAAGCAACCAGCTTCCAGGAACCACGACCTTCTCCATTGCTTCGGTCAGCAATATTGTGCGAGGAGATGAGGCCGGGTGACCGGGGTTGGTTGTAGTTTTATTTGACCACCGATCTTGTTTAGGAAATTTATTAGTTTTTAACTGGCAAGCCGGGGATCAAACTATGTAAAGCAACCAGCTACCGAGAACCACAACCTTCTCCATTGCTTAAGTCCGCAATATTGTGTGAGGAGATGAGGCCGGGTGACCGGGGTTGGTTGCAGTCTTATTTGATCACCGGTCTCGTTTAGCAAGTTCGGTTGTTACAAGTTTTAGTTGCTAGGCTATGTTGGACGGTACCTGCAAAGGTTAGTGAGTATTGCCAACAACACATTCAAGCAAATATAGGCACATCCATACATATACATATACATGCACATACACCAGGCAGATACATGTCTGTAGCTATCAACATCCAAGAACAACATAGAAGCCATGATTTATGACATATATCAGATGGTTGGCTTGCCTTGGGGTAAAAGAATTCTCTGGAACGAAGTGCAATGGCCTTGCGGAAGGATTTGTCGGAACCGACTTCTCCGAAAAAGCCTATAAGAGGGGAATGACAAAAAGTGTCATTTTCAACATGTGCAAACATTATTAAAGTGACACCATTGGAACGGGCTCTTCGAATCGAGAATGTGGGCTTTGGAATCACCTGAATCGGAGTCACGGTTAAAAAGTTATTGATGTTTTTTCTGCCAGGGACCTTTCTATAAAATATTTATTTACATCTGGGTCCTAAACAGAATTCCTGCGAAAATGATTGAAGTGCACTGTTGCTTTGGGCCGGCTCGGACTGATTCTCCAGATCTGGGCTGAGGCTACTAGGCCTATAGCGCCTTTTCAGGGAATACGTCTTCCCGAACAGAAAATGCATTCAGCTGAAGTGATCGAAAGTATGTCTAGAGGGAGGGTGATTAGACTACTTGACCAAATAAAAATCTATCATTTTCCCAATTTTAGTTGTGGGCAGATTTTAGCAAGTACACAAGTCAAGTAACACCCTACACATGCAATTCTAAGAGTGTGGCAGCGGAAAGTAAGCAATTGCAAATGTAAGTAAAGGAGGGGATCGGAGATTTCAAACGCAATGAAGACACGATGATTTTTGGCGTGGTTCCGATAGGTGGTGCTATCGTACGTCCACGTTGATGGAGACTTCAACCCACGAAGGGTAACGGCTGCGCGAGTCCACGAAGGGCTCCACCCACGAAGGGTCCACGAAGAAGCAACCTTGTCTATTCCACCATGGCTTACGTCCACGAAGGACTAGCCTCACTCGGGTAGATCTTCACGAAGTAGGCGATCTCCTTGCCCTTACAAACTTCTTGGTTCAACTCCACATCATGTCGGAGGCTCCCAAGCGACACCTAACCAATCTAGGAGACACCACTCTCCAAAAGGTAATAGACGGTGTGTTGTTGATGAACTCCTTGCTCTTGTGCTTCAAATGATAGTCTCCCCAACACTCAACTCTCTCTCACAGATTTGGCTATGGTGGAAGAAGGATTTGAGTGGAAAGCAACTTGGGAAGGCTAGAAATCAAGGTTCAAATGGTAGGAATGGAATCTCTTGATCTCAACACATGAGTAGGTGGTTCTCTTTCAGAAAATGTATGATGGAAGTGTAGGCACGTTCTGATGGCTCTCCTCATTGAGGAAGAGGGGGTGGAGGGATATATATAGCCTCCACACAAAATCCAACCGTTACACACTTTTGACCCAACTCGGTGGCACCGATCAGAAATCTCGGTGGCACCGACCTGTGTAAAAGATATGAACGTTAGGAATCTCGGTGGGGCCGACTGGAACAACTCGGATGGACCGATGTGCAATGGTTAGGGCAAACCTCGTCTCGGTGGCACCGATTGCATCAACTCGGTGGGACCGAAGTGAAGCAATAAGGCAACAGAGAGTTGGCAAGCCATCTCGGTGGTACCGATTGCAATTCTCGGTGGGACCGAAATAATTGCAACAAGTAACAGAGAGTTGGCAAGGCCATCTCGGTGGGACCGAGATCCATATCGGTGGATCTGATTTGTTAGGGTTTTGGCAGTGGCTAAGTCCAAATGAACTCGGTGGCTCCAGATAGGAAATTTTGGTGAGGCCGAGTTGGAAAGTAGGTTTTGAAAGTGGTTGAGGGTTTTGGAGCACTGTCACTAAGCACTTGAGCAAAAAGACCATTAAGCAACACTGCATCCCCTTTTAATAGTATTGGCTTTCCTATGGACTCAATGTGATCTTGGATCACTTAACAAAAATGTAGAGTCTTGAGCTTTTGCCAATCCATATCCTTAGCATTTTGAGGGGTCCACATCTCTAGTCCTTGCCATGCCAATCATTGAACATCCTGAAATATTTAACTTGAATGGACATTAGTTCAATGAGATATATGTTGTTATGAATTACCAAAACCACCCGGGGATTAGTTGCACTTTCAATCTCCCCCTTTTTGGTAATTGATGACAACATATAGATCAAAGCTTCGATAAATGATTAAATGAATGAAGTACATCGTCGCTTTGAGAAGTATGTGATAAGCAAGAGCTCCCCCTAAATTTGTGCATTATTAAAAATTTGCGTTTGAATGCAAATGCACAATCGATTAGGATCATGGGTCACTCTTCCATGTCACATACAACTTGGTGGAGCGCGCAAAATGATATGAATGGAATAGTTAGCACTCATCACCAAAAACACAAGTGAATGATCATACAAAGATAATGATAAGGATAAGCATTAAGCATCACATGAAGCATAGTATGATCAATCACACACAAAGTATCTCACAGGCACATAGTATCTCACAAGCACATCAAACCAAAGTAGCAAAAACCAAATAGTAGCAAAAACTCAAGAAAAAACAACGAGCAAAAGCGAGACACTCTCTCTCGAAGCCTAATGATCTATACAAATTCTCCCCCTTTGGCAACAAGTACCAAAAAGTTCGAATAGGTATAGAGCTATACGTCTCTCTAGGCACGATCCTCGGCAGCTCCTGAAGGTGATCTCTGGCTGGCAGCTCTGGTGTGCGTAGATGACGTTGAGAGAAATGCATCTGCGAAGGCTTCAGCTGACGTCCGCTGGGCTGGTGGAGTAGAAACTGGAGGTGGCACTGTAGCAACAGCAGCAGGTGCAGAAACTGTAGTCCTCGTATCTGCATCAGGCACTGCAGCAGACCTGGGTGCCCTAGGCACTGTCTAGAACCTGTCAGTCGTTGGTCTGTCATCTCCACTGTCCTCAGCAGCAGCTCTGGCTGTGTCAACATCATCTCTGAGTTTCTCCACAATAGTCTGAACCTCTGTGATCTTCACATCAAGATCATAAATCTTGGACTCGACTATCCGCTCTAGGCTCGCCTGGTTCTTGGTGAGGTTGGCCAGACTTCGCTCAATCCTCGGGATGGCTTCCAGCAGATAAGTCATTTGATCATTCTTGGACTTGAGGTTAGCAATAGGTGCATTGGGATCAGAGGCCTTCTGGGCTTCTTTTGCTGCTGCAGCTGCCCGAATCTTCTCTTGAACTTGGGCAGATGTAGGGTGTGAAGGGTCCATCACCACTACATTGTCCTCGAACTCTGGACGCAATGGGAGATGCTCGCGATCAAGTAGATATGTGCTCATTCCAACTTTGGAGTTGATGAGCATCTGAATGTGTGGAGCATGTCCACAAGATCTCTTCTGGTCAACTGCGGTTCTCTTGATTGTTTCAACAATAAGGCTCATAACTTTGAACTTCTGCGGTGTGTCAAACAAGTGTAGCAGGTTGATGGAGTGGCCACGTATCATCTTGTCATCTCCAGACTTGGGTAACAGAGTGTACCTCAAGATTGTATTCGTGGTGGCCAAACCAGGCAGTAAGTGCTTCACAGAACCAAGCTTGTGAGTCTCGATGTCTTTCTCTGGAATTGCTGTGTACATATTAGCCATGGAATTGTGGTCCATCTTGAGCTTGGCATATATATCAATATCATCTTCTTCTTCCTTTGGAGCTTCAAGAAGATCATCCCACTCAGAGATGGTTGACTGGTATTTGGATCCCTCAGTCATCCACACAATTCTGCCATCTGGATAAAAGTGTGCAATGGAGTAGAATTGCATAATCATCTCATCATTCCACTTGGTAAGCTTCTTCCCAACAAAATCATCAACACCTGCAATTCTGAAGTTCTCATGAACATGGGGGAAGTAGTCTTCATTTGCATCAATGTACTTCCAATCCACCCACTTCATATCACTGACAATAGGCTTCTTGTCAAGCAGCACAGTTTCATAGAAATCATGTTGCTCTCTGGTGTGGAAGCGGTAATCACAAGCAGTCCTCCTCCTTGCAGAATATGGATCAGTCAATCTCCACTGACGCAATCCTTTGTCCTTTCTGGGCATCATGTTCTCTGCAACTGGATGAGCATTATCATGATCTGGAACCTTTGGCTTCAACTTCCTGAGCACTAGTGGCTCTTCATCAGCATCAACTTCAGGCACTGGGGCCTTGTTCTTCTCAGCAGCAGGAATGTTTCTTGTAGATCTCTTGGGTGCTGGAGCTTTGGGCTTGGACTTGGTGGGGGCGGTAGACCTCATAGCATCAGACATGAGCTTCTGAGTCTTGGCAGGAGGTGCATCAGCTGCTGGTTCCTCCTCATCATCATCAATCATGGAGGGTTTGCCCACAACATAAGCAGTTGTTTTCCTTGCCCTCTTCTTCTTCTTTCCTGCAGCTGCTGTCTCTGAGTCACTTGACTCCTCAAGTGTAAATGTCATGCTCTTCCTTGTAACTTTCTTCACAGCAGATTTGTCCTTGGCAGCAGGTCTTGTGCTAGCAGTTCTGCCATACTCCTTAGCAATCACTTTTTTCTTCTTTGATGTGGCCTCACTAGCTACAAAATCCTCATCCTCATCATCTGAGGTTCTCTTCTTCCTAGTTTTGGTGGCTGCTTTTGGAAGATCGGGAGAACCTCTCTCTCCTTCATAAAAACTTTCCTCGGGACTTGATCCTTCACTGAGATCTGCATGCTGTTCTGACATATTCTGACTATCACTTGCATCTGACATCTTGCAAAGCTGACCCTGTGAATAGATGGGTATGGGCAGAGTAGATGAGTCATCACAAAAAGCATATATTTTTCAAGAAATTCGAGTTCAAATCTTAGTTTCAAGTTTTCACAGAAGGCATTTCGGATCCACCGAGTTGATCATCTCGGTGATACCGAAGCACTTAACAGAAACATAACACTCCATTTCGGTCAGACCGAGATGTGGTTCGGTGTCTCCAAGATGCTAGGGTTTCACTGAGACTTTACTTTCGATCTCACCAATTCGTACAACTCGGTGGCACCGAGACGTACTAGTGCAATGGCCAGGGCCAAATCGGTGACTCCGAAAATCTCAAATCGGTCGGTCCGAAATGCTTTCGGCGGAAACTTAAACCTAAATTTTTTGCTCGAAACTAATCTACGGAATTTGCAGTGTAAAAGGAAGGTTTCAATTCGTGGCAAGAATAATGGCAATCCATCCGTGCATTGAATCAGAATTTGAGCATAGAGGGGGTCGAATCTCACCCTAACTTGGTGGAGATCCTCTACGGTGGCAACGGTGGGGAAGATTCCCATTGACGGCGATGGATTCCGGCGGCGAGGGCGCGCAGGAGACAAGGGCCACGATCCGAAGACCAAGGCGATGGCAGCAACGGGGTGCGGGAACAAAAAGGTTTGAGAAATTTCAATCGTTCGGGCCCGCGGAGTATATATACCCATGTGCTGTCGGTGGCTCCGAGTTGAACAACTCGGTGGCACCGATATGTGTAACTGCAAGCAGTATAGCACATCGGTGGCACCGAAACGGTTCAACTCGGTGACACCGAGATGGAAACCTAGATCAATCAAACTGTTTCGGTGAGTCCGAATAGGAGTGGATTGGTCACGCCGAAACAAATTTGAAGGTTTTGGAGGTTCAGCCCTTTCAGATCGGTGCCTCCGGGTGCTCCTCACCCGGAGGGTCCGAAAATGACTTGTTCAATTTTTGTGATGTAGCAAGAATAGAGTTTGAGACAAGAAAGCATAGATAGCTAGAGAAGGTACTTAAGCATTCTTGTACATCCACTTGGCCAGAAAAACCAAGACAATCAAAACAACAAATGGATGTCCTTGAATGAAGAAAACATGCAAACCAACATGCTCACCCAATAAGATAGTAAATGAAATATGTGTCAAACATGCACAACCAATTCTAGCATCTATCAAGCAATTGGCGATGACTAGGTCATCTATATATGAGTATATTGACTTAGGAGTCAAATGAGAACATTTGATCATAGGTCATACTCATCGTTTAAGCACAAGTGGGGTTGCCACTTTTACATAAAGTATTAATGTGTTCACACCATTAGAGTTGCTTTAGCTCAATTTTTAGAGCAAAGCTCCCCCTAGATGTGATATCCCCCAAAGAGGGATGAACTAACCTTGGGTTTTGTCGATGATGACTTCATGTATATGTTGAAGATGTGGATGCTCAATGTTGATGTAGACCATCAAGAGTTGGGAGCAATCCTTGGAGTTTTGCACTTTCAATACCTACATGGGTTAGTCCCACACAAGGAACATACAAGGATATCTATAGACATAGAGTGAAATACACATATGATGATGTCCATGAATGCATTGAATACCTTGTCCCTTGCCTTAGCAACAAGAGGGTTTGTGACTCCATGAACTAGTGCAAGATGTTGAAGTTGGTTGCACAAGTTCTTGCCATAAATGAATGTGAGTGAAGTTTGTTGGCGGAGTCACCCTCAAGAACTCTCTAGTTCTTTTTCTTTTTGACCCACATCAACTTGATGGGAATCCTTGGAGTTGTAGTAGCACTTGATGAAGTAGAACTTGATGAAGTCTTGGGAACCCACTTGACCAAGGCTTAAGGTGCTTCTTCAAATCAATCAATCTCTTCTTGAAGCTTGTCCTTGCCTTTTAACTTGTGGTCTTGTGGTGGAAGATCATCTTGAGCTTGTGCTCCCTTGAAGGAAGTAGGATCATACTTCTCTTGTTGAGAAACGAACTTCGTCTTGGGGTATTGATCTTCTTCCCACTCAACTCCATTGGCATTGAACTTTCGTTCAAAACCAACACCTTGGTTCTTCCGGTGCCTTCCTTGCTTGCATACAATTTCCTCAAATTGCTTACTCCCGGCAAGGCTCTTGTAGACACCTTTTTCTATAATTCCTTTCAATAGATTGTTTTCTTGCTCAAGTGTAACTTGGCTAAGAGAATCATTAGTGAAATCAATAGAACTACTAAAAGCAACAACATTGGATATAGCATTGTTATTGTTACTACTAGAGGTAGAACCCTTTTTACCCTTGTTACTAGTTTGCTTAGGTTTGACTTGTGGCATAAAGGTAGACAAGAGTAAACGTTTGGCAAGATATGAAGAACTCTTCTTTCGAAGATCATCATTGATAGCTTTAAGAAACTCATGCTCTTGCTCTAAATTTAGCTTCTCGAAGCGTAGCTTCTCATGAGTTCTTAGAAGTTCTCTATGATCCTCTTGAGTTGTTTCATGAGCTAACTTAAGAGCATTTAGTTCTTTAGTTAGACACTCAATCTCCTTCATAGCATTGTCACTCGTTTCCTCTTGACTATCATGATTACTAGCATTTTCATTATAGATCACATCACTAGCCTTATCAATAAGTAAATCATCATCACCAAGCAAATCATCCTTATCACTATTGAAGTCAAAGTATTCGGGGTGTGATACCTTGGGGCCTTTTGCCATGAAGCATCTTCCAATTCCTTCATTTGGTGAGTCAAAGAGATTATAGGAGTTGGATGACACAAGAGCAAGTCCTGCAACACCTTCATCTTGACTATAGTCGGAGTTAGAGTGATAGCTTCTCTCGGAGTGGTTGTCGGAGTCGGAGCCGGAAATCCATTCACCAACATGAGCTTGATGTCTTCTTCTTGTGTAGCTCTTGGATGACTTGTCCTTCCTTTCTGAATCCTTGCTTCTTCGAGAGGGTCTTCGTTCATAACGATCATCTCTACTCCTTCTCTCCTTATGAGGTGATTCATCTCTTCTATGTCTTCCTCTTGGTGATTCGTCTCTTTTCTTGTAGGGAGCCGTACACTCATTGGAATAGTGTCCGGGTTTTCCACAATTGTAACAATTTCGGTCACGACTTGATGATCTTCTCTCATAGTGTCTTGAGCTAGAGCTTCTTTCTTTCCCTTTGTTCTTGTAAAACTTGTTGAATCTTTTCACCATTAGGCTTATCTCTTCATTGGATACTAGCTTGTCACTTGAAGTTGTTGGAGCATCGGTTGAAGCTTTGTAAGCGCCACTTGATTTGTTGTGTAGCTCGTCTTTGTCCTTGAGTGACATTTCATGAGCAACAATCCTTCCAATGACTTCCGTGGGCTTGAGATCTTTGTAATTGGGCATCATTTGGATCAATGTGCAAACGGTATCATATTTTCCATCCAAAGCTCTAAGGATCTTCTTGATGATGAATTTGTCGGTCATCTCTTCACTTCCTAAGCTGGCAATCTCATTTGTGATGAGAGCAAGCCTAGAGTACATTTCGGCGACTCCTTCACCATCCTTCATCTTGAACTTGTCAAGTTGACTTTGAAGCACATCCAACTTAGATTCCTTGACGGACTCGGTACCCTCATGCATATCAACCAAAGTATCCCAAATTTCCTTTGCATTCTCGAGGCGGCTGATTTTGTTGAATTCCTCGGGGCACAAACCGTTGAAGAGAATGTCACAAGCTTGAGCGTTGTATTGCAACATCTTCAATTCTTTCGCGGTTGCTTCACGATCCGGTTCCTTGCCATCCTCAAAGAATTCACCTTGCAAGCCAACACGAACAACAGCCCAAACGGCGGGGTTATGACCAAGAATATGCATTTTCATCTTATGTTTCCAACTAGCAAAGTTTGTACCATCAAAATATGGACCTCGACGGTGATAATTACCCTCACTAGACGCCATACTCTTCTAGGTTATGAAACCAAGGCTATGATCACCAAAGCAATGGAAATCAAAGCTTACGGAGACCAAAGCTCTGATACCACTTGTAGGATCGAAGGTATGTCTAGAGGGGGGGTGATTAGACTACTTGACCAAATAAAAATCTATCCTTTTCCCAATTTTAGTTGTGCGCAGATTTTAGCAAGTACACAAGTCAAGTAACACCCTACACATGCAATTCTAAGAGTGTGGCAGCGGAAAGTAAGCAATTGCACATGTAAGTAAAGGAGGGGATCGGAAATTTCAAACGCAATGAAGACACGATGATTTTTGGCGTGGTTCCGATAGGTGGTGCTATCGTACGTCCACGTTGATGGAGACTTCAACCCACGAAGGGTAACGGCTGCGCGAGTCCACGGAGGGCTCCACCCACGAAGGGTCCACGAAGAAGCAACCTTGTCTATTCCACCATGGCTTACGTCCATGAAGGACTATCCTCACTCGGGTAGATCTTCACGAAGTAGGCGATCTCCTTGCCCTTACAAACTTCTTGATTCAACTCCACATCATGTCGGAGGCTCCCAAGCGACACCTAACCAATCTAGGAGACACCACTCTCTAAAAGGTAATAGACGGTGTGTTGTTGATGAACTCCTTGCTCTTGTGCTTCAAATGATAGTCTCCCCAACACTCAACTCTCTCTCACAGATTTGGCTATGGTGGAAGAAGGGTTTGAGTGGAAAGCAACTTGGGAAGGCTAGAAATCAAGGTTCAAATGGTAGGAATGGAATCTCTTGTTCTCAACACATGAGTAGGTGGTTCTCTTTCAGAAAATGTATGGTGGAAGTGTAGGCACGTTCTGATGGCTCTCCTCACTGAGGAAGAGGGGGTGGAGGGATATATATAGCCTCCACACAAAATCCAACCGTTACACACTTTTGACCCAACTCGGTGGCACCGATCAGAAATCTCGGTGGCACCGACCTGTGCAAAAGATATGAACGTTAGGAATATCGGTGGGACCGACTGGAACAACTCGGATGGACCGATGTGCAATGGTTAGGGCAAACCTCATCTCGGTGGCACCGATTGCATCAACTCGGTGGGACCGAAGTGAAGCAATAAGGCAACAGAGAGTTGGCAAGCCATCTCGGTGGTACCGATTGCAATTCTTGGTGGGACCGAAATAATTGCAACAAGTGACAGAGAGTTGGCAAGGCCATCTCGGTGGGACCGAGATCCATATCGGTGGATCCGATTTGTTAGGGTTTTGGCAGTGACTAAGTCCAAATGAACTCGGTGGCTCCGGATAGGAAATTTCGGTGAGGCCGAGTTGGAAAGTAGGTTTTGAAAGTGGTTGAGGGTTTTGGAGCACTGTCACTAAGCACTTGAGCAAAAAGACCATTAAGCAACATCTCATCCCCTTTTAATAGTATTGGCTTTCCTGTGGACTCAATGTGATCTTGGATCACTTAACAAAAATGTAGAGTCTTGAGCTTTTGCCAATCCATGTCCTTAGCATTTTGAGGGGGTCCACATCTCTAGTCCTTGCCATGCCAATCATTGAACATTCTGAAATATTTAAATTGAATGGACATTAGTTCAATAAGATATATGTTGTTATGAATTATCAAAACCACCCGGGGATTAGTTGCACTTTCAACGCTTCCACTTAAAACCGACGCGGGCCCGGGCCACTCCCTTCTCTGTCTGACGGGTGGGACCGGGGATGGCGTGGATCCCACTGGCCAGCTCTCTCCTCTCCTTATTGAGTAAATGAAATGAAAAATCTACCAACCTTGTGTTGGGGAACGTTGCATGGGAAACAAAAAAATTCATACGCTCACCAAGATCGATCTAGGAGATGAACATCTACGAGAGGAGAGATTGCATCTACATACCCTTGTAGATCGCTAAGCGGAAGCGTTAAGAAATGCGGTTGATGTAGTCGAACGTCTTCGCGATCCAATCACGATCCGTCCCGCGAACTCCCGATCAAGTGCCGAACGGACGGCACCTCCGCGTTCAACACACGTACGGCTTGATGACGCCTTCACCTCCTCGATCCAGCGAGCGATGGTGAAGTAGTAGCTAGAGTCCTCCGGCAGCACGACGGCGTGGCGGTAGTGGTGGTGGAGCAATCTCAGCAGAGCTTCGCTAAGCTACGCGGAGAGAGAGAGGAACTACGAGGGAGAGAGAGGGCAGCGCCGTGGCATAGATGGGTGCGGCTGCCCTCTCTCTACCCCTCTATATATAGGGGGAAGGGAGGGGTGGAGGCGCCCTAGGGTTTCCCCTAGGGGGGCCGGCGGCCACAGATGGGGCGGCCAGGGTTTGGGTGCCCCCCCCCCCAAGGCGCCTTGCCTCCCAAGCATAGGGGGCGGCTGCCCTAGGGGGTGTGCCACCTCCCTGGCCGAGTGGGCTTGGGTGAGGGGAGGCGCCCAGCCCCTTGTGGGCTGGTGTGTCCCATCCCTTGGCCCATGAGGCCCCCCCAACACTTGCCGGGGGCCCCCCGAAACCCTTTTCGGCACTCCGTCGAAAACCCCGGTACCCCCGGAACACTTCCGGGCTCCGATACCCTTCGTCCTATATAGAAATCTTCACCTCCGGACCATTCCGGAGTTCCTCGTCATGTCTGGGATCTCATCCGGGACTCCGAACAACCTTCGGTCACCAACATAATAACTCGACTATACTTATATCGTCACCAAACGTTAAGTGTGTAGACCCTGCGGGTTCGAGAACTATGCAGACATGACCGAGACACCTCCACGGTCAATAACCAATAGCGGGACCTGGATGCCCATATTGGTTCCTACATATTCTACGAAGATTTTTATCGGTCGAACCTCGATGTCAAGGATTCAGTCAATCCCGTATGCAGTTCCCTTTGTTCATCGGTATGTTACTTGCCCGAGATTCGATCGTCGGTATCTCCATACCTAGTTCAATCTCGTTACCGGCAAGTCTCTTTACTCGTTCCGTAATACAAGATCCCGTGGCTAACTCTTTAGTCACATTGCTTGCAAGCTTATTGTGATGCTGTATTACCGAGTGGGCCCTGAGATACCTTTCCGTCATACGGAATGACAAATTCCCAGTCTTGATCCATGCCAACTCAACAGACACTCTCGGAGATACCTGTAGAGCATCTTTATAGTCACCCAGTTACGTTGCGACGTTTGATACACACAAGGTACTCCTCCGGTGTCAGTGAGTTGCATGATCTCATGGTCATAGGAACAGATACTTGACATGCGAAAACGATAGCAATAAACTTGACACGATCATATGCTACGTTCATAGTTTGGGTCTTGTCCATCACATCATTCTCCTAATGATGTGATCCCGTTATCAAATGACAACTCATGTCTATGACCAGGAAACCATGGCCATCTTTGATCAACGAGCTAGTCTGCTAGAGGCTCACTAGGGACATCTTGTTGTCTATGTATCCACACATGTATTTGTGTTTCCAAACCAACACAATTATAGCATGGATAATAAACGATTATCATGAACAAGGAAGTATAATAATAACCATTTTATTATTGCCTCTAGGGCATATTTCCAACAGTCTCCCACTTGCACTAGAGTCAATAATCTAGCATTACATGGTTATGAATCTAACACCCATAGAGTTCTGGTGTTGATCATGTTTTGCCCGTGGAAGAGGTTTAGTCAACGGATCTGCAACATTCAGATCCGTGTGCACTTTGCAAATGTTTATGTCCTCCTCCTTGATCGCATCGCGGATGGAATTGAAGCGTCACTTTATGTGTCTGGTCCTCTTGTGAAACCTTGGTTCCTTGGCTAGAGCAATGGCACCAGTGTTGTCACAGAACAGAGTCATCGGGTCCAGTGCACTGGGCACAACTCCAAGATCTGTCATGAACTGCTTCATCCAGACACCTTCCTTCGCTGCCTCCGAGGCAGCTATGTACTCCGCTTCGCATGTAGAATCAGCTACCACGCTTTGCTTGGAACTGCACCAGCTTACCGCTCCCCCATTCAGAATATATACGTATCCGGTTTGAGACTTAGAGTCATCCGGATCAGTGTCAAAGCTTGCATCGACGTAACCCTTTACGACGAGCTCTTGATCACCTCCATAAACGAGAAACATTTCCTTAGTCCTTTTCAGGTACTTAAGGATATTCTTGACCGCTGTCCAGTGTTCCACTCCTGAATCACTTTGAAACCTTCTGGCCATACTTATGGCAAGGCTGACATCTGGTCTTGTGCACAGCATCGCATACATGATAGAGCCTATGGCAGAAGCATAGGGGATGACACTCATCTTTTCTCTATCCTCTGTAGTCGCTGGGCATTGAGTCTTACTCAACTTCACACCTTGCAAAACAGGCAAGAACCCCTTCTTGGACTGATCCATTTTGAACTTCTTCTTGGACCGGCGGCCACAGATGGGGGCGGCCAGGGTTTGGGTGCCCCCCCCCCAAGGCGCCTTGCCTCCCAAGCATAGGGGGCGGCTGCCCTAGGGGGTGTGCCACCTCCCTGGCCGAGTGGGCTTGGGTGAGGGGAGGCGCCCAGCCCCTTGTGGGCTGGTGTGTCCCCTCCCTTGGCCCATGAGGCCCCCCCAACACTTGCCGGGGGGCCCCCGAAACCCTTTTCGGCACTCCGTCGAAAACCCCGGTACCCCCGGAACACTTCCGGACTCCGATACCCTTCGTCCTATATATCAATCTTCATCTCTGGACCATTCCGGAGTTCCTCGTCATGTCCGGGATCTCATCCGGGACTCCGAACAACCTTCGGTCACCAACATAATAACTCGACTGTACTTATATCGTCACCAAACGTTAAGTGTGTAGACCCTACGGGTTCGAGAACTATGCAGACATGACCGAGACACCTCCACGGTCAATAACCAATAGCGGGACCTGGATGCCCATATTGGTTCCTACATATTCTACGAAGATCTTTATCGGTCGAACCTCGATGTCAAGGATTCAGTCAATCCCGTATGCAGTTCCCTTTGTTCATCGGTATGTTACTTGCCCGAGATTCGATCGTCGGTATCTCCATACCTAGTTCAATCTCGTTACCGGCAAGTCTCTTTACTCGTTCCGTAATACAAGATCCCGTGGCTAACTCTTTAGTCACATTGCTTGCAAGCTTATTGTGATGTTGTATTACCGAGTGGGCCCTGAGATACATTTCCGTCATACGGAATGACAAATTCCCAGTCTTGATCCATGCCAACTCAACAGACACTCTCGGAGATACCTGTAGAGCATCTTTATAGTCACCCAGTTACGTTGCGGCGTTTGATACACACAAGGTACTCCTCCGGTGTCAGTGAGTTGCATGATCTCATGGTCATAGGAACAGATACTTGACATGCGAAAACGATAGCAATAAACTTGACACGATCATATGCTACGTTCATAGTTTGGGTCTTGTCCATCACATCATTCTCCTAATGATGTGATCCCGTTATCAAATAATAACTCATGTCTATGACCAGGAAACCATGGCCATCTTTGATCAACGAGCTAGTCCGCTAGAGGCTCACTAGGGACATCTTGTTGTCTACGTATCCACACATGTATTTGTGTTTCCAAACCAACACAATTATAGCATGGATAATAAACGATTATCATGAATAAGGAAGTATAATAATAACCATTTTATTATTGCCTCTAGGGCATATTTCCAACACCTTGCACACAAGGTCAAATGTAGAACCGGAATGTATGCTCTCCTTATGTGCAGCCCAGGATCTCCAAGACCTATAAACACATGGTACAAAACATCCACTAGCCATTACAAACACTACCCTCTCGTTAGGGTTTTATCCTCGCGCCGCCTCTCGCGACGTCGAGACTCCCTTCCCTCCGTCTCCGTTCTAACGCTAGCGCGGCACTCGGGCTTATTCAGGGGCGACCTTTGTGTCGCTGCCCGGCCTTGGTGGGGCTCGTGCGGGGGGTGTAGACGGTTGGGTTCTCCTGGTTTCGTTGTAGGGCGAGCTAGGGTTGTGACGTGATGAGTTCTTCGGCATCGGGATCAGGAGATCCTGGGAAACATGACCTGGATGAGATGATGAAGCGACTCGGGATCAGGGAGGAGGACCTAGACGATGTCGTTTTTGAGGAGGAGGAACCGCCGCCGACAGAATCTGCTCGCTGGCTTGCGATTCTGCGTCTGCACATGGAGAAAGAATATAGTGAGTTCTGGTTTTACAAAAATATGAGAACTGCTTGGGTTTGTGCTAAAGAGGTTAAGTTCAGATCATTAGGCTCAAATCTCTATAATGTTCAATTTTCATGTCTTGGGGACTGGGATAAAGTGGAGGACCGTGGACTTTCCGCGGTTGCCCTGTTATTTCGGCGCCTTATGATGGATTCACCAAGCCATCATTGATCGAACTCTGGAAATTCAAAATTTGGATTTAGATCCATGATCTTTCATATGGTTTTAGTTCGATGGTCAGATCCCTTGCGGGCAAAGGAGGCAAGCTAGACACTGCTGATGTGGATTCAGATGAGTTTTCTGGAAATTTTTATAGAGCAAGAGTGTTGATTGATGTGCGCGAGCCCCTTCGGAATCATGTTTCTATGGTAAAGAACCTTAAGAGGCAATTTTTTCTTGTAAAGTATGAGCGTTTACCAGATTGGTGTGCAGTTTGTGGCATGATAGGTCATCTTCATACTGAACACGGTGATGGGGTGCACCCTCCGTCAGTTCTGATTTTCAAGGACCTGCGAGCTTCGTGGAGTAGACGATCAGGTGGTCGTGCACGAGGCAGAGGCAGGCGAGGTACAGGAGCTGGTTGAAGGGGGGGTCGCTACTCTCAGAGTGACCCTTTCTATGATGATTTTTCTATGGATGATGATCATCCAAATGAGTTTACTGATGGCGTTGGAACGGACCAGTACGATGATCTGGATGAGGAGGAGCTCCTCCGTCCGTTGGAAGCAGTAAGAGAGAAAAAAGCTGCACTAAGTAAGGCTGCTCTGGTTGTTCACGGAGAGAATAATGCAAGTTCGGCTGCCGACCTTGACATGAATGATGCTGAACAAAAAAGAAAGAGGGAGTTACTTGCTTTGCCGGCTCCTGATGGAGGTGGCAGTACGAGTGGTGCGCTGTACAGTCTGCTGTTGTAGCTGCACCGAAAGGAAGCAATTCACAGGCCACTACTCCGAAGAGGGATCCAAAAAAGGCCAAGACGGGAGAGAACAGCTCAAAAGGAAACGATCGCTTGGCGGGCACTAGTTCGGAGTTCCGCCGGAGGTGCCCCGGGGGGGGGGGCTCCCGGACAGTTCGTGACTTGGGGACTATGGTGAAGTCGCATTCCCCCACTTTGGTATTCTTGTGTGAGACCTGCCAATCAAAGGCTAGAATGAAGAGGTACCGTTCAAGATTGGGTTTGAAAGGCTTTGAAGGTGTTGATAGTGAAGGTAATAGTGGAGGCTTGCCTCTTTATTGGCATGAATCGTTGAGTGTGGATACTGTCTTTTCAAGCCAAAGAGCTATTGATGTGCATATTCAAGCTGGACCGAGTGAACCTAAGTGGCGTTTGACGTGTGTTTATGGGGAACCTAGAGTGGAAAATCGTCACAATATGTGGTCTCTCCTGCAAGGTTTGAGTGTAAATTCAGATTTGCCATGGCTAGTTGTGGGTGATTTTAATGAGTGTATGTGGGACTTTGAGCATTTTTCATTGACACCAAGACCGGCTGGGCAAATGCGAGCTTTTCATGATTGTCCTGAGATTTGCAACCTTGCCGACTTGGGATTTTGTGGGGTACCTCATACGTACGATAATATGAGAGGAGGACCTGCAAATGTAAAGGTTCGTTTGGATAGAGCAGTAGCAGGCATGGCCTGGCGGAATGTGTTTGAAAATACTTACGTTCGTCACCTAACATCCCCATGTTCGGATCATGTTCCATTGCATGTTGCATGTGATGTGTCGGAAGATCGGCGCGTAAAACCAAGACTGAGGCAATACGAGATTATGTGGGAGCGTGACCCTTCTTTACAGGAAGTCATTGCACAGGCTTGGGCGGATGCAGGCTCAAAGGCCACCCTAGGTGACGTGCATGCTGCCCTACGAGGCACTATGCGCAAGTTATGTAACTGGAGTAAAACAAAATTTGGCCTGGTTACAAAAGAGATTGAGAAAACTTGCAGGAAGAACTTATGCTTATGAACGCAGATAGAATGGAAATACGACGGGTTACTGACAAGATGAATGAGCTGCTATACAGAGAGGAGCTTATGTAGTTGCAACGATCACGTATTACTTGGCTGAAAGATGGTGACAGAAACACAAAATATTTTCAGTTCAAATCAGTTTGGAGGGCCAGGAAAAATAGAATCAAGAAACTTGTGGATGTTAATGGCAACACGTTCACTGAGAGCAAGGAGATGGGGGCGGCGGCTATAAGCTATTTTGTGGACATTTTCTCCGCTGACCCAAGCAGGGCCGGGCCCATAGTTGTGCGAAGTGTGCGGCCCGCACAGGGCCCATAAATTTTGGGGGCCCCAAATTTTTATACAGGCCTAGTATGTATTTCTAAGAAAAATGATTTCCTGAGCGCTGGGCCTTGCATGGCGCTGGGGTTGGGCCGCTGGCGGTCCAGGGGCGAGCCAGGCCGCTGCTAGATGCCTCGATCGATCGGGATCGTCACACCTAAAAAAAAGTGGATCGTCGGGTGTTCTTTTTTTTTTTTTTGAGGAAAAGAAAAAAACACCAGGAATAATCTATCGCGTCGGGTGTTGGTAGTTGCTACAGGCCTACAGCCTACACGCTACAGGAGCTAGGAGGATCGATCGGCGACAGTTTTCAGGCCGCACTGCTCCTCGATTGGAAACGGAATCGTTCGATCCGATCGATCGGCGATCGCGACAGCCGACAGGTTCATACTCCACAGCGCTGGCGACGGGCGACACGGCCACACGAGCACACGGCGACAGTTCCAGCCTTACTGGCGAGTGTGCTTCACAGCGATAGCTCTCACGGCTTCCGTCCTTCGAGTGCTTCACGGCTTCCCTGTCTGCCGCTGGCTGGCGAGTCCTCTTTGCTGATTAACTTCGGCTCCTACTCCTAATTCCTAATTTTCTAATTAATTTTTGGCAGGAATTGTTAGAGATCGGTTTTTACCTCCTCAATTAAAGATCACGGTATAGCAGTTTAACCGGGCAGGACACGAGACTAGATGAGTTAGACTGTTCGTCTAATTGCCAAACATTGACGCATAATCTCCAATTAATATCTGCTGCCGTATCACTTCAATTTTATTTTATTCATCCTTTGTATCTTGTGTTTCAATAATTCAGATTTGAGTCATCATGCGGAAACATTGTTCCTACAAGCGCAAGAGATAGGGCCCCATTTTTTAGTTTCACAAAGGACCCAAGTCTAGATATCAATCCCTTGGTGGGCGATGCAACAAATGATGCTCTTTGTGCTGAATTTTCGGATAAGGAAATTGCGGATGCTATGTTCCAGATAGGACCGCTAAAGGCGCCGGGGCCGGATGGCTTCCCGGCGCGCTTTTTTCAGCGCAATTGGGCCACGGTTAAGGAGATCATTGTTGCTTCGGTGAAGGAATTTTTTCATACAGGTATAATGCCACCCGGGGTAAATAACACGGTCATTGTGAGGATCCCAAAAATTCCAAATCCGGTTAAAATTACAGATTTATAAAGTAGTGGCTAAGTGTCTTGTCAATAGGCTAAGACCAGTTCTTGATGATATTATTTCACCTTCTCAAAGTGCTTTTATACCGGGGCGTATGATCACTGACAATATTGATAGCTTCGGAATGCATCCATCATATAAAGCAAGAGAAGGATCCTACAAGGAGTTTCTGCGCTTATAAGCTTGATCTCTCAAAAGCTTATGATAGGGTTGACTGGAGATACCTTAAGCAAATGATGAAAAAGCTTGGCTTCGCTCATCGTTGGGTCCACTGGATAATGTCGTGCGTGACCTCGGTGAGATACTCTGTGAAATTTAATGGAGCCATCTTGGATTCTTTTGCACCGTCACATGGGCTACGGCAAGGTGATCCATTATCCCATTATTTATTTTTGTTTGTTGCTGACGGTCTTTCTGCTCTCATTAGTAAAGGCATCGACTCTGGAGATATTTCCCCATTGAGAATCACTAGAAGGGCACCGGATATTTCACATTTATTATTTGCCGATGATACTCTGTTATTCTTCAAAGCAAATTTACAAGAGGCAACTAATGTCAAAAACATCTTGAATACATATGGACAAGCTACTGGACAGTTGCTAAATCCCTCAAAGTGCTCTCTCCTGCTTGGAAGCTCTTGTCCAGAGACCATTATTGATGCTGTGAAGTTGCAACTACAAGTCACATCTGTAGGCTTTGAGGAAAAGTATTTGGGACTACCCACCTCATATGGAAGAATGGCCAAAAGGGCAAGGTGGTCTTGGTCTCAAGGATTTTCCGGTTGTTCAATCAAGCCTTGCTTGCCCGGCAAGCGTGGCACATCCTAACATGTCCAAACAGTTTGTGTGCCAGGCTGCTCAAAGCCAAGTACTTCCCTAACGGGAGACTTGAGGACACGGTTTTTTTGGGTAATCCTTGGTCCACTTTTGGCAGGCGATCAGTCATGGCTTGGAACTTTTGAAGAAGGGTCTAGTATGGAGGATAGCAAATGGACAGAATGTACACATATGGCGTGACCGTTGGGTGGTTTGATTTCAGTTAGTAAAGGAAGATGCCGCTTCAAATGGGTTTCAGAACTGCTGGACTATAATGGTCGCTGGTATATGAACAAGCTTGGGATGTTGTGCTTACCAGCTGACATACATGAAATTTGTAAGATGAGGCCTTCTCCTCGGTTGGTTTAGCCTGGGCCCCTGAAAAGAAGGGAGTGCCCATCGAAAAGCATGCATGGGAAGAGAGTAGCCGTCCGTCCAGCGGGCCAGCGTGACGGATGGAAATGCATTTGGTCCTGCCCGGTTGATCCGAAAGTTGGATCTTTTGCTACAAATTCTGTGTCCACTTGGTGCAACATGAAAAGACGGCACTTGGAGGTCTTTTTGTTCCTGCACTAATGCAAAGAAACTAGAGTGGCATGCAATGTCTCGGGAAGGGGAGCTGCTGGAGTTAAGGACGAGGATTCAACCAACCAATCTCCTGTGATGACTGGTTTGTGCAACTTATCTGTGACCTTCCTTGATGAATCTGGTCGAGCACGCCTAATGATGCTGTTATGGCATGGCGTCGGTGCCTACTTTTCAAATTGTCAGAGGCTATGAGATCCACTTTCTTTTGGAAAGGACAAGGGAGAGGCCAGCATTTCAACTGAGGATGATTGCAATTTCTCAAAATGGTGCTAGTAAACAAGTGCGGGTAAAGGAAGCCGGACAAGAGGAGGGAGGGGGTGTAGAAGATGTCACCACCGAATGTCGGCGGGTGCAGGTAAAGGAAGACAGTTGTTGCAGCCTTGCAGAATCAACTGATCTAAAAAAAAAAAGAAATTCAAGCTACTCAAGATTAGGCGGTGCCTGAGCACAGCACGCTGTTCCAATCTTTTTTATTCTTGGGAATGAATCAATACAAAGGACGCCCTTCCTATTAATTAAGGATTACAAAAACAAACCCTAGACCTAAACTCTCTCTCTCTCTCTCTCACATAGAATACAGGCTACATAAAGACTTTCAATGTTGCTGCTGGGGTTGCCAGTGGAGTGCAACAGCAAAACCCCAAAAAAGCCCACTGGAACCAGCCAATACAAATTTTGACTCGACCGACCGCAACATCCTCCTATAACCTAAAAGGCAAGCACCCGCGCCGCCTTTTTCGACTCTGACAAAAACAGACTTCCTATCGTCGCAATTCAATTCTTACTGCTCGACTCAGTCGCGCTACACTTTGAGCAGACCTGTATAACCAGATGACAGTATACAACACCAGCCAACCAACCAACCCAGGCAGGCAGAATCAACCAATCAATCGCATCATCATATAGGAAACCACACAATGTGCTACACGCTGGACACCTGACCGACCGACGACTTTGCCCAATCTCATGCCCTTCCCTCCTTTTCTGATGTTCGACTCCGGTGGTGGTGGTATAGCGAGTAACAGTGGCGCGGGTCTCTCAGCGCCCGTCAGACCCCGTATCTCGCTAATCTCTGCACCACTGCTGGTTCCAGTGTCGACATGCACTGTTCCCAGCCGGCAGCTCCGAGCATCTAGGAGGAAAGAAAGATCGCCGTCAGTTTCTTGCATACAGCATACACAAACTGAAACGACAACGACAAAAAAGGCTCCGCTGTTTTTTACCTGCTTGTAGCCATTCAAAATCTGGGACACTTCATTGTGCAAACCTTCGCTTTTTATCTCCTGTCCACAGAAAAAAGTGAGCTCAGACGCGATACTATACACCATCGTATACAGACCAAGCAGAAACTGCAACTTACATTCCAACTTGCACAGGCCTGGCATACGTGAGCTAGTGAGCTCACAGCCCCTGTGGGGTTTGCTGCCACCTAGTAGTGCACACACAAGAAATTTTGTTGTAAGTGATCATTCGCAGCTATGAAGAATTTAATGGCAAGCATTAAGTGAATGGCTTAGAGTTTACCATTGCGCATAGACCATGGAACGCATCCTCTTTCTCGAAATCATCTCTTATCCTGTGCAAGAAAGAAAAATCACTCCAATAATCATTGCATGAAAGCATAAAGAAAAAACATGTGCCACATCTCATGTGCGGTCAAGCTACAAACAAAAAATGGCTATAGCATAAAAGTTCCAGAAAGAAAAAGGAATGCTCACATGCACAAGGCATTGCACCAGGCTTGCATGAAATGCTCCATATGAGGGGCCACAATGTCTGGACAGACCCATGAAAGCCTCCCGAGAGTGATTGCACTATTTTCAATGAGTGACTTATTCAAGCTCTGTAAATGGCACGACACACAACACACTTAGTTGAAATGATCAGTCGCCTAGAGAACATGATGGGGAAAAAAGCAATCACCTCTGGGGTTGTTAGAATAGGAACCAAGCATGAAACAACACTGATCACCACAGGTGAAATTTCTTTGCCGATCTGCCAAGGAATAGTCAGTTAGACATGGAAGAAATTTTACAATAATAACGAGCACTAGTATGACTGGCTTTCAGGCACAAAACAGAGAGCACCCACTGCCCATAACTTATACAGATAGAGTTTTGAAATTGCTATGGGGCAAGTGCCAATACATGTCAAAAGACTGGAGCTACAAGTAGTAAAGGAACATGCTGACAAACTAGTCAAGCCACACGCAATAATTATAGATCTCCAGTAAAAAGGACCATGTACAATATCACATGGTATTGCTAAAGTGGCACGAACCTTGATTGCTAATTCTCCAATGGCCCAACAAGCATTGTTAGCAACTGACACAGCATCCTTCACAGATTGCGGGGTCTAGATCAAAGGATTAATGTGAGGAACAAATGGAGATCAGATAAATAATACTGGACCACAAAGAACATATGCACTTACCAATTGCTTTGCTGCAGCATTAAGGAATTCTTGGAGGCGTGGATGAAGATGTATAGGGCAGACCTATATACCAAAAGGTGTTATAGGCTCAAAATTTCATAGCGATAACAAAGATCAGTTTAGGAGCTTTGCAACCAACCCTAGAAATGTCACCGAGAAGGGCCAGAGCACTTTGTCGAACATCTGGTGCCTCATCCACGCAGCATTGCAGAAGTAGATCTCTCAAGTTGCTTTGCGCAACCTAAAACAAAGATAAAGATAGCTTGCCCAATAAGAAAGTCTTCCTGGTATGATAAATTTAGTAGCCAAACTCACATCAGTACTGTGTAAGGGGTATATGAACCTTAACGAGTGTGTATTTTAGCATATTACGAAGAACATGTACTACATGATACTAATAAATTTAACTTTGTTTTCGCCATATGTTGCCAGCACATGCAACCCCCTCAAATTACTGAGGTAGTTCAACGTTGAGAACTTAAGGCAGGCAAAGTGAATATCATTGATGGGAGAGTTGAATTTACCAGGCTTTCGATACCGCCGCCAAGTCCTTCTGTAAGTCCAGACAACAGGTCCAGTGCACAGACAATGAATTCCTTGTCATATAACGCACCAGCTGCAGCAGGATCAACCTGCATGTAGAAAGGAGATATCCCTCAAGCAACAGAATGGCATGAGCTTGTCTCTGATGTAATTAAACCATATAGCATACTCCAGCAAAGATTGATGTCAAATTGGCAAACAGATTAATTTTTACGTTGGCATAATCCAGGGTACTTAAAAGATCAGAGTACCAGAAACCAAGCCAACAGAAGAAGAAAAATCTCTATGCTTAACAAGACAAAACTTAAGACCGGAACTGTTCACAGAATGTGTCTCTAACTAGGAGCAACTTCATCAAGTGTCTTCTATATCAACAAGAATGACAAAGATAGATTATGTATGCGGTTTTCACCAATTCGTACTAATACAAGAAGAAAGGTATAGGCTGGAAAGATACTACTTGATATCACATTATTTATTCCTCTTCCATAAGTGGACCAAAACACACACATTAAGCATTCAGTGCTAAACACTGCATCATTAAGGCCTCAATTAAGACAACAAAAACTTGTTTGTTAGAGCATGGGAATGTGTTTGTGCCTTTTTTGTTAGACTTCATGTACAGATCAAAGTCGATATCTAAGTTAAATCTAGCCTTAAAGGGGGGAGGGGGGGATTGTGCAGACCTTTGCCAACTGCTGGGTTTGGATAAGACTGATGCACCTCACAAACACTGGCTCAGCAAACTGAGAAAATCCTGGTCCCAGTGCCTGAAAGGAAAAGGTTCATAGGAATTCCCAATGTTATTTTGAGTAGAATAAGACGGGATTGAACAGAGGTTATTTAATAGCCACTCATCATGTCCTAACCCACAATGTAGTGCTAAGTAATTCTGCTTTAGTAGAAACAGAACTAAATCAGCAAACCAATTGGTGCAGGAATTGTATAGAATGACAGACATATGAGGAAAAAAAATGACATTCTTGTAGTACAGTATCAAGATAGGCCACTGTTTGTGGTAATGAATTAACAAAGCAGATTCCACACCAAATATACTTTTTAGAGAACACTAGACAAACTCGAGAACTTAAGATTAACATGATTTTATATACCAATATACCATGCAAAGTTTGTAACCGAGACAACGAAGGATGTATTTGAACATGGGTACTACAGATCTTTGACATAGATACAGCAAGTTCAGACTTCGAAACTACAAGATGACCTTTCACAGATGAAAAAATTAACAATACCTGTGCGATAGATGTAAAGCATTCAAGCAGCGGAAATAGATCCTTGTCAGAGTTGGGAAGTTGCTGCCACTTCGCGATTAATGGCGGCATAAATATATCAAGATATTTTGCCTGCATGACATTTTAAAAGGAATTAATAATCTCATCAAGGAACTAACACGCTGAAAAACTGAAGAGGAATTTATCAAATGTTGAACCTGGTTTAGCTCTGCTCCAACAGCATCAGCAAGGGTACCAAGAGCATCATAGAGTATCCTAAGGTTTCGCCTCTGCCCAGAAGCAAAACATATCATTAGAACTAAGAAAAGATGGACCCAGGGCAGTACCTGTAACTTGCCCCGTTTCGGTATACATGGTCAACCTCATGTTTGAGTCTAACTACCATGAACTTGGTGAGGTGGTCTTGTATACCGAAATGGAGGGAATAGCTGATTGCAAACTATGAATGTTTCAAAATCTAAACCTGGTATTTTCCATATGCACACATAAGGTGCTGCAAAATGACTTCCAGTCGCGGTACTAGTTCTTCTGCAGCCTCCTGAAGAACAGAAACCAATATATACTAATTAGTAATTACACACAAGATCTCAGTGCAGGAAAACTGGTAAATAACCTCCTCAAGCGTTGCAAATGCAGAACAGGCAGCCTCCTGCACTCTTTTGTTAGTATCCAATATCCTTCTAAGCAAACCCATGAGGATCTTATCAAATTGCTCGCGACCATTTGGATGGCCAAGGCTCTGCGCAAGCAAAAAAAGAAGTGTCGTAAGAAGTTAACAGAGACAGATCGACGAACTAAACACACATAAACAAAGAACAAGTCCGCTTCAGTAAAAACATTATCTGAAGTGCACAGTAGAACCTACCGCAAAAACATTAGAAACACATACAGACCACTGGGTGTATACATCGAAATGAGTAGTCCACCAATACAAACTTAAATACACGACATATTATACATGTATAAATACAACAAAAAATGCTACTCCCTCCGATCCATATTAATTGTCACTGAAATGGATGTATCTAGCACTGAAATACATCTAGTTACATCCATTTCAGCGTCGATTAATTTGGACCGGAGGGAATAAATATTCTAATTACAATACATGGTAGGTAGAAAAAATAAAGCCTTCGCAGCCTTGCAGGAAAAGGTATACTTCCAAACATAGGTGGAATCAATACATATGATTATTCTGTTACCTGAACAATGAACTTGCTATATCGGGAAAGGGTCCAACAAGTAATGCTCCGAATAAGAGGAAACTTATCATCAAGAAGTGGGATTAGAAAGGCAACCATCTGCAATTGAACAGAACATCTCAGAAAAATACAGCACACTGCAAGCAATCTAGATAGATAGTTGAAGACAAGAAAATCAATACTTGAATTGCAACTCACTAGAGTCCAAAATCTCACAGATAAAAACACAGATAATGGAACAATGTGAAATATATTCTGCAGGAACTATTGATGCAACTGAATTTTTTAAAGGTTTTATCATGTAGGGAACTAATGATTGCATCAACAGAGTATTCCTACAATCAGCATTCCAAACTTACCACATGCTGAGAAGAAAATTCACAGATATGTTATAGATGGTTCATGAGAGAAGCAAGTAATCAAGCTAATTAAAATGCTTCAGAAGACTAAAATTCAGGAAATTATCAGCCACGGTCGTCTCAATATGATTTGATGCATGGCATCTGTTCTTACTGTTACTGAGGCTTAGTCAGGAGAGGAATTGCTTTCTTGCAACATCTATGGGGCTATGAATACGTTATTGGTTACCTGTGGAAGGTGGGGATATAACCCAGTGATGCATCCCTCTGCTATAGCACCAATCGATAAAACAGCAGCTTCCCGCTCCTTCCAGGACTCATCATCTGTCCGAGCCAAATTTTGCTGCAAAATTGCAGAAGTTGATGTATGGTTATCCAACAGGTTCAAGAGCAGCGCTAAGTACTGTACCAAGCACCAATTATAACAGAAAGGCCCTTGAACACACACATGGGCCAAATAAACCAATTGTACCATGGGCGAGATTATGGAAACTTCCAATTACTAGAGACCTACCAGCTACCGCAGTAACTGGTTTCAGGGTTAGGATTTTACATCTTTGATTAAGAGTGCAGCTTTAGGCAAGAGCTTTTAAGTTATCTGCGTCACTGACTATCAGCAGCCTACATTGAGACAAATCATAAGTTCATAACTGACACACTTAAGTCACTGTCCTGAAGCGTTTCTAAGGAGCCTGATCTACTCTACTTCTATGTGAACTCAAGGCCCATAGAAATTATTGTGACCCCAAAGTGTTCGGTTTGATGGCACACTTGAGTTAGGCAAGTTTGACTTCCATAGGCAACCACTGGTTCGCGCCAAAAACTGTGAATGACACACTTTTTAGCAACTTGTCCTAGTCACATATTCTTGCCCAACTTTCACTTAACTTGTGGCGACCAATTTACTTTACAGGTTCAGATCAGGAAGAATGTTATTCTGGGTGCTTTATTACTAACAGATTTACTTGCAATTGAGTAATAATTGAAAGCTACAAGTCAATGAAGCATTGCAACCTCAACTAAGATCAACAGTTTATAAGCTCTATAGTCTGCACTCTGCAGAGCTAGGAGGGAATTACCTGAATCAAAGGCATTAAAGTAGGAAGAATGTCGTCCCCAAAAACATTAGAAAGGACATCCAACCCGGCAGCGCTACATTTCCGCAAGTTCCAAGCATTTACAGCATCATCATTGTCCTGTCCACAAGGCATTAAGTTTTTGCAGATTTTAGTTACAAGTAGGCAAAAAAGTAATTAGGCTGCTTAGAAATTAATAATGTTTCTAAACTCACATCTTCTTCTCCAGTTTCAGATCCATGCAATCGAGAGGCATGGAAACGGGGCTTCAAATCCTGTTACAGAATCATCTATATCTCATTTCAAGCAACAAAAAAGGGCTCAAGTCATAAAGATGTAACTTACGATGAGGGCTACTGCCACTCCATTTCTTTTAAGACTGTTAATCTATTTTTACAGCAAGGCAAATTACAACATGCATGCTAAAGAACCATTGCATTGTTCTTAACATGCTATTTGTAAATACTACCAAAAATAACTAACTTCGATGTGTTTCACAGTTCAAAATTACAGTACTATGTTTAATCCATTACAGCATTATACTGACCAAAAAGGCAAAAACACAAGTCTCATCCAAAATAATACTCCATCCGTTCACAAATATAAGATGTTTTGGATATTCCAATATGGACTACATACAGACTGAAATGAGTGAACAAACACACAAACGTGTCTATATACATCCAATTCGCAAAAAAGTTAGAACAGCTTATACTCCCTTTGTTCGGAAATAACTGGCGTGGTTTTAGTTCAATATTTCCGAACGGAGGGAATATTTGTGAACTGAGAGAGTATATGATTACACATGGATAGAGCTAACCATTTAATCTAGCAGCTATCACTGAAAACATATATATAATTACAGATTACACATGAATGGAGCCAACCATTTAATCAACCAGATATCACTGAAACATATAACTAAAGAAAAAGTAACCAACCTGGTCCCTGTCCGGAAAGGATTCGTCTTCCTGAAAACACATAATATTTATCAGAGCATGCCACTAACACAGTAACCAGCTGAGACATGCAGGATATAAAGAAATTTACCACACCTCAGCATCAGCAAGTGATTCATCATCGTCAGTGTAGACCATGTTTGACACCAAAGTCTAGGAAATAAATACAAAGGGAAGATGTTAAAACTGTAAACAGGCCAAAGATTAAGCAGCATTAGCTTAGACAAGGCAAATCATATACTGGTATTAAGCGTGGCAAGAACTCCCGCAGTCCTTCAGGGGGCATGCTAACATCGCAATACGCTGACCTGAAAAGGTTTACTTATAGTTAGTCCTCTAATATTTCAACACAATCAGACAGTAATGCCATCAGTGGTTCATAATATATTTTAAACTTGAAGGATGTCAACCAAATAAAATGTGAGAATAGATAGACATGAGCACCAATCAGATGTAAAAATAGTATAGCACGAAGTTTGAAATTGACATGTTACTTTTACCATGTTGACAGAACGCATACCAGAATTCACAAGCCTCCAGAGCAACTTCATCATCCGAATCTTTGTTAGCTTGCAGGATCAGTTCAGTAACATTTTTCAAATGTGGCTGCAGTTTTGCTATTAATTGTCAGATTCAGCATAAGCCATAAGCGACTGAGTTATCTGGCTACAAATTACTTGGTGACAGCAGTAAATGGAATCTAAATGGGTATCAAAGGAAACATGATAAATTACCTCCAAAATTGATGGCCGCACTTCAACAAGCTGAACCCAGGCCGAGCAAACCTATCAAAGAAACAGGGAGAACAATCAAGACAAATATGCAATTGAACAAATAAACTATGCTGAGCAGTACCCATACACCATAATTATTAGCACTTGTGGACAAGTCAGACACGTCCAGATCTCTACCGGCATAATAGGATTCTACTGAGTTATGCAATGTTGCATTTATAGCATTTAAACCTTTATCAGTAGAAAAGTCTACAAGATTACAAAGAAAAAGTGCATGGGTGCACGTGTATATCATTAAAATGAAATACCAGTTTTCGGACATCCGCTGAAGGATCCTTCACAAGGACGAATAAGCCCTGCAGGTACTGATCCATGGCCATATACAACGCCTGCGTATAAATCGAAATGGTTAGACAAAAAAAAAAGCAGGATTAGATAGACAGGGAGGAAGGGACTCATACCGATGGCATCACCACAATATACTGGTTGATACAGCCCAGTGATAGTTTTCGAAGACTTGCATGTGGGGACTGGAAAAACTGAAAAAACAATCGTATTGGCTGTGTTAGAGGAAAACCCTGTAGACGTGTTAAACTAGAGCGTACAAACATGTGCACCAGAGGCATGCTTGGTCAAAATATACAGGCAGCAAATTCAATGATTACAGGGTGTGCAAGTGAAAGTCCACACCCTCTGGTTTAATAGTTGAGAACTATAGATGGAACACAAACCTGCAGCATTCGTGGCATGAATACATTAATTGGTCGTTCGGACAAACCAGGAACATCAACATCAAGCTCTTCAGGAACATCTTCACATATCTGCCAGCAGAAACAAAAGCAAGCTTCTGAGCACGCTAATTGTGTTCAGAAGTTAACACATACGATTTACATTGCTAGTGGTACTTCCCTAGATGCAGACATTTAAAAAAGTCCATTATTTTCTCAAGATGTACATTGTTTGACGAAGTGAACATGTAGATTTTATGTCAGAGTATATCTAATTCTGCGCTCACAAAAAAAGGGCAAGGTTTTTGGGTCTGAAAATAACTACAAAAAAAAAGGGCAGCCCGGTGCATGTAGCTCCCGCTTGCGCAGGGTCCGGGGAAGGATCCGACCACTTTGGGTCTATTGTACGCAGAAGTGCACAGATCATTTTTTGGACAGCACAGATCGACATGGTTTTGAACCAAAGTTTAGAGATTTCACTTAATATACCAATGTACATGCAAATTGTTCTTCAGAAATTTTCGAAAAATGGAAGTGGACAAAAGCAACCAGGAGTGCATCAACCAATGCATTTCCGACTTCCCTCAAACCATATAGCTGCAACTAGTGGTAGTTTTCTATGCACAGAACTACAGATTAGAATTCAAACTCAAATATAGAAGGAATGATGCATAGTACCTTGTAGATAGCATCCATAGCACCTTCCATATGATCCAGATCATTACTGTCCAAACATTGATGTAGAGCCTGAAACAACTCGATCCATCCAGTGACTCCAACAATTTGAAAAAGTACACTGATAACAGTTCCAACTGTGGATCTGATCGCCCTGTTAGTTGCCCCTATACATGGTAACAACTCTGATTTGATGTATTGCTGAGATGACGGAGGCATGGAAACGAAAGCCGCTCGCAGATTATTTTTCAATAGAAGACCGGCAGCTTGCCGTACTTCAAAAGATTTTCCCTGATATAGGCAGAAGAGTTACCCAGATGTCAGCAGGACCCATATACAGTAGCTGGATTAACATCATAACCATGTCAGGAATTCAGGACAAAAATTAACTACAGATCTAGGCCAACAATCAACAGCCTACTGAAAGCTAAATCTACATGAGATGTGAACCCGTATAAAAAGGGATAAAATATTATTTGAAAAAGAAATTCTAACAAAAAAGGAAACCCTGTCTTCTCGTCTTAACTTTTTTTAGAGTTTTCTCATCCTAACTTGGTGCTTTCATTAAACATATAACATGCTAGAAGCTGAGCGATATGATACAGTTAATTGTTTAATATATGCATGCCTGAGTTGCTATCTGATCTAAAATTTAATTTGGCAATAGCATTACATGTGCAATGTGCCAGTTTCACAGATGGGAAAGTTACATAGAAGATCATATTCAATAAATTATTTCTTCAATAGTACCCGAGACCATGTTATCATTGCAGACATGTGTTCTATCAAATCCTTGAAGCGTAACAGATAGCTTCAATTCTATCTGTAGGCTGTAGCTCTAACGAGCACGCGAGAGCGGTGTTCTAAATAGTTGTCAACCCACCTTTGAGCACATATGGTGCTGTCCGAGCCCACCATAAGTCAAACCTCACTAACAATACATATAGAATATATATCAAGCAACTAAGTGGATACACATCGAGTTTCCAGGCGTTGCTCTTCCGGGACCATGTGCCTTTCATTCAATCACTTGATTCACAAATGTAACTGATCTGATCGTTCATCCATAAATTATATGCGTCTGCGCTGGCAGGTAGTATCGACACGAAACATAACGCCCCAGAGACTCGGTATCAGCCAAAATAACTTTTCCGAGAGCGAACGCATCACACGTTTGCAGAACCCAATCAAACCCGGACTCGTAGCAGCACGACAAATTGACAGCCAGACGCAATCGTTCAAATCAAAGAGCCACGCCATGAAACCCTCACTGATTGGTTCCGCGGATTCATCTCGGCACACCCGCTAAAACCAAACAGGCAATGCACGAACTGAAACTCCAGACATAACCTCCAAATCTATGTAGTAACAAAGCAGCTGCAATCAGCACTCGCCCCCCAAAACCCCAGGTGCTATTGTCATTCCGTCCACTGTGGGTTTTCGTATCGGAGCCAATCCGGGGCGCTATTCTACCAATCAAACACATCAGGAGCAAGATTTCAGAGCCCTAGCAGCTAAAACAGCAAGATTTCAGATCGAAGCCCACTATTACCCGGTCCATGGGGCATCCGCGGGCGGCCCGGACTAAAACCCTAGCGCGACGATTGACGGGAGACGAGCGGGCGGCGAGGGAGGAGGGACGGCCGGCCGGCGAGGGGGGGTGTGCTGTTACCTGTCCTCGGGCGAGGAGGAAGACGAGGTAGTTGTTGAAGTCGGGGAACTGGGCGTAGTGCTGGAGCTGCTGCCAGATGCGGGCCTGGTCCGAGTTGGGGGAGATGTGCGCCTCCAGGACCGCGCAGATCTCGCGCAGCCCCTCCTCCTGCGGCTGCCACAGCGCCGCCCCGGTCGCCGCCGCGGTCGCCATCGCCGACGATGCGCCTGGAGCGGGCGTTGGGTGGCGGCGGGAGAGCGGATGCTACGGGCGACGAGGCGGGCGAAGGGGATGGGAGCGGGGGAGGAGTGAATCGGCGGCGGCGGCGGCGGCGGGAGGCGGAGGAGGGAATCGATCGTCCAACCACAGCGGGCCAAGTAGTACTGGAGAAGGGAGCAGCAGAGGGGGAAGGAGGAGGAAGCGCAAGGTAAGTTTATAGATAGGATCTTTGCTTCTTCCGATTTTGCTCCTTTCTTGCCCTTGTTGTGATTGTTTGGGCTTTTTTGAAGGGGCTGTGTGCAAATTTGTGCCATCATTATTGTGGCAAATTAAGGTTTTAGTATCTTCAAACGCAAACTATCTTCACACAAACTAGTTGTGCTTTTCACATGTAAGGAAACAATGTCTCCAGCTCATGGTGGAGAGACCAAAATATTATGTGAAATTTTCGCATGGATCAAGATTTCATCGGTGGTGATTAGTTGTATTCGGGCCCCCACACAATCAGGTGGATGTCCGTTCTCGCTCACACGTCATACATCTCGCATACCCTCCTCAACGCTAGGGTTTGACATTCAGTTTCTAGAAGATTCTTACTTCCTTTTGAAACCCTTTTTTGGGCATTTTAGGCTTTCGGGGCAAAATCTAGAGCCGAGCCGAGCTGAGCCCGGCACCATCGAGCAGGGCTTCCCATGTGGAGACCCTGGTGGATAGATCGAAAGCTCATGTGGAGATTACAACAGGGTGAACAGATACTGATGTATAAGATTTTAAAGTTGGTGCATTGTCTAGATCGTTTTCCTCTTGGCATCGCCCATACGGGTACGGCTCATACCTCTCCTTCTTGCTCACATCTTCTTCCTATGAAACCCCCTCCCCTGAGCCTAGTGAATCATCTCCGTCCTACCTGGCTCTCAATAAGTCTCCGCATTGTCGTCGGCTCCGACTCCATCTCTTCCTTGTCACCCACCGAACACATGATCCGTGGAGCTCTATCGGCCTCGCGGTTCAGGTCGAGCGCTAAATTACACCTAGAATAGAAGTATGTAATACGATATGTGGAGCTCTATCAGCCTCGTGGATCAGCTGCCAAAATCCCACTAACTGAATGGTGAGTCGGCCAAGAATCAGGACGAAGCATTGTCTTGATCGTGCAGGCAACAACTTGCATCTAATTAGATATTTTCCTACTCACGTTTTTCTGCATCCATTATAGTATATGCTATGCTTGTCACACACGGTTGGTGCTCCACGTGGCAAGAACCGATTGGCGTCCATCCTAGCTCGACCGTGCAGGCAAACGGGTAAAAACACTTGCTGCGGTCACTCGTGCAAGTGTCAACTTGAACAGTGCAGCTGTTCCCTCCGTGGAGCTCATGTGAAAATAAAGTACTAAAATTTACTGCTGGCCGGCTTTTTCTTTCTTTACCCTTTTTACTGTCACTGCACTCTGAGTGGCTAGCTAGATTCCAGTCCAAAGAGAGAATGACAGTAGAAAAACGTGCACACACGCGTCCAGGGGAACAAACAAATACTAGTCCCTCCCTAGGTGAGAAGAGAACATTCTCTTCTCTCACAAATCACATGACACGACGCAGATTAATTGGAAGTGGAAGACATTATTAGACACTAATCATCATAGATTTTGGGTTCGGCTCCTCTACAGTTAAGTGTTTACTGTACAGATACTATAGCATGTACCATCGGCCGTCCATTGCAATCCAACTGCTCTCCTTTCTTCCCCTTAATTCTACTTCCATTCTTAAAAAAAAGGCTCACCGAAAAGAAAATATAGACCGGAGAGCCGATCCTCCAGCGGCCACCAATGCCTCTGATGGCCCGATGAGCGTGGCTGCCGTCCAAGGCCGTGCTCGCGTCCCGCTGGTCAAGGACGGAGGCTCGCGGCCAGATCTGGGGAGAAGGAGCTCCGCGACGGCGAGCTCCTCTAGCAGCAGGGCGACGGTGAGCTCCTCTAGCAGCAGGGCGACGGCGTACTCCAAGAGCATGACGACGATGACAAGCTCGAGGCTCCTTCCGGCGACCTCAACGAGGAGGAGGGTGGCAGAAGGATGAGGGGAAGAGCATGCTGGACTGCCGGAGTAGCCGCGGTCTCCTCTGACGACACGGCCGGTGCCCCCATGATCTTCTGGCTGCAGGAGGACGGCGGTAGCTGGAACTCCCTACCCGGCCAAACTCCACAAGTTGCAGCTCACTGATCCAATCCAAGAAACGTCCTGCCAGCTATTGCTTAGAACTGCTTTCTCCTTTCTTCATTCTCGTATCACAGAAGCTACAACATATGGTTGTTTGATGATGTGTATAATTCTTCATGGCAATATGGTTCATCAATAGCCATAGCCAATTGTGGTACATGCATGTGTGTTGAGTTTAATTTCAGTCATGGTCTTGTCCATGGAGTATAATTTCTATTCGAAAAGTTTCCGAATTAGGAGGAACTTGGCAGCCATGCCATTGGTGACCTTCAGATAAGTTGTTGTTCCATGCATTGTGCTTATCTTGCCAAGAACAAAAGAAGTTCTTGCTCCGCATCCTATTAGAATCTCTGATTCAGTAAATGAATGGTCATGTATCAGGAGGAACGAGGAAGATGGACAGGAGGAGTTTGGCGCCAATTCTACAGGCGTGGAGGGGTGTTTGTTCCTCCTAATTCGGAAACTAGTGCTCATCGATTACTAGATAGGTGTGCCGCTCGTTAATCATGGATTAGCACTAGTGCTCATCGATTGGTTCAAGGCCAGCTTGACATACTAGTTTAGTATGATTGATGGCGGGCGGTGGCCAGATGGATGGATGATTGCCCACACGTGTCTTTTCCGACTCGCGAGATCATTCATTCACAGGCATCGAAAGGCACCTAAATTTGTGCACGATCATACGTAGTAATTTTTTATGGTTAAATAATGCAGTAATTAATAAAGCAGACGCGCGATCTCTCGATGAAAAGGCGGATGGGTTACAGCTGAATTTTTTTACTGGGGACGGACGCAAAGCAGCGCGGAGAAAAGCAAAGTGGGGGTGCCCTGGTGAAATCATTCGAGGGTGACCGAGGTAAAGAGAAGAGGGCGCGCTTAATGGAAATGCAACAAGCCACGATAATATAATATAATATAATAATGAACAAAAGCACTTACGTGAGTCATGAAAAGTAACAGTGGGTGATTTGGAGGCACCGTCCTATATAACCTGTCGTCCTGCACGTCATAATCAACGTCACGTGCTCACGTTTCACCCACCTCAATATTACTATTATTATTATTATTATAAAAACAAAATTGAAAGGAGGGAGGTTCATTTGGCTGAAGTAGTACGTGTACTCCCTCCGTTCCTAAATATAAGACATTTTAGAGATTTCACTATGGAACGGAGGGAGTATATATATAGGAACGGAGGGAGTACAATGCAACCGCAGAAGCAGTTATATGCACAGTGAAGCGAGAGTGACAGCCAGCCAGTGAGAAGCACAGACGGATCAATTAATTAGTCAGCCAGGGGATTGCACTTTTTTTTTCTGCTGCTGCTGCTGCTGCAGCACGCAGGGTCACCCGCAGTAATAACCGGACTGCCGCGGATCCAGCTGTAGCCTAGTGCTCCGACCGAAAATCCTAGACACAACAGAGCATTACAGGTTGTTTTCAAACTAATCTTCTCTGCCCCTGAATTTCAGTGGGGTGGGCCCGTCAGTTTATTTCTACCCAATCAAAATCAGCCAGGTAAGCCACTCCGTAATACTCTGTAAAAATAATCCGTGCGTGTAGCATTGCTCGTGCTACGAGTAGTCAAATGCAACCGTGTTTTAGCAGACAGTGGTTTTTTTTTTCTTTTGAGTTGAAACAGACAGTAGTTAAATCCCATCTCACTGAGAGCATCTCTAGCCGCTATATCCGTCCAGCCCGTAAAATAACCGCCGATATATGGTACCGGGCCGGAAAAACGGTCTGAACAGGTAACGTATATCCGGCTAACCCGTAATTTTTTTCCAAGGAGTTACTCTCAAATCTTCAGTTTTCTCCTCCTCCTTTGTGGTTTCCTCTATCCCACACGCATCTTGGTGGGAGGGAAATTTCTGCGCACGCCCGCCATTCCGCCGCCGCCCCCTCCCCAAATCTCCGGCGACTTTGCTTCCTTCGACCACCCCGTGCCGTGGAGAGCTTCGGCCGTCGTCGCCCACATCTTTTCCGCCAAGATTAGAGCTTGTTGGAATTATGTGTCCTGCAACTATATTCAAATTACTAGGAATTACTAATATTCGGAATACCTCATCATGGAATTACTTTACATGATTATCATGGAATTATCACTTGTTGGAACGTACTTAAGTTGTATGCTTAAGGAAGCTGGTCGATTATCAGTGGAATACAATATACTATTTATATTGGAAAGACTACCCGGGTACAGTGATAATCGGAAGGAGCTAGATCGTATAGTTAGATTACAGCCCTAATGTTGATCTACATAATTAGAGGAATTTACACTCTATTATGGCGCGTTGCTCACAAACGCGTGCTCCGGGGACACAACGGGTAGAATCCGTTAACAGACAAATATGATCGTGGTTGGTAATTTGGTCTGGACTCTATCTCGGAAACTAGTGAAAAAGACTAGGAATCTTATATCTGTATAAGAGGTGGACTCTTTGGAAAGACAGTATAAGAAGGTCCCTACCCCCTAGCCTCGGATATGCGAATTGTGAGCGGCACCACGGATAAGCGCAGAGGAATAGGGGGTAGACCAAAACCCTAAATTTCTAATAGAGCTCGGGGGCGCCATTTCTTGCCGCGGGTGGGCTCGAGCCACCGTCGCCATGGATCCGGCCGGAAGCTACGATGGGTGCCGCGTTGCTGGCGGATCCGGCCCCTCCGGCACTACTAGAAAAATGGCTATAGCCAATATCCCTATTAGTGGCGCACCATGGTGGTGGTGCGCCACTGCTATATAGCAATGGCGCACCAGAAGCAGGTGCGCCATTGTTATTTTTTTAGTAGTGGCGCACCACCTGAGCAGTGCGCCATTGCTATTTTTTTTGTCCATCCCCCCACCCCACCAGACATAGCAATGGCGCACCACACCAAGGTGCGCCATTACTATGTAGCATAGTAATGGCGCACCTTGGTGTGGTGCGCCATTGCTATGTCTGGTGGGGCTGTGTGCCTGCGTGTGTGTGGGGTTAGTAATGGCGCACCCTCCCTGGTGCGCCATTGCTAAGGTTAGCAATAGCAATGGCACACCAGGGAGGGTGCGCCATTACTAACGTCTCACACACACACAAACACACACACCCCCCCCCCACCCACACCCCCGTGGATCGTCTTTTCAGTTTAAAAAAAAATAAAAGAAAATGATAAAAGATTCAAAAAAAATCAAAAAAATAGATGCCCATGTGTTATGTGTTCTAGTTGTTAGGAAAATTAACAAACACGAATTTTTCACTAGTCTCACACACACACGAATTTTTCACTAGTCTCACACACACACAAACACACAACCCCCCCCCCCCCCCCCCCACACACACCTAGGTGCGCCATTACTATCTTCCCGCCTTCAAAATTCAAAATAAATCAAAAAAATAAAAAAAAGTTGAAAAAAGTTAGCAATGGCGCACCAGTGCATAGTGCGCCACTACTATTTTCCCGCCTTCAAAATTCAAAAATAGTAATGGCGCACCACACCAAGGTGCGCCATTACTATGCTACATAGTAATGGCGCACCACACCTAGGTGCGCCATTACTATCTTCCCGCCTTCAAAATTCAAAATAAATAAAATAAATAAAAAAAAGTTAGTAATGGCGCACCTGCCCACGGTGCGCCATTACTATGCCGTATATATGGCTGGGCGGGGTCCTCTCCTCCTTACCTCTTCATTTTTCTTCTTCACTCCACCTCTCCTCCACTCCATCTCCTCCACTCTCTCTCCGGCGACCTCCTCCTCCTCCTCTCCGGTGACCTCCTCCCACTCCTCTCCGGCGACCTCCTCCTCCTCTCCGGCGACCTCCTCCTCCCTCTTCTCCTCCCCTCCCCTCACGGTTTCTCCTCCCTCCTCTCCGGTGAGCTCCTCCTCCCTCCTCTCCGGTGATCTCCTCCTCCCTCCTCTCCGGTGAGCTCCTCCTCCCTCCTCTCCTCCCCTTCCCTCACGGTTTCTCCTCCCTCCTCTCCGGTGAACTCCTCTCCGGCGACCTCCTCCTCCTCTCCGGCGATGTAGGCGAGCTCCTCTCCGGTGACCTCCTCCTCCTCCTCTCCGACGATGTAGGCGAGCTCCTCTCTGGTGACCTCCTCCTCCTCCCTCCTCTCCTCCTCACGGTCTCTTCTCGGCCCTCCTCTCCGGCGAACTCCTCTCCGGCAAAAGAACGTACAAGATCCAAAAATGAGAACAAAATTTGAAAAAATATCGTGCAAAAAAACGAGCAAAAAAAACGAGCAAAAAAAAGGGCAAAAAAATCGCGATCCAGATCCAGATTCAAAATTCAAAATAGTAATGGCGCACCGTGGGGGTTAGAATGTGCGCCATTACTATTTCCCCGCTTCCAAATTCAAAAAAAAAAATCGACAAAAAATAATAATAAAAGTTACCAGTGGCGCACCTGAAAAGGTAGTAATGGCGCACATGTGGTGCGCCATTACTACCTGAGATAGTAATGGCGCACTATGTGGTGTGCCACTATTATCTGGGATACTAATGGCGCACCAGAGGTGCGCCATTACTATTTGTTACTAGTGGCGTGTTAATAGTGGCGCACCTATAGTGCGCCATTAATAGCAAAAACTGGTGCGCCACTAATAGCCTTTTTTCTAGTAGTGCAGGCAGGATTGAGCAGCCGCCGACCGCGCGAGCCGTAGGGAGGCGAGGGGAAGTAGGGGAGGCGGTGGCTGCGGTGGAGAAGAAAGGGGTTGCGATGGACGGAGGTAGCAGATGTTATACACATATTTGTGTTGGGATTCTACAAACAAATAAATATGATGTGGCTATAATACTAGTATATGATACTAATGTATGATACTCTCTACTTTGACCAGTCTAACGCGCCTCGTCCATTTTTTTTTTCTAAAAAAAGAGTTACTCAACGCTAAAAAAAGTCTAGTTTTTTCAAATGGGAAACTCAATCCTGGGACGTCGAGGTGATGGTCCGCACCCCTTATCACCCTGACGAGAGTTGTTATGTTATCTCGCAAAAAAAACTGTTATGTTAAAATATATGCATACGAGCTCTACTGGATAATATCTGACCTTTTAAAATTTTAAGAATTTATTTTTTTCAAACGATATAAAAAACATTCGGGGCTCACTGAAATTTCCGATAACTGGTCGACGAGGAAAAATGGTAATTACAGACACACACAGAGTAAACCCTGTGCAACACAGATTTTAGATTCAAAAAATGTTGAATCGTAACAGAGAGACTGACCATTGCTTACTCTCTTTTTTTTTCTTTCAATGTATTTGTGCATTTGCTTGTAATAAACTATGAGGTTTTTATTTATTTGTGATGAAAAAACTGTGTGACTTATTTGGTTATAAACTATGTGTAATGTTTTATTTTATTTTATTCCATATAAGTAGAATGTCGAAATTGAGAAAATTGACAAAATAAAACGAGGCGGACCAAATGGGTTGACCGGTTTCCAAAAAAATGCGCGGACGAGCGGACGCCGCGCCTAGGACCAACCCAAACAAACAGACCAAATCGCATCGGCCGGTTGGAGTTGGCCTAAGCTCTTCTTTGTTTCACGCACGCACGCGCAACAAAACTGCGGGCACGCGCGCTCATGCAACAGGGACGCACGCATGGGCGCTCCGCCTTTTCCCTCCATCTGCTGCTGCTTTCAGGGGATGGATGGATGTCCTTTTGTTCTTTCTTTAGCAGCAACGGTCTGTATCTGTCTGCTTAAGCAAAGCAGTGCTACACGGGGAAGCTGACAGTTTTTGACATGAAGTATTATTCACAAGTTGTGGGAGAGAACAACAAAAGCAGAACCGAGACCAAGAGCGAGTCAGCACTTGTACTGCGGGTTTATTTGACAAAATGGCAGGGGGTATCTGCAAAATGTACCGGACCGGGCCAACTGGCCGTCTCTGATTGGCAGCTCTGGACTAAATTTGCACATTGTGTGCAAGTTCTAGGACTAAAGAGTTCACTTTTGCAAGTTTTAGAACTATAAACCATCACATACTAGACAAGTTCTAGGACCTCTCGTGCTTTTACCTCCAAAACAAAATTTGCTTAAACACGTGGTACATGCCCAAACCCAAATGCTTTGCTTTTTGCTTGCGTCGCGTAAAGGGTGAGGGATTGTTCCCTGCCACTGCGACACACCTACACCACACACCACACTTACACACACGGATGGGATGGGATGGGATGGGATGCCATGGGATATATACTCCTTCCTACTAGTACCAACAAGCAAAAAGATTCAGTACGACCTTAAAGCAACCTTTTGCCCAAAGCCTCCTCCCTCCAGTGAGCATCTAGTGCAGTACTAGTGCACAGCACAGAACAGAACAGCTAGTACTCACTCACTCACTCACCACCGTCCTGTGACTCTGAGTGTAGTGAGATAACTGGCTGCTGCCACTGGTTAATCGGTACTCCCTCCGTTTTTATTTATTCCGCATATTAGTTTTGGTCAAAGTCAAACTTTGACAAAGTTTATAGACAAAAATATTAACATATACAATAACAAATCAATACAATTAGATTCATTATTGAATATACTTTCACATCATATAGATTTGTTATTGTAAATATTCATATTTTTTTCTACAAACTTGGTCAAATTTTATGAAGTTTGACTTCAGTCAAATCTAATATGGGGAGTAAGTAAAAACGGAGGGAGTACAAGATTTCCTACTCTATCTGTCTCAAGCAAGAGATGCAGCTGCAGCAGCAGATGACAAGATCCATCATTCATCCATCCATACCAGGTCTGGTCATTGGTTTGAGCGAGCCATCCATCCATACCCATCTGGCTGGCTTCCTCCGATCCTCCTGCTGCCGCTGCTGCTCTTGCACTACCTGCTGCTGGCTGCAGCAAACCTGAACAAGAGAGCGAGGAAAGAAAGGCTCGCTGTCTGCATGCATGCTCCAGGCGACACGTGGCCGCCTTAGGATGGATCGTGATCGTGGATGTGGAGATGCATGCATGATGAGATGGACGACGGCTTTCTTGTTGCTTTTTGTGACTTTTTACCCCTACATTAACTTTCCTTTTTTTTAGACGAACGCCTTGCTTTTTCTTTCTTGATTTTTTACAGTTTGCACACAAGCAAGCTCAATCAGTGCAATGGGGAACAAAAGCGCCCTCCTCCAACTCCAATCCAAACAAACAAGAAGAATCAAGCACGCACGCACGCACGCACGCATGCATGATGAGTCAACATGCATGCCACACAAACTGCACCGGCATGTAATTAAACATATATGGTGTTGATCCTGCACGGTAACACGCTCGCCAAGTGTCAACTTGAACAGTGTGCAGTACTTGTGCTTTCCCTCCGCCGAGCTCATGTGAAAATAAAAAAAGTTACTACGTACAACTCCTAGTTTTTTTTTCCCCTTTTGAGGAAAAAGTTACTACTACGTACAGTACTGTACTAGCTAGCTGGTGTATATTCCTTTTACCTTTTTCACTGGGCACTGCACTTTGAATGGATAGGTAGATTCCCGTCCAAAGGAAGAATGACACTGGCTGTCAAAGCACCAAAGGAACAAACAAACAAATAGTCGCTGATCGAGTGAGAACATTCTTTCCTCTCGCAAATCACGTCAAGCATGACTTGGCACCACGCAAGTTAATTAGCAGTACGAGCACCAATCATCATGGATTAGATTAGATATATACTATGTGCCATTAATCGTACGTACCATGTTGTTGTGCTGATTAGTTAAAGGCCAGCTTGTCATCAGATTGATTGATGGCCGTGGCCAGATGGATGGATGGATGATTGCTCACTCGTGAGTTTCTTTTCCAACTCTCTCTAAACCGTCACTCGCTCCACTTTATAGTTATATAAAATCCACATGGTCGAATGGTACAACCGTGCTGAAGAAATCCTCATACAAATTGATCAAAGAATACATGAAAGCCAAAGCCGACGAGAGAAGAAGCACAAAAGTGGTCGAAACGCCACAAAAAAAAGACAGTGAGACCTAATGACCCAGTCACGCGTAAAATAGAGGATGTCAGCAAAAGCGCCCTTCCGCTGGCACCAAGGAGCTCCGTGTGGCGCCCCGTCTGAATACCACTGTAGCCAGACGGTCGCCGCACACGCCAGCCTAGGAAATCACATTGGCGCGTGCCTTTACAACAAGTATCATAAACATAGGCCCAACTGTAATAAGAATATATTTATTTGCCACTGTGGCTGGGATAAATACATCATGGTTACAAAGCTGGGGCAGCGGAAAAATACTAACTAAGGCAGCATGGACTTGGCGAGGCTCCAATCCACAGGGATCTGACTGGGTTACTCCTCTAGCTCGCGAACGCTCCCGCTCCTCGACGGATCCTTAGTAGAAGCTGACCACGTTGAAGGCCGCTGAGTACTTTTGAATGTACTCGCAAGCAAACCAAATAATATATATTCCAAGCATAGCAATCCATGGCATTCAAGCATGCATTTGTTATTAGAGCAACATTATTTATTAAGGCATAGCATATCTATCTAGCAATATTAATTATCAGGTCATAACAGGATTATCCAGCCATATAACTAAAATGAAGACAATAAGGTAGAGCATAACAGTAAATGCAATTTATCAAGTTCCTTCACATGATCCCTCCGGATCCAAGTTCTTACGGTCATTCGACCCTCGCTCATAGCCATCCCTTGGCTACATTCCAATCTTTGGACATCATTCGATGTCCGGGCACCTGCTCCGCGGGTCTGACAACCCTTGGCTATCTTCCTCTGGTTCAATATTAGCAATAACTTTATATGGTTTATTCCTCCAGACTCGACACAGACCAAATAGTGTGACCTAGTACGAACTGTGTCCCATGACCGAGGACGCGGCTATTCGAATAGATTCTTACACTCTGCAGAGGTTGCGCACTTTACCCACACTATGGAGCTCCCGGCTGATACGTCCATTTTGCATCATGTTTTGCTACTGTTATTTATAGTGTTTTTGATCAATATAACACTTTGTGGAGCAATTCTAATGCCTTTTCTCTCTTAATATGCAAGATTTACACAAGGAGGGAGATTGCCGGCAGCTGGAATTCTGGACCTGAAAAAGCTATGTCAAGATACCTATTCTGCACATCTCCAAATGAGCTGAAATTTCACGGAGAATTATTTTGGAATAAATAAAAAATACTGGAAGCAAAAAGTACCAGAGGGGGCCACCCAGGTGCCCACGAGGCACCAGGGCGCGCCACCCCCCCCAGGCGCGCCCTGGTACCTCGTGGGGCCCCTGGCCAGCCTCTGGCCACCATTTTCTGGTATATAAGTCATTTTGCCCTAGAAAAAAATATAGAGAAGACTTTTGGGACGGTGCACCGCCGTCTCGAGGCGGAACTTGGGCAGGAGCACTTTTGCTCTCCGGCGGAGAGATTCTGCCGGGGATACTTCCCTCCGGGAGGGGGAATCGTCGCCATCGACGACACCAGCGATCCTCTCATCGTGGGAGGACTAGTCTTCATCAACATCTTCACCAGCACCATCTCATCTCAAACCCCAGTTCATCTCTTGTATTCAATCTTTGTCTCAAAACCTCATATTGGTACCTGTGGGTTGCTAGTAGTGTTGATTACATCTTGTAGTTGATGCTAGTTAGTTTATTTGGTGGAAGATTATATGTTCAGATCTATTATGCTATTCAATACCCCTCTGATCTTGGACATGAATATGATTTGTGAGTAGTTACTTTTGTTCTTCAGGACATGGGAGAAGTCTTGTCATAAGTAATCATGTGAATTTGGTATTCGTTTGATATTTTGATGATATGTATGTTGTTGATTCTCTTAGTGGTGTCATGTGAACGTCGACTACATAACACTTCACCATCTTTGGGCCTAAGGGAATGCATTGTGGAGTAGTAATTAGATGATGGGTTGCTAGAGTGACAGAAGCTTAAACCCTAGTTTATGCGCTATTCCGTAAGGGGCTCATTTGGATCCATATGTTTAATGCTATGGTTAGAGTTATCTTAATTCTTCTTTCGTAGTTGCGGATGCTTGCGAGAGGGGGTAATCATAAGTGGGAGGCTTGTTCAAGTAAGAACAGCACCCAAGCACCGGCCCACCCACATATCAAATTATCAAAGTAGCGAACGTGAATCGAACAAGCATGATGAAAGTGACTAGATGAAATTCCCATGTGTCCTCGAGAACGCTTTACTTACTATAAGAGATCGTTCCGGCTTGTCCTTTGCTATAAAAAGGATTGGGCCACCTTGCTGCACTCTTTGTTACTATTGCTACTTGTCACTTGTTACAAATTATCTTGCTATCAAACTACTCGTTACCGATAATTTCAGTGCTTGCAGAAAACACCTTGCTGAAAACCGCTTGTCATTTCCTTCTGCTCCTCGTTGGGTTCGACACTCTTACTTATCGAAAGGACTACGATTGATCCCCTATACTTGTGGGTCATCAAGACTCTTTTCCGGCGCCGTTGCCGGGGAGTGAAGTGCCTTTGGTGAGTGGAATTTGGTAAGGAAACATTTATATTACGTGCTGAAATTTACTGTCACTTGTCACTATGGAAAGTAATCCTTTGAGGGGTTTGTTCGGGGTATCTTCACCTTGACCGGAAACACAAATAGTTGCTCCTCAACCTGCTGCACCTACTAAAAATATTTATTATGAGATCCCTTCGGGTATGATAGAGAAACTGCTAGCTAATCCTTATGCAGGAGATGGAACGGTACATCCTGATATGCACTTGATCTATGTGGATGAAATTTGTGGATTGTTCAAGCTTGCAGGTTTATCCGGAGATGGAGTTAAGAAGAAAGTATTCCCTTTATCTTTGGAGGTAAAGGCATTAATGTGGTATAGGCTATGTGATGATACTGATACATGGGACTAGAACGGATTGAAACTGGAATTCCATCAGAAATTTTATCCTATGCATTTGGTTCATCGTGATCGGAATTATATATATAATTTTTGGCCTCGTGAAGGAGAAAGCATCGCTCAAGCTTGGGGGGGGGGGGGGCTTAAGTACATGATGTACACATGCCCCAATCATGAGCTCTCAAAAGAAATTATCTTACATAATTTTTATGCTCGGCTTTCTCATGATAATCAAACTACGCTCGATTCTTCTTCGACTGGCTCCTTTATGAAGAAAACTATTGAATTCAGATGGGATCTTCTGGAAAGAATTAAATGCAACTCTGAACATTGGGAACTCGACAAAGGTAATGAGTCAGGTATAATACTTGAGTTCGATTGTGTTAAATCTTTTATGGCCACCGATGCTTTTCATAAGTTTAGCACTAAATATGGACTTGACTCTGAGATAGTAGCTTCCTTTTGTGAATCATTTGCTACTCATGTTGATCTCCCTAAGGAGAAGTGGTTTAAATATCACCTCCCTGTTAAAGAAAAGATTGAGGAACCCGTTAGTGTTAAAGAAGAAACAATTGTTTACCATGTTGATCCAGTTGTGCCTACTGCTTATATTGAGAAACCACCTTTTCCTGTTAGAATTAAGGAACATGCTAAAGCTTCAACTGTGGTTAACAAAAGTAATATAAGAGCACCTAGACCCTCTGAACAAATTAAAGTTGAACCTGATGTTGCTTTGGTTAAAGATCTCTTAGTCAATAATATAGATGGGCATGTTATTTACTTTTGTGAGGAGACTGCTAGAATTGCCAAACCTGTTTGAAATGAACGGGACAAGTTAGATAAGAACAAGCCCGTAGTTGGTATGCCTGTTATTTCTGTTAAGATTGGAGATCATTGCTATCATGGTTTGTGTGATATGGGTGCTAGTGTGAGTGCTATTCCATTTTCTTTATATCAAGAAGTAATGCATGATATTGCACCTGTTGAGATTGAAGATATTGATGTTACTATTAAGTTAGCGAATAGAGATACTATTACACCACTTGGGATTGTTAGAGATGTTGAAGTCTTGTGTGGCAAAATCAAATACCCTACTGATTTCTTAGTACTTGGCTCACAACAAGACAATTTTTGTCCCATTGTATTTGGTAGACCTTTCTTGAATACCGTTAATGCTGAAATTGATTGTGTTAAAGAAAAGGTTCGAGTTAAGTTTGGTGATATATCTCATGAGTTTAATTTCTCCAAGTTTCGTAGACAACCTCATGATAAAGAATTGCCTAGTAAAGATGAAATTATTGGTCTTGCTTCTATTGTCGTACCTCCTACTGATCCGTTAGAACAATATTTGCTACCATGAAAATGATATGCATATGAATGAAAGAAATGAAATAGATAGAATGTTCTTTGATCAGCCACCCATCCTTAAACACAATTTGCTTGTTGAAACTCTTGGAGGTCCTCCTCCACCTAAGGGTGATCCTATATTTGAATTGAAGCAATTGCCTGATACATTGAAGTATGCTTATCTTGATGAAAAGAAGATATATCCTGTTATTATTAGTGCTAACCTTTCAGAGCATGAAGAAAAGAGATTACTAAAAACTCTGAGGAAGCACCGAGCTGCTATTGGATATACTCTTGATGATCTTAAGGGCATTAGTCCCACTCTATGTCAGCACAAAATTAATATGGAGCCTGATGCTAAACCAGTTGTCGACCACCAATGACGATTAAATCCTAAGATGAAAGAGGTGGTAAGAACTGAAATATTAAAGCTTCTGGAAGCAGGTATAATCTATCCCATAGCTGATAGTAGATGGGTAAGTCCCGTTCATTGTGTCCCTAAGAAAGGAGGTATCACCGTTGTTCCCAATGATAAAAATGAACTCATCCACAAAGAATTGTAACTGGTTATAGGATGGTAATTGATTTTAGAAAATTAAACAAAGCTACTAGAAAAGATCATTACCCCTTACCTTTTATTGATCAAATGTTAGAAAGATTATCTAAGCATACACACTTTTGTTTTCTAGATGGTTATTCTGGTTTTTCTCAAATACCCGTGTCACAACCCAATCAAGAGAAAACCACCTTCACTTGTCCTTTTGGAACTTATGCTTATAGACGTATGCCTTTTGGTTTATGCAATGCACCTGCTACCTTTCAAAGATGTATGACTACTATATTCTCTGACTTTTGTGAAAAGATTGTTGAGGTTTTCATGGATGATTTTTCCGTTTATGGAACTTCTTTTGATGATTGCTTAAGCAACCTTGATCGAGTTTTGCAGAGATGTGAAGAAACTAATCTTGTCTTGAATTGGGAGAAGTGCCACTTTATGGTGAATGAAGGTATTGTCTTGGGGCATAAAATTTCTGAAAGAGGTATTGAAGTTGATAAAGCTAAGGTTGATGCTATTGAGAAGATGCCATGTCCTAAAGATATTAAAGGTATAAGAAGTTTCCTTGGTCATGCTGGTTTCTATAGGAGATTTATTAGAGACTTCTCTAAAATTTCTAGGCCTCTTACCAATCTTTTGCAAAAAGATGTTCCATTTGTTTTTGATGATGATTGTCTAGAAGCCTTTGAAACACTTAAGAAAGCCTTAACCACTGCACCTATTGTCCAACCACCTGATTGGAAGTTACCGTTTGAGATTATGTGTGATGCTAGTGATTATGCTGTTGGTGTTGTTCTAGGACAAAGAGTTGATAAGAAATTAAATGTTATTCATTATGCTAGTAAATTTCTAGACAGTGCCCAAAGAAATTATGCTACCACTGAAAAAGAATTTCTAGCAGTTGTGTTCGCATGTGATAAATTCAGATCTTACATAGTTGATTCTAAAGTAACTGAAAGATCATGGATGTCGCCTAGAGGGAGGGGTGAATAGGCGCTTTAAAATAATTACGGTTTAGGCTTGAACAAATGCGGAATAAACCTAGCGGTTAATTTGTCAAGCACAAAACCTACAACAACTAGGCTCACCTATGTGCACCAACAACTTATGCTAAGCAAGATATACAACTATGTGATAGCAAGATATATAACATGAAACACTATGGCTATCACAAAGTAAAGTGCATAAGTAAAGGGCTCGGGTAAGAGATAACCGAGGCACGCGGAGACGACGATATATCCCGAAGTTCACACCCTTGCGGATGCTAATCTCCGTTTGGAGTGGTGTGGAGGCACAATGCTCCCCAAGAAGCCACTAGGGCCACCGTAATCTCCTCACGCCCTCGCACAATGCAAGATGCTGTGATTCCACTAAGGGACCCTTGAGGGCGGTCACCGAACCCGTACAAATGGCAACCCTTGGGGGCGGTCACCGAACCCGTACACTTTGGCAACCCTTGGGGGCGGTCACCGGTACCCGTCAAATTGCTCGGGGCAATCTCCACAACCTAATTGGAGACCCCGGCGCTTGCCCGGAGCTTTACACCACAATGATTGAGCTCCGAAGCACCACCAACCGTCTAGGGCGCCCAAGCACCCAAGAGGAACAAGCTCTAGTGTACCAAGCACCCAAGAGTAAAAAGCTTCTCAAACTTCACTTCCACGTATCACCTTGGAGAACTCAAACCGATGCACCAAATGCAATGGCAAGGGCACACGGAGTGCCCAAGTCCTTCTCTCCCAAATTCCACCAAAGCAACTAATGCTAGGGAGGAAAATGAGAGGAAGAATGAAGAAGAGAACACAAAGAACTCCAAGATCTAGATCCAAAGGGTTCCCCTCACATAGAGGAGAAAGTGATTGGTGGAAACGTAGATCTAGACCTCCTCTCTCTTTTCCCTCAAGAACTAGCAAGAATCATTGGAGGGATTGAGAGATAGCAAGCTCGAAGAAGGTCAACAATGGGGGAAGAACTCGAGCTTAAAAGGATAAGGTTCAAGGGGGAAGAAGATCCCCTTTTATAGGAGGGAAAAAAATCCAACCGTTACCTTGCTCTCAGCCCGCACAGAGCGGTACTACCGCTCCATAGAGCGGTACTACCGCTCGGGCGGTAGTAACCCAAAAGCAGTGCAATGGCATGAAGCCATGAGGCGGTAGTGCAGCCGGAGTGGTACTACCGCTCGTCCCAGCAGTACTACCGCTGGGGTTGCAGCTCGGGGTTACTCAGAAGCAGAGCAGGAACAGGGGAGAAGCAGTACAACTGCTACAGCGGTACTACCGCCCACCTGAGCGGTACTACCGCTTATAGGCAGTAGTGTTGCTCTCCATTGCCGCTTCACTTCCGTTGAGAGTGCATCGAGACCTGGAGGGAGCGGTAGTGCAGCGGTAGTAGCGGGCGGTACTACCGCTTATAGGCGGTACTACCGCTTCACACTACCGTTGCACTACCATGCAAACCCGACACGAAAGTCGAGTTCCCAGAAACAGCGGTAGTAATCGCGGAACTGGACATTGGTACTACCGCTTATAAGCGGTACTACCGCTTACCAGAGCGGTACTACCGCTTGTGGCCTCCAGCTCACAAGCACAGCAACAGATGGCTACAAGAAAACCAGAACTGCCATAACTTCTGCAAATGAGCTCCGAAAAGAGCAAACTCAAGCTTGTTGGATAGAGGACGACCAGTACTATCCAACAGCGATTGGAAATAATAAGAAGTGGCAGTAGAGATATGCCTATGATATAGAGATGTGAAACCTCTATCACTGAAGATCCGGCATATACCCCAACATTGAGAACATACTAGAAGAAGCAAACGAAATCCGTTCTCGATGAACTTGAGCTTGTCATGAAGGTGACCAAGCTCTAAAAACTCACACAGAAAAAAACCAAACAAGAACCAAGAAAGATGATGCAAGGATGCAAAGGTTTGAGCTCTCTACGAAAGATACGATCAAGCTACTCATCCAAGAGCCCCCCTTGATAGTACGGCTATCGATCCTATAACCCGGTCTCCCAACTACCACCATGAGACCGGTAAAATAGAAAACCTATCAAGGGCAAACCTTTGCCTTGCGCATAGTCCACTTGAGCTAGATGATGACGATCTTGACCTCCTCAAGTTGGACCACCTTTCTTGATTGCGCCAGCTCGATGAAGACTAGTAGATTGCTCCCCCATACTCCACTTTGGGTGAGCCACTGTTCGGCAGATCTTCACAAGTCCATTGTCACCACAATGGACGGCAAGCTTCAAGCATGATCTCTTCGTGATGCTCCACTTGAGCTTGCACACCGCAAACTTGATGACGATCACCACTTGATGTCATCCTCCATGGGTTGAATGAGATCTTCCTCTTGACGCAAGCCCATGGAAACATACCTAACCCCACATAGAACTCTCATGTAGACCATGGGTTAGTACACAAAGCGTAATGGACAATGCTTACCATACCATGAGATCACTTGATCTCGCTTGGTACATCTTCTACGCTTTGTGTGTTGATCAACTTGAATCTCTCTTCATATTTAGTCTTGATCAACCATGAATCTTCTCTCTCTCCTCATAAAGGTGATGTCTTGATGGTAAACATGAATGTTCACGCAATCTTCTTCTTCAAGACATGCTTGCAATAGGCTCAATTCTTACATGACCAATCTTTGGATAAATCCTTGAATACCACCTTGGTCATCACATAATCTCCTTGAAACCAAGACATGTACTTCAAGAAATGCCTATGGACAAACCCTTCAATATAACTCAAGGCAACCATTAGTCCATAGAGATTATCATCAATTACCAAAACCAAACATGGGGGCACCACATGTTCTTTCAGTAACTGTTCACACCGATCATGTTGCTATTAAATATCTTATGGAAAAGAAAGATGCTAAACCTAGACTCATTAGGTGGGTTTTATTGCTACAAGAATTTGACTTGCATATTACTGATAGAAAGGGAGCTGAGAATCCCGTAGCAGATAATTTGTCTAGAATGGAAAATGTTCTTGATGACCCACTACCTATTAATGATGATTTTCCTGATGAACAATTAGCTGTCATAAATGCTTCTCGTAATACTCCATGGTATGCAGACTATGCTAATTACATTGTTGCTAAATACATACCACCTAGTTTCACATACCAACAAAAGAAAAAGTTCTTCTTTGATCTAAGACATTACTTCTGGGACGACCCACATCTTTATAAAGAAGGAGTAGATGGTATTATTAGACGTTGTATACCTGAGCATGAACAGGAACAAATCCTACGGAAGTGTCATTCCAAAGCTTACGGAGGACACCATGCGGGAGACAGAACTGCACACAAGGTATTACAATCTGGTTTTTATTGCCCTACTCTTTTCAAGGATGCGAGGAAGTTTGTCCTATCTTGTGATCAATGTCAAAGAATTGGTAATGTTGGTAGACGCCAGGAAATGCCTATGAATTATTCACTTGCTGTTGAACCATTTGATGTTTTGGGATTTGATTATATGGGACCTTTTCCTAAATCCAATGGGTATACTCATATTTTAGTTGCTGTTGATTACGTTACTAAGTGGGTAGAAGCTATTCCAACTAGTAGTGCTGATCATAACACTTCTATTAAAATGCTTAAAGAAGTTATTTTCCCAAGGTTCGGAGTCCCTAGATATTTAATGACTGATGGTGGTTCACATTTTATTCATGGTGCATTCCGTAAATTGCTTGCTAAATATGATGTCAACCATAGAATTGCATCCCCCTATCACCCTCAAACTAGTGGTCAAGTTGAATTGAGCAATAGAGAAATAAAATTAATTTTGCAAAAAACCGTCAATAGATCTAGAAAGAATTGGTCTAAGAAACTTGACGATGCATTATGGGCTTATAGAACCGCTTATAAAAATCCTATGGGTATGTCTCCTTATAAAATGGTTTACGGAAAAGCATGTCATTTACCTCTTGAGTTAGAACATAAAGCATATTGGGCAATTAAAGAACTCAATTATGATTTTAAACTTGCCGGTGAAAAGAGGTTATTTGATATTAGCTCATTAGATGAATGGAGAACCCAAGCTTATGAAAATGCCAAATTGTTTAAAGAAAAAGTTAAAAGATGGCATGATAAAAGAATTCAAAAACGGGAATTCAAAGTAGGTGAGCAAGTTCTATTGTACAATTCTCGTTTGAGATTCTTTACAGGAAAACTTCTCTCTAAATGGGGAGGACCGTATATCATCGAAGAAGTTTACCACTCCGGAGCCATCAAAATAAACAACTCTGAAGGCACTAATCCGAGAGTGGTGAATGGGCAAAGAATCAAGCACTATATTTCAGGTACTCCCATTAATGTTGAAACTAATATTATTGAAACAATTACACCGGAGGAATACATAAGAGAGACCTTCCGGAACACTCCAGAACCCTGAAAATGAAGAGGTATGTGATACGGTAAGTAAACCGACTCCAAAAATTCCATAAAAATACTTTCTGTCAGTTTTGGAATATTAGAAAAAATATAAAAATAAGAAACCGCCGAGGGGACCCACCTGGTGCCCACGAGGCACCAGGGCGCGCCACCCCCCCAAGCGCGCCCTGGTGGCTCGTGGGCCCCACGTGAGCCTTCCCGACTCCGTTTTCTCCTGGATTACTTGTTTTGCAAGATAAAAAATCTTTATATATACTCCCGTAAGTTTTGACCACCATATCGCAGAAATCTCCTCTGTTCTTGTTTCGTGCTATTTTTCTGACAGATCTAGATCGCTATGGCTCCACCAAGCTCTTCCAAGGACAAGTTCTACGAGAAGGTCATCAACCCCTACCCACCGGAGGTGATGAAACACCCTCAAGCCATTGAGATGCATGAGGGGGTGCTTCACATCCGGGATGTGCAAGGACCCAAGAAGACCGGGAGCGTGGAGTCCAGGCTCGAAGCGGTGGAGCAGGAGATCTTCAAGTGCCAAGGGATGGTGGAACGTGGACTCAGCGCCAACCACTCCATGATCACGGAGTTCACTCGTGATCGCAAGGTGGATGACCGATCAATGGCGGATATCATCTTCAAGCTCAATGAACGGATCGACTATCTCCAAGGCCAAATCTATGATCTTCAAAACCAAAATTATGAGCATGAGGCAAGATTCAAAGGTATGAGTTTAGCTGCAAGTTTCAGGACTCCGGAGACTCGTTCATCTTTTTATGATGGGGAACCTATGCCATGGAAGCCGGAGGACAGGCCCACCACTTCATCACCACCACCATCTCCGAAGAAGGACACTTGAGCACATGGGTATGGACACTCCCCTTGGCTTGTGCCAAGCTTGGGGGAGGTGCCCCAGTATCGTATCACCATCACTTTTATTATCATTACCTATTTTTAGTTCGATCCTTAGTTATTTCGTGATCTAGTTGAATAAAAGTTTAGTATGATCTATTTTTGAGTGTTAGCTTCGTGATCTATCTATCTATGTAATCGAGTGAGAGTTATATAATAAAGAGTAGTTTGAGTTTTTGCTTCTTTACTTTCATGTTCCAATTCTAGCAATGAAAATAATGAAAAAATCATATGCTAATCTTATGGAAAGTAATGACATTACATAAAGAAAAGTATAAGTGGTAAAATTTATTGGAGGTTAACAAACATAGCATTAGTCAATGATGCAATTCATGAAAAAGTTAATAAGGGAAGAGAAGATTCGCATGCAAATATACTATCTTGGACATCTTTTATGATTGTGAGCCCCCATTAAGTATTTTATGTCAAATTGTTGACGTTGGGCAAGGAAGACAACGTAATGAATTATGTTTGTTCATATTCACATAGAAGTTATATTGTTATAGATCCTCCAACATGTGGTGCTTGCCCAATATCTTTGCTAGCCAAAAATCCACACCAAGTAGATATACTACTTGTGCATCCAAAACCCTTAAACCCAGTTTCATGTCATGAGAGTCCACTATATCTACCTATGGATTGAATAAGATCCTTCAAGTAAGTTGTCATCGGTGCAAAAAGCAATAAAAATTGCCTCTAAATATGTATGAAACTTTTATTGTAAGGGAAAATAAGCTTTGTACGAACTTGTGATGGCAAAGAAATAAAAGCGACGGACTGCATAATAAAGGTTGCTATCATAAGGGGCAATATAAAGTGACGTTCCTTTCATTAAGAGCTTGTGCATCCAACAACAAAAAGCGCATGAAAACCTCTGCTTCCCTCTGCGAAGGGCCTATCCTTTACTTTTATGTATTTACTTTTTATGCAAGAGTCAATAGTGTTCTCCTCTACTTTCTTTTTATTTTTCTCTTTTGCAAGCATCGTGTGGTGGGGAAAGATCTAAGCATATATATCCAGTTGGATATGAGTGATCATGAGTTATTATTGTTGACATTACCCTTGAGGTGAATAAGTTGGGAGGCGAAATCACAAGCCCCTATCTTTCTATGTGTCTGGTTGAAACTTTTTGCTCCATATATATGTCGTGAGTGTTAGCAATCATAGAAGACTAAATGATGGTTGAGTATGTGGACTTGCTAAATAGCTCCTACATGAGACCCTTCCTGAAAATATGATGAATTGCAATTGCATTGTTGACTGAGAACATAGTTTGTTAGTTTTCAAGAAAGTTTATGCCTTATACTCCATTGTTGTGATGAATTGTTACTTGCTCATGAGAAGTTTATGATAATAAATATTGCTGTTATAATAATGATCATGATGCTACTATGTCCGTATTTTGTTTTTATCGACACCTCTCTCTCTAAACATGTGGACATGATTATCGATATCGGCTTTCGCTTGAGGACAAGCGAGGTCTAAGCTTGGGGGAGTTGATACGTCCATTTTGCATCATGTTTTGCTACTGTTATTTATAGTGTTTTTGATCAATATAACACTTTGTGGAGCAATTCTAATGCCTTTTCTCTCTTAATATGCAAGATTTACACAAGGAGGGAGATTGCCGGCAGCTGGAATTCTGGACCTGAAAAAGCTATGTCAAGATACCTATTCTGCACATCTCCAAATGAGCTGAAATTTCTTGGAGAATTATTTTGGAATAAATAAAAAGTACTGGAAGCAAAAAGTACTAGAGGGGGCCACCCAGATGCCCAAGAGGCACCAGGGCGCGCCACCCCCCCAGGCGCGCCCTGGTACCTCGTGGGGCTCCTGGCCAGCCTCTGGCCCCCATTTTCTGGTATATAAATAATTTTGCCCTATAAAAAATATAGAGAAGACTTTTGGGATGGTGCGCCGCCGTCTCGAGGCGGAACTTGGGCAGGAGCACTTTTGCTCTCCGGCGGAGAGATTCTGTCGGGGATACTTCCCTCCGGGAGGGGGAAATCATCGCCATCGACGACACCAGCGATCCTCTCATCGTGGGAGGACTAATCTTCATCAACATCTTCACCAGCACCATCTCATCTCAAACCCTAGTTCATCTCTTGTATTCAATCTTTGTCTCAAAACCTCAGATTGGTACCTGTGGGTTGCTAGTAGTGTTGATTACATCTTGTAGTTGATGCTAGTTGGTTTATTTGGTGGAAGATTATATGTTCAGATCTATTATGCTACTCAATACCCCTCTGATCTTGGACATGAATATGATTTGTGAGTAGTTACTTTTGTTCTTGAGGACATGGGAGAAGTCTTGTCATAAGTAATCATGTGAATTTGGTATTCGTTCGATATTTTGATGATATTTATGTTGTTGATTCTCTTAGTGGTGTCATGTGAACGTCGACTACATGACACTTCACCATCTTTGGGCCTAAGGGAAAGCATTGTGGAGTAGTAATTAGATGATGGGTTGCTAGAGTGATAGAAGCTTAAACCCTAGTTTATGCGTTATTCCGTAAGGGGCTGATTTGGATCCATATGTTTAATGCTATGGTTAGAGTTATCTTAATTCTTCTTTCATAGTTGCGGATGCTTGCGAGAGGGGGTAATCATAAGTGTGAGGCTTGTTCAAGTAAGAACAGCACCCAAGCACCGGTCCACCCACATATCAAATTATCAAAGTAGCGAACGTGAATCGAACAAACATGATGAAAGTGACTAGATGAAATTCCCATGTGTCCTCAAGAACGCTTTACTTACTATAAGAGATCGTTCCGGCTTGTCCTTTGCTATAAAAGGGATTGGGCCACCTTGCTGCACTCTTTGTTACTATTGCTACTTGTCACTTGTTACAAATTATCTTACTATCAAACTACTCGTTACCGATAATTACAGTGCTTGCAGAAAACACCTTGCTGAAAACTGCTTGTCATTTCCTTCTGCTCCTCGTTGGGTTCGACACCCTTACTTATCGAAAGGACTACGATTGATCCCCTATACTTGTGGGTCATCACCGGCCTCGTACTCTAGTACATGTTCCTATTCGGGTGGACCGGCGCTGCTCCAACAAAACTTGTCTATTGCCCGGCACCCTTATGGCCCCACCGACAATCATACCCTTTCCGGGTCAAGTCTTGAGTGGCCCCTGTGTCACTCCTGACACCTGCCACCGTCGTGGCCAAATAGAACTGTCCCAAACGGGGACCTGCACGCAAATAATCTGGGCTCACAAGGTCATCGCCGCCTACCGGGCCAGGGTAGCACGCACGCATAACCTTCCCTCTTTGGAGGTACCAACAAGAGGCAAGGCAATAGACCAAGTTAGGGCCTTCCCATATAAGCAAATGTGGATGCACTGATAAGCTCGGTTCAGTGGCACTATGACTCGATCTAGCCGATGAAGGAGGTTGTCATTATTAAGTTACATTTCTTAACATTGCAATAATACTGGTAATGCATAATATAAAAATGATGAAAACTAATCAACCTATCTCCATGTTGCTCCATATACGAGTCACTAGTGCGGTAATGATAAACATTATCAAGTAATGTAGACAATGAATATAAACTAACAGGAGTTTAAGTATTTCTAGCACGGACATGCTTATTAAGTTAAACACACAAGAATAACACAGAGCAATGCTTTAGGGCATATATCAGATGGTCGGATTGCCTGGGATCGATGGATTCACCGGACGGAAGTGCGATCACTCCGCGGAAGAATTCGCCGGAAAGGTTTCTCTCTCGGAGAGACTGGATATAGGGCAGGGGCAAAACAGGTATTTTCAGAATGTGTCAACATGGTGAAAGTGATATCATCGGAACGGGCTCGACGAACAGAGAACATGGGCTTTGGAATCACCTGATTCGGAGTTACGGTTGCGGAGATACGGCCGTTCATTCGTTAGGTAGAAATCAAATAAAAAATATATTCATTTCTGCTCTTAACGGGTGAACGCCCGCAAACTAGAGGTTTCGGCCGGCGGCTGAGAATTGAAAGCGCACTTTCCAGAAAATACGCTTCCGCCGCGGGGAAATGAATTTGAGCCGGGGCGCCTCCACTTATCTGACGTGGCGGGGCAGGGCCGAGCTGTTGCCGCTGACTAGTGGGTCCCGCGCTGCCTTCTCTCTCTCCTCCTCCTTCCTTCTTCCTCCTCCTCTCCTCCTGCCCGATGCCGTGGTTGGGCGCTCGGGCTCCGGCGGCCGGCGACGCTCCGGAGGGCCACATGGGTGGGCGACGGCGTAGATGGGTTCGCCGGAGAAGGCCGCATCCGGGTGTAGGTGGCTCGGGCCGTGGGGTGGACCGGTGGCGCGGCGGCGGCCATGGCCGAGGGCGGCGGTCTCGCGGCGAGGAAGGGGCTAGGGTGGCTGGGGAGGTGCTACTTGTGAGTTGCGTTGGGATTTCCCCGAAGAGGAGGGGATGATGCAGTACAGTAGAGATAATTATTTCCCTCAGTTATGAAACCATGGTTATCAATCCAGTAGGAGAATCACGCAACAACTCGTTAGCAGTACCTACACACAAAACAACAAATCCTTGCACCCAACGCAAACAAGGGGTTGTCAATCCCTTGGCGGTCAATTGCAAGATTAAATTGTATGGTGATAGATAAATGGATCGAACAAAAATACAAAATAAAATAAATAAAGTAAAAGTGCAGCAAGGTATTTTTATGATTTTTAATATATGATTTGGATAGACCCGGGGGCCATAGTTTTCACTAGAGGCTTCTCGCTTGAAAATAGCATACGGTGGGTGAACAAATTACTGTTGGGCAATTGATAGAAAAGCAAATAATCATGACGATATCCAAGGCAATGATCATGTATATAGGCATCACGTCCGAGACAAGTAGACCGACTCCTGCCTGCATCTACTACTATTACTCCACACATCGACCGCTATCCAGCATGCATCTAGTGTATTAAGTCCATAAAGAACGGAGTAACGCCTTAAGCAAGATGACATGATGTAGACAAAGTAAACTCACGCATGAATAAACCCCATCTTTTTTACCCTTAATAGCAACGATACATAAGTGTCAAGTCCCTTTCTGTCACTGGGATTGAGTACCGCAAGATCGGACCCATTACAAAGCACCTCTCCCATTGCAAGATAAATCAATCTAGTTGGCCAAACCAAATCAATAGATCGGAGAGAAATACGAAGCTATAATAATCATGCATAAAAGAGTTCAGAGAAAACTGAATTAATATTCATGGATAATCTGATCATAAACTCACAAATCATCGGATCCCAACAAACACACCGCAAAAAGTGATTACATCGGATATAACTCGAAGAACATCGAGGAGAACATTATATTGAAGATCAAAAAGAGAGAAGAAGCCATCTAGCTACTAACTATGGACCCAAAGGTCTGTGGTAAACTACTCACGCATCATCGGAAGGGCAGCAAGGTTGATGTAGAGCCCCTCCGCGATCGATTCCCCCTCCGGCGGAGTACCGAAAAAGGCCTCCAGATGGGATCTCTCGAGAACAGAAACTTGCGGTGGCGGAAAAAGTATTTCGTGGACTCCTCTATTGGTTTCCAGATTTTAGAGAATTTATAGAGGTGGAATTAGTTCAAACGGAGCTGTGTGGGCCCCATGAGGTACCAAGGCGCCCCCTCCCCTGGGGTGCGCCGTGGTGCCTCGTGGGCCACTGCTTCATCTTCTCGTCCCCTCCCAAAGCTTCTAGTGTTTGTTATGTCCAGAAAAAAATCTCCAAAAAGTTTCGTGGCATTTGGACTTCGTTTGGTACTGATATTCTGGAAAACCAAAAACAGGCAAAAAACAACAACTGGCACTGGGCACTAAGTTAATAGGTTAGTCCCAAAAAATGATATATAATTGATGTAAATGTTTATAAAAAAATCCAAGATTGATACTATAATAGCATGGAACAATAAAAAATTATAGATACGTTGGAGACGTATCAAGCATCCCCAAGCTTAATTCCTGCTCATCCTCGAGTAGGTAAATGATAAAAACAGAATTTTTGATGTGGAATGCTACCTATCATATTCATCATATATTCTTTTCTTTTGTAGCATGGACATTTGGACTTGAATGATTCAAAGCAATAGTCTATAGTTTGACAAGAAGATATAAATACTCAAGCATACTAACAAGCAACCATGTCTTTCAAAATATCAACGCTAAAGAGAGTTATCTCTAGCCCATTATGCTCAATCATTGATCCAGTCATGAAACACACTCAATATTAGCTACACACAATGCACAAGTATGACAATAGTGCTCTCTAGTTGGTGCTTTGTAAGAGAAGATGGAGACTGAAATAAAAATAAAAATTGCATAAAAGTAAATAGATAGGCCCTTCGCAGAGGGAAGCAGAGATTTGCAAATGTGCCAGAGCTCAAAGCTTAGATTAGAGAGATAAAATTATTTTGAGAGGCATGCTTTTCCTGTCAACGAAAATGACCGAGAATTCCCAATATTTTCCATGCTAGACACATCATAGGCGGTTCATAAACAGAAAATAAAGTTTATTTCATTTCCACCATTCTTTCACAATCCATGGCTAGCCGTATCCACGGGTGCCCTCCATACTAACACTTACCAAGGAATTTTTTATTATTAATTTTGATTCATTGTGGGACTGGGCATCCCTATTACCTGCCACTCTCTCGTGCAATGACAAGTGAATAAACACTCATCGTGAGAATAACACACCTAGCATGGAAAATATTGGCCACCCCCTGCCGCTTCATGAGCGGTACAGGCATACAAAACGGAAAATTATTTTGAAAAATTAGAGTTGGCACATGCAAATTTACTTGGAACGGCATTGAAATACCGCATATAGGTAGATATGGTGGACTCATTTGGCACAACTTGGGTTTAAAGAGTTTGGATGCACAAGCAGTATTCCCGCTTAGTACAAATGAAGGTTAGCAAATAGATTGAGAAGCAACCAACCAAAAAGCGAAAACGGTCATAAACATGCATTGAACATAACTAACACTGAATAATGCACCATAAGTAGGATATAATTTCGTTGCATAACTATTGACTTAATGTGAATGCATAGGGAATCACAAACCTTAACACCAATATTCTTACTAAATCATAATTACTCACTAACATGACTCACATATTATCATCTCCATATCGCAAAACTATTGCAAGGAATCAAACTTATCATATCCAATGATCTATATGAAAGTTTTTATTATATCCCTCTTGAATATTCATCACTTTGGGACCAAATTCATATCTTGTGCAAATTACCATTACTATTATCAACTCTCAAAAAGATATAAGTGAAGCATGAGAGTGCACATATTTCTTCAAAATTTATCAACTCTCAAAATGATATAAGTGAAGCATGAGAGTTCAAATATTTCTTCAAAATTTCAATCTTATCAACTCTCAAAATAATATAAGTGAAGCATGAGAGTTTAAATATTTCTTCAAAATATAGCCACCGCCGTGCTAAAAAAGATTTAAGTGAAGCACTAGAGCAACTGCCTAGCTCAATAAATTTAAGTGAAGCACATAGAGTATTCTAACAAATCATGATTAACGTGTGGCTCTCTCAAATAGGTGTGTCCAGCAAAGATGATTGTGACAAACTAAAAAGCAAGAAAAGCAAAGACTCATATAATACATGACGCTCCAAGTAAAACACATATCATGTGATGAATAAAAATATAGCTCCAAGTAAAATTACCGATAGTTGGTAGAAGAAAGAGGGGATGCCTTTCGGGGCATCCCCAAGCTTAGACGCTTGAGTCTTCCTTGAATATTACCTTGGGGTGCCTTGGGTATCCCCAAGCTTAGGCTCTTGCCACTCCTTATTCCTTCATCTATCGTGATCTCACCCAAAACTTGAAAACTTCAATCACACAAAACTCAACAAAACTTTCGTGAGATCCGTTAGTATAACAAAACAAATCACTACTTTAAGTACTGCTGTAAATTGATTCATATTTAATATTGGCATAATGCTACTGTACTCCAACTTCTCCATGGCTTATACCCCCTGATACAATCCATAGATTCATCAAAATAAACAAACTATGCAACAAAAATAGAATCTGTCTAAAACAGAATAGTCTGTAAAGATCTATTTAAAAGCTATACTTACGTAACTCTAAAAGTTCTGAAAAATTACGTGGGAAATTCATATACCAATACTGTGTAAAAATTTCAGATGTTTCTGACGCTCCAGTACAGAACTAAAATTCTAGCACTGGACGCAAAACTTTCTGTTTTCCAAACAACATCAATTATACTATCTTCCAAATCATCCCAAAGGCATTACTTGGCACAAACACTAATTAAAACATAAAAACACAATCATAACAGTAACATAATTGTGTAAACACACAAGAACTTATTTTATCCATTGGGTTGTCTCCCAACAAGCTCTCTCTTTATAGCCATTAATATAGGCTTGAGATTTCAATGATGCTCTCATTAAAGATAATAATTGAAACATAAAGAGAGCATCATGAATCATATGAAAAAAACACTTAAGTCTAACATACTTCCTATGCATAGGCATTTTATAGGAGAACAAATTATCAAGACAAGCAATCTCTAGCATATGCAAGGAAGAAGAACGGACCATTAACAATTTGAACTTCAAGAGAGGTAATTGAGTAACATGAAAACTTCTACAACCATATTTTCCTCTCTCATAATAATTATATGTAGGATCATAGTCAAATTCAACAATATAGCTATCATATAAAATATTCTTTTCATGATCCACATGCATAAAAGTTTTATAATCTTCCAAGATAGTGGGATTAACATTAACTAAAGTCATGACCTCTACAAACCCACTTTTATCAAAAATTTCATAAGATTGAACACTCTCCAAAGTAGTGGGATCATTATTACCTAAAGTTGACGCTCTTCCAAACCCACTTTTAATAGTATTGCAAATTTTATTATCAATAACACATTCGTCATGAGGCTTAAATAAATTTTCAAGATCATAAGAAGCATCACCCCAATCATGATCATTACAATAAGTAGTGGACATAACAAAATTATCATCCCCAAGCTTGTGGTTTTGCATATAATTAGCATAATTGACATTAATAGAATTTATAATAACATCATTGCGATCATGCTTTTCATTCAAGGAGCTATCAGGAATCATTTTATAAACTTCTTCTTTTAGCACTTCATCGCAATTTTCAGATTCATGATTTTCAAGCAAAACTTCATAGAGATAATCAAGTGCACTCAACACACTAGCAATTGGTTCATCATAATTGGATCTTTTAAAAAGATTAGCAAGTGGATGAGGATCCATAGTGATCTTAAACTTTTGCTTTTACTTTCTGTTCTTGTGTGTTCGACATGAAGGCAATAAAAGCAAGCAAGTAAAGAAGCAAACAAGAAAAAGGCAACAGAAAATATTTTTGTATTTTTATAAAAACTTTTTAGAAGTGGGGGAGATGAAAACGAGAGGCAAAGGCAAATAAAATAAATGCAAGGAGATGTAAGTTTTATGCGTAGGTACTTGATAGATGTTGATGATGTCTGATACGTCTCCAACGTATCTATAATTTATGAAGTATTCATGCCATGTTTATTATAGTTTTGTATGATTTTGGTGCACTTTTATATGGATTTTATATGATTTTTATGGACTAACATATTGACCTAGTGCCGAGTGCCAGTTGCTGTTTTCTGCTTGTTTTTGGTTTTCTAGAAAATCCATATCAAATGAAGTCCAAATGCAGCGAAACTTTTTGATGATTTTTTCTGGAAGGAAACAGACCCAGGAAGCTTCGGAGGAGCAGCAGAAGAACCATAGGGGCCCCACGAGCCACCTGGCGCGCCTGCCCCCCAGGCATGCCTTGGTGCCTCGTGGGCCCCCTGTGGCACCTCTTTGCGTGATCCAACGCTGAAAAATCATATATATTCAAAAAACCCCGAAAGTTAACCCAGATGAGTTTTTACGCCGCCGCAAGCCTCTGTACCAAGGAGATCCCATCTGGAGCCCTTTTTAGGTACCCTGCCGGAGGGGGGAAATCATCACCAAAGGCCATCTTCATCATCCCGGCGGTCTCCATGATGAGGAGGGAGTAGTTCACCCTCGGGGCTGTGGGTATGTACTAGTAGCTATGTGTTTGATCTCTCTCTCTCTCTCTCTCTCTCTCTCTCTCATGTTCTTGATTTGCCACGATCTTGATGTACCGCGAGCTTTGTTAATATAGTTGGATCATATGGTATTTCTCCCTCTCTATCTTGTTATGATGAATTGAGTTTTTACCTTTGAGGTTTCACTATTATCGGATCGAATACTTTTATGGATTTGAGAACACTTGATTTTTGTCTTGCATATGAATACCCGTTGTGACAATGGGGTATTATATTGATTCACTTGATATATGTTTTGGCACTCAACTCGCGGATTCCCGAGGTGACATTGGGGTAATCTATGCATAGGGGTTGATGCACGTTTTCATCCTACTTTCTCCGGTAGAAATCTTGGGGCACTCTTTGAAGTTCTTTGTGTTGGATTGAATATTATGAATCTGAAGTTGTTTGATGCATATCGAATAATCAACTCACGGATAATTGTGGTGACATTGGAGTATCTAGGTGACATTAGAGTTGGTTGGTGCGTATCATATGGTGTTATTTTAGTACGAACTCTAGGGCTGTTCATGACACTTATAGGGATGGCTTAATAGATTGATCGGAAAGAATAACTTTGATGTGGTTTCGTACCCTACAACAATTTCTATCTTATGTTCTCCGCTAATAGGAACTTTGGAGTGATTCTTTGTCGCACGTTGAGTGATTGTTATATGATCCAATTATGTTAGCACTGTTGAGAAATTGCACTAGTGAAAGTATGAACCCTAGGCCTTGTTTCTAAGCATTGCAATACCGTTTGTGCTCCGTTTTATCACTTGCTACCTTGCTGTTTTTTAATTTTCAGATTACAAAAACCTATATCTACTATCCATACTACACTTGTATCACCATCTCTTTGCCGAACTAGTGCACCTATACAATTTGCCATTGTATTGGGTGTGTTGGGGACACAAGAGATTTCTTGTATTTGATTGCAGGGTTGTTTGAGAGAGACCATCTTCATCCTACGCCTCCCACGGATTGATAAACCTTAGGTCATCCACTTGAGGGAAATTTGCTACTGTCCTACAAAACTCTGCGCTTAGAGGCCCAACACGAGTCTACAAGAATAAAGTTGCGTAGTAGACATCAAGCTCTTTTCTGGCGCCATTGCCGGGGAGGTGAGTGCTTGAAGGTATATCTTTAGATCTTGCAATCGAATCTTTTAGTTTCTTGTTTTATCACTAGTTTGGTTTATAAAAGAAAACTTCAAAAAAATATGGAATTGAGGTTGCCTCATATTATTCATCTTTATAATGTCTTTCTTGAAAATGATGGATCGGAAAATTGTGCTCAATTGATAGAAGAAGAATTCAATAAAATGTTTGGCATAAAATCCATGAATGATGAGCATGATTGCAATGTTGCTAGTATGCTTTCTATGAATATCCATGATGCTAATGATATGCAAAGCCATAAGCTTGGGCATGCTATGTTTGATGAAGATGATATTTTTAGTCCCCCAAGTTTTGATGAGCAAATTTATTATGTTGATTGCATGCCTCCTATTTATGATGATTATAATTATGAAAGTGGATTTGGAGAGGTCATGAATTTATTTAATGAAGATTCCACTATTTTGGAAGAGGTTTCAATTGATTATGATAACAAAGTTGCTATCTATGATGATTATTGTGATGACATGTATGCTATAAAAATAATGATAACTATGAAACTTGTCATCATGATTTTAATTTTCAATTTGATTATGTCAATCAAGTATCTTATGATAGTTATTTTGTTGAGTTTGCTCCCACAATGAATGAGAAGAAAATTGCTTATGTGGAGAGTAGTAAAAATTCTATGCTTGTGGATCATGAAAAGAATGCTTTATGTGATAGCTATATTGTTGAATTCATTCATGATGCCACTGAAAATTATTATGAGAGAGGATCATATGCTTGTAGGTGTTGCAATAATATCAAGTTTCCTCTCTATGTGTTGAAAGTTTTGAAGTCATGCTTGTTTTGCCTTCCCATGCTAGTTGATTCTTGCTCCCACAAATTGTTTGGTCACAAAATCCCTATGCATAGGAAGTGGGTTAGGCTTAAATGTGCTAGTTATATGCTTCATGATGCTCTCTTTGTGTTTCAATTCTTTACTTTTATGCGAGCATCATTGAAATCATCATGCCTAGCTAAAAGGCATTAAAGAAAAGCGCTTGTTGGGAGACAACCCAATACTTATACCTTCTGTTTTTATGTGTCCACATGATTAAGCTACTGTATTAATCATGTTTTATATGTTTACTTTCAATAATGTGCCAAGTAAAGCCTTTGGGATAGTGTGAATGCTTGTTGATTTGATTCTGTGCAAAAACAGAAACTTTTGCATCCAGTGCTGGAATTTCTATTCTGTACTGGAGCATGAGAAAATTATGAAATTTTTACACAGTATTTTTTTACAAATGTTTTACGTTTTCCTATTTTTTCAGAATTTTTGGAGGTACAGAAGTATGGTTTTTAAATCGCTCACTACATGCTGTTCTGTTTTTGACAGATTTTGTTTTCGGTGCATAGTTTGCTTGTTTTAGTGGTTCCATAGCTTATATTGAGTAATATAAATTGTGGAAATGATAGAATACAGTAGTAATTATGTGATAAAAATTATGAATCTTGTCTTGATAGTACCTAAGTGGATGATTTATTTTTATCATACTAACCTATCTCACAAGTTCCGTTAAGTTTTGTGTGATTGAAGTTTTCAAGTTTTGGGTGAGATATCGATATGAGGAGAATAAGGATCGGCAAGACCCTAAGATTGGGGATGCCCAAGGCACCCCAAGGTAATACACAAGGAAGACTCAAGCGTCTAAACTTGGGGATGCCCCGGAAGGCATCCCCTCTTTCGTCTTCAACATTATCGGTAACCTTACTTGGAGCTATATTTTTATTCGTCCCATAATACGAATTTTTCTTGGAGCATCATTTTATTTTGTTGAGATTTGATTTATTTTATCAATAATAATGTTTTGTATCTTTTATTTCAATAAAATGCCAAGTATAGCCTTTACCATGCTCAGTTTGCAAGTTCATGTGTTGCTGTTTGAAAACAGAAAGTTTTCTGTTATGTCCCGAAAATTCCTGAATAGTCAGAACATGATAAAAATCTGAAATTTTTACACTGTAAGAATGCATGAGTTCTCTGTCAAATGGTAAATTTTCAGAAGTTTTGGAGTTAGGGAAGATTGAATTTTAAATCCCCTTTTACAGACTGTTCTGTTTTGGCAGATTACTGTTATAATTGCATTGTTTGCATATGTTTGCTTGTTTAATGTTTCTATTTGAGGATAGGAGTATTAAATATGCAGAGGTATTTAGTATGCAATGTCAAATTATAATTTTAGTAATTTTCTACAGTAGAGAATGATAAGGTTTTGCATTGATTTATACGAACTTATCTCACAAGTTCTTGTTGAGTTTTGTGTGGATGAAGTTTTTAAGATTTAGAGAAACCGTGATATGCGAGGAATTAAGGAGACACAAGAGCTCAAGCTTGGGGATGCCCAAGGCATCCCAAATTAATATTTCAATAAGTCTCAAGCATCTAAGCTTGGGGATGCCCCGGTAGGCATCCCACCTTTCTTCATCAACAACTATCGGTCAGTTTTGGTTGAGCCTAAGTTTTTGCTTCTTCACATGATATGTGCTATTCTTGGAATGTCATTTTATTTTGTTTTCTTTGCTTTTTGAATAAAATACTTAAGATCTGAATTTTTTTTAAATGAGAGAGAGTCCTCACATAGCTACTTAATTGTTTGACTACTCATTTGGTCTTCACTTATATCTTTTTGGAGTAGTTTGTCATTTACTCTTGTTCTTCACTTATATCCATAAAGTTAAAATTATATGTGCTTCATATGCTTGTATCATGTCTAGTAGTAGTTTCACATTTGGGTTAGAAAGTGAAATCTATTGAAGCTTGACAATCACAATATTGGTCATACAAGCAATTAATGAATGATTAGTATAAGGAAGAGAACTTTCACATATAAATATATTATCTTGGACATCTTTTATGATTGTGAATACCCATTAATTATTTTCAAACTTGAGCAAATTAGTTGAAGTTGGACAAGGAAGACAACGTAATGAGTTATGTTTGGGTATATTTGCATAGAAGTTATATTGTTATGGATCCTCCAACATGTGGTGCTTGCTTAGGATCTTTTGCTAGCCCAAAATTTGTACTAAGTAGAGATACTACTTGTGCATCCAAAAAAACTTAAACCCAGTTTCTTCCCATGAGTGTCCACCATATCTACATATGGATTGAATAAGATCCTTAAAGTAAGTTGTCATCGGTGCAAAAAGCAATAAAAATTGCTCCTAAAATATGTATGATCTTTTATTGTAAGGGAAAATAAGCGTTGTACGAACTTGTGATGGTAAAGAAATAAAAGCGATGGACTGCATAATAAAGGTTGCTATCATAAGGGGCAATATAACGTGATGTTCCTTTGCATTAAGGGCTTGTGCATCCAAAAATAAAAAGCGCATGACAACCTCTGCTTCCCTCTGCGAAGAGTCTATCTTTTACTTTTATGCATTTACTTTTATGTATTTACTTTTATGCAAGAGTCAACAAGTATTCATTCGCATTTCAACCTCAATTATTCTCTAGTTGGCAAGCATCATGTGGTGGGGGAAGATCCAGGCACATATGGCCAGCCAAATATATTTGATCATGAATTATTATTGTTGACAATTATCTCTATGATAAATAAGTTGGGAGGCGAAACATTAAGCCCCTATCTTTCTCTGTGTTGGATGGATGCCATTTGTTCTAAAAATATGCTTTGAGTACTCGCAATCATAGAAGACTATATGATAATTGAGTATGTGGAGCTCTTACTTAGACTTTGTTGAAGATAAGTTGAATTGCAATTGTTTGGTGACTAAGAACATAGGTTGTTAAGTTTCAAGAGAATGCATTGTTTGAACCATAACATGTGAATGGATTGCTACTTTATCATGATGAGTTTTATTTGAAATAGTTGCTGTTATGATGCTAGGAAAAGTGATTGAAATTATCATTGATCAAACTTATGCACTATGCTAGCATTCACACTTCATAAATTATTTATTTTATCATTTACCTACTCGAGGACGAGCAGGAATTAAGCTTGGGGATGCTGATACGTCTCCAACGTATCTATAATTTATGAAGTATTCATGCCATGTTTATTATAGTTTTGTATGATTTTGGTGCACTTTTATATGGCTTTTATATGATTTTTATGGACTAACATATTGACCTAGTGCCCAGTGTCAGTTGCTGTTCTCTGCTTGTTTTTGGTTTTCTAGAAAATCCATATCAAATGAAGTCCAAATGCAGTGAAACTTTTTGACTATTTTTTCTGGAAGGAAACAGACCCAGAAGCTTCAGAGGAGCAGCAGAAGAGCCACAGGGGCCCCACGAGCCACCTGGGTGCGCCTGCCCCCCAGGCGCACCCTGGTGCCTCGTGGGCCCCCTGTGGCACCTCTTTGCGTGATTCCAATGCTGAAAAATCATATATATTCAGAAACCCCCGAAAGTTACCCTAGATGAGTTTTTACGCCGCCGCAAACCTCTGTACCAAGGAGATCCCATCTGGAGCACTTTTCCGACACCCTGCCGGAGGGGGGAAATCATCACCAGAGGCCATCTTCATCATCCCGGCGGTCTCCATGACGAGGAGGGAGTAGTTCACCCTCGGGGCTGAGGGTATGTACTAGTAGCTATGTGTTTGATCTCTCTCTCTCTCTCTCTCTCTCTCTCTCTCTCTCTCTCTCTCGTGTTATTGATTTGGCACGATCTTGATGTACTGCGAGCTTTGTTAATATAGTTGGATCATATGGTGTTTCTCCCTCTCTATCTTGTTGTGATGAATTGAGTTTTTACCTTTGAGGTTTCACTATTATCGGATCAAATACTTTTATGGATTTGGGAACACTTGATGTATGTCTTGCATATGAATACCTGTGGTGACAATGGGGTATTATATTGGTTCACTTGATATATGTTTTGGCACTCAACTCGTGGATTCCCGAGGTGACATTGGGGTAATCTATGCATAGGGGTTGATGCACGTTTTCATCCTACTTTCTCCGGTAGAAATCTTGGGGCACTCTTTGAAGTTCTTTGTGTTGGATTGAATATTATGAATCTGAAGTTGTTTGATGCATATCGAATAATCAACTCACGGATACTTGTGGTGACATTGGAGTATCTAGGTGACATTAGAGTTGGTTGATGCGTATCATATGTTGTTATTTTAGTACGAACTCTAGGGATATTTGTGACACTTATAGGGATGGCTCAATAGATCGATCGGAAAGAATAACTTTGAGGTGGTTTCGTACCCTACAACAATTTCTATCTTATGTTCTCCGCTAATAGGAACTTTGGAGTGATTCTTTGTCGCACGTTGAGGGATTGTTATATGATCCAATTATGTTAGCACTGTAGAGAGATTGCACTAGTGAAAGTATGAACCCTAGGCCTTGTTTCTAAGCATTGCAATACCGTTTGTGCTCCATTTTATCACTTGCTACCTTGCTGTTTTTTTATTTTCAGATTACAAAAACCTATATCTACTATCCATACTACACTTGTATCACCATCTCTTTGCCGAACTAGTGCACCTATACAATTTGCCATTGTATTGGGTGTGTTGGGGACACAAGAGATTTCTTGTATTTGATTGAAGGGTTGTTTGAGAGAGACCATCTTCATCCTACGCCTCCCACGGATTGATAAACCTAAGGTCATCCACTTGAGGGAAATTTGCTACTGTCCTACAAAACTCTGCGCTTGGAGGCCCAACACGAGTCTACAAGAATAAAGTTGCGTAGTAGACATCAATGTCTCCCCGGCAACGGCGCCAGAAATTCTTCCTGCTACTTGTGAGCTGCGTTAGGATTTCCCCGAAGAGGAGGGGATGATGCAGTACAGTAGAGATAAGTATTTCTCTCAGTTATGAAACCAAGGTTATCAATCCAGTAGGAGAATCACGCAACAACTCGTTAGTAGTACCTGCACACAAAACAACAAATCCTCGCACCCAATGCAAACAAGGGGTTGTCAATCCCTTGGCGGTCAATTGCAAGATTAAATTGTATGGTGATAGATAAATAGATCGAACAAAAATACAAAATAAAATAAATAAAGTAAAAGTGCAGCAAGGTATTTTTATGATTTTTAATATATGATTTGGATAGACCCGGGGGCCATAGTTTTCACTAGAGGCCTCTCTCTTGAAAATAGCATACGGTGGGGGAACAAATTACTTTTGGGCAATTGATAGAAAAGCAAATAATCATGACGATATCCAAGGCAATGATCATGTATATAGGCATCACGTCCGAGACAAGTAGACCGACTCCTGCCTACATCTACTACTATTACTCCACACATCGACCGCTATCCAGCATGCATCTAGTGTATTAAGTCCATAAAGAATGGAGTAACGCCTTAAGCAAGATGACATGATGTAGACAAAGTAAACTCACGCATGAATAAACCCCATCTTTTTACTCTTAATAGCAATGATACATACATGTCATGTCCCTTTCTGTCACTGGGATTGAGCACCGCAAGATCGAACCCATTACAAAGCACCTCTCCCAATGCAAGATAAATCAATCTAGTTGGCCAAACCAAATCAATAGATCGGAGAGAAATACGAAGCTATAATAATCATGCATAAAAGAGTTCAGAGAAAACTCAAATAATATTCATGGATAATCTGATCATAAACTCACAATTCATCGGATCCCAACAAACACACCGCAAAAAGTGATTACATCGGATAGAACTCCAAGAACATCGAGGAGAACATTGTATTGAAGATCAAAAAGAGAGAAGAAGCCATCTAGCTACTAACTATGGACCCGAAGGACTGTGGTAAACTACTCACGCAGCATCGGAAGGGCAGCAAGGTTGATGTAGAGCCCCTCCGCGATCGATTCCCCCTCCTGCGGAGTACCGGAAAAGGCCTCCAGATGGGATCTCTCGAGAACAGAAACTTGCGGCGGCGGAAAAAGTATTTTGTGGACTCCTCAGTTGGTTTCCAGATTTTAGAGAATTTATAGAGGTGGAATTAGGTCAAACGGAGCTATGTGGGCCCCATGAGGTACCAGGGCGCCCCCCCCTGAGCGCGCCGTGGTGCCTCATGGGCCACTTCTTCATCTTCTCGTCCCCTCCCGAAGCTTCTAGTGTTTGTTATGTCCAGAAAAAAATCTCCAAAAAGTTTTGTGGCATTTGGACTTCGTTTGGTACTGATATTCTGGAAAACCAAAAACTGGCAAAAAACAGTAACTGGCACTGGGCACTAAGTTAATAGGTTAGTCCCAAAAAATGATATATAATTGCTGTAAATGTATATAAAAAATTCCAAGATTGATACTATAATAGCATGGAACAATAAAAAATTATAGATACGTTAGAGACGTATCAGGAGTTTGGGCGAGGGTGTAGGCGATGTCGCTAGAGAGTGGCGCATCCAGTGGTGAGGTCCACGGGCACCGGGGACGGCAGAATGCAAGGGTGAGGTGGTGACCGTGGGCGGCAGCTGCGGCTAAATTGCGGCGCTCCGGCAAGGGACCCGGCCGGGCGCGGTTGTGGGGGTGATCCAGAGGAAGAAGGGAGGAGGTTGAGGTGCTCAGAGAAGCTCGGGAAGGGCCTATATGTAGGCAGCCGGCGAGACCAGATGAGCACGGCCGCCGTGGCGGCCTTATCAGCGCACTGGAGCTCGGGGACACGCGTAGGGAGGGGGCGGTGTCGGCAGGGTCTCCGGGAGAGTGGAGAAGCCGGCAGTGGCTTCGGGAGGGCTCGGAGAGGAAGAAGACAAGAAGAAGACGACGGGGACGAGTCACGGGCGTGCATGCTGAGCTCGTCGTGATGCAGCGGGGAAAAGGACAGAGGGGAAGCTGCTGGAGGAGGGGCGTGTGAACGGTGGGCAGCTCATCGGCACGAACGGACAGCTAGCGGCGGTGGCAGCTGGCCCGACCGGCATGACCGGCCTCTGCCAGCGCACAGAGCGCGCGTTTGGCCACGCTCGTGGCATGGTCACCACGGCCAGGGCATGTTCTGGCGTGTGTCTGCCGGCCAACCGTTGTCCCACTCGTGACTCAACGCTCAAATAGGTAGCAGGACCATCTGGAACCCACTGGAATGCGTTGAGCTGATAAATTTCTCCAAAACAAGATTCTGGACAGAATGTTTGATGAATATTTGTGGGCAAATGGATGAACGGGTGAAGTTGATTTTTGGCATGCAGCAATGATCTATCCAGGTGCACCTCCTGGAAATTTTTCAGGCCAATAGGATCACTATAGCTAGTAGTTCCTTCACAGATTGGAAATCTGGACAGAAACTAGGTTTAGATACTCGGCTCAAATGGCTTGATGGATTGGTCTCAAATTTTGTGTGGAGAGGTCATATAGGAGTATAGAGGTGCTGGTAAAATTTTATACCATTTGGACATACCAAAGTGGTACTTCCTTCACAGTGCTTCTCTCTGGACAGAAACTTGAGAAAATTGCTGGGGAATATTAGATGAATGGCTTGAGCTGATTTTTGGTTTAAATGAGTGATTTATCAAGGTTAACCACCCTGCAAAATTTCATCTCAAATGGATCCAGGGTTCAAGCACTTCCTTTGCAAATTGCCCAACAGAACAAAATTTGCAAATGGATGCTTTACTCAAAATTTGAACTATGGAACTTGGGTTCTTGATGGAAATGGTGAAGATATGGATAGGAGAAGCTCCACAAATTATTTGGGTTTTTCCTGGCCACCAAAATGGTAGTTCCTTTGGAAAGTGCCCAAAATGCAATATTGGCTTTAAATAGGAAAATGCAATTTCCCTTATTTAATTATGGCCAATATTTTTATGAGAGCTCAATATGATCACAAAGAATATCCCCACAAGTTTTCATGAACTTTGGAGATGGATAGATATTTTCCTGGATTTAATTCCTTTAACTGGCAGAAAAAGGAATTAATCTTAAATGAAAAGTATTGCAAATGACTTGGCAATATTTTTGCATATCCAGGGTTTATAGATGTGGGATGATTATTGGGAAAAGTTTGAGAAGCAAAAGATCAAAGGAAATTGGGTTTCCTTTGTAACTGCAGGAACTAGGGTTTCCCTTCCGATGACTCGGAAGGTAGGGTTTCGGCGGCAAGACCTTGAGAATTTAATTTGGGTGGCAAGGTTGAATCGGAGAGGATCTCTGGTTGGATAGGAAAGGCAAGGCTAAATGGCCATCTTCATATACCCAAGAGCGAGAGAAAATCCGATAACATCGAAAAAAGGACGGGAGTCTAATCCCGCGAAGGAAAAAAAACAAGGAGCGAAAACCAGGATGTCACAAACCTACCCCCCTTAAGAAAATCTCGTCCTCGAGATTTCCGGGCTTACCTCCCGGCTAGGGGGACATACCTGTGTGTGACTTGGATCCATCAGCTGTCTTGTCTTCGTCGGTTCACTGACCTTTTAACTGCCTCTTCTGATGGCTCAGGTGTTGTCTTTTCACACAGCTATCTTGAATCCTTCTCTTTCCTGTCAGGTATACCTTTTGTCCTGGCGGTTTGTTGCCTAGGCTTGGTGGATAGCTCATAGTACCGACAAATAGCTTGGTTTCCATGGCCTGGCGCTAGCTGCTTCGGGTTTTATCGCGATATTCCGTACCCTGACTGTCATGGGCAAGACATCCTTCCTTAGTGCATGGTATTGCATGCATGCATCCATCATTCTCCCGAGTAACCCTGGACAGTTGTCCTTGTGTCTTGCTCAGGATAAATCCTTGGTCTGGCTGTGGGTCATGTACGGGTGCTTTCCTCTGTCCCATGCGTTCAAACTTTGTTTTCATGTGAATTCAGATAGTCAGACTTTGTTAATCACTGAGGGAGCTCCGGCATGTATATCCTTTGCGGTCCTTGCTATGATCACCGAGCCAACACAGTATGGCTATCGTTCAGTGTATCTTTTGGGGCATAGTCTCTTATCTTGGTTGCTGGTTGGTTTTAATGAAGATTATGACGCGTTCGCATGTAACTGCATTATTGTGGCTGAATATGCAAGAGTCTGACAAGGATTGATAATATCACCTTGTCTATGAAATCTCATTTTATTGACCGTCACAGAGATGGTTTATCCGAAACTTCGTTTTCTTGGGGGTTGATACGTCTCCAACGTATCTATAATTTTTGATTGTTCCATGCTATTATAGTATCAATCTTGGATGTTTTTATATGCAATTATATATCATTTTTTGGGACTAACCTATTAACCTAGTGCCCAGTGCCAGTTGTTGTTTTCTGCTTGTTTTTGGCTTTTCAGAGAAACAGTACCAAATGAAGTCCAAATGCCACGAAACTTTTTGGAGATTTTTTTGTAGACAAAAGAAACCTGGGAAGCTTTGGGAGGAGGCCAGAAGCCTCACGGAGGCTTCACAAGGCACTAGGGCGCGCCCCAGGGGGGCGCCGTGCTACCTTGTGGGGCCCACATGACTTAGTTTGACCTAATTCCACTTCTATAAATTCACAAATATTGGGAAACCCCCAGAGAGCCAGAAGAGAAAACCTTTCCGCCACCGCAAGCCTCTGTTCTTCCGCGATCCCATCTGGAGGCCTTCTCCGGTACTCTACCGGAGGGGGAATCGATCACGGAGGGCTTCTACATCAACCTTACCGCCCTTCCGATGATGTGTGAGTAGTTTACCACAGACCTACGGGTCCATAGCTAGTAGCTAGATGGCTTCTTCTCTCTCTTTGATCTTCAATACAATGTTCTCCTCGATGTTCTTGGAGTTCTATCCGATGTAATCTTCTTTTGTGGTGTGTTTGTTGGGATCCGATGAATTGTGAGTTTATGATCAGATTATTCATGAGAAATATTTGAGTCTTCTTTGAACTCTTTTATGCATGATTGTTATAGCTTTGTATTTCTCTCGGATTTATCAGTTTAGTTTGGCCTACTAGATTGATTTATCTTGCAATGTGAGAGGTGCTTTGTGATGGGTTCAATCTTGCGGTGCTCAATCCCAGTGACAGAAAGGGACATGACACGTATTTGTATTGTCGCCATTAAGGATAAAAATATGGGGTTTATTCATATTTCTTGAATTTTCTTCTCTACATCATGTCATCTTGCTTAAGGCGTTACTCTGTTTCATACTTAATACCCTAGATGCATGCTGGATAGCGGTCGATGGGTGGAGTAATAGTAGTAGATCCAGGCAGGAGTCGGTCTACTTGTTTTGGACGTGATGCCTATATACATGATCATTGCCATGAATCCTTCATAATTATTTGCTTTTCTATCAATTGCCCAACAGTAATTTGTTTACCCACCGTATGTTTATGTGCTCAAGAGAGAAGCCTCTAGTGAAAACTATGGTCCCCGGGTCTATCTTTATTATATAAAAAACCTAAAAATACCATGCTGCAATTTATTTAATTTTATTTTAATTAGTAGTTTAGTTTATCTATTTACCTCGATAAGATTTAATCCTTGCAAATAACCGCTAAGAGGATTGACAACCCTCTTATTTGCGTTGGGTGCAAGTGTTTGCTCTTGTTTGTGCAGGTGCGCTTAACATAATTTTTCTTGGTTCTCCTATTGGATTGATAACCTTGGTTCTTAACTAAGGGAAATACTTATCTCTACTGTACTGCATCATCCTCTCCTCTTCGGGGAAATACCAACGCAGACTACAAGTAGCAGGAAGAATTTCTGGCGCCGATGCCGGGGAGACATCATCAAAATTACCAAGTACCTTCGCACAAATTATCATTCACTTGCATTTACTTTATTTGTATTTGCCTCTCGTTTTCATCCCCCCCACTTCTAAAACAATTTCACAAAAAAATATACAAAAATATTTTGTGTGCTATCTTTGCTTGTGTTGCCATGTGCCTTCTATTTGCTTGCATCTTCGCTTGCTAAAAATCTATTGATATGGATCCTCATCCACTAGCTAATCTTTTCAAAAGATCCAATTATGATGAACAAATTGCTAGTGAGTTGAGTTCACTTGATTTTCTCTATGAAGTTTTGCTTGAAAATCATGAATCTGAAAATTATGATGAAGTGTTAGAAGAAGAAATTTATAAAGTGATTAATGATAGCTCCTTGATTGAAAAGCATGATTGCAATGATGTTATTATAAATTCTATTAATGTCAATTGTGCTAATTATATGCAAAACCACAAGCTTGGGGATGATAATTTTGTTATGTCCACTACTTATTGTAATGATCATGATTGGGGTGATGCTTCTTATGATCTTGAAAATTTATTTAAGCCTCATGATGAATATGATATTGATAATAATGATTGCAATAATATTGAAAGTGGGTTTGGAAGAGTGTCAACTTTAAGTAAAAAAGAATCCCACATATTCGGAGAGTGTTCAATCTTATGAAATTTTTGATGAAAGTGGGTTTGGAGAGGTCATGACTTTAGTTAATGTTAATCCCACTATTTTGGAAGATTATAATTTTTTTATGCATGTGGATCATAGAGAGAATATTGTTTATGATAGCTATATTGTTGAGTTTGATTATGATCCTACATATAGTTATTATGAGAGAGGAAAATATGGTTGTAGAAATCTTGATGTTACTAAATTGCCTCTCGTTATGTTAATGCTTCATTCTTCCTATTTGCATATGCTAGATATTGCTTGTCTTGATAATTTGTTTTCTTATAAAATTCCTATGCATAGGAATTATATTAGACTTAAATGTGTTTGTCACATGTTTTATGGTGCTCTCTTTGTGTTTCAATTCTTATCTTTCATGAGAGCATCATTGAAATCTCAAACCTATCTTAATGGCTATAAAGAAAGAGCTTGTTGGGAGGCAATCCAATGAATAAAATAAATTTTTGTTTTTATTTTCTGCTTTGAATGTTTTCATAATTATAGATTCTGTTATGATTGTGTTTTTATCTTTTAATTAGTGTTTGTGCCAAGTAATGCCTTTGGGATGATTTGGAAGATAGTATAATTGATGCTGTTTGGAAAACAGAAAGTTTTGCGTCCAGTGCTGGAATTTTAGTTCTGTACTGGAGTGTCAGAAAAATCTGAAATTTTTACACAGTATTGGTATATGAATTTCCCACGTTGTCATGATTTTTAAGAATATTTGGAGTTACAGAAGTATGGCTCTTAAATAGATCTTTACAGACTATTCTGTTTTAGACAGATTCTGTTTTTGTTGCATAGTTTGCTTATTTTGATGAATCTATGGATCGTATCGGGGGGTATGAGTCATGGAGAAATTGGAGTACAGTAGCATTATGCCAATATTAAATATGAATCAATTTACTACAGTACCTAAAGTTAAAGATTTGTTTGTTATACTAACGGATCTCACGAGGTTTCTGTTGAGTTTTGTGTGCTGAAGTTTTCAAGTTTTGGGTGAGACTACGATGGACAAAGGAATAAGGAGTGGCAAGAGCCTAAGCTTGGGGATGCCCAAGGCACCCCAAGGTAATATTAAAGGAAGACTCAAGCGTCTAAGCTTGGGGATGCCCCGGAAGGCATCCCCTCTTTCGTCTACAATCTATCGGTAACTCACTTGGAGCTATATTTTTATTCATCACATGATATGTGTTTTACTTGGAGCGTCTTGTGAAATAGTTTGTTTGCTTTTTAGTTTGTCACAATCATATTTGCTGAAAACACCTTTTTGAGAGGGACACACATTATTCGTGATTTGTTAGAATACTCTATGTGCTTCACTTATATCTTTTGAGCTAGGCAGTTGCTCTAGTGTTTCACTTATATCTTTTAGAGCATGGCGGTGATGATATTTTAAAGAAATAGTTGCACTCTCATGCTTCACTTATATCCTTTTTGAGAGTCTCATGATAGGAATCGTAATATGCACGAGTTACGAATTTGGTCCTGATATGATAGGTATTCAAGAGGGATATAATAAAAACTTTCATGTAGATCACTGAGTATGATAAGTTTGATTCCTTGCAATAGTTTTGCGATATTAAGATGGTAATATGGGGGAGGTATTAGTAGATAATTGTGGTTTAGTAAGAATAATTGTGTTAAGGTTTGTGATTCCCGAAGCATGCACGTATGATCTGTCGTTATGCTAAGAAGTTGGAGCATGATTTATTATTGATTGTCTACCTTATGAGTGGTGGTCGGGGACGAGCGATGGACCTTTTCCTACGAATCTATCCCTCTCGGGGATGCGTAGTAGTACTTTGCTTTGAGGGCTAATAGACTTTCGCAATAAGTATGTGAGTTCTTTATGACTAATGTGAGTCCATGGATTATATGCACTCTCACCCTTCCACAATTTACTAGCCTCTTCGGTACCGTGCATTGCCCTTTCTCACATCGAGAGTTGGTGCAAACTTCGCCAGTGCATCCAAACCCCGTGATATGATACGCTCTATCACACATAAGCCTCCTTATATCTTCCTCAAAACAGCCACCATACCTACCTATCATGGCATTTCCATAGCCATATATTGCCATGCAACTTCCACCGTTCCGTTTTTATGACATACATCATCATTGTCATATTGCTTTGCATTATCATATAGCTGACATAGTATTTGTGGCTTAGCCACCGTTCATCATTGTTATACATGTTACGCTAGCATCATTGCACATCCTGGTACATTGCTAGAGGCATTCATATAGAGTCATATTTTTGTTCTAGTATCGAGTTGTAATGTTGAGTTGCAAGTAAATAGAGGTGTGATGATCATCATTATTAGAGCATTGTCCTAGTGAGGAAAGGATGATGGTGTCTATGATTCCCCCACAAGTCGGGATGAGACTCCGGACGAAAAATAAAAAAAGAAAAAAAGAAAAAAAAAGGAGAAAGAAAAAAAAAGAAAAAAAAAGAAAAGAAAAAAAAGAGAAAGAAAAAAAGAAAAAAAATAAATGAGAGAAAAAGAGAGAAGGGGCAATGCTACTATCCTTTTCCACACTTGTGCTTCAGAGTAGCACCATGTTTTTCATATAGAGAGTCTCCTATTTTGTCACTTTTATATACTAGTGGGAATTTTTCATTATAGAACTTGGCTTCTATATTCCGATGACGGGCTTCCTCAAATGCCCGAGGTCTTCATGAGCAAGCAAGTTGGATGCACACCCACTTAGTTTTCATGTTGAGCTTTCACACACTTATAGCTCTTAGTGCATCCATTCCATGGCAATCCCTACTCCTCGCATTGACATCAATTGATGGGCATCTCCATAGCCCGTTAATTAGCCTCATTGATGTGAGACTTTCTCCATTTTTTGACTTCTCCTATTTATCTTTACCACCATACTCTATTCCACCCATAGTGCTATATCCATGGCTCGCGCTCATGTATTGAGTGGGAGTTGAAAAAGCTGAAGCGCGTTAAAAAGTATGAACCAATTGCTCGGCTTGTCAACGGGGTAGTGCATGATAAATACTTTGTGTGAAGAAGATGGAGCATGACAGGATTATATGGTTTTGTAGGGATAACGTTCTTTAGCATTTTTATTTTTGAAAGACATGATTGTTTGCTAGTATGCCTGAGTATTGATGTCTTTATATCAAATTATAGACTATTGCTTTGAATCATTTGGATCTTATTATTCATACCGTAAGAGAGAGATTACATGATGAAACATGATAGGTAGCATTCCACATCAAAAATTCTGTTTTTAACATTATCAAATTGCTTGATACATCTCCAACGTATCTATAATTTTTGATTGTTCCATGCTATTATAGTATCAATCTTGGATGTTTTTATATGCAATTATATGCAATTATATATCATTTTTTGGGACTAACCTATTAACCTAGTGCCCAGTGCCAGTTGCTGTTTTCTGCTTGTTTTTGGCTTTTCAGAGAAACAGTACCAAATGAAGTCCAAATGCCATGAAACTTTTTGAAGATTTTTTTCTGGACAAAAGAAACCGGGGAAGCTTCGGGAGGAGGCCAGAAGCCTCACGGTGGCTTCACAAGGCACTAGGGCGCGCCCCGGGGGAGCGCGCCGTGCTGCCTTGTGGGGCCCACGTGACTCCGTTTGACCTAATTCCACTTCTATAAATTCACAAATATTGGGAAACACCCAGAGAGCCAGAAGAGAAAACCTTTTCGCCGCCGCAAGCCTCTGTTCTTCCGCGATCCCATCTGGAGACCTTTTACGGTACTCTGCCGGAGGGGGAATCGATCATGGAGGGCTTCTACATCAACCTTGCTGCCCTTCCGATGATGTGTGAGTAGTTTACCACAGACCTACGGGTCCATGGCTAGTAGCTAGATGGCTTCTTCTCTCTCTTTGATCTTCAATACAATGTTCTCCTCGATGTTCTTGGAGTTCTATCCGATGTAATCTTATTTTGCGGTGTGTTTGTTGGGATCCGATGAATTGTGAGTTTATGATCAGATTATTCATGAGAAATATTTGAGTCTTCTCAGAACTCTTTTATGCATGATTGTTATAGCTTTGTATTTCTCTCCGATCTATCGGTTTAGTTTGGCCTACTAGATTGATTTATCTTGCAATGGGAGAGGTGCTTTATGATGGGTTCAATCTTGCGGTGCTCAATCCCAGTGACAGAAAGGGACATGAAACGTATTTGTATTGTTACCATTAAGGATAAAAAGATGCATGCTGGATAGCGGTCGATGGGTGGAGTAATAGTAGTAGATGCAGGCAAGAGTCGGTCTAATTGTTTCGGACGTGATGCCTATATACACGATCATTGCCATGAATCCATCAAAACTATTTGCTTTTCTATCAATTGCCCAACAGTAATTTGTTTACCCACCGTATGTTTATGTGCTCAAGAGAGAAGCCTTTAGTGGAAACTATGGTCCCTGCTACTTGTGAGCTGCGTTGGGATTTCCCCAAAGAGGAGGGGATGATGCAGTACAGTAGAGATAAGTATTTCTCTCAGTTATGAAACCAAGGTTATCAATCCAGTAGGAGAATCACGCAACAACTCGTTAGCAGCACCTGCACACAAAACAACAAATCCTCGCACCCAACGCGAACAAGGGGTTGTCAATCCCTTGGCGGTCAATTGCAAGATTAAATTGTATGGTGATAGATAAATACATCGAACAAAATTACAAAATAAAATAAATAAAGTAAAAGTGCAGAAAGGTATTTTCATGATTTTTAATATATGATTTGGATAGACCCGGGGGCCATAGTTTTCACTAGAGGTTTCTCTCTAGAAAATAGCATACGGTGGGTGAACAAATTACTATTGGGCAATTGATAGAAAAGCAAATAATCATGACGATATCCAAGGCAATGATCATGTATATAGGCATCATGTCCGAGACAAGTAGACCGACTCCTGCCTGCATCTACTACTATTACTCCACACATCGACCGCTATCCAGCATGCATCTAGTGTATTAAGTCCATAAAGAACGGAGTAACGTCTTAAGCAAGATGACATGATGTAGACAAAGTAAACTCATGCATGAATAAACCCCATCTTTTTACCCTTAATAGCAATGACACATACGTGTCATGTCCCTTTCTGTGACTGGGATTGAGCACCGCAAGATCGAACCCATTACAAAGCACCTCTCCCATTGCAAGATAAATCAATCTAGTTGGCCAAACCAAATCAATAGATCGGAGAGAAATACGAAGCTATAATAATCATGCATAAAAGAGATCAGAGAAGACTCAAATATGATTCATGGATAATCTGATCATAAACTCACAATTCATCGGATCCCAACAAACACATCGCAAAAAGTGATTACATCGGATAGAACTCCAAGAACATCGAGGAGAACATTGTATTAAAGATCAAAAAGAGAGAAGAAGCCATCTAGCTAATAACTATGGACTCGAAGGTCTATGGTAAACTACTCACGCATCATCGGAAGGGCAGCAAGGTGGATGTAGAGCCCCTCCGTGATCGATTCCCCCTCCGGCGGAGTACCGAAAAAGGCCTCCAGATGGGATCTCTCAAGAACAGAAACTTGTGGCAGCGGAAAAAGTATTTCGTGAACTCCTCTGTTGGTTTCCCGATTTTAGAGAATTTATAGTGGTGGAATTAGGTCAAACGGAGCTGTGTGGGCCCCATGAGGTACCAGGGCGCCCCCCCGGGGCGCGCCGTGGTGCCTCGTGGGCCACTGATTCATCTTCTCGTACTTGTTATGTCCAGAAAAAAATCTCCAAAAGTTTCGTGGCATTTGGACTTCGTTTGGTACTGATATTCTGGAAAACCAAAAACAGGCAAAAAACAACAACTGGCACTGGGCACTAAGTTAATAGGTTAGTCCCAAAAAATGATATATAATTCCTGTAAATGTATATAAAATAATCCAAGATTGATAATATAATAGCATGGAACGATCCAAAATTATAGATACATGGGAGACGTATCACGCGCCACCCCCCCAGCCGCGCCCTGGTGGCTTGTGGGGCCCCTGGCCAGCCTGTGGTGCCCATTTTCTGGTATATAAGCCCATTTGCGCTAGAAAAAATAAGGAGAAGACTTTTCGGATGGGGCGCCGCCGTCTCGAGGCGGAACTTGGGCAGGAGCACTTTTGCTCTCCGGCGGAGCGATTCCGCCGGGGATACTTCCCTCCGGGTGGGGGAAATCGAAGCCATCGACATCACGAACGATCCTCTCATCGTGGGAGGACCAATCTTCATCAACATCTTCAACACCACCATCTCATCTCAAACCCTAGTTCATCTCTTGTATTCAATCTTTGTCTCAAAACCTCAGATTGGTACCTGTGGGTTGCTAGTAGTGTTGATTACATCTTGTAGTTGATGCTAGTTGGTATATTTGGTGGAAGATTATATGTTCAGATCCATTATGCTATTTAATACCCCTCTGATCTTGGACATGAATATGATTTGTGAGTAGTTACTTTTGTTCTTGAGGACATGGGAGAAGTCTCGTCATAAGTAATCATGTGAATTTGGTATTCGTTCGATATTTTGATGATATGTATGTTGTTGATTCTCTTAGTGGTGTCATGTGAACGTCGACTACATGACACTTCACCATCTTTTGGGCCTAAGGGAATGCATTGTGGAGTAGTAATTAGATGATGGGTTGCTAGAGTGACAGAAGCTTAAACCCTAGTTTATGCGCTATTCCGTAAGGGGATGATTTGGATCCATATGTTTAATGCTATGGTTAGATTTATCTTAATTCTTCTTTCGTAGTTGCGGATGCTTGCGAGAGGGGTTAATCATAAGTGGGAGGTTTTGAAGTAAGAACAGCACCCAAGCACCGGTCCACCCATATATCAAATTATCAAAGTAGCGAACGCGAATCAAACAAACATGATGAAAGTGACTAGATGAAATTCCCATGTGTCCTCGAGAACGATTTGCTTATTATAAGAGATCGTTCCGGCCTGTCATTTGCTACAAAAAGGATTGGGCTACCTTGCTGCACTCTTTGTTACTATTGCTACTTGTCACTTGTTACAAATTATCTTGCTATCAAACTACTCGTTACCGATAATTTCAGTGCTTGCAGAAAATACCTTGCTGAAAACCGCTTGTCATTTCCTTCTGCTCCGCATTGGGTTCGACACTCTTACTTATCGAAAGGACTACGATTGATCCCCTATACTTGTGGGTCATCAAGACTCTTTTCTGGTGCCGTTGCCGGGGAGTGAAGCGCCTTTGGTGAGTGGAATGTGGTAAGGGAACATTTATATTACGTGCTGAAATTTACTGTCACTTGTCACTATGGAAAGTAATCCTTTGAGGGGTTTGTTCGGGGTATCTTCACCTCGACCGGAAGCACAAAGTGTTGCTCCTCAACCTACTACACCTACTGAAAATATTTATTATGAGATTCCTTCGGGTATGATAGAGAAATTGCTAGCTAATCCTTATGCAGGAGATGGAACAATACATCCTGATATGCACTTGATATATGTGGATGAAATTTGTGGATTGTTTAAGCTTGCAGGTTTATCCGGAGGTGGAGTTAAGGAGAAAGTATTCCCTTTATCTTTGGAGGGAAAGGCATTGACATGGTATAGGCTATGTGATGATACTGATACATGGTACTGGAACCGATTGAAACTGGAATTCCACCATAAATTTTATCCTATGCATTTGGTTCATCGTGATCGGAATTATATATATAATTTTTGGCCTCGTGAAGGAGAAAGCATCGCTCAAGCTTGGGGGAGGCTTAAGTACATGATGTACACATGCCCCAATCATGAGCTCTCAAGAGAAATTATCTTACATAATGTTTATGCTCGGCTTTCTCATGATGATCAAACCATGCTCGATTCTTCTTCGACTGGCTCCTTTATGAAGAAAACTATTGAATTCAGATGGGATCTTCTGGAAAGAATTAAATGCAACTCTGAAGATTGGGAACTCGACAAAGGTAATGAGTCAGGTATAATACTTGAGTTCGATTGTGTTAAATCTTTTATGGACACCGATGCTTTTCATAAGTTTAGCACTAAATATGGTCTTGACTCTGAGATAGTAGCTTCCTTTTGTGAATCATTTGCTACTCATGTTGATCTCCCTAAGGAGAAGTGGTTTAAATATCATCCCCCTGTTAAATAAAAGATTGTGGAACCCTTTAGTGTTAAAGAAGAAACAATTGTTTACCATGTTGATCCAGTTGTGCCTACTGCTTATATTGAGAAACCACCTTTTCCTGTTAGGATTAAGGAACATGCTAAAGTTTCAACTGGGGTTAACAAAAGTAATATTAGAGCACCTAGACCCTCTGAACAAATTAAAGTTGAACCTAATGTTTCTATGGTTAAAGATATCTTGGTTGATAATATTGATGGGCATGTTATTTACCTCTGTGATGAATCAGCTAGAATTGCTAAACCAGACCCTAAAGATAAAAACCGACCCGTAGTAGGCATGCCTGATGTCTCTGACAAAATAGGAGATCATTGTTATCATGGCATATGTGATTTGGGTGCTAGTGTGAGTGCTATTCCGTTTACCTTATATCATGAAATTATGAATGATATTGCACCTATTGAAATAGAGGACATTGATGTTACTATTAAGCTTGCAAACAGAGATACCATTACGCCGCTTGGGATCATTAGAGATGTTGAAGTCTTGTGTGGAAAAATAAAATACCCTACTGATTTTCTAGTCCTCGTTTCTCCACAAGATAATTTTTGTCCCATTATATTTGGTAGACCTTTCTTGAACACTGTTAATGCCAAGATTGATTGTGCTAAAGAAACTGTTAGTGTTAATTTTGGTGGTATGTCTCATGAGTTTAATTTCTCCAAGTTTCATAGACAACCTCATGATCAATAATTGCCTAGTAAAGATGAAATTATTGGTCTTGCTTCTATTGCCGTACCTCCCACTGATCCGTTAGAACAATATTTGCTAGACCATGAAAATGATATGCACATGAATGAAAGAAATGAAATAGATAGGATGTTCTTTGATCAACCACCTATCCTTAAACACAATTTGCCTGTTGAAACTCTTGGAGGCCCTCCTCCACCTAAGGGTGACCCTGTATTTGAATTAAAGCAATTGCCTGATACATTGAAATATGCTTATCTAGATGAAAAGAAGATATATCCTGTTATTATTAGTGCTAACCTTTCAGAGCCTGAAGAAAAGATATTACTAAAAACTCTGAGGAAGCACCGAGCTGCTATTGGATATACTCTTGATCATCTTAAGGGCATTAGTCCCACTCTATGTCAGCACAAAATTAATATGGAGCCTGATGCTAAACCAGTTGTCGACCACCAACGACGATTAAATCCTAAGATGAAGGAAGTGGTAAGAACTGAAATATTAAAGCTTCTGGAAGCAGGTATAATCTACCCCAGAGCTGATAGTAGATGGGTAAGTCCCGTTCATTGTGTCCCTAAGAAAGGAGGTATTACCGTTGTTCCTAATAATAAAAATGAACTCATTCCACAAAGAATTGTAACTGGTTATAGGATGGTAATTGATTTTAGAAAATTAAACAAAGCCACTAGAAAAGATCATTACCCCTTACATTTTATTGATCAAATGTTAGAAAGATTGTCTAAGCATACACACTTTTGTTTCCTAGATGGATATTCTGGTTTCTCTCAAATACCTGTATCACAAGCAGACCAAGAGAAAACCACCTTTACTTGTCCTTTTGGAATTTATGCTTATCGTCGTATGCCTTTTGGTTTATGTAATGCACCTGCTACCTTTCAAAGATGTATGACTGCTATATTCTCTGACTTTTGTGAAAAGATTGTTGAGGTTTTCGTGGATGATTTTTCCATTTATGGAACTTCTTTAGATGATTGCTTAAGCAACCTTGATCGAGTTTTGCAGAGATGTGAACAAACTAATCTTGTCTTGAATTGGGAGAAGTGCCACTTTATGGTTAACGAAGGTATAGTTCTTGGGCATAAAATTTCTGAAAGAGCTATTGAATTTGATAAAGCTAAAGTTGTTGCAATTGAGAAAATGCCTTGTCCTAAAGATATTAAAGGTATAAGAAGTTTCCTAGGTCATGCTGGTTTCTATAGGAGGTTTATAAAAGACTTCTCTAAAATTTCTAGACCTCTTACCAATCTCTTGCAAAAAGATGTTCCATTTTTCTTGATGATGATTGTGTAGAAGCCTTTGAAACAGTTAAGAAAGCCTTAACCACTGCACCTATTGTTCAACCACCTGATTGGAACTTGCCTTTTGAAATTATGTGTGATGCTAGTGATTATAATGTTGGTGTTGTTCTAGGACAGAGAGTTGATAAGAAATTAAATGTTGTCCATTATGCTAGTAAAACCCTAGACAGTGCTCAAAGAAATTATGCTACTACTGAGAAAGAATTTCTAGCAGTTGTGTTTGCATGCGATAAATTCAGATCTTACATAGTTGATTCTAAAGTAACTGTTCACACTGATCATGCTGCTATTAAATACCTTATGGAAAAGAAAGATGCTAAACCTAGACTCATTAGGTGGGTTCTATTTCTACAAGAATTTGACTTGCATATTATTGATAGAAAGGGAGCTGAGAATCCCGTAGCAGATAATTTGTCTAGAATGGAAAATGTTCTTGATGACCCTCTTCCTATTAATGATGATTTTCCTGATGAACAATTAGCTGTCATAAATGCTTCTCGTAACACTCCTTGGTATGCAGACTATGCCAATTATATTGTTGTTAAATTTATACCACCTAGTTTCACATACCAACAAAAGAAAAAGTTCTTCTTTGATTTAAGACACTACTTCTGGGATGACCCACATCTTTATAAAGAAGGAGTAGATGGTATTATTAGACGTTGTATACCTGAGCATGAACAGGAACAAATCCTACGGAAGTGTCATTCCGAGGCTTACGGAGGACACCATGCGAGAGACAGAACTGCACATAAGGTATTACAATCTGGTTTTTATTGGCCTACTCTTTTCAAGGATGCTCGTAAGTTTGTCTTATCTTGTGATGAATGCCATAGAGTTGGTAATATTAGTAGACGTCAGGAAATGCCTATGAATTATTCACTTGCTATTGAACCATTGGATGTTTGGGGATTTGATTACATGGGACCTTTTCCTAAATCCAATGGGTATACTCATATTTTAGTTGCTGTTGATTACGTTACTAAGTGGGTAGAAGCTATTCCAACTAGTAGTGCTGATCATAACACTTCTATTAAAATGCTTAAAGAAGTTATTTTCCCGAGGTTCGGAGTCCCTAGATATTTAACGACTGATGGTGGTTCACATTTTATTCATGGTGCATTCCGTAATCTGCTTGCTAAATATGATGTCAACCATAGAATTGCATCTCCCTATCACCCTCAATCTAGTGGTCAAGTTGAATTGAGCAATAGAGAAATAAAATTAATTTTGCAAAAAACTGTCAATAGGTCCAGAAAGAATTGGTCTAAGAAACTTGATGATGCATTATGGGCTTATAGAACTGCTTATAAAAATCCTATGGGTATGTCTCCTTATAAAATGGTTTATGGAAAAGCATGTCATTTACCTCTTGAGTTAGAACATAAAGCATATTGGGCAATTAAAGAACTCAATTATGATTTTAAGCTTGCCGGTGAAAAGAGGTTATTTGATATTACCTCTTTAGATGAATGGAGAACCCAAGCCTATGAAAATGCCAAGTTATTCAAAGAAAAAGTTAAAAGATGGCATGATAAAAGAATTCAAAAATGGGAATTCAAAGTGGGTGAATATGTTCTATTGTACAATTCTCGTTTGAGATTCTTTGTAGGAAAACTTCTCTCTAAATGGGAAGGACCATATATCATCGAAGAATTTTATCGCTCCGGAGCCATGAAAATAAACAACTCCGAAGGCACTAATCCGAGAGTGGTGAATGGGCAAAGAATTAAGCACTATATTTCAGGTACTCCCATTAATGTTGAAAGTAATATTATTGAAACAATGACACTGGAGGAATACATAAGAGAGACCTTCTATAACACTCCAGAACCCTGAAAAGGAAGAGGTATGTGATACGGTAAGTAAACCGACTCCAAAATTTCCGTAAAAATACTTTCTGTTAGTTTTGGAATATTAGAAAAAATATAAAAATAAGAAACAGCCGAGGGGACCCACGAGGTGCCCACGAGGCACCAGGGCGCGCCACCCCCCCAGGCGCGCCCTGGTGGCTCGTGGGCCCCTCGTGAGCCTTCCCGACTCCGTTTTCTTCTGGATTACTTGTTTTGCAAGATAAAAATTCTTTATATATATACTCCCAGACGTTTTGACCACCGTATCGCAGAAATCTCCTCTGTTCTTGTTTCGTGCTATTTTTCTGACAGATCTAGATCGCTATGGCTCCACCAAGCTCTTCCAAGGACAAGTTCTACGAGAAGGTCATCAACCCCTACCTACCGGAGGTGATGAAACACCCTCAAGCCATCGAGATGCGTGAGGGGGTGCTTCACATTCGGGATGTTCAAGGACCCAAGAAGACCGGTGCTACTTGTAGCTTGCGTTGGTATTTCCCCGAAGAGGAAGGGATGATGCAGCACAGTAGAGATAAGTATTTCCCTCAGTTATGAAACCAAGGTTATCGAACCAGTAGGAGAATCACGCAACACCTCGTTAGCAGCACCTGCACACAAACAACAAATCCTTGCACCCAACGCAAACGAGAGGTTGTCAATCTCTCGGCGGTCAATTGCAAGATTAAATTGTATGCGATAGATAGATAGATTGAAACAAAAATACAAAATAAAATAAATAAAAGAAAATGGCAGCAATATTTTTAGTGTTTTAGTAATATGATTTAGATAGACTCGGGGGCCATAGGTTTCACTAGAGGCTTCTCTCAAGAAAATAGCATACAGTGGACAATTGATAGAAAAGCAAATAATCATGACGATATCCAAGGCAATGATCATGTATATAGGCATCACGTCCAATACAAGTAGACCGACTCCTGCCTACATCTACTTCTATTACTCCACACATCGACCGCTATCCAGCATGCATCTAGTGTATTAAGTCCATAAAGAACGGAGTAACGCCTTAAGAACTATGACATGATGTAGACAAGATAAACTGTAACACCCCATGTAATTAAGCTACAGTGATCCCCTCTGATGATGCCAAGTCACCATGATTAGCAAGTCTTGATCATCATTTGCATCATATCTCATTTCAAAATTCCAATTCAAATTGAAATTCAAATTTAAAGTGAAAATAAAAGTTGTTCCAATTTGAAAACTAAAATGTTCATTAATTACCAAATAATCCATAACTAATTATGTTAAGAAAAATAACATCACCTAAATTCCCTAGATGAGTCTAACATCCTAAAACAGTAACAAAACAGCAACATTTAATCGCTTTTTATTTTTATAAAATTCAAATGAATTCAACTACTACCCCAACCAATTTCTGGTAGTGCTAGATACTGCCTAATATTTGATTTGACCAATCGCATATTTTACAAAAGTCAATTTGTGGCTAAACCAAATACAAACAGAAAAGAATAAAAGAAAACAGAAATCAAAAAAAGGAAAAAGGCCTAACGCTACTGTGCGGTTGGGCCTAAGTCAAATAGTGCGGCCCAGCCCACCACCGCGCTCGTCCCCTACTTCTCTCCCTCTCTCCTATGCGTGTCAGCGCGCGCGCCCGCCGAGACGGCGATGGCCAGCTGTTGGCCATCCGCCGGCGTCGTTGCCGCCGTGGGGTAGATAAGGGCATCGCGACGGACCCCCTCGCGGAACCCTAGCCCGTTCACCCCCTCTCTCTCGTCCCTCTCCTCGAGTTAGAACGCGCCCGCGCCTCCGTCGCCATGGCCGAGCTCGCTGCCGTGGCTACCGTCATCCTCGCCGGCTGAGACCTCGCCAGAAGCTCTGCCTTCCTCCTCTACTTCCTCTCCGACCACGGGAACGAGCTCTGTGCCACCACAGCTCCGGGATCGAGCTCCTCCCCGTCTTCGGTCGCCGGTGTTTTCTCGTCAAATGCCGCCGCCCTGCTTCTCCTAAGCCTCTGTCGGGCCCCCCGTGTGCCTCCCCGGTGAGCATCCACTTCTTGCCTTCTCCTCTCGCCGTCACACGCGCGCTCTTGCGGGCTCCCCCGTCATGGCCGAACTCCTCACCGCCCGAGCTCGTCGCCGGCAGCCGTCCGGTAACCATTTGGCCACGCGCGCAAGTCCATCGACTTCGCGCGCGCACGTAGAGCCCGCCTAGCTGTTTAGTTGCTCGCTAGCGCCGCGTTTCGCCGTGTTCCGCCGATGCCCGAACTCTGGCCGCCGTGTTCGAGCTCGCCGCCGTCGTTTTAGCCCATCTCCCACTGGGCCAGTACCACCACGAGATGCGCCGCTCCGCGCTCGTTCGATCCTGCCCCTCCGCGCTCGATTTGGTGGCCGGAGGACGAATCCCGACCACCTCCCGAGCAGCGCCGCCACTGGAATGGTCGCCGGCGGCAAAGCTCCGGCGACACTGACCTGGCGCCGACGTGGCGGCCCCCTGTGACGCTGGCGGGTGGGCCCAGTTGACCCGTTGACTGGGTCAACCCGCTGACTGGGCTGGCCGAGCCACTGACGTGTGGGCCCCGCGTGTAATTAAATTAACTCAAACTTAAATGTTAATCCAGTAATTAGGTTAGTCACTGACAGTGGGGTCCACCTTCTAATTAGACTCTGTTTAGATTAGATTAAACTCTAATTAAGCCACTATGTATGACAAGTGGGACCCACTGGTCAGATTGACCAGTCCACCGACTCAGTTGACTGCTGACGCCATGCTGACGTCATGATGACGTCACGGGCTACTGTTTTGGATAATTCGAATTAAATAATTCCAGAAATTCCAGAAAATGATTAAAACTTTGAAAAATCATATAAATTAAACCATAACTCGGATGAAAATAATTTATACATTAAAAATGATCAAAAAAATATGAAGAATCCGAATATGTGATCAAAATGCTTGACCATCACTCCTATCTAGATGAACCTGCAACTTTTTGCCCGTATTCGATAGATGAATAGTGCATAACCTTGATAAAATAAATCCAAATAAATTCCTAATTCCTCTAAAATATTTAGATAGGCAATATATCACCTCTGCATATCATTTAGGCATGTCATGCATCGCTATTGCATTGTTGCCGTGAATTTATTGTTTCTTCCCCCCTCCTTCTCTCCCGATAGACGCCGAGACAGCCGCCGACGCAGCTGAGTACGACTACGCTCCAGACGAGCAGCCTTCAGACGACCAGCCCCTCTCAGTAGAGCTTCCAGGCAAGCAAAACCCCCTTGATCATCCAGATATGGCCTATTCTTTCCCTCTTATTCTTGCATTAGAATTGCCCCTGCTACTGTTCCAATAGTTCCTATTCTGATGCATAGCCTGGTTTTGTAACCTGTTATTGATACTTTACCTATTATCCTATATGCTTAGTATAGGCTGGTTAGTGATACATCAATGGCCCCACATCCATGTCCTTGTTGCCACGCTTTTCCACCAGTGACTCGATCAGTATGATCGACGGTCAGAGACCAACACATCACCGCACCTTCCCCCTAAGTTGTTCGACTATGCAGAGTTACCACTGAGTGCCGAGGGTGATACCTCTTATCTCACTTCCGATGATGTCTCTGTAGAACAGCTATCCAGTTGTGGGTTACCGAGGGTGATTCCTCTTTCATCACCTCCGATATAGTTTCCGTCGTGCAACTCCTCTTGTGTGAATCCATCGAGGGTGATTCCCCCGGGTTCACCTTGACCGATACTTCGAGTGGGAATTCATCAAGGGTGATTCCTCAGATTCCTTCTCTATACTTTGAACACAGGGGTACTTTGATTTTACTACTATCATTTGATAAAGACAGGTCGGCTCCAAGAGCACCCGCGAGCCGTGTGTTACCAAGTCGGAACGACAGGAATCCTGTTCGTCTCTGCGAGCTGCTAAATACGCCTAACGGATTTGGGTATTTGATCTGAGTAGGCCGCTGGCCTTATACGCACTACCACCACGTGGGATAATGGTTATGGGACCCTCTACGTCGTATGTATCAGCCGAAAGCTCTTCAGATGTCACAGCTCGGAGATGCGGGCTGATTGTTGGGGTGGGCTGGTTATGTCACTGGTGTATTCAGTGTCGCGCCTGGGCCCCGACCACCCACGCAACGTGCAGGAGTGCAAAGGGCGATGGCCCAAGACCCCTTCGCACTTAGGATTTAGACCGGCGTGTTGACCTCTCTGCTGAGCCTAGGTAGGACTGCGTCGTGTCGATCACCCGAGGCCGGGCATTACCCAGCAAGTGTGTCCGGCCAGATGTGATCAAGCGTGTTGGGTAACAGTAGTGCACCCCTGCAGGGAAGTTATCTATTCGAATAGCCGTGTCCACGGTAACAGGACGCTCGGAGTTGTATCCTGATCCACTACAACTACAAACCGATGATGATTCAATATTAAACATTTAATACTGCTCTCGGGATCGCTTTCTCGCAGGGAGTCGAGAAAGGGTCTCAGGGCGTTGCTATTATAAAACCACTATTATATGCTACTGTGTTCTACTCTCTTCTGATGCTGCAAGATTGCTTCAAGATGCTAGTCTTCGATAGGCTAGGCTTTTCCCCCTCTATTCTGGCATTCTGTAGTTCAGTCCAAAGATATAGCCCCATTCCTTTGATACCGATGCATAATTAGTATAGTTCTGAAGTCAGTCTTGCGAGTACTTTGGATGAGTACTCACGGTTGCTTTGTTTCCTCTTTTTCCCCATACCCGCTTGCTATAATCAGACGACGGAGTCCCGGAGCCAGACGCCACCGCAGGAGACTACTACCAGGAGAGCCCCGGAGGCACGTACTACTGAGTTGAGCCAGCCGACCAAGAATAGATTCGGAGGCCCTAGGCAGGAGGCCTTCGCCTTTTCGATCAGTGCCGCTGTTTGTGCTAGCCTTCTTAAGGCAAGCTTGACTAACTATGTCTGTACCCAGATATTATTTGTGTGTATGACTTATGTATTCGGGTCCTCGTGACACCTGGTTTGTAATATGAAGATTTATGTTTAAATTTGAGTTTAGAGTTGTGTTGTGATATCTTCCCGTGAGTCTCTGATCTCGAGCGTGCACGTTTGCGTGTATGATTAGTGCACGGTCGAGCAGAGGAATCACATAAACTCACGTATGAATAAACCCCATCTTTTTACCCTGAATAGCAATGATACATACGTGTCATGTCCCTTTCTGTCACTGGGATTGAGCACCACAAGATCGAACCCATTACAAAGCACCTCTCCCATTGCAAGATAAATCAATCTAGTTGGCCAAACCAAATCAATAGATCGGAGAGAAATACGAAGTTATAATAATCATGCATAAAAGAGTTCAGAGAAAACTCAAATAATATTCAAGGATAATCTGATCATAAACTCACAATTCATCGGATCCCAACAAACACACCGCAAAAAGTGATTACATCGGATAGAACTCCAAGAACATCGAGGAGAACATTGTATTGAAGATCAAAAAGAGAGAAGAAGCCATCTAGCTACTGCCTATGGACCCGAAAGTCTGTGGTATACTACTCATGCATCATCGGAAGGGCAGCAAGGTTGATGTAGAACCCCTCCGTGATCGATTCCCCCTCCGGCGGAGTACCGGAGAAGGCCTCCAGATGGGATCTCTCTGGAACAGAAACTTGCGGCGGCGGAAAAAGTATTTCGTGGAATCCCTTGAGGGTTTTTGATTTTTCCTGAATTTATAGTGGTGGAATTAGGTCAAACGGAGCAAAGGGGGGCTCACGAGGCACCAGGGCGCGCCTGCCCCTCAGGCGCGCCTTGGTGGCTCGTGGCCACCTCCAGGATCTTCTGGCCCTCTCCCAAAGCTTCTAGTGTTTATCTTGTCCAATAAAAAATCTCCAAAAAGTTTCGTGGCATTTGGACTTCGTTTGTTATTGATTTTCTGTAAAATAAAAACAGGGCAGAAAACAGCAACTGGCACTGGGCACTAAGTTAATAGGTTAGTCTCCAAAAATGATATATAATTACTGTAAATGATTATAAAAACATCCAAGATTGATAATATAACAACATGGAACAATCAAAAATTATAGATACGTTGGAGATGTATCAGCATCCCCAAGCTTAATTCCTGCTCGTCCTCGAGTAGGTAAATGATAAAAACAGAATTTTTGATGTGGAATGCTGCCTAACATATTCATCACATATTCTTTTCTTTTGTAGCATGGACATTGGACTTGAATGATTCAAAGCAATAGTCTATAATTTGACATGAAAATATAAATACTCAAGCATGCTAACAAGCAACCATGTCTTTCAAAATATCAACGCTAAAGAAAGTTATCCCTAGCCCATTATGCTCAATCATTGATTCATTCATGAAACACACTCAAATACTAGCTACACACAATGCACAAGTATGACAATAGTGCTCTCTAGTTGGTGCTTTATAAGAGAAGATGGAGACTCAAAGTAAAAATAAAAATTGCATAAAAGTAAATAGATAGGCCCTTCGCAGAGGGAAGCAGAGATTTGCTAATGTGCCAGAGCTCAAGGCTGAAATTAAAGAGATAAAAATATTTTGAGAGGCATGCTTTTCCTGTCAACGAAAACGACCGAGAATTCCCAATATTTTCCATGCTAGACACATCATAGGCGGTTCCCAAACAGAAAGTAAAGTTTATTTCCTTTCCACCATTTCTGTCACAATCCATGGCTACCCGTATCCACGGGTGCCCTCCATACCAACAATTTCCAAGGAATTTTGTTGTTATTAATTTTTGATTTCATTGTGGGACTAGGCATCCCTATTACCAGCCACTCTCTCGTGTAATGACAATTGAATAAACACTCATCGTGAGAATAACACACCTAGCATGGAAAATAATGGCCACCCCCTACCACTTCTTGAGAGGTCCGGGCATACTAAACGGGATAATTATTTTGAAAATTAGAGTTGGCACACGCAAATTTACTTGGAACGGCATTGAAATACCGCATATAGGTAGATATAGTGGACTCATTTGGCACAACTTGGGTTTAAGGAGTTTGGATGCACAAGCAGTATTTCCGCTTAGTACAAATGAAGGCTAGCAAAAGATTGAGAAGCAACCAACCAAAAAACGAAAACGGTCATAAACATGCATTGAACATAACTAACACCGAATAATGCACCACAAGTAGGATAATTTCATTGCATAACTATTGACTTAATGTGCATGCATAGGGAATCACAAACCTTAACACTAATATTCTTACTAAATCATAATTACTCACTAACATGACTCACATATTATCATTTCCATATCGCAAAACTATTGCAAGGAATCACACTCATCATATCCAATGATCTATATGAAAGTTTTTATTTATATCCCTCTTGAATATTCATCACATTGGGACCAAATTCATATCTTGTGCAAATTACCGTTACTATTGTTAACTCTCAAAAAGATTTAAGTGAAGCATGAGAGTGCAAATATTTCTTCAAAATTTCAATCTTATCAATTCTCAAAATAATATAAGTGAAGCATGAGAATTCATTTCTCCAAAATTTTAATCAACTCTCAAAATAATATAAGTGAAGCATGAGAGTTTATTTCTTCAAAATATAGCCACCACTGTGCTCAAAAAGATTTAAGTGAAGCACTAGAGCAACTGCCTAGCTCAAAAAATTCAAGTGAAGCACATAGAGTATTCTAACAAATTATGATGATAAACGTGTGGCTATCTCAAGATAGGTGTGTTCAGCAAAGATGATTGTGACAAACTAAAAAGCAAACAAAGCAAAGACTCATATAATACAAGATGCTCCAAGCAAAACTCTTATCATGTGACGAATAAAAATATAGCTCCAAGTAAAATTACCGATGGTTGGTAGAAGAAAGAGGGGATGCCTTCCGGGGCATCCCCAAGCTTAGACGCTTGATTATTCCTTGAATATTACCATGGGGTGCCGAGGGCATACCCAAGCTTAGGCTTTTGCTACTCCTTATTCCTTCATCCATCGTGATCTCACCCAAAACTTGAAAACTTCAATCACACAAAACTCAACAAAACCTTCGTGAGATCCGTTAGTATAACAAAATAAATCACTACTTTAAGTATTGTTGCAAACCCATTCATATTTTATCTTTGCATTATACCTACTGTACTCTAACTTCACCATGGCTTATACCCCCCGATACAATCCATAGATTCATCAAAACAAGCAAGTAGTGCATCAAAAACAGAATCTGTCAAAAACAGAACAGTCTGTAGCAATCTATTTAAAATCCATACTTCTGTAACTCCAAAAATTCTGAAAACTTAGAACAATGTGTGAAATTCATATACCAATACTGTGTAAAAATTTCAGATTTTTCTGATGCTCCAGTACAGAAACAAAATTCGGGCACTGGACGCAAAACTTTCTGTTTTCCAAACAGCATCAATTATATTATCTTCCAAATCATCCTAAAGGTATTACTTGGCACAAACACTAATTAAAAACACAAAAACTCATTCATACCAGTAGCATGAAAGTGAAAACACACAATAACAAAAAAAATTTATTTTATTCATTGGGTTGCCTCCCAACAAGCGCTTTCTTTATAGCCGTTAAGACAGGCTTTGAGATTTCAATGATGCTCACATGAAAGATAAAAATTGAAGCACAAAGAGAGCATCATAATACAAGTGAAAAACACATTTAAGTCTAACATACTTCCTATGCATAGGCATTTTATATGCAAACAAATTATCAAGACGAGAAATATCTAGCATATGCAAAAGAGAGGAGTAAAACATTGACAATCTCAACATAATGAGAGGTAATTTAGTAACATTAAAATTTCTACAACCATATTTTCCTCTCTCATAATAATTACATGTAGGATCATAATCAAATTCAACAATATAGCTATCATGTAAAATATTATCTTCATGATCCGCATGCATAAAAAATTTATAATCTTTCAAGATAATGGGATTATTATTACCTAAAGTTGACGCTCTTCCAAACCCACTTTTAATAGTATTGCAAACATTATTATCAATAACATATTCATCATGAGGATTAAGTAAATTCTCAAGATCATAAGAAGCATTATCACCCCAATCATGATCATTGCAATAAGTAGTGGTCATAACAAAATTATTATCCCCGAGCTTGTAGTTTTGCATATTATTAGCACAATTCACATTAATAGAATTTATAGTAACAACATTGCAATCATGCTTTTCATTGAAGGAGCTATTATGAATCACTTTATAAATTTCTTCTTTCAGCACTTCATCACAATTTTCAGATTCATGATTTTCAAGCAAAACTTCATAGGGGAAATCAAGTGCACTCAACTCACTAGCAATTGGTTCATCATAATTGGGTCTTTTGAAAAGATTACCAAGTGGATGAGGATCCATATCTATAGATTTTTAGCAAGCGAAGATGCAAGCAAATAGAAGGTACATGGCAACACAAGCAAAGATAGCAAACAAGAAAAAGGCAAACGGAAAATATTTTTGTATATTTGTAACAACGTTTTAGAAGTGGGGGAGATGAAAATGAGAGGCAAATAAAGTAAATGCAAGGAGATGAAAGTTTATGCGAAGGTACTTGATAGATGTTGATGATGTCTCCCCGGCAACGGCGCCAGAAATTCTTCCTGCTACTTGTAGCTTGCGTTGGTATTTCCCCAAAGAGGAAGGGATGATGCAGCACAGTAGAGATAAGTATTTCCCTCAGTTATGAAACCAAGGTTATCGAACCAGTAGGAGAATCACGCAACACCTCGTTAGCAGCACCTGCACACAAACAACAAATCCTTGCACCCAACGCAAACGAGCGGTTGTCAATCTCTCGGCGGTCAATTGCAAGATTAAATTGTATGCGATAGATAGATAGATTGAAACAAAAATACAAAATAAAATAAATAAAAGAAAATGGCCGCAATATTTTTAGGGTTTTAGTAATATGATTTAGATAGACCCGGGGGGCATAGGTTTCACTAGAGGCTTCTCTCAAGAAAATAGCATACGGTGGGTAGACAAATTACTGTTGGGCAATTGATAGAAAAGCAAATAATCATGGCGATATCCAAGGCAACGATCATGTATATAGGCATCACGTCCAATACAAGTAGACCGACTCCTGCCTGCATCTACTACTATTACTCCACACATCGACCGCTATCCAGCATGTATCTAGTGTATTAAGTCCATAAAGAACGGAGTAACGCCTTAAGAACGAGGACATGAAGTAGACAAGATAAACTCACATATGAATAAACCCCATATTTTTACCCTTAATAGCAACGATACATACGTGTCATGTCCCTTTCTGTCACTGGGATTGAGCACCGCAAGATCAAACCTATTACAAAGCACCTCTTCCCATGGCAAGATAAATCAACTCAGTTGGCCAAACCAAATCAATAGATCGGAGAAGAAATACGAGGCTATAATAATCATGCATAAAAGAGTGCAGCAAAGACTCAAATATTTTCATGGATAATCTGATCATAAACTCACAATTCATTGGATCCCAACAAACACACCGCAAAAAGTGATTACATCGGACAGAACTCCAAGAACATCGAGGAGAACATTGTATTGAAGATCAAAAAGAGAGAAGAAGCCATCTAGCTACTGCCTATGGACACGAAGGTCTGTGGTAAACTACTCACGCATCATCGGAAGGGCAGCAAGGTTGATGTAGAACCCCTCCGTGATCGATTCCCCCTCCGGCGGAGTACCGGAGATGGCCTCCAGATGGGATCTCTCTAGAACAGAAACTTGCGGCAGTGGAAAAAGTATTTCGTGGACTCCCTTGAGGGTTTTTGATTTTTCCTGAATTTATAGTGGTGGAATTAGGTCAAACGGAGCAAAGGGGGGCCCACGAGGCACCAGGGCGCGCCTGTCCCCCCCCCCCAGGCGCGCCTTGGTGGCTCGTGGCCACCTCCTGGGTCTTCTGGCCCTCTCCCGAAGCTTCTAGTGTTTATCTTGTCCAATAAAAAATCTCCAAAAAGTTTCGTGGCATTTGAATTCGTTTTTTCTGTAAAACAAAAACAGGGCAGAAAACAGCAACTGGCACTGGGCACTAAGTTAATAGGTTAGTCTCCAAAAATGATATATAATTGTTTTAAATGATTATAAAAGCATCTAAGATTTATAATATAATAGCATGGAACAATAAAAAATTATAGATACGTTGGAGACGTATCAACCGGGAGCGTGGAGGCCAGGCTCGAAGCGGTGGAGCAGGAGATTTTCAAGTGCCAAGGGATGGTAGAGCGTGGACTCAGCGCTAACCACTCCATGATCACGGAATTCACCCGCGATCACAAGGTGGATGGCCAATTGATGGGGGACATCATCTTCAAGCTCAATGAACGAATTGATTATCTCCAAGGCCAAATCTATGATCTTGAAAACCAAAATTTTGAGTATGAGGCAAGATTCAAAGGTATGAGTTTAGCTGCAAGTTTAAGGACTCCGGAGACTCGTTCATCTTTTTATGATGGGGAACCAATGCCATGGAAGCCGGAGGACAAGCCCACCACTTCATCATCACCACCATCACCGAAGAAGGAAACTTGAGTACATGGGTATGGGCACTCCCCTTGGCTTGTGCCAAGCTTGGGGGAGGTGCCCCGGTATCGTATCACCATCACTCTTATTATCTTTACCTATTTTTAGTTCGATCCTTAGTTATTTTGTGATCTAGTTGAATAAAAGTTTAGTATGATCTATTTTCGAGTGCTAGTTTCGTGATCTATCTACCTATGTAATTGAGTTGAGAGTTATATAATAAAGAGTAGTTTGAGTTTTTGCTTCTTTACTTTTATGTTTCAATCCTAGCAATGAAAATAATGAAAAAGATCATATGCTAATCTTATGGAAAGTAATGACATTACATAAAGAAAAGTATAAGTGGAAAAATTTATTGGAAGTTAACAAACATAGCATTGGTCAATGATGCAATTCATGAAAAAATTAATAAGGGAAGAGAAGATTCACATGCAAATACACTATCTCGGACATCTTTAAGATTGTGAGCCCCCATTGAGTATTTTATGTCAAATTGTTGACGTTGGACAAGGAAGACAACGTAATGAATTATGTTTGCTTATATTCACATAGAAGTTATATTGTCATAGATCCTCCAACATGTGGTGCTTGCCCAATATCTTTGCTAGCCAAAAATCCGCACAAAGTAGAGATACTGCTTGTTCATCCAACAACAAAAAGCGCATGACAACCTCTGCTTCCCTATGCGAAAGGCCTATCTTTTACTTTTATGTATTTACTTTTTATGCAAGAGTCAATAGTGTTCTCCTCTATTCTCTTTTTATTCTTCTCTTTTGCAAGCATCATGTGGTGGGGAAGATCTAGGCATATATATCCAGTTGGATATGAGTGATCATGAGTTATTATTGTTGACATTACCCTTGAGGTGAATAAGTTGGGAGGCGAAATTATAAACCCCTATCTTTCTATGTGTCTGGCTGAAACTTTTTGCTCCATATATATGTTGTGAGTGTTAGCAATCATATAAGACTAAATGATGGTTGAATATGTGGACTTGCTAAAAAGCTCCTACATGAGACCCTTCCAGAAAATATGATGAATTGCAATTGCATTGTTGACTGAGAACATAGTTTGTTAGTTTTCAAGAAAGTTTATGCCTTATACTTCATTGTTGTGATGAATTGTTACTTGTTCATGAGAAGTTCTATGATAATGAATATTGTTGTTATAATAATGATCATGATGCTACTATGTCCGTATTTTGTTTTTATCGACACCGCTCTCTCTAAACATGTGGACATGATTATCGATATCGGCTTTCGCTTGAGGACAAGCGAGGTCTAAGCTTTGGGGAGTTGATACGTCCATTTTGCATCATGTTTTACTACTGTTATTTATAGTGTTTTTAATCAATATAACACTTTGTGGAGCAATTCTAATGCCTTTTCTCTCTTAATATGCAAGATTTACATAAGGAGGGAGATTCCCGGCAGCTGGAATTCTGGACCTGAAAAAGCTATGTCAGAGATACCTATTATGCACATCTCGAAATGAGCTGAAATTTCACGGAGATTTATTTTGGAATAAATAAAAAATATTGGAAGAAAGTAGTACCTGAGGGGGCCACCCAGGTGCCCACGAGGCACCAGGGCGCGCCACCCCCCCCCCAGGCACGCCCTGGTGGCTTGTGGGGCCCCTGGCCAGCCTCCGGTGCCCATTTTCTGGTATATAAGCCCATTTTCCCTAGAAAAAATAAGGAGAAGACTTTTGGGACGGGGCGCCGCCGTCTCGAGGCGGAACTTGGGCAGGAGCACTTTTGCTCTCCGGCGGAGCGATTCCGCCGGGGATACTTCCCTTCGGGAGGGGGAAATCGAAGCCATCGACATCACCAATGATCCTCTCATCATGGGAGGACCAATCTTCAGCAACATCTACAACAGCACCATCTCATCTCAAACCCTAGTTCATCTCTTGTATTCAATCTTTGTCTCAAAACCTCAGATTGGTACCTGTGGGTTGCTAGTAGTGTTGATTACATCTTGTAGTTGATGCTAGTTGGTTTATTTGGTGGAAGATTATATGTTCAGATCCATTATGCTATTTAATACCCCTCTGATCTTGGACATGAATATGATTTGTGAGTAGTTACTTTTGTTCTTGAGGACATGGGAGAAGTCTCGTCATAAGTAATCATGTGAATTTGGTATTCGTTCGATATTTTGATGATATGTATGTTGTTGATTCTCTTAGTGGTGTCATGTGAACGTCGACTACATGACACTTCACCATCTTTTGGGCCTAAGGGATTGCATTGTAGAGTAGTAATTAGAAGATGGGTTGCTAGAGTGACAGAAGCTTAAACCCTAGTTTATGCGCTATTCCGTAAGGGGCTGATTTGGATCCATATGTTTAATGCTATGGTTAGATTTATCTTAATTCTTATTTCGTAGTTGCGGATGCTTGCGAGAGGGGTTAATCATAAGTGGGAGGCTTGTTCAAGTAAGAACAGCACCCAAGCACCGGTCCACCCACATATCAAATTATCAAAGTAGCGAACGCGAATCAAACAAACATGATGAAAGTGACTAGATGAAATTCCCATGTGTCCTCGAGAACGCTTTGCTTATTATAAGAGATCGTTCCGGCCTGTCCTTTGCTACAAAAAGGATTGGGCTACCTTGCTGCACCCTTTGTTACTATTGCTACTTGTCACTTGTTACAAATTATCTTGCTATCAAACTACTCGTTACCGATAATTTCAGTGCTTGCAGAAAATACCTTGCTGAAAACCGCTTGTCATTTCCTTCTGCTCCTCGTTGGGTTCGACACTCTTACTTATCGAAAGGACTACGATTGATCCCCTATACTTGTGGGTCATCAATGATCCCTCCGGATCCAAGTTCTTACGGTCATTCGACCCTCGCTCATAGCCATCCCTTGGCTACATTCCAATCTTTGGACATCATTCGATGTCCAGGCAGCTGCACCGCAGGTCTGACAACTCTTGCCTTCCTCTGGTTCAATATTAGCAATAACTTTATATGGTTTATTCCTCCAGACTCGACACAGACCAAATAGTGTGACCTAGTATGAACTGTGTCCCATGACTGAGGACGCGGCTATTCGAAGATTCTTACACTCTGCAGAGGTTGCGCACTTTACCCACACTATGGAGCTCCCGGCCTCGTACTTTAGTACATGTTCCCATTCGGGTGGACCGGCGCTGCTCCAACAAAACTTGTCTATTGCCCGGCACCCTTACGGCCCCACCGACAAATCATACCCTTTCCGGGTTAAGTCCTGGGTGGCCCATGTGTCACTCCTGACACCTGCCACCGTCGTGGCCAAACAGAACTGTCCCAAACGGGGACCTGCATGCAAATAACCTAGGCTCACAAGGTCATCGCCGCCTATCGGGACAGGGTAGCACGGACGCATAACCTTCCCTCTTTGGAGGTACCGACAAGAGGCAAGGCAATAGACGAAGTTAGGGCCTTCCCATAAAGGCAAATGTGGCTGCACTGATAAGCTCGGTTCAGTGGCACTATGACTCGATGCAGTCGACGGAGGGGATTGTCATTATTAAGTTACATTTCTTAACATTGCAATAATAGTGGTAATGCATAATATAACAATGATGAAAACTTATCAACCTATCTCCATGTTGCTCCATATACGAGTCACTAGTGCGGTAACGATAAACATTATCAAGTAATGTAGACAATGAATATAAACTAATAGGAGTTTAAGTATTTCTAGCACGGACATGCTTATTAAGTTAAACACACAAGAATAACACAGAGCAATGCTTTAGGGCATATATATCAGATGGTCGGCTTGCCTGGGATCGATGGATTCACCGGACGGAAGTGCGATCACTCCGCAGAATAATTCGCCGGAAAGGTTTCTCTCTCGGAGAGACTGGATATAGGGCAGGGGCAAAATAGGTATTTTCAGAATGTGTCAACATGGTGAAAGTGATATCATCGGAACAGGCTCGACGAACAGAGAACGTGGGCTTTGGAATCACCTAATTCGGAGTTACGGTTGCGGGGATACGGCCGTTCATTCGTTAGGCAGAAATCAAATAAAAAATATATTCATTTCTGCTCTTAACGGGTGAACGCCCGCAAACTAGAGGTTTCGGCCGGCGGCTGAGAATTGAAAGCGCACTTTCCAGAAAATACGCTTCCGCCGCAGGGAAACGAATTTGAGCCGGGGCGCCTCCACTTATCTGACGTGGCGGGGCGGGGTCGAGCTGCTGCCGCTGACTGGTGGGTCCCGCACTGCCCTCTCTCTCTCCTCCTCCTTCCTTCTTCTTCCTCCTCTCCTCCTGCCCGATGCCGTGGCTGGGTGCTCGGGCTCCGGTGGCCGGCGACGCTCCGGTGGGCCACATGGGTGGGCGACGGCGTAGATGGGTTCGCCGAAGAAGGCCGCATCCGGGTGTAGGTGGCTCGGGCTGTGGGGTGGACCGGTGGCGCAGTGGCGGCCATGGCCGAGGGCGGCGGTCTCGCGGTGAGGGATGGGCTAGGGTGGCTCGGAAGGTTGGGCGAGGGTGTAGGCGAGGTCCCCGGAGAGTGGCGCATCCAGTGGCGAGGTCCACGGGCACCGGGGACGGCGGAATGTGAGGGTGAGGTGGTGGCCGTGGGCGGCAGCCGCGGCTAAATTGCGGCGCTCCGGCGAGGGACCCGGCCGGGCGCGGTTGCGGGGGTGATCCAAAGGGAGAAGGGAGGAGGTTGAGGTGCTCGGAGAAGCTCGGGAAGGGCTTATATATAGGCGGCCGGCGAGACCAGATGAGCACGGCCGCCATGGCGGCCTTATCAGCGCACTGGAGCTCGGGGACACGCGGAAGGAGGGGGCGGTGTCGGCAGGGTCTCCGGGAGAGTGGAGAAGCCGGCAGTGGCTTCGGGAGGGCTCGGAGAGGAAGAAGACAAGAAGAAGATGACGGTGACGAGTCACGGGCGTGCAGGCGGAGCTCGTCGCGATGCAGCGGGGAAGAGGACGGAGGGGAAGCTGTTGGAGGAGGGGCGTGTGGACGGTGGGCAACTCACCGGCACGAACGGACAGCCAGCGGCGGTGGCAGCTGGCCCGACCGGCGTGACCGGACGCTGCCAGCGCGCAGAGCGCGCGTTTGGCCATGCTCGTGGCGTGGTCACCATGGCCAGGGCATGTTCTGGCGTGTGTCTGCCGACCAGCCCTTGTCCCACTCGTGACTCAACGCTCAAATAGGTAGCAGGACCATTTGGAACCCGCTGGAAAGCGTTGAGCTGATAAATTTCTCCAAAACAAGATTCTGGACAGAATGTTTGATGAATATTTGTGGGCAAATGGATGAACGGGTGAAGTTGATTTTTGGCATGCAGCAATGATCTATCAAGGTGCACCTCCTGGAAATTTTTCAGGCCATAGGATCACTCTAGCTGGTACTTCCTTCACAGATTGGAAATCTGGACAGAAACTAGGTTTAGATGCTCGGCTCAAATGGCTTGATGGATTGGTCTCACATTTTATGTGGGGAGGTCATATAGGAGTATAGAGGTGCTGGTAAAATTTCATACCATTTGGACATACCAAAGTGGTACTTCCTTCAAAGTGCTTCTCTCTGGACAAAAACTTGAGAAAATTGCTGGGGAATATTAGATGAATGGTTTGAGCTGATTTTTGGTTTACATGAGTTATTTATCAAGGTTAACCACCCTGCAAAATTTCAGCTCAAATGGAGCCAGGGTTCAAGCACTTCCTTTGCAAATTGCCCAACTGGACAAAATGTGTAAATGGATGCTTTACTCAAAATTTGAACTATGGAACTTGGGTTCTTGATGGAAATGGTGAAGATATGGATAGGAGAAGCTCCACAAATTATTTGGGATTTTTCCTGGCCACTAAAATGGTAGTTCCTTTGGAAAGTGCCCAAAATGCAATATTGGCTTTAAATAGGAAAATGCAATTTCCCTTATTTAATTATGGCCAATATTTTTATGAGAGCTCAATATGATCACAAAGAATATCCCCACAAGTTTTCATGAACTTTGGAGATGGATAGATATTTTCCTAGATTTAATTCCTTTAACTGGGAGAAAAAGGAATTAATCTTAAATGAAAAATATTGCAAATGACTTGGCAATATTTTTGCATATCCAGGGTTTATAGATGTGGGATGATTATTGGGAAAAGTTTGAGAAGCAAAAGATCAAAGGAAATTGGGGTTCCTTTGTAACTGCAGGAACTAGGGTTTCCCTTCCGATGACTCGGAAGGTAGGGTTTCGGCGGCAAGACCTTGAGAATTTAATTTGGGTGGCAAGGTTGAATCGGAGAGGATCTCTGATTGGATAGGAAAGGCAAGGCTAAATGACCATCTTCATATACCCAAGAGCGAGAGAAAATCCGATGAACATCCAAAAAAGGACGGGAGTCTAATCCCGCGAAGGAAAAAAAGAATGCGAAAACCAGGGTGTCACACTCTGATAGACGATTCGAGCCAACCCGAATAACCGACGCAAAGCGGACAGATTTGAGATAGATAATAATAGCCTTGTTTGGTTAAAAAATGCAGTAATAAAGCGGACGCATGCTCTCAATGAAAACGTGGGGTTTTATTGATGCGAGAAAAGACGGCTTAGGGCGGACGCGACCTCTCACTGCCTCCGCCATTGAAGCGGCGTGCCGGCCAAGGGCGCCGCCCGCTGGACGCTCGGCTGAACATGCCTCCTCGCCGCTTTCAAACGCCTCCGTCAAACCCGTGTGGAAGCCGAGAAACCGACTCCGGCCACACGCCCGTTCATGAGCGGGCCGGCATTAAACGCAACGCCAGCCGAGCTCCTCCCATCCGCCCTCTATTTAAATGAGGCTAGACACCGGGCCAGAATCGCACCCCTCTGCCACTCCCCCATCTCCTTCTTCACCATTTTCTCCACTCTTCTGATGGCTTCCGAAGAGCAGTTCTCCGGCATACAAGCCGGCTGGGTGGCCCGCCGAGCCCGCCGGATACGAGCGAGGCAGCTCGCTGCTCCACCTCCCTCGCCTAGCCCGACGAAGCTAGTTGCCGACCCAAGCCGGCGCGTGCTTCACCAACTTGCCGCTCCAGGCTGGCACGGGGGGAGCACGGCGGCATGGGGGGGGAGCACGGCGACACGTGCATCGTCGCTGTCATGGACGGTGACTCGTCGTACCGCGCCTCCCGTGCCTGCGACCACGCCATCCGCCATCAACGCACGCGTAGCTGCGCTCTGTCGGCAGAGGAAGACGCCGGCTTCGCGGAGATCGAAGAGTCAGCGGCCAGCGCGTCCGCGTCCACCGCCAACAACGAGGGAAAGTAGAACATGGGAGGCCGCCGCCGCTTGGGTCCCAGGAAGGCCACCACCGGCGCGTCGCCGGCTTGTACAACCGATGGCCTCTCCGGTTCTTTATCTGAGACCATCGTCGACCCCAACCTGGGCTCCGGGGAAGCACCCTTCCCCTCCGGCTGAAGCACCCTCTTTCCCTCTCCAAAGAGCGGCGCAGCCGGACATAGGAAAGATACGGGGGAAGAACATGCCTTCGGGACTCCCGGCAGTCCGATAAGTGGGCTGCCGGACATGGGAAGACAAAGGGATCCGTCGTGGCCGGCCGTAAACTAGTGTAGTGTATCCGTATCGTGGGAGTGGAGCTCCGTGCGACCGTACGTGCACATAGTATTACCTTTTTAGTTAAAATATGTCCAAAATGTAACCGTTTTCGTCCGGTTTGTATGAAATCCGGGCGTGTTTGTATAAATTTCATCCGGTTTGTTGAAAAAGAGATTGAAAATTTACGGGTTGCGGTTGGAGATGCCCTACAATGGGCGCCCCAAAAAAGAAGGCCGAGCACAAAGCAACTGTAATGAAGTAGTACCCCATCCATCCATCAATTACTTACAAAGAGACAGTCAGAGGATCGATCTACTTGCCGTAGTAGTTAATTCTCTGTGACGAGTGGAATACTCCACTATTGATTAGCAATGGTACCGGACGGAGTCATAAGTAATCTGACCCACTTTTTTTTTTGAACAGTAAAAGGCACCAAAGGCGCCATATATTTCAGCTCATAAACAGTTTACAGTATGAATTACAAAGCCCTCTAAAGTAGAATGTTGCAATTTTTGGAGTACAGGACATGGCTTATTCCTATGAGCTGAGTTGACGCAACTGAAGGTAGGCTCAACAAAATGGTTGAGAACCTGATGTGCACAGTTATGGGAAACTCCATTTAACTCTCTTGAAATGTGAAACACTTTAGATTGGAGTTCCTTTGTGACTAGAACATATTCTGCAAGCTCCTTCCTGATTTCCGATGCTTCTCTGGGCCGCTGCTCTTGCTAGAGTCAAGTTATCAGTGAGAAAGGAAACCTGCCCAATGTTAAGGAGATTGGCAATGTGTGCTGCAAGCAAGAGTGCTAATGCTTCAGCCTGCAAGGGGGATGATGCTATAGTTGTGGAGGCTTGAATCATTACATTGTAGCCATCGCTGTGCTCAAAGCCTCGTATATGTACTCCTATTCCTGTAATAGCTGCACTTGTATTTCCTGGGACTTTTTTATTGTTCCAAGAGGCATCAGAGAAAACCTTGGTACCAGTAATAAGTAAATCTGAATTGATTGTCTCTCCTTGCTTAATAATTGATTTGGAGTAGCTGGAACTTGTATCTGTGCTGATGTGTTGTTCCTGCTCTGCCCACTTCAGTAAGGCTTGGCTTGAATTAATTGCTTGTGCTGCCCAGAAAATTTGCATAGGTTCACCTGGCTTTCTGCCAAACAAGTTATCATTCCTGTACTTCCATAAACACTACAGAAAAGTAAAAACATTTTCCAAGGAGACATGGGGGTGTTGCATGGAAAGAATGGCTTGTATAGCTTCGGTTATGTTCCTGCAATCTTGAATGATAATGTCAATTCGAATGAACCATGGTTTAGAGAACCACGCAGCTCTAGCAAAGTCACATAGGAAAAATAAATGGATATCATCCTCCTGGGAATAGCACCTAGAGCATTGTTTACTAATGTGATTAGTAAATCTTCCTGCTCTTTTACCGGTAGGGATAGCTCTTCTAAGAATCCTCCATGCAAATGTTTGAACCCTTGGAGCCATGCTCTTGCTTTTCCAAACCTGATTGAGAAGGAACTTTACATGTGCACTTACTTGCCTTGGCCTGGGCTCACCTTGTTCCTGCATAACCTGCAAGCAAGTCTTGTAGGCTAATTTGAATTGCATTTCCCAGAAGGAGTGAGATCCCAGCAGAGAATATCCTTATCGTCACTTTGGATGATAGGAGTTTGTTTAATGACCGCAGCTGTCGCCTGCTCAAAAAGCATGTCGATGAGAGCATTATCCCAAGCCTTTTGGTTTGGGAGCCATAAGTCTTTAACCAGAGCTTGATATCTAAAATAGTTTTCCTGAATAATTAAATTATCATAGATGGTTTGCCAAACTGGACACCATGGAGTGCTCCAAATAGAAATGTTCCCAGAAGTGATTTGATAGAAGGAATGAGCTTCGAGGATAGGTTTAACTTTTAGGATGGAAGCCCAAAAAGCCGACTTGGGAACATTTGAGCTAGCTCTCCAAAATCCCGAATCAGGGAAGTACTTGGATTTGAGGATTTGATGAAGATAATCTTCAGGATTTTCTGCAATTCTCCAGGCTGCGTTGAGAATTAAGCCCTGGTTGAGAGCTTGAAGGTTTCTGATTCCTAGCCCACCTTCCTTTTTAGTGGAGCAGATATCTTTCCAGGCTCTTAGGCATAGGGATTTTGCAGTGGGCTCATCTTTGATTCCATTCCACCAAAAGTTCCTGATGATAGCAGTGAGTTTAGAGATGAACTTTTTTGGAAAAAGGATATTGGACATATAATAAACTGGTATGGATGCTAGAACCGAATTGATGAGGGTGAGCCTAGCCGCATGTGTGAGCTTGTTAGCTTGATAGCCACTCAATTTTGAGCTAAACTTATCAAATATAAAATTGTAAGCTGAGGCTCTATCTTTCGCAGGAAGAATTAAAGGATGACCTAAGTGGAAAGAGCTGGAATCAATGTCTGGGACAGGAAAGATGTTCTTGATAGCTTGACACATGGCAGGCTGAACATGTTTGCTGAAAATAATTGCTGATTTGGACCAATTGGGAGTCTGGCCTGAAGAATTACAAAAGTTCTGGAGAATATTTGCCATCATAGTAGCCTCAGGGATGGATGCTTGGCCACAAATTAGTAGGTCATCAGCAAACAGAAGGGAGTGAATGGGAGGGCAATTTGGTCCAAGAGTTATTCCTGTAAGTTGGTTTTGTCTCATGGCCTGTTGCAAAGAGATGGAAAGGTCATTAATGGCTAGAACAAAGAGATAGGGCGATAGAGGGCATCCTTGTCTGATACCCCTGGCATTACGAAATCTGGCATATGTTTGGCCATTTATAATCACAGAGAAGACAGGAGAAGAAATGCAAGCATGGATGAGGTTGATAAAGTGACCGTGCAGCCCAATATGTGAGAGAGCATCGATAATAAATTTCCATTCTATTCGATCAAAAGCTTTTGCAAGATCAATTTTGATCATGAAAGCTTCATGTTCCCAAGAATTAAGGCAAAAGGAATGAGTAATCTCTTGGGCTATAATAATGTTGTTAGATATTCTCCTACCTTCAACAAAGGCTTGCTGCGAAGGATGGATGTAACCAGGTAAATGAGCCTTAAGCCGATTAGCAAGGGTTTTAGCAATAATTTTATATATAACATTACAGAGGCTAATATGCCTGTAATTAGTCGGAACTAGTGGCACAAGCTTTTTAGGAATAAGGGCTATGTGTGTGGTATTGATATGAGAGGGAAGTACACCTGAGACATAGAAGTTTCTTACCAAGGAGGTGACATCATCTCCAATCCAGCTCCAAGTTGCAATATAAAATTCTACATTGATCCATCTGGGCCAGGTGAAGCTCTTCTTTTCATATCCTGCAGCGTCTGCCAAATTTCCTGCTTGTCTGGAATGGTATAAGTAAAATCATACTCTTGGTTCTGAAACGGAAATTGAGTTCTAATGAAAGGCCTGCCAATGTTAGGATTTGGAGAGGAAAAAAGGTGCCTGAAATAATCAACAAATGTTTGAGCTATTTTCTCAGGGCTGAAATGGACAATATTATTTTCATCCTTAATAGAAACAATAGTGTTTTTCCTTCTTCTTTTAAGCACAGCTTGGTGAAAATACGAGGTATTTCTGTCACCATCTTTGGCCCAGTGCTTTTTAGCTCTTTGACTATAAAATTCAGTTAACCTGACCAAGTTATTTTCATATTCAGAAATAAGAGAAGCCTCCAGCTTATGATCTTGAACCTGTGGTGGAAGCGTTTGAATCTGCTGGATCTTCTGCTCCAAGATGTTCAATTGCTGTTGGAGTGGTTTCTTTTTCCGGCACCATTTTTTAAGAGCTCCTGCAAGATGAATAGTTCTAGCACAAAAAGGTTTGTTGACAGATTTTCTCCAAACTGATTTAGCATGGGATTGAAAGTCTGATTCCATAAGCCACCAATTCTCAAATTTAAAGTTTTGTCTGGGTTTTTTATACTGCCCATCAGTAGAGATTAAAATGGGAGCATGATCACTGAGAATAATGGGCAGGTTAAAAACATTAGTATTTGGAAAGAGACCACACCAGTCAGGATTCACCAAGCATCTATCCAACCTTTCATAGGTAGGCTTAGAGGAGAAACGCCTGTTAGTCCAAGTGTATGCAGGACCACTATAACCTAGATCAAAGAAACCACAGTTTTTCACCATAGAACGGAAGGCATATATGCGATTAGAATTAACATAGGGTGAACTCTTATCCATATCATACATGATTTCATTCAGATCCCCCATGCAAATCATAGGTTTTCCAGGGTTGTCATAAACAAAGGCAGCAATTTGATCCCATATCCGATCAGTCTGACGATGATACGGGTCACCATAGATACACACCAGCCCAAATTGTAAGCTAGTAGCAGAATTAAAAGTTGTGGCTAAGATAGTATGGAAATTAGCTGTGTGAACTGTAATATGGACCTCATCATTCCACATACTCCCTCCGTCCGGTGAAGAGTGTACGTTTGGCTTTAAAATTTGTCCACAAAAGAGTGTACATCTATCTTCCCAATGCACTTTAAAGTAGCAAAAAATGCTTCTCTCTCATTGCACGGTAATCAAGACCAATAACATTCTACACATGGTCTCCTTAATTTCTACATGCACTTAGCTCATTGGGGGTTGGCTAATTAAAGAGGAAAGAGATGGTGGCTTGCACCTTTTCAATGCATTTTTTTATTTCACTTCATAATTTGTCCTAAAATTTCTATATGTACACTTTTCACCGGACGGAGGGAGTAAGACACAGACCTCCAGACTTACCCCGACTAGGAACAACAATGCTATTATTCATGCCAAAACGTGAATTGAGATCAGAGGACTTAACCTTCGAAGATTTAATTTCCGAGATGAAGGTTACCTGCGCTTTTGTCGACTGGATGAGTCTGGCAAGGAAAAGCATTTTGTGATTATAAAAACTCCTACCCATGCCTCGACAATTCCACGCAACAAACTTCATAGATGCCTTATGGCCAAGCACCGGTGCTCAATTCAGCTAGAAGAACTCTCCTAGCAGCAGATCTTCAGAGCCTATAACATCAGAAAAAGGGCGAAGCAGAGCCAAGCTACAGTAGTGATCTGGGCAGGGCGAGTTGGATAGAGAAGGGGTGGATGGGGGACTAATGGAATGGGGATCTAGCAAGGGAGAGGCACTGGGGGAGATGAATCGGCGTCCCGAGCTGTAGGTGGTAGGCGGAGTAAGAGGACGCCAGCGAGGATCTGGTTCAGCAGTAACAAAGGGGAGATCAGAAAGAGGAGATGGGGAAAGATCAGGGAGGGGAGACCGGAGGGGAAACGAGCAGGTAGAGGAACAAGATCGATCTTGAACGGGGAGAAGAAGAACAGAGGGAGGGAGGTGTCAGCATCAACGCCAGTCGCCGGACAATCGCCGGAAATTCGCCACGGAGGCAGTCGTGTGTGGAAACTTCTCGACAGCGCTCTGCTTGCGATTTTCTGACCCACTTTTGTGCACGGCTGCTGGCCTCAGACCTCAGTTCGCGTACAGGAGGATGAAGGATTCAAATTAAGCTTGATTTAAGCACGGTAGAGACAAAACCAGTCCTGCACTGCTCCAGTCTGAAAGTACCAATCACGAATCTCTTATCCCTGCAAGCAAGACTGAAACTGTTGTTACTGACAGATGCTTACAGTACCAGTGGCGCCATAAACAAATAAAAAGCTTGTCAAGTGCAGTGCGTTAACCAAGCCGCCTTAATATTTGCAAGTCAAGTACATCCAACTAAATCAGCGATAATTAATATGCATCAGAGAAGTAGTACGTATGTTCCCTCCGTTTTTATTTATTTCGCATATTAACTTTGGTCAAAGTCAGACATTGTAAACTTTGACAAAGTTATAGAAAAATATATTAACATATACCATAACAAATCAATACAATTAGATTCATTATTGAATATACTTTCACATCATATAGATTTGTTATTGTAAATGTTCATATTTTATTATATAAACTTGGTCAAACTTTATTAAGTTTGACTTCAGTCAAATCTAATATGCAGAGTAAATAAAAACGAAGGGAGTACATACAAGTTTACGAGCTGCTGCCCCCAGAAGAAAAATAACGATGGAGCCATATCCATATCCTTTTGCTCTTTCTTTATCAGCAACCAACCTATGCATGGGTCTGTGTGTGCGTGTGGCAAACAAAACTTGTTTAAACATTTTGCTCTTTCTTTAGCCAATGCTTGCCTTTGCTTTGCATCCATACATAAAGCAAGAGAGATGCAGTAGTTTGAGAGATTGTTCCCTCACACTGTGACACACCGGGATGGGAGTACCAACAAAAAGCAGGCCATCCTTTTCCCAAAAAGCCCTCCTCCTGGCCATCCATCGTCCAGCGAGCCTTTGCATAATTTTTTTGCTTCTCTCTTTTCCCTTTCGTTTTTAGGCGAACAGACTAATTGTACTTTCCAACTTAGGTGTATCCAATCATTTTTCTATTTAAAAGAATTATTTTAATCAATTCAGGGTGAAAAATAAAATAAAATATTATACCAACATTTCTATTGAAACTCTAGGTTTAAGGCATTTCGGGTTTTGGGGGGGGTCTTTAGGCCATAATTTGGAGCCCAAGCTTGGCGCACCGTCGAGTTTCAGGGTTGGGCTGGCCATGGTCAAGGCTAGTGGAAAGATCAAAACCTTGTGTAGTTTTAATAAATAAATAAATTCAAAACCTTGTGTGGAAAGCGAACCATGGGTATCAAATATGGCACAACTTTAAATTGGCGAGCCATTCGACTCGTCCCCCCCCCCCCCCCCCCCCCCCCTCTCACCCTCGGAGGGATGTCCCCTCTCACCCAAACCTCTCTTCCTTTTCATGTGCCAGATCCGGTGAGTCGGATATGAAGCAAAAAATAGATGCTCACCCACCTCTTCTCTCAAAACCCCATAACCCGACCTTACTGAATCATCCCCTACCTACATATACCTCTTAACTCTGCACTCGTTGGCTCCAGCTCCTCTCTCACCGGACGCATTTTATATTTATTTATTTCCAGAAAATAAAGAAATTAATTATACCAATGTTTATATTAGAACCTTAATTTTTTGTGGCATTTCGTGCATTTGGGGCATTTAGGCCGGGCCTTCATGCATACATCTGGAGTCCGAGCTTGTGGTGGAACCTGTTCAGTCGGGTTCAAGTCCCATATTTGGCATATGGTGCTCATATTTTTATTTATTTATTTTCTAATTCCTCGTGAAAACAAAAAAGCTACTCCATTAACTTTCTTTTTAACTCCATTCACCCTTTTCATTGTCATTGCACTCTAAGTGACTTGCTAGATTCCTGTATCCCTTTTTTATTTTTACCCGCAAAAAAAAAAGACAGTGGCTGGCTGTCAAAATGCACGCGCACACACGTGCGCGCGAAAGGAACAAACCAGGGGGCGATCATTCACAAGCACGGAAAGGCAGCAGCGTACTGCTTAAATTTGTGCTATTTTTCTGGTTAGAAGAAAAGAATGCAGTAGTAATGGATCGGATGCATGCTCTGGATGAAAAGGCGGTTTTTTTTAAATACTAGCTCAAAAAATTACTGGGAATGGACGCAATGCAGAGCCGGAGAAAAGCAAAGCGGAGGCGTGTGAAATGATTGAGGCGAGGCGTAGTAAAAAGAAGACGATGCGTTTAATCGAAATGGGACAAGCAAGCAGTAGCACTACTTGCTTGACATGACTAGTATATGCTAGTATATGCTATGGAGAAACAGTGCGTATGCACATTGCCATGACAGGTGGTGGCGCCGGCGAGCTAGACAGAGATTAAACACCAACGAATCAATGGCCGGCTCCACCGGTCTCAGCCAGGATTGCACTCTCACTTTTGCTCTGCTGCTGCACGCACGAACACTACTGTTCACTCACTGGGAGTAATAAGTGATTGTTATCAGCATCATCCATGTGCCACGGGGCTCTAGGTCTGTCATACTAGCAGCAGCCGGCAACAGTGCCTTAACGATGAATGGGGTCTCTAGCTCTGAAAAAAGGAGTCTGATCGATCGAGGAGAAAGCAACTGTAAATAGTTGGAGTCAGCGTGTGCCTGCGTGTGCGTGCGGCAAACAAAACTTGTTTTTTTGTTGTTGAAACTTCAACAAAACTGGAGTACAAGTTAAAACACATCAACAAGGAAGGAAGGAACGGAAAAGCAAATTGGCTCCCGGGTCCAGATACACCCGATATCTGTACCGCCCATGGTCCTCGCGATTCGCGCGCACGCCTGTATTCCAGCTCGTATTCTGTGGCCAGTTCCCTCGTGCGGCCCCACCCATTTTTTTTACTCCCTCACGTCGTCCGCTGTGGTACAGACGGAGCGGGCGGGGCGACGACTCGGAACAGACGGGAGGGGCGTTTCTGTTCCACCCGCCAGTAGATGGCCGTTGTAGCTCTGGCCCACACCAATGCTTGCTTTTCTTGTGGCCAATGCTTGCTTTCTCATCTGTTTTTGCACAAAGACTGTTCCCTCGCACGCACTGTGATAAATCTACACAACACAATGTAAGTATACCAACAAACAAAAAGATTTAGCCAAGTCATGTTTCCCCCCAGAGCCTCCTCCTGGACCCGGGTCCAGTGTGTTAGAAGGGATAGGGAGGGATGATTGGCGTAATGTGATGGATGTATTATTGAGCCTCGAGGGCGAGTATATATTGAGTACAAAACTTGAAGGACAAGACGCCTCCTAGAGATAAGATGGAAACAATTCCTATCTAATCCCGGACAATCTCTACATACCAAATATATCTCTAACATCCCCCCGCAGTCGCAGCGGTAGCGTTGCGAATGAGCGTCGCGGACGGTCAGACTGGAGAGAATAGCAGCCGACAGGCTGACATCCCCCCGCAGTCGCAGCGGGAGCGTCGTGGACGGTGTCGCGTCGCGGACGCGTGGACTGTAGAGGAAGCCGTCGAGTTGCTCAAGCGAGGTGATAGCCCTTTGTGCCGATGTCGATGTAGCCGAGAGCGTAGGGTGGTGTAGCCGTGGTCGAGGTAACCGTGCGAGGGACGCCATGGTCGATGTCAAGTCGGGGTGGCCGGTGTCGAGGTAGTCGCCGTGGACCCGGAAGAAGAGCGGCGGCGGCGGCCTGAGGAGGCGGCGGCTGCGGCTAGGTCAGAAGCGCGGCGGCGGCCTGAGGAGGAGGCGGCGGCGGCTAGGTCAGAAACGCGGCGACGGTGCTCGAAGTAGACGAGGAAGGACCCGACAGCGTGACGAAGACCGGCGCGGACGGTGGCGTTCCCGCGCCTAGGGAGGCGGCGCGACGCATACCACGTAGAAGTCGACGCGCGGGGACGGCGGAGTGGACCGCGCGCCGCGGCGCTACAGCCCGAAGGGGCGACGCAGCGGCAGCGCGCGGGTCGGTGCAGCCTCGGGGACGGCCTGGAGCGAACGGCCTCGGGGCGGCGGTTGACCGCGGGCCGCGGCACTACGGCCCGAAGGGGCGACGCAGCGGCAGCACGCGGGTTGGTGCAACCACGGGAACGGCCTCAGGGCGGCGGCGGGGACCACGTGCCGCGGCGCTACGGCCCGAAGAGGCGACGCAGCGGCGGCGCGGATCGGTGCAACCACGGGGCGGCGGCGCTGCGGCCCGATGGGGCGATGCAGCGGCAGCTCGATCGGTGGAGGGGCGCGCTGAACTCGGGAACAGGGCGGTGACGCCCGGCGCAGAGCGATGGGCGGGCAGATGCACGGATGGTGGCCGTGACAGGCCGCCGCGTCGCGCGAGGCCGCCCATTCGGACAAGAGGCCGGGTGGTCGCGCCGGTGTCGGAGTAGAGGCGCGGGTCGACGGCGGCGGCGGGCGACGCAAACCGATCTTAGATCGGAAAACCAAAAAGAAAACGCCGTTCAAGACGAACGGCGAGAGAGAAAAACCCGGAGCAAGGGCTCGGGAAAAAGACTCTCTAGGGCAGCCGGTCAACACGACCGGCGGACGAACCCTAGGTACGGGCGGCGCGGCCCCCGGCAGCGGTCATGGAGGCCGACCGCCCCGGGGGCGGCGCGCGGGGCGGAAGCGGCGGGCAGCGGCTAGGGTTGGATCGGTTAGGCTGATACCATGTTAGAAGGGATAGGGAGGGATGATTGGCGTAATGCGATGGATGTATTATTGAGCCTCGAGGGCGAATATATATTGAGTACAAGACTTAAAGGACAAGACGCCTTCTAGAGATAAGATGGAAACAATTCCTATCTAATCCCGACAATCTCTACATACCAAATATATCTTTAACACAGTGAGTCCAGTCCAGCAGTGTCTAGCTAGTACTGTTGTACCTCTGTAGTACCAGTGCACAGCAGTACATTCCTGTGACTGGGAGTAGCCTGCTGCCACTGCTGTAGCAAAACAGAAGATGGGTGCAGTGCAGTGCAGTGCAGTGCAGATACGAGATCCAACTGAAGCAAGACATGCAGCAGCAGCAGCAAACAGCAGATACTGAGATGATCCAATCAGATACCGAGATGAGCAAGTGAGATGGATGATGACATGCACGGCCTTCTTTTCTTTTTTCTTTTCTTTATAGGAGCCACTCTTGCCTTTTCCTCCAGGCCTTCTTCCTGTGGTGCACGCTGGCTTTGGTGATGATCGATCTCATGTCATGTGCTTCTTTCCTCCCGCCGGCGGTGGCCGCGGCCGTGAGCGTGGATTCCCGTCCACAGAGAGAATGAAGGTGGCTGGCTGTCGAAATGCGTGCACACAAACACACAACAAAGGAACAAATAGGTAGTACCTGAGAACATTCTTTTCCCTTGCAGATCACATCAAGCATGACATTCTTACTAGGAATGGACGCAAGATCATAGTGGTTGGTGATTGAGGACGAAAAGGTGGATGTTTTACAGTTACAGCTGAAATTCTTACTGGGAACTGACGCAAAGCAGGGCCAAGTGGAAGTGGTGAAATGATTGAGGTGAAAAGAATATGATCGATCGATGCACTTAATCGTAATGCGACAAGCATCCACGGTAACAAACGAGAAACAACAGTACTTGATCCATCAGTAAAACTGGGTCGGACGAAGCCGAGCGCGCTCCCGTTCCTTCGGAAAGAAATTGAGTAACAGCGGGTGAAGAAAGGAGATGATTTGGAGGCAGCCAAAGATTTTGATTCCGTCTCCCTTAACTGTTTTAGTCCTTTTGGCTGTTGGGTCCTTGTATTTAGTTGGGTTGCACTTTTTTGCCGTATCTTCTTGGTAGCTGGGAGGAAAAAATAGAGTTTGTTGTGGCAGTTCTCTTAAAAAGGTTACCTCTTCCAGTGGGCATTTTTCCTTTTGGCTTCTGAGGGGCAGCATCGTGTAGGTGTGTTGTTTCTTTAGTTGCTTTGATGCTTCGGTGGTGCATCATGAGGTTGTAATAGCCTATTGAGAGTGAATCTCATAGTCACATAGCAGTCATCGAGTCACTGCAGGCAGAATGCACCATCGAAGCATCAAAGCAACTGAAGAAACAAAGTAACTCAATTTCATCAATTCTGAAGTTGTTAGCCACACGTACTCTAAATCAAAGTTGACAAAACCCAACATGTATATATAAACCCAATCCTAGAAATTAAGGGTATACATAATGGTTCTCGCAAAAAAAAGGTATACATAATGGATTTCTAGAGGTGGGTGGGGGGGGGGGGGGGCAATGGCCCCCTTTTACCCTAGGCCCTAGGGAAGATGTTAAATTGTAACTAACATCTAACATCTATATGTTAAATTACTCTAGGGATGGTGAATGATTAATGGTAGACTGCAGTGACTCGATGGCTGCAAAGAGGATCAAGTGGAATACGGAGGAGGACTCCGCTCTGCGCACCTACGTTCAGACGTTCTCGGAAGGGAATGTTGCTTGGGTCAATGCTCCTCAAGCAACCGGACTGAAGCGGGACGCCAAGCAGTGCAGGAAAAGGTGGGATCACTTGAAGCCCGAGATAAAGCAGGGGAAGATCACCCGGGAGGAGGAGCAGGAAATCCTGCAGCTCGGGATGGAATTGGGCAATCGCTGGGTGAAGATTGCACGACGGATGCATCGGACAGAGAACTCGATCAAGAACGTGTGGAACCAGAAGCTCAAGAAGAAAGTGGAGGGGTCGACTAGCTCGGCGGCCTCGGTTATACATAATGGTTCTCGCAACAAAAAGGGTATACATAGTGGATTTCTAGAGAGTGTGTGTGTGTGTGGGGGGGGGGGGGGGGGTAATGGCCCACTTTTATCCTATGGAAGATGTTAAATTGTACTACCTCCGTACCAAAACATAAAGACGTTTTGGTAGGTCATTTTGGCCTACCAAAACGTCTTATATTTTGATATGGAGGGAGTATCTAACATTTGACTCGAGAGGGGAAACAGGGAAATTCAAATTACAAACTGATAAACAAATTCGCAAATTCAGATATTGCAGGGGACCAAACCGTTTCTTAATGGGGACGCAAGCAAGTTACTGCAATGTCATTTCCATCAGTAGGGGTGTGAAGTCGGGGTGTAATAATTCGGGTTGTAATGTGTTCCCCTGTTTATCTGAATTTGGTTCCCCTGTTAGATGAACCTGCTCTCTCAGATGAATTCTGTTAAGTAATTTGTTCCCCTGTTTATCTGAATTTGTTCCAGGAGCATGCAGTTTGTGTTAAAAAACACAGAATCAAGCCATGTGTAGAAACAGGTTCATGTAAGCAGAATGAATTCATCAGGCAACAAAAGTTGCTGCATTCAAAAAAAAGTTGCTGCTGCTCTGACTCCGCAAAGCAAAGCGTAGTTGATGTGGCTCCGGCCGGCCGGGCGCGGTGGATCTGGAGCACCTGCGTACACAGCAAGGATGAAGCCGTGCAAACATGCATGTACTACACGTCTCCAGCAACTCGTCAAAGATCCCATGCAGGTGGATTTCACAAGTTTTCAATCTGCCTGCTAGCACGTCACTAGAATAACTTGAGACAGAAGCATCATCTTCATAATGAAAATGGGGCTGTGTGGGATCCATCACCTCATCTTCTATATCTAAATAGCTAGCCCCCACTAACCTATTTCTCTCAACATGTAAGCAAGCCACCTCATCATGCAACAAATGCTCACTTCAACATGCAACCATGCATAGAAAAAGACCCACCTCAATTTAAATGTATGCATGACATTTTTCATTCTATTATGCTATTTATATTTATTATTGAATATTTTACAACTATACAATTATCAAACACAAAAAATCATACATATTTTCAGTTTTAGTTCTAACATTATTACTCCAAATATTCATATTTCATACAATCAAATATATTTGAAATGAATCGCAAAATAATCCCGCAACAACGTGCGGGGTATCATCTAGTAATGATAATGAGGGTACTATAGCCTTCGTGTAGGTATGTTGTTTCTTTAGTTGCTTTGATGCTTCTGTGATGTATGACTTCATTTTCACAATGAAAATGGGGCTGTGTGGCCCTTTTATCGAAGAAAAAAAAGTTTTTGATACCCTCGTCCCCGTCCCATCCATCCTATACATCCTGATGGCCTGCATGTTCAGCGGAATTAGCGTCCGAATGAACGTTCGTTCATCAGTTACTGCTATTAGCCGGCATGCATAGCGTCCACAGGCTAGGTGGAAAATAGAGATTCCAAAATATGCAGAGCGAGCACCATCTGAAACACAGTATATATGATACTGTATGACTATATGCACAGTAACATGACAGGTGGTGGCGCCGTACGTGGAGCCGGCCAGAAATGAAACAAGAACGAATCAGTACTGGCACCACCAGCAACAGTGGCTTAGCCGCAATGGCTCACTGCATGCGTGCATGCTCTCGGGCACGTGGCAGCTTTAGGATGGATCATTGTGGGTGTGGTGTGGAGATGCATGATGAGATGGGCACGGCTTTCTTGGGTTCTACTCCTAGTATGTCTTTTTACCCTTGCTTTCCCTTTTCTTTCTTGAAATGCATTCTTGCGTTGCAAGCGTTTTTCTCTACTAGGCCTTCTTCTATAGCCGGGCTGGTTTCGTTTGGTTACCATCCATCACACACAAGCTCAATCATTTCATGCCCCTCCTCCAAAGAAAGAAGAATAATCAAGCATGCATGCATGCATGCATGAATGATGGGACATCACCTCCTCCAAAGCATGCATGCATGCAGTCGCCGCCGCCAGAAAACTGCACCGAGAAGTACTAGTATATATATGGTGTTGATCGTGCACGCAAAAGCTTCCAGCTCATTACCTATTTTCATACTGGTCACGTTGCACGGTAACACGCTCGCTCGTGCAACTTAAGTGTCAACTTGAATACTGTGCTAGTGCTCCAGTCAGTGCAGTGCTTGTGCTTTCTCTCTGCCGATCGAGCTCATGTGAAAATAGAAAAAGTTACTACTGGCTTTCCGTTTTTCTTTTGATTGGAAACGTTACTACAGTACGAGCTTGATGAGTGTATATTCCTTTTACACTTTTTCACTGGCCACTGCACTTTGAATGGATAGATTTTTTTTTATTCCCGCAAAAAAAAAAAAGAAAAAAGAATGGATAGATTCTTTCCTGTCCAAACAAAGCTGACGCTGGCTGTCAAAGCACTAAAAGGAACAAACAAATGTGTCCCTGTGTGGGTGAGAACATTCTCTTTCTCTCGCAAATCACATCAAGCATGACTTGACACGACGCAAGTTAATTAGCAGTACGAGCACTAATCATCATGGATTAGATTAGATTAAATATATACGTGCCATTAAGCCCAGTTTGGCATACGATTGATGGCCGTGGCCAGATGGATGCATGGATGGTTGCCCGCTCCTGGCTTTCTTTTTCAACTCTCTCTAAAAAGACATTCGCTCCACTTTATAGTTAAAACCACACGGTTGAACGATACAACGCACTTTGAAGAAATCTTCATACAAATTGATCAAAGAAATAGGATTACACACGACGAACAAAAGCCAACGTTGCCACAAAAAGAGACATAAGAATCCACAAGCAGCGAACTTGCGTCTGCTGGATGAAACCACCGAAATTGGTCTCAAGGTCGCCATCGAGCTGTCACCGGAGATGGCCATCTGTCCTCCAGCTCTGGACCGAGAAGCGCCGCCCTTGCCGGCAAGAAGAAGGGACATTGATACCTAATGATGCAGTCATGTGTAAAATAGAGGAGATCAGTAAGAGCGCCACGACGCTGACGCCAAGGGAGCTCCGAGTGACAATTCGAGCCAACCCGAAGAACATAAGCAAAGCGGATAATTTTATGCCAAAATTGGTGCGAGATAATAATAGCCTTTTTGATTAAAAAATGCAGTAATTGTTGGGGAACGTTGCATGGGAAACAAAAATTTTCCTACGCACACGCAAGATCTATCCATGGTGATGAGCATCTACGAGAGGGAGAGTGAATCTACATACCCTTGTAGATCGCTAAGCGGAAGCGTTTAAGAAACGCGGTTGATGTAGTCGAACGTCTCCGCGATCCAAATCGCAAGTCGTCCCTCGAACCGATCACGAACTAGTGCCGAACGGACGGCACCTCCGCGTTCAACACACGTACGGCTTGATGACGCCTTCACCTCCTCGATCCAGCGAGCGACGGTGAAGTAGTGGTTGAGTTCCAGCAGCACGACGGCGTGGTGATGGTGGTGAAGAACAATCTCTGCAGGGCTTCGCCAAGCGCTACGGAGATTATGACGGAGGAACTAGAGGGCTAGGGTTGCCGGCACACGGCTTGGGAAATCCTGATGTATCACGTGTGCTAGCCCTGCCCCTCTATTTATATGTTGAGCCTTGGGGTCTAAACTTGGAGTAAAAGTCTCTTCCAAGTCGGTTTTGCCCGCACAAGGTCGGTTTGGCCCGCAGGAAAAGAGTCCAACTCGGATCCCTGCCGAACCGTGCACAGCCGCGCACAAGCGGTAGTACCGCTCACAAGCGGTAGTACCGCTTCACACAAGCGGTAGTACCGCTCGGGCGGTAGTACCGCTTCCAACAAGCGGTAGTACCGCTTACGCGGCAGCAAAACTACTTTTGCACTTTCCAATACCTCGTGGGCTTTTATCCCTTGGCCCATATAAAGTGTTCTCGCACCCGAACACTTCGGTAAACATCCGGAACCCCTTCCGGTGAACTCCGGAACTCTTCCGGAGATCAAAACACTATTATCACATATATCAATCTTTACCTCCGGACTATTCCGGAGATCCTCGTCATGTCCGGGATCTTATCCGGGACTCCGAACAACCTTCGGTCACCAACATAATAACTCAACTATACTAATCGTCACCAAACGTTAAGTGTGTAGACCCTGCGGGTTCGAGAACTATGTAGACATGACCGAGACACCTCTACGGCCAATAACCAATAGCGGGACCTGGATGCCCATATTGGCTCCTACATATTCTACGAAGATCTTTTATCGGTCGAACCTCTATGTCAAGGATTCAGTTAATCCCGTATGCTGTTCCCTTTGTTCTTCGGTATGTTACTTGCCCGAGATTCGATCGTCGGTATCACTATACCTAGTTCAATCTCGTTACCGGCAAGTCTCTTTACTCGTTCCGTAATACAAGATCTCGTGGCTAACACTTTAGTCACATTGCTTGCAAGGCTCATTGTGATGTTGTATTACCGAGTGGGCCCTGAGATACCTCTCCGTCATACGGAGTAACAAATCCCAGTCTTGATCCATGCCAACCCAACAGACACCCTCGAAGATACCTGTAGAGCACCTTTATAGTCACCCAGTTACGTTGCGACGTTTGATACACACAAGGTATTCCTCCGGTGTCAGTGAGTTGCATGATCTCATGGTCAAAGGAACAGATACTTGACATGCAGAAAACAATAGCAATAAACTGACACGATCAAATGCTACGTTTACAGTTTGGGTCTTGTCCATCACATCATTCTCCTAATGATGTGATCCCGTTATCAAATGACATCTCATGTCAATGGCTAGGAAACCTTAACCATCTTTGATCAACGAGCTAGTCAACTAGAGGCTTACTAGGGACACAGTGTTGTCTATGTATCCACACATGTATTTGAGTTTCCAATCAATACAATTATAGCATGGATAATAAACGATTATCATGAACAAGGAAATATAATAATAACTAATTTATTATTGCCTCTAGGGCATATTTCCAACAGTCTCCCACTTGCACTAGAGTCAATAATCTAGTTCACATCACTATGTGATTTACATTGTAATGAATCGAACACCCATGCAGTTCTGGTGTTGTTCATGTTTAGCCCTTGGAAGAGGTTTAGTCATCGGATCTGCAACATTTAGATCCGTGTGTACTTTGCAAATATTTATGTCGTCCTCCTTGATGTAATCGCGGATGGAATTGAAACGTCGCTTTATGTGTCTGGTCCTCTTGTGAAATCTTGGTTCCTTGGCTAGAGCAATGGCACCAGTATTATCACAAAACAGAGTCATTGGGTTAAGCGCACTAGGCACTACTCCAAGATCTGTTATGAACTCCTTCATCCAGACACCTTCCTTCGCTGCCTCCGAGGCTGCGATGTACTCCGCTTCGCATGTAGAATCTGCTACCACGCTTTGCTTGGAACTGCACCAGCTAACCGCACCCCCATTAAGAATAAATACGTATCCGGTTTGCGACTTAGAGTCATCCGGATCAGTGTCAAAGCTTGCATCGACGTAACCCTTTACGACGAGCTCTTGATCACCTCCATAAACGAGAAACATGTCCTTAGTCCTTTTCAGGTACTTCAGGATATTCTTGACCGCCGTCCAGTGTTCCATTCCTGGATCACTTTGAAACCTTCCGACCATACTTATGGCAAGGCTGACATCGGGTCTTGTGCACAGCATTGCATACATGATAGAGCCTATGGCCGAAGCATAGGGGATGACACTCATCTTTTCTCTATCTTCTGCAGTCACTGGGCATTGAGTCTTACTCAACTTCACACCTTGCAAAACAGGCAAGAACCCCTTCTTGGACTGATCCATTTTGAACTTCTTCAAAATCTTATCAAGGTATGTGCTTTGTGAAAGTCCTATTAAGCGTCTTGATCTATCTCTATAGATCTTGATGCCTAATATGAAAGCAACTTCTCCTAGGTCCTTCATTGAAAAACTCTTGTTCAAATATTCCTTCACGCTTTCCAACATTTCTATATTGTTTCCAATCAGTAATATGTCATCCACATATAATATTAGAAACGCTATAGAGCTCCCACTCACTTTCTTGTAAATACAAGCTTCTCCGTAAACTTGTATAAACTCGAACGCTTTGATCACCTCATCAAAACGAAGATTCCAACTCCGAGATGCTTGCACCAGTCCATAAATGGATCGCTGGAGTTTGCAAACTTTGTCAGCATTCTCTGGATCGACAAAACCTTCTGGTTGCATCATATACAACTCTTCCTTAAGGTAACCGTTAAGGAACGCTGTTTTGACATCCATCTGCCAAATTTCATAATCGAAAAAGGCAGCTATTGCTAACATGATTCTGACGGACTTAAGCATCGCTACGGGTGAGAAGGTCTCATCGTAGTCAACTCCTTGAACTTGTGAAAAACCCTTTGCCACAAGTCGAGCTTTATAGACGGTGACATTACCGTCCGCGTCCGTCTTCCTCTTAAAGATCCATTTGTTCTGAATGGCCTTACGCCCTTCAGGTAATACTTCCAAAGTCCATACTTTGTTTTCATACATGGATCCCATCTCGGATTTCATGGCCTCTAACCACTTATCGGAATCCGGGCTCATCATCGCTTCTCCATAGCTCGTAGGTTCATCGTTGTCTAACAACATGATGTCTAAGACAGGGTTGCCGTACCACTCGGGAGCAGTACGCGTCCTTGTCGACCTACGAGGTTCGATAGCAACTTGATCCAAAGCTTCATGATCATCATCATTAACTTCCTCTTCAGCTAATGTAGGCTCCACAGAAACAACTTTTTGCGTTGCGCTACTCTCAGGTTGAAGTAAAGGTTCAACAACCTCATCAAGTTCTATCTTCCTCCCACTCAATTCTTTCGAGAGAAACTCTTTCTCAAGAAATGTTCCGTTTTTAGCGACAAACACTTTGCCTTCGGATCTGAGGTAGAAGGTATACCCAACTGTCTCTTTTGGGTATCCTATGAAGACGCATTTCTCCGCTTTGGGTTCCAGCTTTTCAGGCTGAAGCTTTTTGACATAAGCATCACATCCCCAAACTTTAAGAAACGACAGCTTTGGCTTCTTGCCAAACCAAAGTTCATATGGCGTCGTCTCAACGGATTTCGATGGTGCCCTATTTAAAGTGAATGCAGCTGTCTCTAATGCATAACCCCAAAACGATAGTGGCAAATCGGCAAGAGACATCATAGATCGCACCATATCCAATAAGGTTCGATTACGACGTTCGGACACACCATTACGCTGTGGTGTTCCAGGCGGTGTCAATTGTGAAACAATTCCACACTGTCTTAAGTGACTGCCAAACTCATAACTCAGATATTCTCCTCCTCGATCAGATCGTAGGAATTTAATCTTCTTGTTACGATGATTCTCAACTTCACTCTGAAATTGTTTGAACTTTTCAAATGTTTCAGACTTGTGTTTCATTAAGTAAATATACCCATATCTACTTAAGTCATCAATGAAGGTGAGAAAATAACGATAACCACCGCGCGCCTCAATACTCATCGGACCACACACATCAGTATGTATGATTTCCAATAAGTCACTTGCCCGTTCCATTGTTCCAGAGAACGGCGTTTTAGTCATCTTGCCTATGAGGCATGGCTCACATGTGTCAAGTGATTCAAAATCAAGTGACTCCAAAAGTCCATCAGCATGGAGCTTCCTCATGCGTTTTACGCCAATATGACCTAAACGGCAGTGCCACAAGAAAGTGGTATTATCATTATCAATTCTACATCTTTTGGCATCAATGTTATGAACATGTGTATCATTACTATCGAGATTCAATAAGAATAAACCCCTCACATTGGGTGCATGACCATAAAAGATATTACTCATATAAATAGAACAACCATTATTCTCTGATTTAAATGAGTAACCGTCTCGCAATAAACAAGATCCAGATATAATGTTCATGCTTAACGCAGGCACCAAATAACACTTATTTAGGTTCATCACTAATCCCGACGGTAATCGAAGAGCGAGCATGCCGACGGCGATCACATCAACCTTGGAACCATTTCCCACGCGCATCGTCACTTCGTCCTTTGCCAGCCTCCGTTTATTCCGCAGTTCCTGTTTTGAGTTGCAAATATGAGCAACCGCACCGGTATCAAATACCCAGGCACTACAACGAGAGTTGGTAAGGTACACATCAATAACATGTATATCATATATACCTTGTTTGTTGTTGGCCGCCTTCTTGTCAGCCAAATACTTGGGGCAGTTCCGCTTCCAGTGTCCTGTTCCCTTGCAATGAAAACACACAGTTTCTGGTTTGGGTCCAGCCTTGGGTTTCTTCATGAGAGGAGCAACTGCTTTGCCACTCTTCTTGGAGTTACCCTTCTTACCCTTGCCATTTTTCTTGAAACTAGTGGTTTTATTGACCATCAACACTTGATGCTCCTTCTGAATTTCAGACTCAGCAGCTTTCAGCATTGCAAACAGCTCGGCGACTGACTTGTTCATCCCGTGCATGTTATAGTTCAACACGAAGCTCTTGTAGCTAGGTGGCAATGATTGAAGAACTCTGTCAGTGATAGCCTCTGGCGGAAGGGGCATCCCCAATTCAGCCAGACGGGTGGAGTAACCAGACATTCTGAGTACGTGATCACTGATAGACCCGTTCTCCTCCATCTTGCAAGCATAGAACTTATCGGAGATCTCATATCTCTCGATCCGGGCATTCTTCTGAAAGATAAACTTCAACTCCTGGAACATCTCATATGCTCCATGACGTTCAAAACGTCTTTGAAGTCCCGGTTCTAAGCCATACAAAATTGCACATTGAACTATTGAGTAATCATCAGAACGAGCCTGCCAGGCGTTCACAACGTCTAGAGACTCAACTGGAGCGGGTGGATCACCAAGCGGTGCATCAAGGACATAAGCCTTCTGGGAAGCCGTAAGGATAATCCTTAGATTACGGGCCCAGTCCACAAAGTTACTTCCATCATCTTTCAACTTAGCTTTCTCTAGGAACGCATTAAAATTCAGGGGTGCTACTGCGCGAGCCATGATCTACAACATAAATATAGCAAAGACAACTTAGACTATTGTTCAAGATAATGAGTTTAATTAATCATATTACTTAAAAAAAACTCCCACTCAAATTGACATCCCTCCGATCATTCGAGTGTAACATGATCCAAATCCACCAACTCAAGTCCGATCATCACGTGAGTCGAGGTGGTTTCAATGGTGAACATCTTCATGTTGATCATATCTACTATATGACTCATGTTCGACCTTTCGGTCTCTTGTGTTCCGAGGCCATGTCTGTACATGCTAGGCTCGTCAAGTTTAACCCGAGTGTTCTGCACGTGTAACATGGCTTACACCCGTTGTATGTGAACGTAGAGTCTATCACACCCGATCATCACGGCGTGTCTCGAAACGACGAACTTTCGCAACGGTGCACACTCGGGGAGAACACAATTTATCTTGAAATTTAAGTGAGGGATCACCTTATAATGCTACCGTCGTCCTAAGCAAAATAAGATGCATAAAAGGATTAACATCACATGCAAATCATAAGTGACATGATATGGCCATGAACTCGTGCTTTTGATCTCCATCTCCAAAGCACCGGCATGATCTCCATCGTCACCGGCATGACACCATGATCTCCATCATCTTGATCTCCATCAACGTGTCGCCATGAGGTTGTCGCGCCGACTGTTGCTTCCACGACTATTGCTAACGTTTAGCGATAAAGTAAAGCATTACATAGCGCTTAATGATTGACACGCAGGTCATACAATAATTAAAGACAACTCTATGGCTCCTGCCAGTTGCCGTACTCATCGACATGCAAGTCGTGATATTCTATACAACACATGATCATCTCATACATCACATATATCTCATCATGTAATTGGCCATATCACATCACAACATACCCTGCAAAAACAAGTTAGACGTCCTCTAATTGTTGTTGCAAATTTTACGTGGCTGCTACGGGTTTGCAAGAACCGTTCTTACCTACGCAAAACCACAACGTGGTGTAGTGATTGCTTTTTGATCTTCTAAAAGAACCCTCTTCATTGAACCGATTCAACTAAAGTGAGAGAGACAGACACCCGCCAGTCACCTTTATGCAACAAGTGCACGCAGCGGTAAAACCAGTCTCGCGTAAGCGTACGCGTAATGTCGGTCCGGGCCGCTTCATCTCACAATACCGCTGAATCAAGTATCAACTAGTAACGGCAAGCAATATGTATACACCCACGCCCACAACTCGTTTGTGTTCTACTCGAGATCTCATCTACGCATAGACCTAGCTCAGATGCCACTGTTGGGGAACGTTGCATGGGAAACAAAAAATTTCCTACGCACACGCAAGATCTATCCATGGTGATGAGCATCTACGAGAGGGAGAGTGAATCTACATACCCTTGTAGATCGCTAAGCGGAAGCGTTTAAGAAACGCGGTTGATGTAGTCGAACGTCTCCGCGATCCAAATCGCAAGTCGTCCCTCGAACCGATCACGAACTAGTGCCGAACGGACGGCACCTCCGCGTTCAACACACGTACGGCTTGATGATGCCTTCACCTCCTCGATCCAGCGAGCGACGGTGAAGTAGTGGTTGAGTTCCAGCAGCACGACGGCGTGGTGATGGTGGTGAAGAACAATCTCTGCAGGGCTTCGCCAAGCGCTACGGAGATTATGACGGAGGAACTAGAGGGCTAGGGTTGCCGGCACACGGCTTGGGAAATCCTGATGTATCACGTGTGCTAGCCCTGCCCCTCTATTTATATGTTGAGCCTTGGGGTCTAAACTTGGAGTAAAAGTCTCTTCCAAGTCGGTTTTGCCCGCACAAGGTCGGTTTGGCCCGCAGGAAAAGAGTCCAACTCGGATCCCTGCCGAACCGTGCACAGCCGCGCACAAGCGGTAGTACCGCTCACAAGCGGTAGTACCGCTTGGGCGGTAGTACCGCTTCACACAAGCGGTAGTACCGCTCGGGCGGTAGTACCGCTTCCAACAAGCGGTAGTACCGCTTACGCGGCAGCAAAACTACTTTTGCACTTTCCAATACCTCGTGGGCTTTTATCCCTTGGCCCATATAAAGTGTTCTCGCACCCGAACACTTCGGTAAACATCCGGAACCCCTTCCGGTGAACTCCGGAACTCTTCCGGAGATCAAAACACTATTATCACATATATCAATCTTTACCTCCGGACTATTCCGGAGATCCTCGTCATGTCCGGGATCTTATCCGGGACTCCGAACAACCTTCGGTCACCAACATAATAACTCAACTATACTAATCGTCACCAAACGTTAAGTGTGTAGACCCTGCGGGTTCGAGAACTATGTAGACATGACCGAGACACCTCTACGGCCAATAACCAATAGCGGGACCTGGATGCCCATATTGGCTCCTACATATTCTACGAAGATCTTTTATCGGTCGAACCTCTATGTCAAGGATTCAGTTAATCCCGTATGCTGTTCCCTTTGTTCTTCGGTATGTTACTTGCCCGAGATTCGATCGTCGGTATCACTATACCTAGTTCAATCTCGTTACCGGCAAGTCTCTTTACTCGTTCCGTAATACAAGATCTCGTGGCTAACACTTTAGTCACATTGCTTGCAAGGCTCATTGTGATGTTGTATTACCGAGTGGGCCCTGAGATACCTCTCCGTCATACGGAGTAACAAATCCCAGTCTTGATCCATGCCAACCCAACAGACACCCTCGAAGATACCTGTAGAGCACCTTTATAGTCACCCAGTTACGTTGCGACGTTTGATACACACAAGGTATTCCTCCGGTGTCAGTGAGTTGCATGATCTCATGGTCAAAGGAACAGATACTTGACATGCAGAAAACAATAGCAATAAACTGACACGATCAAATGCTACGTTTACAGTTTGGGTCTTGTCCATCACATCATTCTCCTAATGATGTGATCCCGTTATCAAATGACATCTCATGTCAATGGCTAGGAAACCTTAACCATCTTTGATCAACGAGCTAGTCAACTAGAGGCTTACTAGGGACACAGTGTTGTCTATGTATCCACACATGTATTTGAGTTTCCAATCAATACAATTATAGCATGGATAATAAACGATTATCATGAACAAGGAAATATAATAATAACTAATTTATTATTGCCTCTAGGGCATATTTCCAACAGTAATATAGCGGACGCATGCTCTTGATGAAAAGGTGGGGGTTTACAGCTGCAAATTTTACCGAGAACAGACGCAAAGCAAAGCGGAGGTGTGTGAAATGATTGAGTAAAAAGAAGAGGGTGCACTTAATTGAAATGCAACAAGCCTGGTAAGTAGTGGTTGTTGATTTTTAGGGTGAACGGACGTACCCTTTGGGGTAGCCGGTTGCATGTTTATATACACAGGAAGAGCCCCCGTGGTGGCATATACAAAGAGGATACGTATTGGGGTAGAGTACTACTCTATGCCCAATACGTATATTCCAATAACTCTAATACCCCCCCTTAATCTAGACCTGGGAGAGGTTTAGATTACGCTTAAACTCATCTAATTTTTTTACACATAACGTTTTTGTGAAACCATCTGCAATCTGATCGTTGCTTGATATGAACCTGACATCAAGTTGCTTGCGAGCAACCCGTTCTCGAACAAAACAGAAGTCTATCTCAATGTGTTTTGTACGGGCATGAAAAACTGGATTGGCGGACAGTTAGGTAGCACCAAGATTATCACACCATAGGCATGGTTTCTCCTGAAGGGAAACACCAAGTTCACGAACCAGTCCTTCAACCCAAATAAGCTCAGTAGTGGCATTTGCAAGGGCTTTATATTCAGCCTCTGTACTTGACCTGGACACAGTAGGCTGTTTTCTGGCACTCCAAGAAACAAGATTGGGCCCAAAAAAAATAGCAAATCCACCAGTAGAGCGTCTATCATCTAAATCACCTGCCCAATCTGCATCTGAATAAGCACTGAGAAGGGTGGAGCTGGACCTCTGGAAAGTAAGACCAACCTTACTTGTACCCTGAATATACCTCAAAATGCGTTTAACAGCAGTCCAATGTGCAGTAGTAGGAGCATGAAGAAACTGACAGACCTTATTAACTGAAAAAGAAAGATCAGGGCGAGTCAGTGTCAGATACTGGAGTCCCCCCACAATGCTCCTATAATGTGTAATATCCTCAGATCCAAGAGGAGAGCCATCTGTCAAGCGTAATGTTTCTGCAGTGGAGAGAGGTGTTGGACATGGCGTGCAAGAACTCATACCAACACGAGCCAGTAAGTCTGTAGCATATTTTTCCTGACTTAAAAGCAGCCCATTGGACTGTTTGTGAACCTCAATACCTAGAAAATAATGAAGATCTCCAAGATCCTTGAGAGCATATTGAATTTATGCTCCAGCCAACTCATTCAAAAGTCCGAACTGATGGAGGGAGGTGGGCAATATATTTCAACACTCCCCCTCACGTCTAGGCTATTATAGTCCTTAGACATGGGATCGATGTAGGCCGCAGGATCTTTTTATTTTAATACTGCGTTGGCAGGGTCTTGAACTCAAGACCTCTTGGCTCTGATACCATGTTGATTTTTAGGGTGAACGGACGTACCCTTTGGGGTAGCCGGTTGCATGTTTATATACACAGGAAGAGCCCCCGTGGTGGCATATACAAAGAGGATACGTATTGGGGTAGAGTACTACTCTATGCCCAATACGTATATTCCAATAACTCTAATAGTGGTACTTGAGTAACTTGAGTCATCGGTAACACACAAACATTGTAGTGGAGAAGATGATTTGAAGGCAAGGCAACCAAAGTTTTTGGTTCTCCCGTCACATCCTACCATGTCTTCCTGCACCATCGATCATAATCAGCACCACGTTCCACTCCCCACCCCCAGCTCAAAATCATCTACCCCACGTTCAAGTATTATTCAACATTTAGCATGTCAAGGAAGGTTCATCAGTTGCTTGCTAGTTTCCAGGGGCCGGAGTATCGGGCTTGGCGGAGAGGCGGCGGGGTGGAGCATCACCTTTTTTTTTCTTTTTTTTGCAGAGAGGCGGCGGCGTAGGTAGACCTTTTCTCCCTGCAGTCTTTCTCAAAGTACCAAGCACGAACGCCTTCCTTATCCCTGCAACTGCAAGCGCCCGTACTGTCAGATGTTAAGTTAATAATACTAAAAAGCTAACGTGTAAAGTGCAGTGCGGTTTAGGAACACTGGCACAATGTTTAAGCCGCATACGCCTAGCAGTCACGTACCTACAGTTCCAGGTCCAACAAGAAGAAGAAGAAGAAGAAGATGGAAGAACACTACAGAGCGAGGGAGAATTAAACAAGAAACAATGTGATGCAATCAGTCTCTTGGTTTGGAGTGTGGCGTTGCAAAGGACGAGCTCCATGGAGCTTGTTTTGCAAAAAAAAAAAAAAAAATATATATATATATATATATATATATTTAAAAGTTTCAAATAATGCCAATTTTTTTCTACAAATACATATGCATATTCTTCAAGTATGTATAAATTTTCATCAACTAAATTGATTATTTGCATGCTACACAAAGAAGACAAATATCTGACACAAATACAACAAAGAAAAAGCCTATTTTAATCTGTGTATTTGTCTTTTTTTGTGTACATCACATATGAATATATATGTTCATGAAAATTTATACATGTATACTAAAAGTATATGTCTACATGAAAACATTTTTTCAGTTTTTTTTTGAGATATGGAAAAGGTATTTTGGCTGAAAAAAATATATAGAGCTCAATGGAGCTCGGCCTCTGCAGGCACTTTTCGCTTGGTTTGTTCTTATGGCCTAGCTTGTCTCCGTGGATTTGTTGATGCCCTTGGTCTTCGGCCGAATTACTCTTGTTGGTTTTTTCTTTTGCGATGTAGCAGTGGGGGGTTGGTGGTCGTTGCGTGTTGGGTATGATTGTCGAGCGTTGATCGTGCGCTTATGGGGTTGCATGCTCTGTGAGTAGTCCACATGTGATTGGTTTGTATTGGCTTTTGCCCGGTTTTCTGTTATTTAACTGAGAAATTCTCTTCTGCTTAATTAACCGATGAGACAAATCTTTTTGCCTCCGTTTCGAGTTTCAAAAAAAAAAGTGATGCAAACAAGAAACAGAAAACACGGTTGTAGTAGTGTAAAAATAAAGACATTTCACGTACGCACGCACAAGAAAACAGGCGGGCATGCACGCGCGCCCACGGAACACGTACGCTACGCACGCATGGGCTCTCCGCCTTTCCCCTCCTCTGCTGCAGTGCACTGCTGATGCTTTCAAGGGATGGATGGATGGAGCCGTCCCTTTGTTCTTTAGCAGCAGCAGCAACGAGTCTGCATCTGCTTTGCTTTGCCTTTTTTTTTTTCCATCCCTCCGGTGAGTATCTAGTGCTGTACGAGTGCACAGCACAGCACAGCTAGTACTCACTTACCCATGTCCTGTGTCTGTGAGTGTGGTGTGAGGCCAACTCCAGCGCACGACCCCATCCCGTCCGGCCCTGTCCGTTTGGGGCAAAACGGACAAACTCCACGGCCCAGCGCGCGTTGGCCTGGACCCATCTTGTCCGTTTTGTGTCCGGCCCGACCCATTTCCAGCGCAAACATGCGCCCGGTTTGGGTCCAGGCGGACAGCGAACGGACGCGTCTCTCAACCGCGTCGGGGCCGCGTGGCAGGCGGCCACCTACCTCCCACCGCCCAAATTAACTGCGCACGCGCGGTCGGCCCCACCTGTTATGCGCCCAGGCGAGCGGTCGCCGTCCTTCTTAAATGGGAAGCCGTGGACCGGTCACAGTCCACGCTCCCACTCCAGTCCTGCTGCCTCCTCGAAACCCGACACCCAAACCCTAGTTCTCCCCTCCCCTTCCTCGAGCTCGCCGGCCGTCGGCAGCCATGGTGTGGTGGAGCACCGGCTGCAAGGGGGCGCACGACCACGAGGCTGGTTCGTCCTCCGGCCGCCGCCGCGCCGCCAGCTCAGAGCCCGCACCACCCCCACGGAGGGCCCCCGCACCGCCCGCATTTGCCATCGCCCCTCCGGCCGCCCCGGCGCGCGACCGGCAGTACGTCCACGCGGATGTTTGCCAGCGTTATTGGGAAACAAGGACGCCGCTCCCCTGGAGCGACGTTCACCTGCCCAATAACTGGCATCTGTCCGCGGATCGGGTGCCGATCCCGATGAGCGGCCGTGCCCGCCGCGAGGAGATCGACCGCCGCCGCCGCCGCCTGCCTGACGACCTGTACTATGACCCCAGGTACGCCGTCGAATCCCCACTATGGGACACTTGATTTTGGGACGAGCACGACGTGCGGCGCGCGTCATACTTTGCTGGTCGCCCAGCTAGCCCGCGGCGGCCACGTCCAGAGCGCCGAGCGCGTGCTCCGAGCCCTCCCCAGTTGCACGGGCGTACGCGGGTGCGCGGCATCACGCCGACGCCGTCGCCTTCGCCCTCTCCGTCGCCACCACCACCTCCTCCCATGACAGAGGAGGAGGAGGCCCGGCTCATTCAGCGTGTCATGGAAAACTCCATGAACACGCACGATGAGCGCCAATGGGTGGGTCTGGACACCATGCTGGCCCTCTCTGCGGCCGGCGACGTGGCCGTACCGGAGCTGGAGATCATGGACGTCAAGGAGGAGGTGAAGGAGGAGGTGCTGGAGGAGCAGCCCGTCGCCGCGTTCCACCCGCGCCTGGTGGGACAGCGGTGGAGCTGGTCGTGCACGGCCACGGACATGGCCGACGCCGTGGGGGCCGGGTCTTGGTGCCCCACGCCGCCGCGGTCACCGGAGCGCGAGCCGTCGCCACGGGGGGGAGGTGGTGCAGGCGCCTCCCACCTTCCAGGGACCACCGTCCCACCTCTGGACGCCATCGCCCTACATCGACCTCACTGGCGACGAGGACGACAACGGCGGCGCGTGAGACGGCGACGGGCACGGCATCGACGGGCACGGCAGCAGCGCGCGGGCGGCGCTTATCTTTTTTTTTTAGTTTTTATGTTAATTATGTTCTAAGCACTGTGGAGGCCGTGAAGACTATAATGTTTAATTATGTTTTAATCATTATGTTTGCATATTATTTGATTTTTTCGGCATTTATTTGAGTTTTGCGATTTTTTATATCATGTCCACCCCGGACATGATTTGGGGTGCGGCCGCGCGTTGGGCGCACCGACCCGGCAACGGCCCGATCTGGACATGGGCTACCCCATTGCAGTCCCAAACGGACAAAAGCAGGCCGAAGCGGACGTCCGTTTGGGGTCGTGCGCTGGAGTTGGCCTGATAATTGGCTGCTGCTGCCACTGCCACTGCTTAATCCAGCGCTGGAGCACAAGATTTCCTACTGCATCTGAAGCAAGAGATGCAGCAGCAGCAGCAGATGACAAAGATCCAGGTAAATCTCCATGCATTGCTGCCCTGCCACACCAGGTTTGGTGCGAGCCAGCCACCTTCCTGCTGCTGCAGTAGTACGAGTAAATAGCAAAAAACTACCATATTACGGGTTAGGGTTGCAGGAAACTATCACTTTTTTAAATTCTTAAAAATCTACCACAATTTTGGTTCGCTGTTCCAAAAAACTACCATGTCACAATGATGACTAGGTTGGTTAACTTTAAGCGCGATTATGTCAGCTCAGGTCCACTCGTCAGGTTGACCGTTGACAGGTTATGACAGGTGGGGCCAATTTTTTTTAAAGGCAATCGGATCGCTGTAAAAAAAATTAAAAGCAATTGGGTCCCTGCAAAAATTAAAAAAAAAAGGAATCGGGTCCCTCGCTGGAGCCGGCTGGCATTGCTCTTGCGGCGGAGCTCGAGGGTGAGCCGGCTGCTGCACGCGGCGTGACCGAGCTCCAAGGGACTGCCGCGTAGCCCCCGTTCTGGAGCTGCTGCATGCGGCGCCGCGGAGCTTAAGGGCCACTGTAGCCACGACGGGTGACGTCATGCGCGGCCAGCCCCACCTCGGGGGATTCGATGGTGCAGACCTCAGGCGCATGAGATGGTGCTCGTGATCGAGGCGTCTGATCTCACCGGTCTCAGGCGAAATGACTGCTCACGCCGGCTGCACCTTCATGGAGTGCGGGGTGCGTCTTCTTGGGCTCACGGGGTGGTGGCGTGGTGCTCCTGATCCCACCCGAAGAGGACGAAGAGGCCAGCGAGCTCTGTATCGTATCTCCGATCGAGGGCCGCCGCGTGTTGCGCTGGGATTCACACGACCCAAGCCATGGGCGAGTTACAGGGCGCACCGGCCATGGCTGCGACCCAAGCCACGGGCGAGTTACAGGGCACGTTGGCCATGGCTGCGCCGGTCTTGGTGCTGGCCGTCCGTGGTGTGCCGGTCATGGCTCGGGAGAGAAAGAGATAAGGCAAGGAGAGGGAGAGAAGAAAGAGAAGAGGAAGAAGAGAGAGCTTACATGTGGGTCCCACATATAAGTTGACGGTCAAACAAACAGTCAACAAACGGTATGTTTAGAAGCGGGCCCGACCTGTCATAAATCGGATTTATTTTAAATCACATGGTCATTTGGGTTTTTTTGGAACAGCGAACCAAAATTATGGTAGATTTTTGAGAAATTAAAAAAATGGTAGTTTTCTGTAACCCTAGCCCGTAATGTGGTACTCCCTCCGTTCCTAAATATAAGACCTTTTAGAGATTGCACTATGGACTATGTATGTAGTCATACTTTAGAGTGTAGATTCACTCATTTTGCTCCTTATGTAGTCTATAGTGAATAAAATTTCTAAAAGGTCTTATATTTAGGAGCGGAGGGAGTAGTTTTTTGCTATTTACTCCTATAGTACCTGAACAAGTGAGCTAGGAAGTGAGTGTGGAAAGAATGGCTCGCTCACTGTGTGCATTGCATGCATGCTCTCGTGCACGTGAGGATGGATCATTGTGGATGTCGAGGATGAAGAATCATTGTGGATGTGGACCGCTTTGATTCTAGCTTTTCCGTGTCTTTTTTTCAGACGAACACCTTGCTTTTTCTTTCTGATGAAAAGCATTCTTGCATTGCATGCGTTTTTCTCTAGGCCTTTTGTTCTCTGGCGGCGCTGGTTTCTTTTTGTTATGATCCATCCATCTCCTGTGCAGTGGCGGAGCGTGAACCAAATATAAGAGGGAGCCGATTGGTCAAGAAATATTTTTTTTTGACATCACCCGATTGGTATGGAAGAACAACCATGGAGACATGACCGGATAATAGAGATGGGGAATCAGGGCCTCGTTTCCGCGTGTTCTGAACCAATGGCCTGCTCGTTACGATCCCATTGAGGACTCAGCCTCGCTATGCCACAAAACTGGGGTAACTAATGGGCTAGATATACTATAGAAAAAAGTTTACACTTTGGAAAGGGGGGGGGGGGGGGGGGGGGGGGGGGGGGGGGGGGGGGGGGGGGGGCAGGCCGGAATTGTCCCCAAGAGGCTCCGCCTCTGCTCCTGTGCCTCTTTCTTTTACAAACAAGCTCAATCAATGGAGTAGAAGAACACTTTTCGTACTAGCTTTTCGTTTGAACTTATGGGAAAAGTTAGTATACTACCTAGCTGGGTGTATATTCCTTTTACCCTTTTCATCACTGGGCACTGCACTTTGAATGGATGGATAGATTCCCTCCCGTCCAAAGGAAGAATGACGCTGCCTGCCTGTCAAAACACCGAAGGGACAAACAAATAGTCCCTCCCAAGGTGAGACTTGAGAGCATTCTTTCTCTCGCAAATCACATCAAGCATGACTTGACACGACGCAAGCTAATTAGCATTACGAGCACTAATCATCATAGATTAGATAGGTTGCTATGTTGATTAGTTAAAGGTCAGTTTGGCATATGATTGATGGCCGTGGCCAGATGGATGCATATGATTGCCCCATCGTGACTTTCTTTTCCAACTTTCTCTAAGCACACATTCATTCCACTTTATACTAGTTAAATCCACACGGTCGAACGATACAACATGTTAAATAGATCCTCATACAAATTGATCAAAGAAAAAAGATTACACACGACGAACAAAGCCAACAAGGCACCCATGACGCCCTCCTGGACGCTGCCGGGCAGAAGCACATAAATGGTCAAACCGCCACAAAAAGAGACATAAGAACTTGCGACTGTTGGATGAAACCACCGAAATCTGTCTCAAGGTCGCCTCGGAACTGTCACCGGAGAGGGCCATCTGTCCTCCCGCTCCGGACCTAGCAGCGCCGCCCTTGCCGGCAAGAAGAAGGGACATTGAGACCTAATGATACAGCATGTGTAAAATAGAGGAGATCAGTAAGAGCGCCACGACGCTGACGCCAAGGGAGCTCTGAGTGACGATTCGAGCCAACCCGAAGTCTGAAGAACATAAGCAAAGCGGATAAATTTATGCCTAAATTTGTGCGAGATAACAATAGCCTTTTTAGATTAAAAAAATGCAGTAACAAAGCGGACACATGCTCTCGATGAAAAGGTGGGGTTTTACAGCTGAAAATTTGACTGAGAGTAGACGCAAAGCAAAGCGAGGTGTGTCAAATGATTGAGTAAAAAGAAGAGGATGCACTTAATTGAAATGCAACAAGCCTGGTAAGCACTGTGCTTGAGTCATCGGTAACACAGAAACATTGTAGTGGAGGAGATGATTTGGAAGCGTGGAGGACGACCAAAGTTTTTGGTTCTCCCGTCCCATCCTACCATGCATGCCCCCTTGCCCCATCGATCATAATCAACATCAGGCTCCACTCCCACCCCAATCCAAAACCATCTACCCCACGTTCAAGTATTATTCAACATTTAGCATCTCAAGGGAGGTTCATCAGTTACTAGCTAGTTTCCCGAGGACAAGTAAAAAAAAAAGAGTAAGCCTGTGTTCGGCAGCCCTCCACTCCTCTATCACGGAGCGGAGCGCGCCGAGCACTGTTTTAGTTGCTCCACAAATTACAACTGGATGCCGCTCCGCTCTGGAGCGGAGTTGCAGAGCGAAGGGGGAGTCCGAACAGGCTCTAAATTTCATATTTTACCTTCTAGTTTCACACTTGTGACACTATTTACCCTATTTAGCAGATTTTTGTACCTTTTTACTCAAACTTTGTGCCACAAATTACCTCATTTAATATTTTTCTCCGTTTCTCTGCTGACTGTACATGCCAAGTCGACGGTTTAGTTTATTTTCGTTTTTTAGTCTGGGCTTTTATAAAAGCGAATATTTAAATATATTTTATTCTTCTATAAGCATAAGCATCTGAGTATTATTAGTATTCTACTGGTTTGGAGAAAAAAAAATCCCAGATAGTAGCCATGTGAGGATCCAATAGCGAGAGATTAGCATTGGAGATGTCCTAACAATAACAAGGGGCTCTGAAAAGGAAGCCTGCGCACAAAGCAACTGCAACTGTAATACTCTCTTCGTATGAAAATACTTGTCGGAGAAATGGATGTATCTAGACGTATTTCAGTTGGAGATACATCCATTTTTATCCATTTTTAGGACAAGTGATTTTGGACAGAGGGAGTCGGTAGTATTACTGCAGTAGTTAATTCTCTCTGAAAAGTAAGACACTCCACTATTGATTAGCAGTGGGGTGGTACCGGAGGGGGTCATAAAAAGTAACCTGACCCACTTTTGTGCATGCACGGCTGCTTGCTTCAATTCGCATACAGGAGGATGAAGGATTCAGTTAGCATATTATCGAATATCGTCTTTGGAGGCTCCATGGAGCTTGGTTTTGAAAAATTCGAATTTCGTCAAATTTCATATTTTCTACGTTTGAAAAAATTCTGAAAAAAAAACATGATACTATTCAAAATATGTTGAAATGAGCGCTGTGCAAATTTTCAGGGCAAAATATGTTGAAATGAGCGCTGTGCAAAAAAGACAAATCTGGGCTTTTTAACACATGATACTATTCATCCTCCCAGGTCATGAATTTGTCTTTTTTGTACAGGTCGCATTTCAACGTTTTTCATCCTGAAATTTTACACACATACACATAACATCCTTGTTTACTTGCATAATTTTTTTCAGATTTTTTTGAAACCGAAAAGTTTGAATTTTGATTTTTTTTCAGAAAAAGGCCTCCATGGAGGCCGAGAGCCAAACGTCCGTTCTCGCATATTATAGGCGCCGTAGAGACAAAAACAGCCCTGCACTGCTCCAGTCTGAAACTAGTAGCAAGCACGAATCTCTTATCCCTGCAATGCAAGCAAGACTGCAGCTGTTGGTGTGTCAAGCAGGGCGCTGTAAATAAATAAATAAAAAAGGCTTGTCAAGTGCAGTGCAGTGCAGTTCAGTCAGACTGAACCGGTGTTTAAGCCGCCTTAATCAAGCCTTTTAGATCACTAAAGTAGTAGTGATCTAAACGCTCTTATATTTCTTTACAGAGGGAGTACTACTACTACGTACGTACAGGTCTGCGAGCTGCTACCTCCAATAAGAACAACATATCCTTTGGCTCTTTTTTTAGCAGCAACGAACCTGTGTATGTATGCGTCTCTGCTGCATCTATCTGTGTGTGTGTGTGCGGGTGGCGAACAAACACAACTTGTTTAAACACAAAGCAGACCAGACCCACTTCTTCTTTAGCCAATGCTTTGCTTTTGCCTTTTCTTTGCATCCCTACATAAGCAAGAGAGAAGAGACGCTACTAGTTTGAGAGATTGTTCCCTGGCACTGTGACACAGCGGGATGGCAAAAAGCAGGCCATCTTTTCCCAAAAGCCCCTCCTCCAGTCCTGGCAATCCATCGTCCGGCAGGAGTATGTACGTATCACGGTGTACTAGTTCAGTAGTGCTAGTCCACAGCAGCACAGATATCCAGCCATCTCTTGCACTATCTACATTGTGCTGCAGGCTAGCTCAACAGACCTGAGCATGTGAGTGAGCAAGTCATGGATGGAGGAGAGAAAGGACGTAACATTAACTATAAGCATGGAAAGGAAGTGCGCTAGATATGTGCTATTTCAGGTTAGAATAATGCAGTAATGAATTACTGGGAGCGGACGCAAAGCAGAGCGGAGGCGTGTGAAATGATTGAGGCGAGGTGTAGTAAAAAGAAGACGATGCGTTTAACCGAAATGGAGCACTACTTGCTTGAGATGCTCTAACACTGCAACATCATCTGATGAAACAGTAGGCCAATGCTAGGGGGAAACAGCGCATATGCACAGTGGCATGACGAGCGGCGAGCCACACAGAAATTGAACACCAAGGGATCAAGTGGCGGGCGGGCTCGGTCGGTCGGCCAGGATTGCTGCACTCTCTCTTTTGCTGCTGCTGCGCACACGGAAACTACTGCTCACTCACTCAGTCGGAGTAATAACTGATTATCATCATCATCATCATCCATGTGCCACGGAGCTCTATGACTGTACCACTAGCAGCCAGCAACAGTGCCTTAGCGCTTAATGGGCTCTCTCTCTGAAAAAAGGAGCCTCTGAGGGTCACCAGTGGTTAATTATCTCTGAGGGCTGAGATTCTGCACTGTTGAGTAGTAGTCCTCGGAGTCATAAGTAAGCTGGCCAACTTTTGTGCTGGCAATGCAAAGGCTAGGCAGGACCGACCCGATGAGGAAAAACTCGACGACTTAATTACCAGTACAGTACAAAGTTGATTAGCCACATGCTTATGCAGGATGTAGCAATCCCTGGATCCAAGGCAACGATTCGATACCGAACAAACGCAAATCAACGAATACAAGTGCTCCCGGTGTATGAGTTAATTCACCAACCAAACCAAGGATCACGAAGGGACTGCGATCCAGAGAAGAGAATCAAGGATGAAAAGAGCACAGATCAAAGGTAGAGGAGCAGGAGAAGTTACACTCGTCGGATACAAGAGGAAGAAGGATTCCCTTTGCTCGCCTCTTTTGTAGCCTCTGATCGAGCCAAGACAAAGTGCACTGTAGCTGGCCCACGGCCCATGTCTGCCAAGCCCAAGTCACGTGAGCGTATGGGTATGCCAAAAACTTTTTTTTTCCCTTTTTGTCTAAAAAAACTGTTTTTTCCTGTGATAGCTGCAGTCTGAAAGCAAGCAAGCACGAACAAATATCCCTTACCCCTGCGACTGCAAGCGGCCATTGGCACTGCTCTGCTGGTACTGACAGATGGTAACAACTAAATAAGAAGCTTGTCAAGTGCAGTTCAGTCAGGAAGCCCGAAAAAAAAACTCGTAGTACTAGTAGCCTGTAAAAAAAGAGAGACGCCGAGACTGTGCTGGCACGCACTCTAGCTCACCCAAGACGCACGCACGGCCGCCCGCCCAGCCGCTTTGGATGCTTTTGGCCAAAACGGGTTTATTACACGGCTGCATAAATGAAGCTCCATTGTTTTCCGGCAGTATCTAGCTAGCTGCTGTTGTATTGTACCTCTGCGAGTGTGTGGTGTGAACGATAGGTCTGCTGCCACTGCTGCTGCCACTAGTTAATCGGTGCTACTACGCTGTAGCAAAACAGACGATGCATGGGTGCAGTGTAGTGCAGATACGAAGAGATCCGACTGAAGCAAGAGAAGCAGCAGCGGCAGCAGATATCCAACAGCTGCGGCTGCAGCTAAGCTCAATAAGCCTGAAGCAGTGAGTGAGGAAGTGATGGACGAAAGAAAGGCTCGCTGTCTGCACGGGACAAAGTGATGATCATTATTGTGGATATGAAGATGGCTCTTTTGCACACAAGCTCGATCCCCTCATCGCAAACAAAGCGGGAAGAATGCCTACAGGCTAGCCGCCCTCCTTCAAAAAAGACAAGAAGAATCGAGCATGCATAAAAGCAGCTAGCTCGCGTCTGTAGTTTTGACCACTCGATCGAGCAGAGCTACCCCTCCCGGTTGGTTTACGTGCACTACGTCCACAACAAAAGAAAACACACATCCGTGATGCAATGCAGGCGGGTGGGCGCGGCCTTGAGCGTGGACGCAAAGCAAAGTGAAGGTGGTTAAATGATTTTTTTTTTTTTTGAGAAGAGGTGGTTAAATGATTGAGGCAAGGTGAAAAGAAGAGGACCGGATATCGCTTCAGTTGATTAGCATCTGAATGAATGAACGTTCATCAATTATGCCACTAGCCAGCTTCAGTTATCCTGCATGCATGCATGCATGCATGGAAAGCAGCCAGAGAGGGCCAAATTTAGTGTTTTGACCCTTTTGGAAAAGTCAAGCAAGATATGACCCCGTTTTGATAAAATTTCAGGATCTGACCCCTTTTTTTATTGCCGGGGTCGATGGCGCCTACTGCCGAGGGCTCTGGCGGTAGGCTTAACGGCAGTCGGCGTCATCTGGTGGGTGGGGCTGACGTGGACTAACGTCATAATATAGTTTGCAAATCAAAATATTAGGATCTCACACATCATAATATGCATCGCACATCGATATAAAGGATAGTTCAACATATCAAACATAGCAAATAGGTTTACATGTCCAACATAGCAAATAGTTTAGCAAATCGACGATAACAAGTAGTTCAACCTAGCCAACAAGTTCTCATTCAGCTCAACATAAAGCAAATAGTCTAGATACATCCACAGGGCAATGTCCCCCGAGCATTCTGCAAACACGCATGTGATAGGAGATGCCATAAGTAGGCCCTCGCGTACTGCTCCATGGTCCACGCGTTGGCATTTGGCGGGCATCCGGATCGGTTGGCAGCGATCCACTCGAATGGGACACCGGATGTCCGTCATGCCCTTGGCCTCATTACGGATAGAGGGAGGGGGAGGGGGGGGGGGGGGATCACCGATGAGGTTGAGAACCCTCTGCCGCCAATTGCTCTTCTCCACTCGCCCAGTGAGAGGCTCGCCTTGGAGCGGGAGGGCTATGATCATGCCGCAGTCCTCGAGGGTCACCGTCATCTCGCCACAAGGGGATGGAAAGTGTGCGTCTCCGGCCGCCAATTGCTCTTCTCCACTCGCCCAGTGAGAGGCTCGCCTTGGAGCGGGAGGGCTATGATCATGCCGCAGTCCTCGAGGGTCACCGTCATCTCGCCACAAGGGGATGGAAAGTGTGCGTCTCCGGCCGCCAATGGTCCAATAGGGCTATGAGAGTTGCATGGTTGATAATCGCCGGCGCACGCTTGAACTGAAGCACAAACGGTAGCAGCCCGACTTACTGGAAGCACGGCTCGAACCGCACGTCGTATGCCATCTCACAGGCCTTGGTGTGTGCCCTCATACGCGATGACCCTTGTCGAAGGCCGGATCAAGCATAGTGTACCAGGGTCGTTGTCATTTTCATTGGCCCTCCTAAAACAATTGACAATTCAAATTAATTATGTTACAACAAATTGAAAGAAATATACTCCTAACTGAAGAAAATATCTACTCAAACTACCATATAATATACTCCAAATGAATTCATCTAATTGCCATGTGCATTCATCAATATCAATACATATGCATTATATAAATTCATGAACTATCAATACATATGTGTTCCATTCATTCATCAACATTTTATATATAGGCATATGAAATCATCGACATTCTAAATATATCAATACAATTTGATCATATAATATGCTCCATCAATATTGCAAAAAATACCAAATATGCTTCAATCCATTCTAAATATATCAATACCAAATATGCATATGTATATCTTCTCATTCTAAATATATAAAGAGCAAACATACTACATACTACATCCAATTCATCCATTCATCACATAGCCACACATTATCCATTCATCCACACATCATCCATTCATCCATTAAACAATACACCATAGCCACACATCATCCATTCATCCACACACCCAACATATCCATTCTAAATAAATTTATAATCAACAAAAATTCAAACCAATAGATGAACTAGGGTTCAACTAGTGCAGTGCGTACTCTGAGATTTCGAGTCCAACAGCATCGTAGTAGTAACTCGTACTACTAGCATGTTAAAAAAGAGAAGAACCTCTGTCAATTTCACGCACGCCAAAACTGGGCTGGCACGCACGCTCACACAACCCGCACGCATGGCCGCTCTGCCTTTTCCTCTTCCTCTGCTGCTTTGGATGGATGGAGTCATACATATCCTTGTTGCTCTTTAGCAGCAGCAGCCGGCTGCCTGTGCGTGCGTGTGGCAAACAAAACTCATCAAGGAAGGAACGAAAGGCCGCGGAGTATCCGCTCCTGAGTAAAATCAAAAAAATAGTAAATATCAAAAAATTCTAAAATTATTGTGGTAAACTTTTACAAATGTTTTGTGCGCTTGCAAAGTTCATCAAGAAATGACATTCGTGGAAGTCACGGGAAAAACTTGATGCTCCAAAAATGCTAGTTTTGAAAACATTTTGTACTGCTGATTTTTTTTTTGCCATGACTTCCACGGATGTCATTTCGTGCTGAAATTTGTCAGACATACAAAACATTCGTCAAAGTTTACCATAAAAAAAGTCAGAATTTTTTATTTCTTTTACTATTGTTTTTTGACTTTATACTGTTCATCATGTTGACACCAGTTTTTGGCACGACAGAAAACATAATTAACATGGCCTCAAAGGAAAAAGGTTTCAGCATGGAAATTCCGCGTATCATCAAAACAGATAACTTTGATGCCTGGGCCATCGCCATCCGATCTCATCTCTAGGGCAGAAGATGTGCTCGAAATGCTGAGATTTGACATTTAGAGTACTGTTCAGCAGATTACTCCTCCAAGACTACCTCAGATTCCAGGAGCACTTAGCGGCTGCGGCCTTTTTTGCCGGCTGTGGCGGCCGGACACGCCGAAGCACTGGCCGTAGGGGCGGCCACTGCGTCCGCCCGTCCGTCCGTCTGCCATAGTTGGGTTAGTTTGGTTTGGTGCAAGCCGGAAGACACCTATCAGCTGCTGTTCTTGCACCATCAACCTGTGGTTACAGCTACCTCAACAAACAAACCCGAACATGTGAGATGATGGATCATTGTGGATGTGCGGAGATGATGAGATGCACAACCAACAAGCTCGATCCATCGCAAAACAAATCACAATGCCTACTCGCACTTCCCAGAAGATTTCCTAGCGACCTTCATAACCCGCAACACCGTGTCCATAATAAAAATAAATAAAAGAGAGAAGAAAATCGAGCATGCATAATAAAAGCAGGGAGGAGTTCACTTCCCTCTCAAATCAGATCAACCATGTCATGACGCGACGCAAGTTAATCGGCTGTGCGCGCACCAATCTCGTACCAGATTAGATAGATGTTCCATTAATCATAGTACTCCCTCCGTTCTTTTTTATAAGACGTTTTAGACAGCTGAACTTGAACTGTTTTGGGTGCTGCCTGAACTGTCTAAAACGTCTTATAAAGATGAACAGAGGGAGCAGAATATTGTGTTGATTTTTTTGCGGAAAAAACATTGCGTTGATTCGTTAAAGGCCAGCTTGTCACGTTCTATCCCCGTCCCGATGCTGCCACTAGTACGCTGTAGCGAAAGATTTCGATGCCTCAAGCAAGAGATGGATGCAGCGGCAGGCAGCAGATAACAAGATGGGTGCAGTGCAGTGCAGATACGAAATCTGGCTGACTCAAGCAAGATGGGTGCTAACCACAGCTCTCTTGTGCCATCCCATCAACATCCATCCCAGCCGCTGGTACCAGGCAGCAGATAGGTTCGAAACTAGCTAGACTAATCTACCTACCTGACAACGCCGCTTTCGAGCTCAGCTCGTCAAAGGCCCGCTTGAGCGCCTCACACTTGCTCTTCCAGCCCTCCGACTCATCGGTCCTCTCCTCCAAACCCCGCTTGAGCGCCTCGCACTTGCTCTTCCAGCCTTCCGACTCACGGGTCCTCTCATCTACCTCCACCTGCAGAGAATCCACCTCCACCTGCAGAGAATCCCGCTGCGCCATCACATTCTTGACCTGGTGAATAGTCTCACTCAGATAACCCCAAATCCTCTGCAGTGACTCATCAACGTCCTTCTTCGACTTCTCAAATTCGGTAAGTTTAGCACACAGCCTGTCCACCACCTGCATATTTGACTCCTTAACATTAGCAGCCTCGGCGCGTACCCTGTCCACCTCCTGCTCACAAGCAGCAAAATAATAGCGTTACAATTTACGCCTAACAAAGGAAAGATAACTCGCTCCGTTTTGGTATACAAGCAAGGTCACCTCATGTTTCAGTCCAACTACCGTCAACTTTGTACTAGGAGGTGGTCTTGTGCACCGAAATGGAGATCGCAAACTATGAATGTTACCTGAACAATGAACTTGCTATATCGTGAGAGTGTCCAACGAGTAGTACCCCGTAACAGAGGAAACTTATCATCATGAAGAAATGGGGTTAGCAAGGCAACCATCTGCAATTAATCGAACACAACAGATACATCATATTGCAAGCGATATAGATAGACAGTGAACTGAGGACAGGAAAATTAAGTAATACTTGAATAGCAGATAACACACACACACGCATCACCAAAGAATGTGAAACTTATTCGGCAGAAACTATTGAAGCAACTCTTTTTTGTAAGCTTTTATCACATAGGGAACTAGGTTATGGATCTGTCGCTGGTTACCTTTTGAAGGTAAGGACACAAACCAGTAATGCATCCCTCTGCTACGATACCAAGCGATAAAACAGCAGCTTCCTGCTCCTTCCAGGACTCGTCATCTGTCCGAGCCAACTTTTGCTGCAAAATTACAGAAATTGATGTATATGCTTTAGAAACAGGTGCATCGCTAAATACTGTACGAAGCATGATAACAGGAAGGCCTATGAACACACGTAGGCCAAATAAGCCAATTGTACGGGCGGGGTTTATGGAAACTTCCGGTTACTAGAGACCTACTACCGGCTACCACAGTAACCTTTGATTAACAGCGCAGCTTTAGGTAAAAGCTTTTAAGTTATCTGTCCCTGACTATCAACAGCCTACATCAAGACAAATCTGTTAGTAAGCCACTATCCGGAATCGTTTCCAAGGAACCTGGTCTACTCTACTTCTGTGTGAACCCAAGGCCTATGGTAATTATTGTGGCCCCAAAGTGTTCGGCTTGCTGCCACACTTGAGTTAGGCAAGTTTGACTTCCTCAAGCGACCATTTGGCTCGCACCAAAAACTGTGAATGTCACACCTTTTTAGCAACTTGTCCCAAACACATATTCTTGCCCGAATTTCGCTTAACTTATGGCGACCAATTTACTCCACTAAATGAAAGGCTTGCGATACTTCGGCAAGAAAATTGTAGCAGTTCTAGTATTTAACCAAGCATACCCATACTTTACAGGTTCAAATCAGGAAGAATGTTACTGAGTGCTTTATTACTAACAGATTACTTGCAATTGAGTAATAAGTGAAGGCATGAAATCAGGAAAATTGTAGCAATCAAGTCAATGAAGCATTGCAACCTCAACTAAGATCAGCCGTTTAGAAGCACTATAGTCTGCAGTGTTAGCCCGAGCAATAAGTAGCTATCTCTCACAGTACAAGTAGCTAACAAGCAGCTGCACGCACACTGCGGACACACTCACTCGGACGCACACTTGTACAGAGAGAGAGCACTAGTACTACTACATAAGCTAGCTACCCTTCTACTGGATGGATCGCTACTTGACGCTGGATGACTTGAGTTACAACCGGGGGTGGAGCTCCTTTTATAGCTAAAATCTGAACCGACTATTGGACGCATGACCTGACGTCAAGTCCTACTATTACGTCACTGCTGACCTACAATAAGTAGCCTACATTTTTCTAACCAGCTTGCCGACCTACAGCTGCCAGCTGTTTCACTTCATAGCTAAGTAACTACGGCTGCGGCTGCATGCATGCTTCGGAGACATGGGTGGAGCCCACATGCAGAACTATGAGTGAATTACCTGAATCAAAGGCATTAAAGTAGGAAGAATGTCGTCCCCAAAAACATTAGAAAGGGCATCCAACCCAGCAGCGCTACATCTCAGCAAGTTCCAAGCATTTACAGCATCATCATCATCCTGTCCATATGGCGATTGCAGCTTTAAGTTAACAAGTAGCAAAAAGTAATTAGGCTGCTTATAAAAATAAATAATGTTTCTAAACTCACATCTTCTCCTGTTTGAGATCCATGCAATCGAATTTCAAAGGAACAAAAAAGGGCAGAAATCATAAACATGTACAGCTTACGATGGGTGTTACAATGACTGTAAATTTACCCCCACTCTCCATTTGTTTTAAGACTTTTGATCTAATCTACAGCAAAGCGAATTACAGCATGAATGCTAAACAACCATTGCATTATTCTTAACATGCTATTTGTAAATACCACCAAAATAACTAACTTCTATGCCTTTCACAGTTCAACATTACAGGATTATGTTCAATCCATTGCAGCATTATATTGAAGTCAGTGTAGACCTAAAGAAATTTACCACACCTCAGCATTACAGTGTAGACCTAAAAACGAGAAATAACACTCTGTGGCTTTTACAGTTCAACATTACAGTGTAGACCTAAAGACCAGAAATAACTAACTCTATGCCTTTCACAGTTCAACATTACAGTGTAGACCTAAAGACCAGCTGAGACATGCAGGATATAAAGAAATTTACCACACCTCAGCATCAGCAAGTAATTCGTCATCGTCAGTGAAGACCATGTTCGACACCAACGACTAGGAAATAAATACAAAAGCAAGATGTTAAAACAAGCAGAGCCAAGATTCAACAGCATTAGCTCAGACAAGGTAAATCATATACTGGTATCAAGCGTGGCAAGAACTCCCGCAATCCTTCAGGAGGCATGCTAACATCGCAATACACTGACCTGAAAAGTTTACTTATAGTTAGTCCTCTAATAATTAAACACAATCAATTAGAAATGTCATCAGTTGCTCATAGTTTATTTTGAATTTGAAAGATGTCAACCGAATAAAATGCGAGAAGAGTTAGAAATGGGTACCAATCAGACATAAGAATATGGAAGTGCGAAGTTCGAAATTGACATGTTGAATTTACCATGTTGACAGAATGCATACCAGAATTTACAAGCCTCAAGAGCAACTTCATCGTGTGAATCTTCGTTAGCTTGCAGGATCATTTCGGTGACATTTTTCAAATGTGGCTGCAGTTTTGCTATTCATTGTCAGATCCAGCATAATCAACTGAGTTATCTGGCTATGAGTTACTTGGTGACGGCAGAAAATAGAATCTAAATGGGTATCAATGAGCATGACACATTACCTCCAAAACTGATGGCCGCCTTTCAATGAGCTGAACCCAGGCCGAGCAAACCTACCAAAGGAACAGTGAGAACAATCAAGACAAATATGCAATTGAACAACTGAACTACGCTGAACCCTCATTATTATGCAATAGTTGCATTTATAACATTTAAATCCTTATCAGTACAAGTCTACAAGATTACAAGTACCAGTTTCCGGACATCCGCTGAAGGATCCTTCACAAGGACGAATAAGCCCTCCAGGTACTGATCCATGGACATATACAACGCCTGCATATAAATCGAAATGGTTAGACAAAAAAAAAAGAGCAGGATTAGATAGACAGGGAGGGAGGGAATCGTACCAATGGCATCACAACGATATACTGGTTTATACAGCCCAGTGATAGTTTTCTAAGACTCGCATGTGGAGACTGGAAAAACTGAAAAGGCAAACGTATCGGCTGTGTTAGAGGAAAACCCTGTAGACGTGCTAAACTAGAGCATATAAACATGTACTCCCTCTGTAAACTGTAGTGATCTAAAAAGTCTTATAAAAGTTTACAGAGGAAGTACTTCACATAGGCATGCTTGGTCAAAATATAGGCAGTGAATTCAACATTTACAGGGTGAGCAAGTTAAAAGTGCACACCCTCTAGTTTATATTGGTTGATAACTATAGATGGAACACAAACCTGCAGCATTCTTGGCATAAATTCATTAATTGGTCGTTCAGACAAACCAGGAACATCAACATCAAGTTCTTCAGGAACATCTTCGCATATCTGCCAGCAGAAACAAAAGCAAGGTTCTGAGCACGCTAATTGTGTTCAGAAGTTAACACATACGATATACATTGCTAGTGGGATTTCCCTAGATGTAGACATTTGAAAAGGTCTATTCTTTTCTCTAGATGTACATTGTTTGATGAAGTGAGCATGTAGATTTTAAGTCAAGAGTATATCTAATTCTGCGCTCACAAAAAAAGGGCGGGGTTTTGGGTCTGAAAATAACCATAAGTGCACAAAGTATTTTTTGTATGGCACAAATCGATAAGGTTTTGGACCGAAGTTTAGAGATTCACTTCATATACCAATGTACACGCAAACATGGAAGTGGGCAAAAGCAACCAGGTGTGCGTCCACCAATGCATTTCCAACTTCCCTCAGGCTATATGGCTACAACCAGTGGTAGTTTTCTATGCACAGAACTACAGATTATAATTCAAGCTCAAATATAGAAGGAGTGATGCATAGTACCTTGTAGATAGCATCCATAGCACCTTCCATCTGATCCAGCTCAGCACTGTCCAAACATTGATGTAAAGCCTGAAACAACTCGATCCATCCAGTGACTCGAACAATTTGAAAAAGTACACTGATAACTGTTCCAACTGTGGACCTAATTGCCCTATTAGTTGCCCCTATACACGGCAACAATTCTGATTTGATGAATTTCTGAGATGAAAGAGGCATGGAAAAGAAAGTCGCTCGCAGATTGTTTTTCAAGAGAAGACCGGCAGCTTGGCGTACTTCAAAAGACTTTCCCTGGTATAGGCAAAAAAAGGGAAAAAATATCATTCAAACAAGAAATCTAACAAAAAAGGAAACCCTGACTTCTCATCTTAACAAAATATCATTAAATTTGGCAATAGCATTATAGAAGAGTATATAGATCAAGCAACTAGTGGACATGTGATCCGTATTGCTTTAGGAGTTTCCAGGTGTAGTTTTCCCGGAACCATGTGCCTTTCATTCAATCACATGATTCACAAGCGTAATTGGTTTGATCGTTCATCCACAAATTATATGCGTTCTGCGGCTGAGGGAGCATTCCACTATGAAGCCACTGCACTGGCAGGTGGTATCAACGCGAAACCTAACACGCCACGGACTCGGTGTAGAAGAGCCACGCCGCAAAACCCTCACTGATTGGTTCCGCAGATTACACGTTCGCAAAACCCCAACTGAACCCGACCTCTTAGCAAGCACAACAAGTTGGTCACAGGCCACCGCACGTTTGTTCAAACCAAACAGCCAATCCACAAAGTGAAATTCCAGACACAACCATCAAATCTATGGTGGTGACAAAGCAGCTGCAATCAGCATTCGCACCCAAAATCCCACCAGCTGCTGGCATTCCCGTGGCCCTGTCACTCTATCAGGGCTGAGGGGGGGGGGGGGGGGGGGGGGGGGGGGGGGGGGGGGGGGGGAGGGAGGGCGACGGCGACGGCGTTACCTGTCCGCGGGCGAGGAGGAAGACGAGGTAGTTATTGAAGTCGGGGAGCTGGGCGTAGTGCGGGAGCTGATGCCAGCTGCGGGCCTGGTCGGAGTTCGGGGAGACGTGCGCCTCCAGGACCGCGCGGATCCCGCGCAGCTCCTCCTCCTGCGGCTGCCACAGCGCGGTCGCCGCCGATGGCCGCTCCTGCCTGGAGCTGCGGCGGGGACGGACGTTGGGTGGCGACGGCGGTAGAGCGGTGCTGCGGCGGCGGCGGCGGCGGCGGAGGGGACGGGTGGCCATGAGCGGCGGCGGAGGGGACAACCACGGGAGCTCGCATTTGGCATCAAAATGGCGCTATGGCACACGGGACGCTACTTCGCGGGCCGCGGCCCTGTTCGCTAGTAGAGTATTTTTTTTCACTTGGTTTTTCTGCGGCTGGTTGTTGGTTTTTCACGTCTCAGAAACAAAAATCGGTTATTGGATTTTTGTTACCTCTGAATTATTTGGTGAAATCAAAAAATATTCACGGTTCTAAAAAATGTCTGTGAATTTGAAAAAAATATGTTCATGAATTAAAAAAATATTCACAAATTTGTAAATAGTTCATGGATTTTAAAATTATTCACGAATTGGAAAAACAATGTTCGCAAATTTGAAAAATGTTCATCACTAAAAAAAGATGATCTCGGCGATGCGCCGATGCCGTGGCGGGGTATACGTTGACTCCGACTCCAATTAGTGCTAGTTTTAGCTTAAATTATCTGGTTTAGCTTTAACTCATTTCTATCTACTTTAATTATGAACAATGATGTTGTGTTATGAAATACTCTACGTACTATGTATAATTATGCACTGTGTGATTTTAATCCAGTTTGAAATTTGAGTCTCAAATGAGATGTTTACGCACAATTTAAATTTGAGGAGTTAGATTTAGTACAGTTTGATTAGGTTCACACATTTTTTAACAGGTCAGTTAGAGATGGGCTAACCGAATTATTGACGTCGTCGACCATATCCTGCTCTTATCCATAGCGTAGGCAGAGCAACCATGTCGGAGCCGAGAGCCATGGAGGAGGCTAGCGGCGGCGACCACGGCGCATTCATCGAGAAATTCCTCCTGCTGCCGCCTCCCTCCTCCGACCAGCAGCAGTAGCTCCCCCTGCACGGCCTCACCTTCGCCATCAAGGACATGTATGACGACCTCGGTCCCTCCATCCCTTCCTTCATTGATCACATCGATGTTCAGCCGTGGACGCAAAGAGCTACATCCAGTAGGCAAAAAAGCTTCAACCAGACATTGGAACACAGGAAAAGTTGCAACCGTTTGACAAAAAGCTTCAACCCGCAGATGAAAAAGTTTCAACCAAAAATTAAGAAATCTTCAGCCGGGGGGAATGTTTCGCAACCGAAATGTTGGAACCAGCGGTCCCATTTTTGCTGGAACCGGCGGCGTCGTTTGCTACAACCGGCGACTCAATTTGTTGCGACCCTGCACGGCGAGCTACAACGGCGAGACGTTTTTGTTGCAACCATATCGATTTGTTGCTACTACCGGCGACTTTTTTGCTACATCCGTTTTTCACGAAAACTACCATGGTGCTTTAATCGGGATGCGATGTTGGTGGTGGGTTTCTGCGAACCACGACGGCGGAGACGAGCGTGACGGCTTATCTAGCGTGGAGCGGCGGGCGGTGCGGTGCTTCGACCGGAGGGGACATGAGGCGCGGCGCCGCACACCCGAGCGGGAGATGCGGAACCAGCGCGAGGAAGAAGAAGCTGGGAGCGAACCGTTTTTTTTAGCCGGCTCCGATGGCCCACGCGGCTCACATCTAACGGCTCGCGCGTGACCGGCCGAACTATTGGGCGGGCCGGCCGGCGCCTATGAGCCGCCTTCGATTAGAGATGGCCTAACCGAATTATTGACGTCGTGGACCATCGTATCCCGCTGCTGTTATCCATCCATAGCGCAGGCAGAGCAGACAGAGCACAACGCAGAGCCATGGAGACGGAGGCCAACGGCGACGACCACGGCGCCTTCATGGAGAAATTCATCCTGCTGCCGCCTCCTTCCTCCGACCACCACCAGCAGCAGCTACCCCTGCACGGCCTCACCTTCGCCGTCAAGGACATGTACACCCCCGCTTTCTCGCTCCCTCCCTCGATCACATCGATATTCAGCAATCTGACTGACTGACTGGTCGATTCATGGCAGCTTCGACGTCGCCGGCCGCGTCACCGGCTTCGGAACCCCGGACTGGGCCCGGACGCACGCACCGGCCGCCGCCACGGCGCCCGCCGTGCTGGCCGCGCTCGCCGCCGGCGCCACGGGCGTGGGCAAGACGGTCATGGACGAGATGGCCTACAGCATCAACGGCGAGAACGCGCACTACGGCACCCCCGCCAACCCCTGCGCCCCCGGCCGCGTCCCCGGCGGCTCCTCCAGCGGCTCCGCCGTCGCCGTCGCCGCCAGCCTCGCCGACTTCGCCCTCGGCACCGACACCGGCGGCAGCGTCAGGGTGCCCGCCGCATACTGCGGAATCTTCGGGCTCCGCCCTTCCCATGGAGTGGTCTCCACCGAGAACGTCGTCCCCATGGCGCAGATGTTCGACACTGTTGGTAATTTCAGTCTAGCCGTGCTACTGTCAGTGTTCAGCAGACAAAATTTATTCATCTGTTCAAGTGGTCATTCAGTTGTATGAGAGCATGTCATTGTTTTTCTGCTTACATAGGGTGGTTTGCCAGAGATCTGGCTACATTGTCGCGTGTCAGCAACGTGCTGCTGCCACTGGTGTCGGCCGACACCGCGGATGCCGAGCTGCGACGAACGAGCCGTGTCATCATTCCTGCAGACTGTTTCAAGATCTTGGGCTCTGTGGACGACCACACCTACGAAATCCTCAACGCTTCAGCGGCCAAGGTATTCGGCAGTAAGTAGCATGAACTCATACTCATCCATCCATGGTATCCCTTGATGCAGAGTAGAGTAGAGCAGGACAGTTTACTTATATAAGTTTCTGAACCTTGTGGTGTGTTTGGTGACTGACTGACAGGTGATGCAGTGGTGGACAATGGTAACCTTGGTGATTTCGTCTCCAGCAACGTTCCGAGCATCGGCAAGTTCATGAGCGACTTATCTGCGATAGAAGCATCATCATCTTGTGTGCCGGCTCTGTCTGCCATCTCACGTGTCATGCGGGTCCTTCAAAGGTGTGCAACCACAACATACCTACTTAATCACACTAGGCGCAACCACAGATATCATAAAAATGTGCCCTTTCCATGATTCCACTGTCAGATGAACTCAATCATCTTTGCAATGGAATTGCCAGCAGTTTACTCCAAATTATACCTATGCACATGGATGAGATTAAATGTACCGCATGTTTTCAGGTCCGAATTCAAAGCAAACCACGCGGAGTGGGTGAACACGGTGAAGCCGAACCTTAGCCCTGGCATCCAAGAGCGGGTGCAGGAGGCCATCGCATCGGAGGATGAATCTGCCATGGATGATCTTCATGCCGTCAGGACCGAATTCAAGTCTGCGCTAGCAGCTCTCCTCAAGGTAATTCAGAAAATCTTAATCCCATTGCAGCATGCATTTTCTGAGCCTGCAGGCAACAGGTAGGAGTTGATCATTGCTAGTTTCCCCCTAAATGAATTGGTGTCTATAGGAGGATGGGATCCTGGCGATCCCAACGGTTCCTGGTGCCCCGCCGATGCTGCGCATGGATGCAGCGCTGCTGGAGGACTTCAGGGCGAGGGCCTTCTCGCTGTTGTCCATCGCCGGCCTGTCGGGGTTCTGCCAGGTCAGCATCCCGCTGGGCACCCGCAACGGCGTTCCGGTGTCGGTCTCGCTGCTCGCGGGGCATGGCGGTGACCGTTTCCTCGTCGCCGTGGCCCAAGAGCTTCATGAGGCCCTCCAAGCCGAGGCCGCAGCAGCCTGGGGCTCGTCAGCTTAGCCTAACTCGCTCATGTCTTGCTGAAGTCTCCAGTACGGGAAATTGTATGATTCTATCTGTACATATGCAATATATACCGTGAAGTGTGTGTAGTAGCTAGATTTTGGCCATTATGCGAACAAATTTAGGCCGTTGATTAATACAAACTGAAATACTTGACACAACACAACAACACATACTATGCACAGACTTCAGAGTAAACCTGATCATGGACAGCCCGGCCCGAAAAAACCGGATTGGGCCATATTTACCTTTCGAACCGGGCTGAACTCGATCGGTTAGTTCCAATTAACCGTGTCACTGAAACTCGATGTCACGGTAGGAGCAGCTGTACACTACGTACCAGCTGCACAACCCTCCCTCTGACGTCACGGTGATATGCTGCTGCTGGCTAATTTTTTTAAAATAATACATTTTTTTTATAAATTACAGAAATAATATACGAATTTGAAAATTTTCAAAAATAGAATCCAGTCGGCTGAAGCTAAGCCGACTGGATTCAGTCGTCTGCGGCTAAGCCGACTGGCCCCAGCATAGCCGACTGCATGCCCCCCGCCGACTGCATGCCCCCCCAGCCGACTGGGGCTCCTGTCGGCTACGGCTAAGCCGACTGGTTTTTTTTTTTACCCCCCTTTCGGTGATGCCGGTGATGCCCGCCGCCGCCATCCGGCTCATCTGACCTTCTGCGGCCACCATCCACAATGCAATGCAATTCTAGCGGCAAGGCAGAGTAGCCCCACAAGCCCTTTCTCTTTTCTCGTTGCCCATATGCTGATTTAGACGGTTTACAGGCTGTGATGAGAGGAGGCAGTGAGGAGAAGAGGCAGTGACGAGAAGTGTTGTGAGGCTTAGTGCGCTGCCAGTCACACTCACCACCGAAAGCAACACTGCCAGTCATACTCACCACCGAAAGTGAGGGAAAATTGATGCTGTCGGGTGTGGCCGCCGCAAGGCAACGAAAAAGTGCTACTTTCGGTGGTGAGTGTGACAGGAAGTGACTGGCAGTGTTGCTTTCGGTGCTGAGTGTGACTGGCAGTGCTACTTTCGGTGGTGAGTTTGACTGGCAGTGTTGCTTTCGGTGGTGAGTGTGACCGGCAGTGCTACTTTCGGTGGTGAGTTTGACTGGCAGTGTTGCTTTCGGTGGTGAGTTTGACTGGAAGTGTTGCTTTCGGTGGTGAGTGTGACTGGAAAACAGCAGCGCACTGAGCCTCGACGGTTATTTAAAAAGAGCTCTTCTCTGCCTCTTGTCCTCACAATACTTCTCCTCACTTCCTCTTCTCCTCACTACTTGTTGTGGTAGCATTAACAAATCCGCAGTGATGGGTGATCCTCGTCCATTTTCACGAGAGGCATCTCGTGATGTCTTGATGGGTGCGGTTTCCATGAAGTCCGGGCTTCATGGAACTCCAGGTGTATCTTTCGATGAATTAGTTAGCAGTGAGAGTAACTTGCGGAGGTTTAGACAAACAGCTTGTCATAGTAGAAACACAGCGGACATTCGACTAGAACTTTTTCGGTTGCGTGCAAGGTGGGAAAGACTTTGTGAACTAATATATGAATCAGCGCGATTCACACGATCATTTGATGATTTAGATCATCATGTGATAGATTTGCCAGTTGATGAATATATTGCGTTTCAAAAGGTAATTTAAATTTCGTATTTGATTTACATATTTAATATGTTTGTCGTTTTAATTCATTTTTGTTCATTTTGTGAATTGTAGAGATACAATGTGGACGCTAAAGAAATGAACCACGATGTCAGTATGTTGGCATGGTTCAAGCTTTTATTTGGGTCCGTTCCGCCGCCGAAATATGTATCAACTCATGATGGCTCAAGCTCGAAGAAGAAGAAATGCAGCGATGCATCACCAAAGCCCGGTGATGATGGTTACTCTTCCAGCGATGAGTTTATGTCAGCCAATAAAAAATCTAAGTCGAAGAAACATGTTAGTGAGAATAGTGATGATGACTTTATGTAGTGTTAGCGAGAAGCACGATGATGTCTTCATGTAGTTTGTATGCAGTATTATTTATGGTCAGTCGTACCGTTTAATTCAGATGTACTTGTATCTTAATTATCTGCAGCAGTCTCTCCGGAAATGTAACTCGATTAACAAAGCGAATGAACAGAAATATGTCTCTCGCATACATAGGTAGAATATGTCTCTCGCATACATAGGCAGATATATGTCTATCGCATACATAGCTAGATATAAGTGACACACAATCATCAGCCACCTCGTCCGCCACGTCGTTGAGGTGGTGTCTCCGGCGTCGGCCACATATACCTGTGGGGTGGCCGGATGATACGGGGAGGAAGCTCGGACCCGTCCAGGTCATACTGTGTTTCCTGTGTGGGAGGTGGTGCAGGAGTCGAATACATGTCCACCCACTCGTTGTGCTGCGACAAGTATTCCTGTGTGTTATGCCCATCGTCAGGCTCACTCTCCCACCTGGATTCGGACATAGACGCGTCATGTCCGGACATAGACGCCATATATCCGTAGCCTGCTGCGGGAGGGATGGAACATAAGTACTGACGAAATACGTAGTCGCAATCGATATTGGAAAGAATTAATATGAAGAAACATACCTGTAGGGGGGGTTGCATCACGTAGCCTGGCGTGGGACCCTGCTGCTGTGGTCCTGGCCGAAACACGTAGCCTGACGTGGGATCCTGCTGCTGATGCCACGCCGAACTACCGGCCTGGTCAGGACGTGGTGGCCTGGGCGTCCACTGCTCTGCTAGACGTGGACGCGGGTCATGTCGGTGATGCGTGGGGTCTACCTGACCAGTCGAGTGACGCGGGGGGCGTTGTACGGGCTGCTGATGAAGAACGTCCGAAGTGCGTCTGCACGTGATAGCCCGATACACAGCTCGTAGCCTCCCCTCAATGCGCGCCATAAAGTTCTGCACCTGAGGCCGAGCAACGAGTAGTGGTGCATCCGAAAGTGAACGCCGATAGTTGGACACCTCCTTGCCAAGTCCGATAGTCAACTCAGCCTGAAATTGTCACGACGATTATTAAGTATGCACGGCAAAGTATGTAACAACTAGATGCATTACACAAAGAGAATATATCTTACCGCCAATTGCCTAGAGCCCGAAATATCATAGCTCGGGTACATATCGGACACACTAGGGGCAGGTAACTCATCTGGGTGAGTGTGTTGAACGATGCATAACTGTGTTCTGCTCATGTACCGCTGCAAATAGAGATCGAATTCATCGAGATCAAACTCGACATTCTCCTGCCACACAAGTGTGTTCGCGGTCTCCCATTGTGTAACGTACGGCTGAACACGTTGTAGCCACTCAGCAGCAGTCCTGTGAATCCCCTTCCTTGTGATCCTAAAATTATGTTGTTAAACAATTAAGTAATGCTTCACTATGGACAATTGTGAAAGACAATTCAATATTGAATAACAAGACAATACCTGTGGATGTGTGCTGGCACCGGGTGCTCTGTAGGGGGAGGCACCTCCAACTGTTGAAGACCAAATTGCCTCATAACCCTCTGCTGGGCCATCTCCTCGACGAAGACGTCGAATATGATCTTCGCTTTCGCCATCCAGTAATCACTATCTCTGAAGCATAGCTCAGACATACCGCCGGGGTATCTTGCATTCATGACTCCTTGCGTGTACGGCTGCCAGATCACCCCAGTGTACAAATCAAACTGCTCGTTTAATGCCCTGTATGCTCGCCTAGTCTGATCACCAGCATAGCGTCTCTGCGGCAAACACAAGTTAGTTTCAGCCATAGTGTACACAAAGAAGAAAATTATAACACGGGACATACCTTGCGACGTGTCCAACACAGACCGAAAGTAGGCATATCGATGCCTTCAGCATCGAACATTACGGGCATAGGCTCTTGAATACGTACGTCCGGTCGTCCTATAGAGAACCTCTCCCACGACCACAGTTGTAGAAATAGAGGGCATCCAAGAAGAGCTGACGTGGGTGCCGTCAGCTGGCAGGCGTTGCACATACCTCGATATGTAGCCGCTAAGACCGCCGAACCCCAACTCCTCTGTGTGATCTGAGCCAGCGTCTGAGCTCTCGCGATCTCTAGTGCAATAGGGATGTAGAGCGCGCTTATAGTGGTGACATGGTTCTCTGTGAACATCACCTTACCGAGAAGCCACAGTATATATGCCTCCAGGCTGCGAGTGATCTGTGTCGCATTCAACGGGACCTGCGGATACCCCGGGAACTTCTGGATCTGTATTGAGCAAAGATAAAGCATTAGTACATAGCGACAACTGAAAGATATGAGGCAGGGGAACTAACCTGGAAATGGAGCAACCAATCATACTTAGGTCCGTGATGCTCCGATGCCAGAGCCGGAGCACCGTCATAAAGACCCGCGAAACGTTGTGCAAAATCTTCCTGCCAACGAGCCGCTGCCTCCAACGGTCCGATGGCATGACCTGCCAACGGTAGTCCCAGCAAAAGTGACACATCCTGCAGAGTAGGAGCCATCTCTCCCCAGCGGAAGTGAAACGTGTGGGTCTCAGGCCTCCACCGGTCCACTAAGCACGTGAGCAAAGAGGTGTCGATGGCGACGCGTCTGGAGGTATCCGTGCGCTCAACCAGCCGCGCGAAAGGTAATAGGCCAGCCCATTTCAACCTGCATGTTAGGGCAATTCAGTTAGTGCGTCCCATCAATATACGTGATTGAAACAAATAAATAAAGCACGTACCGTTCAACCCATCCCTCGTGTATCATCCAGTCTTCCCTTTGAGTGCGAGTGCACAGGGGCTCAAGCTGGCGCTCATAACCTACCGCCGCACGATGTTTACTATCAATTTCCGGATTAAGCAACGACATTTCTGTCATTCCTGCACATACAAATTTCAAACATATTGCCACAATTAATACAAATTTCAAACTTAGTGGCATATTTAATACAAATTTTAAACATAGTCCACACTTAATACAATTTGCAACATAATATCACAACTAATACAAATTTCAAACATAGTGCCACACTTAATACAAAGTTCAACATAGTTCCACACTGAATACAAATTTAGAACTTAGTGTCACACTTAATACAAATTTAGAAGTTAATGCCACACTGAATACAAATTTAGAACTTAGTGCAGCCTAGGTTCTTCCTCTCCCTCTTCCTCCTCTGCCTCCTCTTCCTCCTCTGCTTCCTCGTCCCCGGTTGCCTCGTCCACGCCCAGTACCACTGGCAGTGACGAAAGTGGGACAATTAGTGTCCCTATGGCCAATTTCATTGCATAAAATGCATTGCATAGTGGGGCCTCTCACTTCAGATTCATCCATATCATTCCGGATGCGATGACATTGTCGTCTGCCTCTACTTGTTCGCATATTCTCTGGGTCTGGAATGTACCACCTTTCATCAGGATTAACGGTGCTGAAGTTACCCATTGAGCGAAATCCCAGCAACTCACCTGTCCAGGTATTGAGGACGGACTCTTTCAGAAAATATGGAGTCACAAACGAGATTGCGTCCATTCCAAGCTGCCCGCAAGCAGCAAGTACATGGGAGCATGGTAGGTGAAGCAACTTCGGTTTGTTGCATGTGCACTCACACGTTGGCCAGACTTCATTTCCAATTTTCACCTCATGCGTCCTCAGCTCATTTGCACAGCCGAATTTGTTGTTAGCTAAGCGGACCTCAAACCTTCTTTCTTGATTACCAATGGGGACTACAGTGTGTGACCTGGCTTTTTCCATCTTTTCTTCCATGTACTTCATAATCCTTTCACAGTAACGTGTGTTTGGGTTGTTCAACATATGTTGCTCTGCCTTTTGACGTCTATCTCTGAAGTACTTCACGGTGCCATAGAAAATACCCTCAACGATGGCTGTAAGTGGCAATGCCCGGTTTCCTCTGAGGACAAAGTTGTATGTTTCTGCGAGGTTGGTAGTCATGACACCGTACCTTGCTCCATGTGTGTCATGCAGCAAAGACCACCTCTCCAGAGGCTCATGCTCTATCCACTGCTCGAAGGTTTTAATCGACCTCCCGAGCCTTCTCCTAGTACCAGGTGGGTCAAATCCTGGCAAGTCACAAAGCCCAACGGACTCCTCCTCCACGGCAGCTGGTCCTGTTGCTAACTGTGCTGCTACTGCTTCAACATGTGCCCTGACCGCTGCATCTCTTGCAGCTTTCCTGTCCCTAACGTGTCTCCGCGTGCACACATTAAGTCTGTCACGTATCAAATTGTACTTCCATAGCTGGTTCTGCTTGCATAGTTTTTTGAATAGATTCATCAGGCTCTTATTTCTGAACTGCGAGAAGAAATTAGCCCCCAGATGGCGCATGCACCAACGGCTCTGCAAGTCCTGCCATGGAGTTTGTTCCTCAGGGCCAGGGTTTGTCAGTGTCTTTATCGCACTGAGTATACCTGCATGCCTGTCATGAAGGATGCACACATTGGGCTTATCCTTCACAACTGATATTTTCAGTTGCCTGAAGAACCATGTCCAACTTCCAATGTTCTCACTCTCAACAAAAGCAAATGCCAGTGGGACTATTTGATTTTGGCCGTCTTGACCAATGGCTGTCAGGATCTGACCCTTGTACTTGCCAGTCAGAAAAGTGCCATCTACACATATCACCGGTCGACAGTGCCTGAAAGCTTCGATGCATACACCGAAAGAGAAGAACAGTCGATGCAGCACCCTCACAGTTGGGAACTCTGGCATGAAGAGGTCTTCGATGTCGACATAGGTGCCCGGATTCCTGTCCTTCAACGTCTGGAGGAGCCGGACAACTGAGTCATATGCATCGAAATAAGAACCAAATCTGCTCTCAAGCGCCTTTTGCTTAGCCCTCCAAGCCTTGCCGTAAGAAATTCTGTACCTGAACCTGACGAATACTTTTGTCTGGATAGCCTTAACTTCCATCGCTTTGCTCTCCACTATCTCACTGTAAAACAACCTCGCAATAAGCGTGGATGAAAGGTTGGGATGATCTTGAGGGATGCAGGGAATAAGACATGTGTGATGAACTAGGTCACTGATCACCCAACTTGTGCCATACTTAGGGAGATAGCCGTGCACCCTGGCAGGACAACCTGCATTCTTGCATACCATTGTCAAGTATTTCTGACTGGACACCTCAGCTATGAAAACCCTTTGCGTGGACATTGCCCAATTTATTATTGCGTCCTTCAGAGCTTCTTTGTTGGGATACATAGCACCGGTCGCAATGTTGTTTTGGTGATATTGCCAGGCAGAATCATGACCATCGTTCACGGTCATTGCAGATGAGAAGTCATGATTCCAAGAAGCAGGAATCGGGACCTCCTCTGCATTTTCTTCTTCATCTGACTCGTCAGAATTATCTGCATGACCACTTTCAATATCGGTGTCTTCTTCTTCCATGATGTTCTGCATGTGCCCATCTACCTCGTCCGCGTCCGCCTCGCCACTGTAATAACCATCGCCATTTCCTCCTTCTACCTGACTACTCTGCCCTTGTTCGTAACCATCATCTCCAGCATTTGACACAGATAACATCATCCCGTCACTGCTTTGCCCAGGATCGTTACCACCCTGGCCTTCAGGCGCAATTACCTCCTTTAGAACGGGAAGCACTAAGGCACAAGGATTGCATCCCCTTGTTTCGCAACCTTGTAACCAGCGCACCCACTGAGAATCCCTCTCTACTGGCCTCAAATAGAAGAAGACATTCGAACTTGACCGGGTCCACAATGCATGAACACCCACGGTCTGTGTTTCAGTATTCAGCCCTAAACATGCTGTCACCCATTCTTTCAACTGACTAAGAGACCATGTTTGAGGGTCGGTCAGTGCCACCTCTATGTGCTCAAATTCACTCAGATCAACCCCAATCTCATTTGTTTGGACATTATCAGGACCGTAGAAAAATATGAACTTCACTATATCAGACATCTCGGCTCACCTATAATTTTTTTTAACATGGACAGACAACTGTTAAACAACATGACAAACTACATATATTCACACTCCTAAATATTTGACAAGTACATAGATTAGGGAATATTAACGAAGCTAAATATTGAAACAACTTAATATATTATGGATATTACCGGAGCAACTAAAAATACTGACATACCTAAATATTTGACAGACCTAAATATTTGACATGCACATATAACACGGGATATTACCGGAGCAACTAAAAATACTGACAGACCTAAATATTTGACATGCACATATAACACGGGATATTACCGGAGCAACTAAAAATATTGACTGACCTAAATATTTGACATGCACATATAACACGGAATATTACCGGAGCAACTAAAAATACTAACAGACCTAAATATTTGACATGCACATATAACACGAAATATTACCGGAGCAACTAAAAATACTAACAGACCTAAATATTTGACATGCACATATAACACGAAATATTACCGGAGCAACTAAAAATACTAACAGACCTAAATATTTGACATGCACATATAACACGAAATATTACCCGGAGCAACTAAAAATACTGACATTAATTTTTCAAAATATGTACAACTCAGAGAAATTATTTGACGACATAGGTATACCTTCGACGCGTGTGCCACTGCTTCTTGCTCCTCTCTTCAACTCAGCCGCACCTCCTCCTCCTCCTCACCACCTCTTCCTCCCCAGCAGCAACTCCTCCTCACCACCACCTCTACCATGCTTCAACCACCTCCACCATGCCTCCTCCTCACCTCACTTGAACGAGAAAAAAAACTATCCTATTGGAAAAAAAAATACCGTAGGCCACCGGAGTTGGCTATGATCTACTCTTTCTGTGGGTTGGATGTAAAAATGGATGGACCAGCGAGGAGATCGACGGGGGGTTGCGAGAGACTGAGAGAGAAATGAGAGAGAGAGCAAGAAGAGGAAGAAGGAGAGCTCACGGGCGCAGGAGGAAGGAGATAAGGAGAAGAAGGGAAGGAGAAAAGGAGGAGGGAAGGAGAAAAGGCGCGGTGGGCCCTGTCGGCCACGCCCCGGCTGATTGGACGGCCTGTCGGCTGCGCCGGGGCCGACTGGAACCCTGTCGGCTGGGCCGCAGCCGACTGCAGCGCGCCAGGCCGACTGGCGAATCCAACGCGACGGTCGACGTGTTCGGGCAAATCAGAAGCTACCACGTGGCCTGTCGGCTTAGCCGTAGCCGACTGAACCTGCCACGTGGCCTATCGGCTTAGCTCCAGCCGACTGGATTCTATTTTTGAAAATTTTCAAATTCGTGTATTATTTCTGTAATTTATAAAAAAAATGTATTATTTAAAAAAAATTAGCCTGCTGCTGCTGCTCTCTGCTGCTTCATGCGTCCTAGTGAGTGTACTGGCAGCTTTTTATTTTTTTAGAAACAGGCACAAGAAGCCAATTCCCCACCTGGCTGGTTACGTTAAACACAATAAAGTTTTCGTAGGTGTAGCATTACCCGGCTTACAACGTAACACACACAGCAAGCTAAAGAAAACAAAGAAAAAGAACATCTTGCAATGTGGATGCCCACTACACTCGAGGACCTAAAACGACTAAACAGAAGCGGCATCCAGGATCAGCCGGCAGCCACGAGAAGACGATGTCGACGCTGCTCCACCGGGATGAGGGAACACAGCTCCTTCTCTAATTCCGAAGAGGGACCCTACCCTATCGTCCTGGCTCGAAGGACGCCGCACCATCAGCAAGAAGAGGAGCTCACCCGAGAGCTAGGCAAGTAGGTTACAAGACCACTTGGAGACAACACGGGGCACGGCCCGCTCGAAGCATGAAGCACACCACATAGCCAACTTTGCCGCCGTCCTCGGACATTGGAGCAAAGGGGAAAGCTGCTGGGGGTAGGCGAAGACGAAATGCAACCCCGAGGCAAGGGAGATAGCTTTGCCTAATTCTGCCATATCTTGCTGCTGAATCCTCCATCCATATATATACAGTTCTGTTCTGAAGAATACGCATGATATGTATAGGAACCATTATATGAATTAATGGTTTTATTTTTTTAAGAAAGTGAAGGAACCATGCATTAATGGTTTCTGCTAGGACCTGCAGCCCAATATATAAAGGAAAAGAAAAAGACATCAAGCGGCTGACTGATCCAAACAGAAACACTGCTATTTGACACACACAGCATACATAACAATAGGTACAAAGATATAGTTGGAAGGCTCACACACGAGTAGTTGTCGTCATCCTTATTACTCCCTCTGTAAAGAAATATAAGAGCGTTTAGATCACTACTTTAGTTATCTAAACGCTCTTATATTTCTTTACGGAGAGAGTACATCGCTAATCGATTGACACAGGAGAACACCCATCTCTGGCGCGTCGACATATCCTCATCATCCCCCTCGTCGTCATCGCAAATACCACAAGCCTCATCGTCACCGTCATACTCAGCATCCATCGCAAGCCTGACCAAGTAGTTTTCCTCCAGCTGCCTCGGCGTTAGCAGAAGGCTACGTCGAACAAAAAGTAGAGGAAGTCGGGGACGACGTCGGCGTGGTGATCCACGAGGTGGGGCGTCGACGGCTTGCCCGGTTCGAGACGACCCGTCGTGGCCTCCGCCTCCACCTCTCCGATCGTCGCTTCCTTCGTCTCCACTAGTAGAAAACAGGGCTTTGGTTTTGGCCAGATCAAAGCAATAGTCCCGGTCATGTTACGAACCGGGACTAATGTGAGCATCAGTCCCGGTTCGAGCGGCTAGGACGCCGGCCGGGCCTCGGCAGGCATCAGTCCCGGTTCGACTGGGACCTTTAGTCCCGGTTCCAGACACCAACCGGGACTAAAGGGCCTCGCTCCCTTTAGTCCCGGTTGGGGCCCTTTAGTCCCGGTTGGTGTGTCCAACCGGGACTAAAGTTTAGTCTTCAGTCCCGGTTCTAGACACCAACCGGGGCTAAAAAGATGCCTATATATACCTTGCCCCTGCCCGCCCTCTCCTCTGTTTTTTGGCCGTAGAAGGTGTGAGGTGTGTGTGCTACTCTGTTCTCACTTCTTATGCACATGAGGTGTTCGATGAAATGTCCGAGCCACACTTAAGCTTTCTCCTCTGTTCTTCCTCCAGGCTCGACCTCCAAGCTCCATTTTCCCCAAGATTTGTCTAGATTTGGCGGTGCACCAACTATCCAAGTGTTCTAAAAGGTTAGCAACTTCATCCTTTCATCTCTCACTGCTAGTTTAGTTCATTTCATATGCTCTAGAAGTAGAGTGGTTTGTGGGTTTTAGTGGAGGAGTGTATGTGGGAGTTTATTTGATTTAGATGCACAATAGCTCAAATTAACTTCTTAGTTTGCACATGTGTAGGGTGCCGTCCCGTCCTCGTCCCCGTCCCCGTCCTCACCGCCGTCGATCGCCCGCGCCGATCTCGTCGCCGGCACCACCGTGGTGAGCCTCTTGTTCTTATCTTTTTTTTAAAGAACAAATTCTTACTTGTATGATTTAGATAGCTACTTGTATAATTTTCTTACTTGTATTATTGTTTGTTATTATATAGTGCCATGGTTTTGGTATCCGCCCCCGTCGGCTCTCGTCCGGTCTATAATTCGGATGTGGTATATTATCTTTTATAACTATTTGTTTCATTTAGTGTTTATGACAATTATGCCGACCAACTTGACATAGATGTTTTTATCTAGGAGGTATCTGAACCGGAAATTCCAACCAACCCTCTTGTCGAGAGGTTAAATTTAGTTGAAAAAGAAAACAATTATTTGAAAGTAAAATTGAAAAGAATTGAAGAAGAGAAGATGAAATTGGAGTTGCATGTTGCCGATGTCGTCGATCTACACAAGATCCAGATGGATGCAATGCGCTTGAAGATTAGAAAGATTAGAAAATATGCCATTGATAAAGAGGCTTGGTATCATTATGTTGTTGGATCAATTGTTACCTTAGTTGCGATTTTGATCGCATTTGTTATTGCATTTAAATGTTTTACATAGTTGTATGTTGTTTTATGAGAACTATGTATGAACTTTATGTATTTATTTTTGCAGTAATAACATTTGATCACTACTGTATTTTGGTTTTAATGTGATGATGTGTTGGAAATATGCCCTAGAGGTAATAATAAAGTTGTTATTATTTTATATTTCTTTGTTCATGATAAAGGTTTATTATTCATGCCAGAATTGTATTGACCGGAAACTTAAATACATGTGTGAATACATAAACAAATACCGTGTCCCTAGTGAGCCTCTACTAGACTAGCTCGTTGATCAAAGATGGTTAAGGTTTCCTAAACATAGACATGAGTTGTCATTTGATAACGGGATCACATCATTAGGAGAATGATGTGATGGACAAGACTCATCCGTTAGCTTAGCATATGATCGTTCTGTTTATTGCTACTGCTTTCTTGAATGTCAAATACATGTTCCTCAGACCATGAGATCATGCAACTCCCGGATACCGGAGGAATACCTTGTGTGCTATCAAATGTCACAACGTAACTGGGTGATCATAAAGATGCTCTACAGGTATCTCCGAAGGTGTCCGTTGAGTTGGCATGGATCGAGACTGGGATTTGTCACTCCGTGTTTCGGAGAGGTATCTCTGGGCCCTCTCGGTAATGCACATCATAAGAAGCTTGCAAGCAAAGTGACTAAGGAGTTAGTTACGGGATGATGTATTACGGAACAAGTAAAGAGACTTGCCGGTAACGAGATTGAACTAGGTATGGAGATACCGACGATCGAATCTCGGGCAAGTAACATACCGATGGACAAAGGGAATTACGTATGTTGTCATTGCGGTTCGACCGATAAGATCTTCGTGGAATATGTAGGAACCAATATGGGCATCCAGGTTCCGCTATTGGTTATTAACCGGAGAGGCGTCTCGGTCATGTCTACACCATTCCCGAACCCGTAGGGTCCGCACGCTTAACGTTCGTTGACGATATATTGTTATATGAGTTATGTGAATTGGTAACCGAATATTGTTCGAAGTCCCGGATGAGATCCCGGACGTCACGAGGAGTCTCGGAATGGTCGAGAGGTAAAGATTTATATATGGGAAGTCATATTTTGGGTTCCGGAAAAAGTGCAGTTTTTTCGGTATTGTACCGGAAAGCTTCCAGAAGGTTCCGGAGGATTCCGGAGGGGTCCGGAAGTCCACAAGTGGGTCCACCATGTCCCAAGGGCTGGCATGGGCTAAGGGGAGGTGCCCTGGCCTTATTGGGCCAGGCGCACCAAGTCCTCAAAAGCCCACGCAGCTAGGGAAGGAAAAAAGGGAGAGTCCTAGTAGGAATAGGATTGGACTTTGGAGTCCAAGTCCACGTGTGTACTATTCACGGTTACTGTTCACGTGGCACTATTCCTTCTACTCCAAGCCCCTACACATATATAAATAGAGGAGAGGGGGCCCCAAAGGAGACACAACATTGTCTTAGCCGTGTGCGGCGCCCCCCTCCACAGTTCCGTCCCTCGGTCATATTTTCGCAGTGCTTGGGCGAAGCCCTGCGGAGATAGCATTACCATCACCGTCACCACGCCGTCGTGCTGCCGGAACACATCCACTACCTCGCCGTCTTGCTGGATCAAGAAGTCGAGTACGTCACCGAGTTGAACGTGTGCTGAACGCGGAGGTGCCGTACGTTCGGTGCTCGGTCGGTTGGATCGTGAAGTTGTTCGACGACATCAACCGCGTTGTTCTAACGCTTCCGCTTACGGTCTACGAGGGTACGTAGACACACCCCCCTCTCGTAGCTATGCATCTCCATGGATAGATCTTGCGTGTGCGTAGAATTTTTTTTGTTTTCCATGCAACGTTCACCAACATGATGAACTTGTATTAATTTGGTCATTTCTCTATTCATGCTGTTCTGTAATGGTTTTTGATATACTTAATTACATAATGCAGATGAACCGGCAATGGATGTACGGTGACCGACGCACTTCCGAGTACATTACGGGCCTGCATAATTTTATCGATGTGGCTGAGGCAAACAGTCAGAATGGTTTTATGTACTGTCCATGTGTTGTCTGTGAGAATACGAAGGATTACTCTTCCTCGAAAACCCTTCACTTCCACCTGCTTAAGAAGGGTTTCATGCCCCACTATAATTGTTGGACCAAGCACGGAGAAAAAGGGGTTATGATGGAAGACAATGAAGAAGAAGAGGATGATGACAACTATCCTATGTTCCCTGAATATGGTGATACTGCAACGGGGGAAGCTGAAGATCAAGAGGCACCAGATGTGCCCGCTGATGATCTTCGCCGGGTCATTGTTGATGCACAGAGAGAATGCGAAAGTGAAAGGTAGAAGTTGAAGTTCGATCGCATGTTAGAGGATCACAAAAAACGGTTGTACCCAAATTGCGAAGATGGCAACACAAAGCTCGGTACCACACTGGAATTGCTGCAATGAAAGGCAGAGAATGGTTTATCTGACAAGGGATTTGAGAAGCTACTGAAAATAATGAAGAAGAAGCTTCCAAAGGATAACGAATTGCCTGACAGTGCGTACGAAGCAAAGAAGGTTCTCTGCCCTCTATGATTAGAGGTGCAGAAGATACATGCATGCCCTAATGACTGCATCCTCTATCGCGGTGAGGAGTATGAGAATTTGAATGCATGCCCGATATGCGGTGCATTGCGGTATAAGATCAGACGAGATGACCCTGGTGATGTTGAGGGCGTGCGCCCCAGGAAGAGGGTTCCTGCCAAGGTGATGTGGTATGCTCCTATAATACCACGGTTCAAACGTCTGTTCAGAAACAAAGAGCATGCCAAGTTGTTGCGATGGCACAAAGAAGACCGTAAGAAAGACGGGATGTTGAGAGTACCTGCTGATGGGTCGCAGTGGAGAAAAATCGAGAGAAAGTGGCCGGAGTTTGCAGGTGACGCAAGGAACTTATGGTTTGGTATAAGTGCAGATGGCATTAATCCTTTTGGGGAGCAGAGCAGCAATCATAGCACCTGGCATGTGACTCTATGTATCTATAACCTTCCTCCTTGGTTGTGCATGAAGCGGAGGTTCATTATGATGCCAGTGCTCATCCAAGGCCCTAAGCAACCCGGCAACGACATTGATGTGTACCTAAGGCCATTAGTTGAAGAACTTTTTACAGCTGTGGGATATCAAAGGTGTACGTGTGTGGGATGAGCACAAACAGGAGGAATTTGACCTACGAGCGTTGCTGTTTGTAACCATCAATGATTGGCCTGCTCTTAGTAACCTTTCAGGACAGACAAACAAGGGATACAACGCATGCACGCACTGTTTAGATGAAACTGAAAGTATATATTTGGACAAATGTAAGAAGAATGTGTACCTGGGACATCGTCGATTTCTTCCGACCAAGCATGCCTTAAGAAAGAAAGGCATGCATTTCAAAGGTGTGGCAGATCACCGGAAGAAGCCTGTCCCCCGTACTGGTGATGATATATTTGATATGGTCAAGGATTTAAAAGCAATCTTTGGAAAGGGTCCTGGCGGACAATCTGTTCCGAATGACGCTGACGGACACGCACCCATGTGGAAGAAGAAATCAATATTTTGGGACCTACCCTATTGGAAAGTCCTAGAGGTCCGCTCTGCAATCGACGTGATGCACGTGACGAAGAATCTTTGCGTGAACCTGCTAGGCTTCTTGGGCGTGTATGGGAAGACAAAAGATACACCGGAGGCACGGGAGGACCAGCAACGTATGAACGAAAAAGACGGCATGCATCCAAAGCAGTATCAAGGTCCTGCCAGCTACGCTCTTACCAAAGCAGAGAAGGAAATCTTTTTTGAATGCCTGTTCAGTATCAAGGTCCCGTCTGGCTTCTCGTCGAATATAAAGGGAGTAATAAATATGGCAGAGAAAAAATTCCAGAACCTAAAGTCTCATGACTGCCACGTGATTATGACGCAATTGCTTCCGGTTGCATTGAGGGGGCTTCTACCAGAAAATGTTCGATTAGCCATTGTGAAGCTATGTTCATTCCTCAATGCAATTTCTCAGAAGGTAATCGATCCAGAAATCCTACCAAGGTTACAGAATGATTTGGTCCAATGTCTTGTCAGTTTCGAGTTGGTGTTCCCACTATCCTTCTTCAATATTGTGACGCACGTGCTAGTTCACCTAGTCGACGAGATTGCAATTCTGGGTCATGTATTTCTACACAATATGTTCCCCTTTGAGAGGTTCATGGGAGTCTTAAAGAAATATGTTCATAACCGTGCTAGGCCAGAAGGAAGCATCTCCAAGGGCCACGAAACAGAGGAGGTCATTGAGTTTTGTGTTGACTTTATTCCTGACCTTAAGCCGATTGGTGTTCCTGAATCGCGGCATGAGGGGAGACTGGGTGGAAAAGGCACGCTAGGACCGAAAGCAATAATATGTAGGGACGGGCATTCTTGGGCGCAAGCACACTACACAGTTCTACAAAATTCTACCTTGGTGGTCCCGTATGTCAATGAATACAAGAATATTTTACGCTCCAAACACCCGGAGCAGTCTGACGACTGGATTACACGTGAACACATGGGGACTTTCGGCGGTTGGTTGCAAACACATCTCATGGGTAACACCACTGTTGGAGATGAGCTGTACTTGTTGGCCAGGACACCATCTTCGACTGTATTGACTTTCCAAGGGCACGAGATAAATGGGAATACATTTTACACGATCGCCCAAGATAAAAAGAGCACCAACCAAAACAGTGGTGTCCGCTTTGATGCAGCAAACACCAATAGGGAAAATGACACATATTATAGTTACATAGAGGAGATATGGGAACTTGACTATGGACGTGATTTTAAGGTCCCTTTGTTTCGGTGCAAATGGGTCAATCTGACAGGAGGCGGGGTACAGGTAGACCCGCAGTACGGAATGACAACAGTGGATCTCAACAATCTTGGGTACACAGACGAACCATTCGTCCTAGCCAATGATGTGGCGCAGGTTTTCTATGTGAAGGACATGTCTACCAAACCGAGAAAAAGAAAAGATAAGGAAGCGAATACATCATACGATGAGCCAAAGCGCCACATAGTTCTTTCAGGGAAAAGAAACATTGTGGGAGTGGAGGACAAGACAGACATGTCAGAAGATTATGAAAAGTTTCATGAAATTCCTCCCTTCACAGTGAAGACTGACCCAAGCATCCTATTAAATGATGAAGATTATCCATGGTTACGGCGCAATAAGCAAGGGACACACGCGAAGAAATAGTTTTATACCCCAAAAGATCCCACTCTGGGATGTGACCAGCTTCACCGCCATCACTTTCTCTCTACTGTGAGTTTCCGGACTTATAGCTGGAAAGTGCCACTTCGGACAAACCGGAGGGAATCTTTGTAAGAGCTAGCTAGGGCATTTTGGCATTTGAAACATGATTTTAGAATAATTATTTATTAAGTTATGAAATTTCAATTATTCATATCCTTTTTAGTATTTTAATTGTACAGAGGAGTTAATCAATGCAAATATTTAGACCATTTTAGCAGGTGTACCAAGTTTGAGCTCATTTGGACATGTTTAGCAATGTTAAGTTGCTCAAATTAGAAAATGGACAGAGATGGTTTTGAGGGAATTTGATGATGTTATCTTGTTCTCCAAGCCATGAGACTTGGCAAGATCATCATATATGGCATTTGTGACATGCTAGAATTTTCTTGGAATTTATGATGAATATTTCCTTTGTAAATATTTCAAAATGAAAATTAAAACTCCTCATGTTGACTAACAGGAACATAATATAATTTGGCAAAAGAATAACAAGAAAACATAAACTAAAATAATTAAAACAAAGGAAAAAGGTATAAAACTAAAAGAGCTAAATAGAATCTGTTTTTGATTAAAACACCTATTTAAAATATCCTAAAAAGGTCTAAAACTAAAAGAGCTAAACGAAAATTAGGTTTAGTCCCGGTTGGTAGCTCGAACCGGGACTAAAGGCCTACCTTTAGTCCCGGTTGGATCCACCAACCGGGACTAAAGGCGTCGGGATATAAGTGGCATCCCGGGGCCAGCCACTGCCCGGGAGAACAGATCAAACCACCACGCCGCCGCCCAGATCGACGCCGCCAGGCTGCTGGATTTCTCCGCCACGGTCGTCGTCGTCCGGCCGTCCCCGAGCCTCGCCGCCCTGTCCACTTGCTCCGCCCGCGTCTGCTACGCCGCCTGCAGCCACGAGCCCGAGCCCCTGCATCGCCAGATCGCCGTCGCCTTCAACCTCGGGACCCGACGCCGTTCGTCGTCGATTCCGGCGCCGTTGAGCCTCCCCTGAGTCCACGTCGCACCTTTGCAGGCTCCCGGTGAGCACCCGCGACGATCCCCTCGCTTCCCTACCCCTCTCCGTGCCCCTAGCCGCCGCTGCCACAGTGGCTGAAGCTCGCCGCCACCTCCCTTGGTCGCCGGCGTTGGCTGCCACAGTGACCTGCTGACTCAGCACACCACTGGCCCCACTGTCAGCCTCTGTGGCACACTGTTGTGTACATTTTCTGTGTACACTTAGCAATTAACATTAAATGATTTTTGAATTAAACTTTAATTCATATAAAATAAACCGTAACTCGGATGAAAATAATTTATATATGAAAATTGCTCAGAAAAGTATGACGAATCAGAATATGCAATCCGTTCATCTGTCACATGCCCCTACCATGCTAAACATGGAACCGTCCCCCTCTTTTCATCTGTCCGGAAAATGCCCCTAGACCCCTAGACCGATAGACTCTGAGACCGATGCTTCCTCTGTGATCGACTACGTCACCGACGACCTGATGTTAGTATTTAATGAATAAACTTTGTTTTACACTTGCTGAAAAACCGCTAAGTCTGAAACTGACTGTTATAAAACTTGTCAACTTTGCATGATGTTTGCTCTGTACTTGTGTAAGTTTTTTAGGGTTTGCTAAATTGGTTAGTGCTAGTACTTGTTAAATTCCAGTTCTTGTTAATTGGCTCTGTACTTGTGTAATTTTTAGTGGCAGTAATTTCTCTAGGGTTTGCTAAATTGGTTCCATATGTTGTATAAAATGTTTTAGATGTATACAAAAATGTACAATGTGTATGAATAAAAATTGGTATTAAAACATATATTATAAAAAATGTGAATCGTGTATTTGATAGGTGTATAAAAAATATAGACATGTGGTGAGAGAAAAAAAGAAAAATATAGAAATCGTGTATTTGTTTTCATAGGAATTTGTTCTCGGCGACGATGCCCGGCCCGCATCCTCGTCGTTGACTCGGCGGCGACAACCAGTTTGAGAGGCGCCATGTCCGGGACTGGGCTCCGCCGGGCTGGCACTGGGAGGTGCTACCTTCCGGGGGACACATCTTGGTGAGGAATCGGGGTCTCGTCGTCGACCCGGAGCTTCTTTGGTGGCGGTCGCGTGGGCCACTATCGGTGCAGAGGGAGCCGGGCCCCGAGAGGGTGGTACGTCGCCGTGTCAGGGAGGAGGACGAGCACGTCCGTCGCTACATGGTTGCGTTGGACGACAGCTTCTCCAATACCTGGCAGTTTCTTCAGGGATCTCACCCGAGCTATGATCCTGTGATGGTTCCTTCTCTTTGGGTGTTCACCGCCCGCGGCTCAGGAACCGGGAGTCGACGTCTAGTTTGATTGGGCAAGATGTTTAGTGATATTATGTGATATTATTGTTCCATTATCTGGATTATTCGAGATGTATTAGTGACGGAGGAGTCCCCGACGATCACCGGAGGAGTCCCCGACGATCGCCAGAGGGTTTCCTAACATGCAACTGATAAAACTTGCCATTTTGTTATTTTTGTGTGATTTAATGCAAGCATCATATGAATAAACTTTGTACATGTGTTTGGTGCATTTTCATGTCTATTTGCTGCTGGTATTTTTCCCATGCCATGGTAAACATGTTTAGGCACTGTAAAGTTGCTGTAGCATGCCTCAATCTTGCTCTCAAGTTGTCATCATAATGTTACTGCTTTGCATTCCCAGATTTCAGTAAGTCTGAAAAACAGCTTATCTCTCATGGTTGTATTGCCATGTTGTAATATTTGCAGAAACTATGGAACACGACAGAGACTTAGAACAAGAAGAGATGTTGGGGGATATAATCTGCGGCGGAGGTGATGATATCACCTCACAGTTTCTCAACGACTCCGATGGTGAGGGAAGAGAGGATGACGGCTCCGGTGATCGAATGGAGGGAGAAGATGACGGCTCCGGCGGTGTTGGAGCCTTAACTGTTGCAAAGTCCGGCGTGGCATATTAATTAAGCCTGCTGACTAGATGCATTAATTGATTTGTATGTACATATATTAACGCTTCTTTCTTCTTTTAGCCCTACGGATCGAGCCAATCTTCTGTAAAGAGACGAGGCCCGAAGAAAAGGTTGGGCGAGAATGAAAGGTTCACGATCTAAGAAATCCCTGCAGATGGCAAACCAACTGCTCCCAAGCGGACCGCAAACCGATTTATAAGTCAGTGCGGAGTTGTTGTTAGGGACAGCATCCCGATCAGCATTCAAGAATGGAATGAGCCAAAGGCGGACGATGGAGTTTCTTATGTCGACGATAGATCCAAAGATGAGTTTTGGAATATGCTCATGACAAATTTCCGCCTACCGCCAGAGGTGGATCCAAATAGCAATGTTGTAGAGCGAAAAGTCAAGGTGTGGGCTCTTAAGAAGATGGCTGAACAATTCAAGAACTGGAAGAAAAGATTGCACGAAAAGTTTGTCCTGAAAGAGAAGACTCCAACATTCACCGGTCAATATGAGAAGATGAAAGATCACTGGCCCACATTTGTGGCGTACAAGACATCAGAGAAAGGAAAGAAAAGGTCACTGATAAATAAGCAAAATGCTACAAAGAAGGAATATCACCATGTTACGGGGTCAGGTGGCTACAAGGTTGCCCGGCCTATGTGGGACAAAGCTGAGAACGACCTGCTTGATAAAGGGATCCATCCAGAGACATTGAACTGGCCTGAACGGGCAAGGACTTGGTTCTTCGGGCATGGGGGAACTTTGCACCCAGAAATAGGGAAGTGTGTTTATACGAAAGCTCAACTTGCAACACCCGTCAAAAACATTCAGGATGCAATCCAGGCCGTGCAGGAAGGGAAGTTCCATCCCGACAGAGAGAAGGACGTGCTGTCACGCGCCCTCGGGAATCCTGAACACCCTGGACGAACACGAGGCACATCAGGCTCCGTTCCGTGGAAGGTTGGGTTTCCCGACAGCAGTGACACTTACAGAAGCTGAGGGAGAAAGAAGAAAGAGGATGCAGACCGGCTGCAGAAGGTAGAAGAAATAGTAGCGTTGCAGCAGAAGCAAATAGAGGCACTTACCAGCCAGCGAGCTACCAGCCCATCGTCTCAGCGGCACGAAGATCCTTCATTCGATACTGCCCACGGAGCTACCCCACCATCTCAGCGGAAAAGCAGTGTGGCTTCCACGGAGCTCGTTCGGCCTGATATCACGGCTCCTCGCTACCCCGTGGATTATATCACGGAGAGGGAACATTGTGATCTACATGCGAAATGCATGAACAAAACCTTGAAGGTGGCGGTCGGCTATGCCTTACCTCGTGTACCTGATGGAACTTACCATTGCTCTCCGATTCCAGATGGCTATGCTGTTGTCAGGGTGGATGAAGTTACCAATGGATTTGAGCAGCTGGAGCTTGAGTACCCTACAGGTGAAGGGGAGACTCATCTGGGAGATGCCATAAGGACTACCATTCTATGGAGAAAGGAACACATCGTGCTTCCATACTGGACGCCGCGTCAGCAGACTCAGTCGGAGGAGGCCCCTCAGCAGACTCCTCACAGTCCAGCTCTATCTCCGCTGCCTCAGCCGTCTCCGCCGCGTCAGCACACTCCGTCGCCTCAGCTGTCTCCGCCGCGTCAGCGGACTCCGCCGGAGGAGGCCCCTCAGCAGAATCCACCGCGTCAGCTGACTCCGCCTCCTCCGCCGCATCAGCACCGGCGGAAGAGATCCACCGCCGCTCCGGCGGCTAGTAGTACAACAGCGAAGAAATCCAGAGCAGGTAGCGTCAAGAAGGCTGCTGCCAAGTTACCATACGACATGACTGAGGAGGAAACCAAGGAGACCGTGGCTGCCGACGTGAAACGCCAGCTTGCACCGATCCGTCCAGATCCAACGGAGAAAATAGATCCGGTAAAAGCGAGGCGCTTGCTGGAAAACCTTACAAAACCACCGCCGCCTCCGCTGCTATCAAACTATGACCGCTCTATTGTAAAGTCATATAGAGATCCACAGTAGCGGTCGGGAAGTAGCAGTAGTGCAAGGGGGAAAACAATTCCCCAGCTCGGCAAACAGAAAAACCAATCGTGCCCCCCGCTCAAGGTGTTTACCGATATCGCTAATGATCCGGGGGTAGCGGCCGCTGATCCTGGTTTCACTCTTGGTGATTACTTAGGCGATGAGGTACAGTTCAAAATGGCTGAGTTAGCCTTTAAATTCGAGCACGGGAAGCCTCTCGTCAGACTTGAGGAGCTCCCGCTTCTACCAACGATGATGCGAAGATTGCATGACTGGTACTTGGAAGCCTCAAAGCAAGGGAGCAACTATATCATTGTGGGAATTAAAGATGAGCATTACTTCAATGGAGACGAGCAGATTTTCATTGAATTTGAAGAATTATTTCAGTTATACAATCAAGACGCCATCGACAAATCTATCGGCAGTTGCTATTGTTTGTAAGTATCATTCCTGTAATTAAGTCTCTAGCTCAGCTCGTTCATTGCATGTATAATTATCCTCACTATATATATTATGCAGAAAGAAGATCCTCGAATGCAAAAGAGGACAAATCTATGACATTGGGTTCATTAACCCAAATACTATTCATGAAGGTACGGTAAAATGGAACGCCAAGGAAACAGAGAAGATCTTGCTAAGGGCGTTAATTAAACAACAAACCAAAAGGGAAATACTATTTCCTTACAACTTCCAGTGAGTGTTATACTGTTTTGTACACATCATTCTGTTTCGCTTACTCGATGTTAAGTGTAATTGATGAGCTATGCGTGCGCAGGTTCCACTTTATTCTGCTAGTCATTCAGTTTGACGCAGGAAAAGTACTTGTCATGGACTCGTTACGTAAAAACCCTGAGATGTGGGCGGACCTGAAAAAAATTCTCCAGAGGTAATTTCAATCATTATCGCACTATATCGGCAACTATCGTTCATTTCCTGATATCAAGTAATTAATAACTCCTTTATTCATTTTCTTTGCCGGGCAGGGTTTGGAAAGAGTTCACCAAGCAGGTTAGGGGTGAATGGAGAGAGGAGCTGCGATTTGAACAACTCAGTGTAAGTAGTACTAGCTAGGTCCGCGCATTTCTTTGATTCTAGTTTCAATACCACTATCATGCTTGATTATTATTTTGATTGAACTCTATTCTCGTAAAGTGCTCGCGGCAGGGATCCGGGAATAACTTATGTGGATACTACGTTTGCGAGTTCATTCGCCAGACGACCTCTGAGACGGGCAGATTTTTGGAAAAACTTGAAGTACGTAAACAATATTCACAAATTTATTTTATTACCATCAATTGTGTTGAGTTTCATTCATATATATATATATATATATATATATATATATATATATATATATATATATATATATATATATATATATATATTGACCCCCTTCTTTAAATTAGATCCAACGGAAGCGGGACGAACTCGTACCAAAGGCTCGCATACGAGCAATTCAAGAGGAATTGGCGGGATTCTTCCTTGAAGAGATCATAGCTAAAACTGGAGTATACCATCGAGAATTGGAAGTGAATGTTGGTAATTAGATATTAGGGATCGTAAGAGATGTTACATTGTATATATGCATGAACGTGTACTATACGTAGTAGCGTCGAATAGATATACGAAAACTTGTTGTTCGAGCAAGCACGGAGAAAGAGAGGTCACTTCTCTCTATATTCATGACGATTTGTGTAATGGTTCCTTCATTGCTATATGTAGTAGCTAGCGTCGAGTTGAATGGAAAGCGTAAAATAAAAACGAAAACCCTAAATGTAAAAGAATTGAATGGTAAACACAAAAAGAAAAGGGGGAAACACAATATGAAACCCCTAAACCCTCCAAAACCCTAAACCCCTCATTTAAAAAAAAAACCCAGGGCTGCCTTTTAGTCCCGGTCGGTGTTACCAACCGGGACTACTGCCTGGGCGCCCCACAGCGGCCATGTGGGGCTCCTTTAGTCCCGGTTCGTAACACAACCGGGACTAAAAGTGGGGGCCTTTAGTCCCGATTGCTTAGTCCCGGTTGCAGAACCGGGACTAAAGGCCCTTAGCAACCGGGACTAATGCCCTGTTTTGTACTAGTGCTCCATGGTTGGTTGTTTTTTCCTTCCGCCGACGTCGATTGAGTAGATGTCGGAGGTGTTGATTGGCTTGGCCTGGTCGACACTTATAAAAGGCATGCTTGCTTGCATGGATCCGAGTCGGAGTGCAAGTCGGACCGGACGCTGCTTTGGTTTTCGTTTGGTTATTATTAGAGCATCTACCGCCGGATTAGGCAAATCCGGACCTCAAACGCATCCGGATACTGACCGGTCAAGTCTCAAATTTGCTCATCTGCATCCGGATACCTCATACTGAAATCTCACCATACAAAAGCATGCAAAGAAAAAAATATCCTACGTACTACGTAGATCAACTAGTCTAGTCCTCGTGGGAGATGTCCACTATCTCCATGCCCGGCGCCAGGTACATGGGCGGCGGCCGCAACTCCGGCTCCTGCGGCTCCTCCGCGGCGGCCGTCGCATCCATCTCCGTTTCGACCTCGTCGAAAGAGGGCGTCGGTCGCCGCCAGCTCCGGCCGGATGAACCGCCGGTTGGCCTCCACATAGGCCTCATCCTGGATGGACTCCAGGATGGACTGCTACTCCGCCATCTTGTCCGCTTGGGCGACGGCGAACTCCGCCTCCGCCTGCTCCATGTTGAAGCCTGGAGCCGGCGCCAGCTCCTGCTCCGGCTGCTCCGCCTGCTCGTCGTCCTTCGGATCTGCCACCTCCATAGGAACCGGCTGCTGCTCCTCTCCCTCCTCCTCCTCCGGCTTCGGCGAGTCTAGAGGCAGCCATGCAGCGATGTGGGCGGCGCGCGCGGCGCGCCTCGCCCGGATCTCCTGCTCGATCTGGTACCAATGCTCCGGCGTGAGCATAGCGTAGGTGGTTATCTTCTTCTGGACCATGGAGAAGCCGGAGAGCGTGGGAAGAGCGCCGGAGCGGGAGAGAGGAGGTGGATGGGCTCGGGCTGGCGGCGCAGAGAGGGGGGAGGTGGATGGGCTAGGGTTGGGGGACACCGGCCGGCTTAAATAGCCGGATTTGGCCTTGGGCGGCGAGCCGGAGCGGCGCCACTCGGCGTTCACACCTCCCACAGGAGGAGACGTCCGTTGGACCGCCGGGTTTCCGGGTGATTCCGCGTGGGACCCCGACGTCAGTCCGACGTGGCGGACGCGCCCAGGCGCCCCCATATCCGCCCCATATTTGGGCTGGATATGAGGGGTGCCGGTCAGCCCGGGCGTTTGAGGCCCGTTAAAGGAGCCCGTCTGGGTCGAAATTTCGTGACCGGTTAGTGACCGGGCCATCCGCCAGCGCGTTTGAGGCGGGTTTGGGGCGCCCGGCTGTAGATGCTCTTAATTCATTGGTTTTTTTTTGAAAAGGAGGATGACCCCGGCCTCTGCATCTGGGAGATACATGCAGCCACTTTATTAATTATTCACAAAGACCTTATTACAAAGTAATATATCAATATGTCTGAAGGCGCCATCTTGGCAACATCTGTCGCTACTCCTATCCATTGATGAGGGGTGCAGAAAGTGTGAGTCGAATACCCAGACCACTCACCTAAGCCTAACATCTAAAGCCGGAGGCCTGATACGTCTCCAACGTATCTATAATTTTTTATTGTTCCATGCTATTATAGTATCAATCCTGGATGTTTTTATATGCAATTGTATATCCTTTTTTGGGACTAACCTATTAACCCAGTGACTAGTGCCAGTTGCTGTTTTCTGCTTGTTTTTGGCTTTTCAGAGAAACGGTACCAAATGAAGTCCATATGCCATAAATTTTTTTGGAGATTTTTTTTCTGGACAAAATAAACCTGGGAAGCTTCGATAGGAGGCCAGAAGCCTCACGGAGGCTTCACAAGGCACTAGGGCACGCCCCAGGGGGGCGCGCCATGGTACCTTGTGGGGCCCACGTGACTCCGTTTGACCTAATTCCACTTCTATAAATTCAAAAATAATGGGAAACCCCCAGAGAGCCAGAAGAGAAAACCTTTCCGCCGCCGCAAGCCTCTGTTCTTCCACGATCCCATCTGGAGGCCTTTCCGGTACTCTGCCGGAGGGGGAATCGCTCACGGAGGGCTTCTATATCAACCTGGCTGCCCTTCCGATGATGTGTGAGTAGTTTATCACAGACCTACGGGTCCATAGCTAGTAGCTAGATGGCTTCTTCTCTCTCTTTGATCTTCAACACAATGTTCTCCTCGATGTTTTTGGAGTTCTATCCGATGTAATCTTCTTTTGCGGTGTGTTTGTTGGGATCCGATGAATTGTGAGTTTATGATCAGATTATTCATGAGAAATATTTGAGTCTTCTCTGAACTCTTTTATGCATCATTGTTATAGCTTTGTATTTCTCTCCGATCTATCGGTTTAGTTTGGCCTACTAGATTGATTTATCTTGCAATGGGAGAGGTGCTTTGTGATGGGTTCAATCTTGCGGTGCTCAATCCCAGTGACAGAAAGGGACATGACACGTATTTGTATTGTTGCCATTAAGGATAAAAATATGGGGTTTATTCATATTGCTTGCATTTGCTTCTCTGCGTCATGTCATCTTGCTTAAGGCGTTACTCTATTTCATACTTAATACCCTAGATGCATGCTGGATAGCGGTCGATGGGTGGAGTAATAGTAGTAGATGCAGGCAGGAGTCGGTCTACTTGTCTCGGACGTGATGCCTATATACATGATCATTGCCATGAATCCGTCATAATTATTTGCTTTTCTATCAATTGCCCAACAGTAATTTGTTTACCCACCGTATGTTTATGTGCTCAAGAGAGAAGCCTCTAGTGAAAACTATGGTCCCCGCGTCTATCTTTATTATATAAAAAACCTAAAAATACCTTGCTGCAATTTATTTACTTTTATTTTAATTAGTAGTTTAGTTTATTTATTTACCTCGATAAGATTTAATCCTTGCAAATATCCGCTAAGAGGATTGACAACCCTCTTATTTGTGTTGGGTGCAAGTGTTTGCTCTTGTGTGTGCAGGTGCACTTAACGGAATTTTGCTTGGTTCTCCTATTGGATTGATAACCTTGGTTCTTAACTGAGGGAAATACTTATCTCTACTGTACTGCATCATCCTCTCCTCTTCGGGGAAATACCAACGCAGACTACAAGTAGCAGGAAGAATTTCTGGCGCCGTTGCCGGGGAGACATCATCAAAATTACCAAGTACCTTCGCACAAATTATCATTCACTTGCATTTATTTTATTTACCTTTTATTTTCATTTGCCTCTCGTTTTCATCTCCCCCACTTGTAATTTTATTTTTACAAAAACACAAAAATATTTTATTTGCTTGTTTTCTAGTTTACTTGCTTTGCTTGACACTGTTATCATGTCTGAATTTGAAAAAGTTATGGTTGGAAGTGCTAGTGAGGATGGCGGTAGTGAATCTCTTGGGGATAAAACACATTCTTTTGATCTTAATCATGACCCCCCGGAGACTAACTCCCTCACTAATTTCAAAACTAAAATCTATCATGTGGGAAGTGGTAATATTATTGGGAAAAACATTATTCAGGAATTCTTTAATTGCGCGGGAGTTATACCAATAATTAATGAATCCATTCTTGATAAAAAAATTGCTATGTGGATGCTATTGCAATGCTTGTGGTTAAATTAGAAAGAATTTTTTTACATATCCATCCCGTCTTACAAAAGATATTTTATGAACTCCCCAACATCCACAATCCTAGGGCTAAGAAAATTGCTACTATAATCCTTATGCATGAATTTGATTACATTATTCGAGAAGCTAGGGATATTTTCTCCTTTTACAAAATAAACTTTGAGCATCCTCCTATAGAGGAGATTCTTCATGATAAGGATACTATTCGTAGGTTGGAATCTAAAGATTATTTTGCTTATGGTAAAAATATTAGAAGGAGAGTTCCATACGCCGAAGTAATTAAAACTATGTACCACCATGCTTGTGATAAATTTGAATGGGTTACTAAAGGAATTGATGAGTTATTTAGTGAAGAATGGTTCGAGAGTACGGCTAGAGATCCTATTGATGATGAGATACATGTTTTGTATGAGGATGTTTATGGTGATGATCCTGAGTTTGAAGTTATGAATGTTAAGGTTATCAATCAAAGCCCCTTCAATTACCTAAGCTCACCCACTAGAAAACAAGAGCATGAGACTAGAGAATTAATGATAAAGGTTTTGGAAAATTTAATGAAAAAAGACTTGGGAATGAAGGATGACAACACTTGAAACTATGCATTATGCCTAGTTAGGGGCATAAAACGATAGCGCTTGTTGGGAGGCAACCCAATGAATAAAATAAATTTTTGCTTTTACCTACTGTTTTTGAGTGTTTGCATGATTATAGCTTCTTTTAATATTATATTTTTATGTTTTAATTAGTGTTTGTGCCAAGTAATGCCTTTGGGATGATTTGGAAGATAGTATACTTGATGCTGTTTGGAAAACAAAAAGTTTTGCGTCCAGTGCTGGAATTTTAATTCTGTACTTGAGTGTCAGAAAAATCTGAAATATTTACACAGTATTGGTATATGAATTTCCCACGTTGTCCTAATTTTTCAGAATTTTTGGACTTACAGAAGTATGGCTTTTAAATAGATCTTTACAGACTGTTCTGTTTTAGACAGATTCTGTTTTTGTTGCATAGTTTGCTTATTTTGATGAATCTATGGATCGTATCGGGGGGTATGAGTCATGGAGAAGTTGGAGTACAGTAGAATTATGCCAATATTAAATACGAATCAATCAATTTACTACAGTACCTAAAGTTTAAGATTTGTTTGTTATACTAATGGATCTCACGAGGTTTCTGTTGAGTTTTGTGTGCTGAAGTTTTCAAGTTTTGGGTGAGACTACGATGGACAAAGGAATAAGGAGTGGCAAGAGCCTAAGCTTGGGAATGCCCAAGGCACCCCAAGGTAATATTCAAGGAAGACTAAAGTGTGTAAGCTTGGGGATGCCCCGGAAGGCATCCCCTCTTTCATCTACAATCTATCGGTAACTCACTTGGAGCTATATTTTTATTCATCACATGATATGTGTTTTACTTGGAGCGTCTTGTGAAATAGTTTGTTTGCTTTTTAGTTTGTCACAATCATCTTTGCTGAACACACCTTTTTGAGAGGGACACACATTATTCGTGATTTGTTAGAATACTCTATGTGCTTCACTTATATCTTTTGAGCTGGGCAGTTGCTCTAGTGCTTCACTTATATCTTTGAGAGCACGGCGGTGATGATATTTTAAAGAAATAGTTGCACTCTCATGCTTCACTTATATATTTTTGAGAGTCTTATGATAGTGATCACCCACAAGTATAGGGGATCAATCGTAGTCCTTTCGATAAGTAAGAGTGTCGAACCTAACGAGGAGCAGAAGGAAATGACAAGCGGTTTTCAGCAAGGTATTTTCTGCAAGCACTGAAATTATCGGTAACGAGTAGTTTGATAGCAAGATAATTTGTAACAAGTGACAAGTAGCAATAGTAACAAAGAGTGCAGCAAGGTGGCCCAATCCTTTTTATAGTAAAGGACAAGCCGGAACGATCTCTTATAGTAAGTAAAGTATTCTCGAGGACACATGGGAATTTCATCTAGTCACTTTCATCATGTTTGTTTGATTCGCGTTCGCTACTTTGATAGTTTGATATGTGGGTGGACCGGTGCTTGGGTGCTGTTCTTACTTGAACAAGCCTCCCACTTATGATTACCCCCTCTCGCAAGCATCCGCAACTACGAAAGAAGAATTAAGATAACTCTAACCATAGCATTAAACATATGGATCTAAATCAGCCCCTTACGGAATAGCGCATAAACTAGGGTTTAAGCTTCTGTCACTCTAGCAACCCATCATCTAATTACTACTACACAATGCATTCCCTTAGACCCAAAGATGGTGAAGTGTTATGTAGTCGACGTTCACACGACACCACTAAGGGAATCAGCAACATACATATCATCAAAATATCGAACGAATACCATATTCACATGATTACTTATGACAAGACTTCTCCCATGTCCTCAAGAACAAAAGTAACTACTCACAAATCATAATCATGTTCAAGATCAGAGAGGTGTTGAATAGCATAATAAATCTGAACATATAATCTTCCACCAAATAAACCAACTAGCATCAACTACAAGATGTAATCAACACTACTAGCAACCCACAGGTACCAATATGAGGTTTTGAGACAAAGATTGAATACAAGAGATGAACTAGGGTTTGAGATGAGATGGTGCTGGTGAAGATGTTGATGAAGATTAGTCCTCCCATGATGAGAGGATCGCTGGTGATGTCGATGGCGACGATTTCCCCCTCCCGGAGGGAAGTATCCCCGGCAGAATCTCTCCGCCGGAGAGCAAAAGTGCTCCTGCCCAAGTTCTGCCTCAAGACGGCGACGCACCGTCCCGAAAGTCTTCTCTCCATTTTTTCTAGGGCAAATGGACTTATATACCAGAAAATGGTGGGCAGAGGCTGGCCAGGGGCCCCACAAGGTACCAGGGCGCGCCTAGGGGGTGGCGCGCCCTGGTGCCTCGTGGGCACCTGGGTGGCCCCCTCTGGTACTTCTTGCTTCCAGTATTTTTTATTTATTCCAAAATAAATCTCCGTAAAATTTCAGCTCATTTGGAGATGTGCAGAATAGGTATCTCTGACATAGCTTTTCAGGTCCAGAATTCCAGCTACCGGCAATCTCCCTCCTTGTGTGAATCTTGCATATTAAGAGAGAAAAGGCATTAGAATTGCTCCACAAAGTGTTATATTGATTAAAAACACAATAAATAACAGTTGCAAAACATGATGCAAAATGGACGTATCAGATAGCAATGGTAATATGCACGGGCTATGAATTTGGTCCTGATGTGATAGAAATTCAAGAGGGATATAATAAAAACTTTCATGTAGATCACTGAATATGATAAATTTGATTCCTTGCAATAGTTTTGTGATATTAAGATGGTAATATGTGGGAGGTATTAGTAGATAATTATGGTTTAATAATAATAATTGTGTTAAGGTTTGTGATTCCCGAAGCATGCACGTATGGTCTGTCGTTATGCTAAGAAGTTGGAGCATGAATTATTATTGATTGACTTCCTTTGTGTGGCGGTCGGGGCGCGCGATGGTTAACTCCTACCAACCTCCCCCTAGGGGCATGCGTAGTAGTACTTTGCTTCGAGGGCTAATAAACTTTCGCAATAAGTATGTGTGTTCTTTATGACTAATGTGAGTCCATGAATTATACGGACTCTCACCTTTCCGCAATTTGCTAGCCTCTTCGGTACCGTGCATTGCCCTTTCTCACATCGAGAGTTGGTGCAAACTTCGCCGGTGCATCCAAACCAAGTGATATGATACGCTCTATTACACATAAGCCTCTTTATATCTTCCTCAAAACAGCCACCATACCTACCTATCATGGCATTTTCATAGCCATTCCGAGATATATTGCCATGCAACTTCCACCGTTCCGTTTTTATGACACGCATCATCATTGTCATATTACTTTGCATGATCATATAGCTGACATAGTATTTGTGGTTCAGCCACCGTTCATCATTTTTATACATGTTACGCTAGCATCATTGCACATCCTGGTACACTGCCAGAGGCATTCATATAGAGTCATATTTTTGTTCTAGTATCGAGTTGTAATTTTGAGTTGTAAGTAAATAGAGGTGTGATGATCATCATTATTAGAGCATTGTCCCAGTGAGGAAAGGATGATGGTGGCTATGATTCCCCCACAAGTCGGGATGAGACTCCGGACGAAAAAAATTAAAATTAAAATAAAGAGAAAAAATATAAAGAAAAAAAGAAGAAAAAAAGAAAAGAAAAAAGAGAGAAAAAAATAAATGAGAGAAAAAGAGAGAAGGGGCAATGTTAGTATCTTTTTCCACACTTGTGCTTCAGAGTAGCACCATGTTTTTCAGATAGAGAGTCTCCTATTTTGTCACTTTCACATACTAGTGGAAAATTTTCATTATAGAACTTGGCTTGTATATTCCGATGATGGGCTTTCTCAAATGACCGAGGTCTTCATGAGCAAGCAAATTGGATGCACACCCACTTAGTTTTCATGTTGAGCTTTCATACACTTATAGCTCCTAATGCATCCGCTGCATGTCAATCCCTACTCATCGCATTGACATCAATTGATGGGCATCTCCATAGCCCGTTGATTAGGCTCGTTGATGTGAGACTTTCTCCATTTTCGAATTCTCCTATTTATCTCTATCACCATACTCTATTCCACCCATAGTGCTATATCCATGGCTTGCGCTCATGTATTGAGTGGGAGTTGAAAAAGTTGAAGTGCGTTAAAACTTATGAACCAATTGCTTGGCTAAAACCGGGGTTGTTCATGATAAATACTTTGTGTGAAGAAGATGGAGCATGACAGGATTATATGATTTTGTAGGGATAACGTTCTTTAGCATTTTTATTTAGAAACACATGATTGTTTGCTAGTATGCCTGAGTATTGATGTCTTTATATCAAATTATAGACTATTGCTTTGAATCATTTGGATCTTATTATTCATACCGTAGGAGAGAGATTACATGATGAAATATGATAGGTAGCATTCCACATCAAAAATTCTGTTTTTATCATTTACCTACTCGAGGACGAGCAGGAATTAAGCTTGGGGATGCTTGATACGTCTCCAACGTATCTATATTTTTTTTATTGTTCCATGCTGTTATAGTATCAATCTTGATTGTTTTTATATGCAATTGTATGTAATTATATATCATTTTTTTGAGACTAACCTATTAACCCAGTGCCTAGTGTCAGTTGCTGTTTTCTGCTTGTTTTTGGCTTTTCGGAGAAACAGTACCAAATGAAGTCCAAATGCCAAGAAACTTTCTGAAAAAAAAATTCTGGACAAAAGAAACCTGGGAAGTCTCGGGAGGAGGCCAGAAGCCTCACGGAGGCTTCACAAGGCACTAGGGCACGCCCCGGGGGGGCGCGCCGTGGTACCTTGTGGGGCCCACGTGACGCCATTTCACCTAATTCCACTTCTATAAATTCACAAATATTGGGAAACCCCCAGAGAGCCAGAAGAGAAAAGATTTCCGCCGCCGCAAGCCTCTGTTCTTCCATGATCCCATCTGGAGGCCTTTTCCGGTACTCTGCCGGAGGGGGAATCGATCACGGAGGGCTTCTACATCAACCTTACTGCCCTTCCGATGATGTGTGAGTAGTTTACCACAGACCTACGGGTCCATAGCTAGTAGCTAGATGGCTTCTTCTCTCTCTTTGATCTTCAATACAATGTTCTCCTCGATGTTCTTGGAGTTCTATCCGATGCAATCTTCTTTTGCGGTGTGTTTGTTGGGATCCGATGAATTATGAGTTTATGATCAGATTATTCATGAGAAATATTTGAGTCTTCTCTGAACTCTTTTATGCATGATTGTTATAGCTTTGTATTTCTCTCCAATCTATCGGTTTAGTTTGGCCTACTAAATTGATTTATCTTGCAATGGGAGAGGTGCTTTGTGATGGGTTCAATCTTGCGGTGCTCAATCTCAGTGACAGAAAGGGACATGACACGTATTTGTATTGTTGCCATTAAGGATAAAAAGATGGGGTTTATTCATATTGCTTGAATTTGCTTCTCTACATCATGTCATCTTGCTTAAGGCGTTACTCTGTTTCATACTTAATACCCTAGATGCATGCTGGATAACGGTCGATGGGTGGAGTAATAGTAGTAGATGCAGGCAGGAGTCGGTCTACTTGTCTCTCGGACGTGATGCCTATATACATGATCATTGCCATGAATCCGTCATAATTATTTGCTTTTCTATCAATTGCCCAACAGTAATTTGTTTACCCACCGTATGTTTATGTGCTCAAGAGAGAAGCCTCTAGTGAAAACTATGGTCCCCGGGTCTATCTTTATTATATAAAAAACCTAAAAGTACCTTGCTGCAATTTATTTACTTTTATTTTAATTAGCAGTTTAGTTTATTTATTTACCTCGATAAGATTTAATTCTTACAAATAACCGCTAAGAGGATTAATAACCCTCTTATTTGCGTTGGGTGCAAGTGTTTGCTCTTGTGTGTGCAGGTGCGCTTAACGGAATTTTGCTTGGTTCTCCTACTGGATTGATAACCTTGGTTCTTAACTGAGGGAAATACGTATCTCTACTGTTCTGCATCATCCTCTTCTCTTTGGGGAAATACCAACGCAGACTACAAGTAGCAAGACCCCAACCAAGCCACACACCAGGTCTGGGGCACAAACCGGTCCGACACACTCTCATAGGTCGTCGCCGCCGTTTTTCATTGATCCATCTTCGGAGTAGATACTGACGCAACGACCTTGCCAGGCCTGCTGTGGACGCCACCACGGCGCCAGACAACACCTCCTCTCTACGTGCGTTCATCATCACACATCCGTCGCCGAGACCTTGCCACGCCACGCCGCCGAGACTCCACGTCGTCGATACGTGACATGGAACGCTGGTCCATCGCAGATGCCGTCCACTAGTCCCTCGAGACTATGCATACCTTCAGGAATGACGCCCCCAAGAGGGATACGGCACAAGAGCGCCGCCGTCATCCGATCGACCGATTTAGGGTTTCCCCCGGAGGTGGCGGATAGGGGTCTAGATCTTCTCCACGACGATGCCTTCAAGAAGGGGACGACACAGAAAACGCTGCCATCGCTGGCCTTGGCAACGAGCCAAGAGTAGGGTTTATTAATCCATTGGTTTTTTGCTAGTGTATAAAATAAACAAAATGAGTGTCAGTGTCTGAGCCGACAGATCAGTTTGCGAAAGTGAAGATTCCAGCTAGCAGGCAGCATACTCTTCCTTGCTTGCTTGCTCGTTGACTAGTCTATAAAATAATTAAAGTGTACGTAGTCTGTTGAATATGGCGATGATGCCCTTCCTTGCTTGCTTGTTGACTAGTCATGATGCTAAGCTAGTGATGGTTGGACGCCACAGAAGATCCAAGGGCCAGACTTTTTCAGTTTCTGTAGTGCAAAGTTGATGGGCCAGCTGCCCTAGCTTCTGGTTACGTACTTCCCAGTGTGTGCATGAGTTGGACGTGTTTGTATTCACAGGCATAGATGGATACAATCATACAAGCACGAAAGGAACCGTGCAAAATACTAAAAGGAAACACGTGCATGTATGTTGCCTTAATCATGAAAGCTTCCCTGCTCAAATCGACCAGGACAAAAGCTAGCTCTTCAGTTTGTTTGGAGCAGATGGAGAGAGCAGCCATGCCCATGGCCGGCATCTTCCGGCCACCTCCTCCTTCCACCTACGCTCCTCCATCACCGTCGCCTTGCCGACTGCCGCCAATCCGCCGCGGCACCACGAGAATTAGAAGCAGCGGTAGCATCAAGAGCGAGCCCTCCTCCTCCTCCACCACCATCACCAAAACCGCAACAACGGTGAAGCTGACGTGCCTGGACGGGTGGCTGTGGGAGCTGGACGGCGGCCGCTTCCGCGTCCTCGTCGACCCCCTCCTCGTCGGAAACCTCGACTTCGGCATGCCCTGGCTCTTCGACGGCGCCAAGAAGACCCTCCCCAAGGACGGCCTCCAAGACCTCGAGGAGGACCTCGCCGTCGTCGACCTGCTCCTCATCACCTCGAGCCTCGATGACCACTGCCACCTCCGCACCCTCACCCGCCTCGCCGCCATGTCCCCAGACGTCCCCGTCGTCGCCACGCCCAACGCGCGCCCCATCCTCGGCGCCCTCCCCTTCAACGATGTCACCTACCTCCAGCCGGGCCAGTCCACCACGGTCATCGGTGCCACCACGGAGAGCGAGATCACGGTGCTCGCCACCCCCGGCCCCGTGAACGGGCCGCCGTGGCAGCGCCCGGAGAACAGCTACATGGTCACCACCACAGGACAGGGACAGCAGAAACACAGCGTCTACTATGAGCCGCACTGCATGTACGACGCCGGGTTCCTGCGCGAGCGCGGGCTGCGCGCCGACGTGCTTATCACGCCCGTCGTCAAGCAGCAACTCCTGGCCAGCTTCACCCTCGTGTCCGGCCAGGAGGACGCCGTGGAGCTCGCCCGGCTGCTCCGCGCCGCCTACGTAGTGCCCATGAGCAACGGCGAGTGCGACGCAAAGGGGCTCCTCACCGCCATCATCTCCACCCAGGGCACCACGCAGGCCTTCCAGGACCTGCTCGCCGATGCGCTACCCCAAGCGCAGGTCGTCGGGCCCACCCCCGGGGTCCCGCTCCACCTACACTTCGAAGACGACAACAAGACTTCATCACCATCGTCACCGTCATCATAAGTGAGAGCAAGAGATTAATTCTTCGAACAACTTCCATCTAGCTAGTCATCGAGATATGCATCAGTAAATCGTAGTTGGTAAATTCTTATTACCATAAATTTATGTATGTATAAATGTAATCTTGGTCCTTGGTCCATCATCCCAACTGTGTGTGGTCTACTCGATGCCAAAGTAGCAAAATGTGAAAATATGCAGATTTGCTATTTCTCAGGTGCCTGAAATTTTTCAAACCGTGAGTCACTTTTTCTTAGTTCATCCTGAGCTGGCCGGAGAAGAAATAGCCTCACTATCTATCTTAGGGGAAGCCATGGCCCCATTATCTATCTTAGAGGTTGAGGGGTGCAGGGTGCAGGGGATCGCCGGAGTTGTGCGGTGGGACTTAGAGAGATGGCTGGGGCGGCGGCCAGCATGACGGTGGGGGAGGTCGAGAGGAGGGCGGGGCGGCGATTGCTGCCAGCCGCGGGGGGCGGAGGCAGTCGGATAGGCCAGGGTTGGCCGGTGGCTGCGTGAGAAGTAATAAGGAAGGGAGGAAGAAGATGAACAGTGCTTAATCTATTTTCAGCCGTTGGATGCAAATTGGATGGTGCAGAAAGAAAGTGACTGATGCTAATTGTTTTTCAGGCACCTGACCTATAGACGATCCCGAAAATATGTTCTTTCTTAGTCGGATCTTTCAGTAGAATTGGTTGAACTATATTTTCAGGACTACTAACCCACCGTGACAAAATTGTTTAGTTTTTATTTCATTGCAGTCGGTTCATTTTGGGAAACCGCCGCATGAGTCTGTTTCTTGCCTTATGTTTTCTCTAAACGGGATGCCACGAGGGGTCCATGAGAGTCATTTTTATAGCCATGCTTTTTCAGTTGCCTGGCTTTGCTCGCACGGAGAGACATAACATATTTCAAGTTGCACAAAAAAGCGAAATCAGAAAGGTTTGACATGCCATAGTGAAAAACTCAAAAAACATCCTTGAATTGTGCGCTCACGACTTCCTTGATAAGACATTTTCGTCTCCACTTTTTTCGAAAAGGAGGATTTACCCCGGTCTGCATCGATCGATGCACGCAGGATGCCCATGTAAAGAATGGGCGACTTTTTGGAGATGCCAAATACTTGTCGAAATTCATTCGCACCTAGATGCCTCAACGAAGACTGCACATGGAGGTCATATGTCATCCACGAGCATGTGGAGGTGTGTCTCCGGTGGATCTGTCTTTGATGGATTTGCTCGGATTTGGTCGTCATTCGTATATGTTCGTGTGTCTTTACTCTTTAGGTTGGATCTTTCTGATCTACGCTACTCCTCATCACCAGCGGTTGCTGTTCTGGTGCGCTGGTCCTATAGCGCCTTAGCACGACGACTTCCCGACTATCTACTACAATAGGTTTTGCCTGGCTCCTGCAAGGGAGGGCGATGACGACGGCGCGCCTTCAGCTTGCTTCAGTGCTTGTAGTCGTCGCTAGGTGGTCTATGGATCTGGAGTGAATTTTTATTATTTCTGGTGCTCGTTGTACTACCATGATTGAAAATGAATAGATCGGAAGTTTTCCCGCAAAATAAAAAGAAGAATGTCATGGAAAATACGTGGCGAAAGATCTATGTAAGCATTGAGAGGACACCTATGGACTAACGTAGAGTTTTTTCATCTTGGTGCACAACCAATGGCGTAGAGACAAGAGGACACTTGTGGACTAACCTAGCGTTTCATCTTGGTGCTCACCCAATGGTATAGAGACAAGATGACACTAATGGACTTACCTAGCGTTTACATCTTGGTGTTCAACCAATGACGTAGAGACAAGAGGACACTGATGGACTAACTTAGCGTTTTCATCTTGGTGCTCAACCTATGGCGTGGAGACAAGATTTGACACTTATGAACTGACCTAGCGTTTCATCTTGGTGCTCAACCTATGGCGTGGAGACAAGATTTGACACTCATGGACTAACCTAACGTTTTCATCTTGCTGCTCAACCAATGGTGTAGAGACAACGGACACCTATGGATGTGTGTGCCGTAGCTGTCTATTCGCTTCCTTTTCTACAGAAAAAATCGTGTTGCAAATATAAGGATGTGATTAATTTGGCCGTCCAGCGGATGGAGCTATGAAATCTACTTCACTAGCGTTGTCATGCATAATACCGTCGATCGATATTATATTATCAATGCAATGATCCTTCTACGCTTCATCTGCATGGTGGTCCTTGCACTCTTTGCACAACTGGCGTTCTGGTTCAGCAACTTGCCGACAGATGAGCCAACCAGATTCCCTGGCAAGCTGCGGTGGAGCCGGTGATGTACTCTGCCTCACACGAGAAGAGAGCAATCCCCGCTACTTCTGGGACTGCCAGCTGATGGGGCTGCGATGAAAGAAGAACAACACTCCTAAGGTTCTCTTCCTGTCATCCAGATCATCAGCCAAGTCCGAGTCACTGAAACCCATGAGCTACAGGTTGTTCCCACAGCGAAAAGTGCAGCCATAGGTGAGTGTTGATACGTCTCCAACGTATCTATAATTTTTGATTGTTCCATGCTATTATAGTATCAATCTTGGATGTTTTTATATGCAATTGTATGCAATTATATATCATTTTTTGGGACTAACTTATTAACCCAATGCCTAATGCCAGTTGCTGTTTTCTACTTGTTTTTGGCTTTTCAGAGAAACAGTACCAAATGAAGTCCAAATGCCACGAAACATTTTGGAGATTTTTTTCTGAACAAAAGAAATCTGGAAAGCTTCGGGAGGAGGCCAGAAGCCCCACGGGGGCTTCACAAGGCACTAGGGCGCGCCCCGGGGGGGCGCCGTAGTACCTTGTGGGGCTCACGTGACTCCTTTTGACCTAATTTCACTTCTATAAATTCACAAATATTGGGAAACCCCCAGAGAGCCAGAAGAGAAAACCTTTTCGCCGCCGCAAGCCTCTGTTCTTCCATGATCCCATCTGGAGGCCTTTTCCGGTACTCTGCCGGAGGGGGAATCGATCACGGAGGGTTTCTACATCAACCTTGCTGCCCTTCCGATGATGTGTGGGTAGTTTACCACAGACCTACGGGTCCATAGCTAGTAGCTAGATGGCTTCTTCTCTCTCTTTGATCTTCAATACAATGTTCTCCTCGATGTTCTTGGAGTTCTATCCGATGCAATCTTCTTTTGCGGTGTGTTTGTTGGGATCCGATGAATTGTGAGTTTATGATCAGATTATTCATAAGAAATATTTGAGTCTTCTCTGAACTCTTTTATGCATGATTGTTATAGCTTTGTATTTCTCTCCGATCTATCGGTTTAGTTTGGCCTACTAGATTGATTTATCTTGCAATGAGAGAGGTGCTTTGTGATGGGTTCAATCTTGCGGTGCTCAATCCCAGTGACAAAATGGGACATGACACGTATTTGTATTGTTGCCATTAAGGATAAAAAGATGGGGTTTATTCATATTGCTTGAATTTGCTTCTCTACATCATGTCATCTTGCTTAAGGCGTTACTCTGTTTCATACTTAATACCCTAGATGCATGCTGGATAGCGGTCGATGGGTGGAGTAATAGTAGTAGATGCAGGCAGGAGTCGGTCTACTTGTCTCGGACGTGGTGCCTATATACATGATCATTGCCATGAATCCGTCATAATTATTTGCTTTTCTATCAATTGCCCAACAGTAATTTGTTTACCCACCGTATGTTTATGTGCTCAAGAGAGAAGCCTCTAGTGAAAACTATGGTCCCCGGGTCTATCTTTATCATATAAAAAACCTAAAAATACCTTGCTGCAATTTATTTACTTTTATTTAAATTAGTAGTTTAGTTTATTTATTTACCTCGATAAGATTTAATTCTTGCAAATAACCGCTAAGAGGATTGACAATCCTCTTTGCGTTGGGTGCAAATGTTTGCTCTTGTGTGTACAGGTGCGCTTAACGGAATTTTGCTTGGTTCTCCTACTGGATTGATAACCTTGGTTCTTAAGTGAGGGAAATACTTATCTCTACTGTACTGCATCATCCTCTCCTCTTCGGGGAAGTACCAACGCAGACTACAAGTAGCAGGAAGAATTTCTGGCGTCGTTGCCTTGGAGACATCATCAAAATTACCAAGTACCTTCGCACAAATTATCATTCACTTGCATTTACTTTATTTACCTTTTATTTTCATTTGCCTCTCGTTTTCATATCCCCCACTTCTAAAATATTTTACAAAAACACAAAAAAAAAATATTTGCTTGCTTGCTTTTATTGCCATGACAACACTCAAGAACAGGAAGTGAAAGCAAAAAATTTAAGATGACTATGGATCCTCATCCACTTTCTAATCTTTTTAAAAGATCCAATTATAATGAACCAATTACTAGTGAGTTGAGTGCACTTGATTATCTCTATGAAGTTTTGCTTGAAAATCATGAATCTGAAAATTGTGATGAAGTGTTAAAGGAAGAAATTTATAAAGTGATTCATGATAGCTCTTTGAATGAAAAGCATGATTGCAATGATTTTATTATAAATTCTATTAATGTCAATTGTGTTAATGATATGCAAAACTACGAGCTTGGGGATGATGATTTTGTTATGTCCACTACTCATTGTAATGACCATGATTGGGGTGATGCTTCGTATGATCTTGAAAATTTATTTAAGCCTCATGATGAATATGATATTGATAATAATGTTTGCAATAATATTGAAAGTGGGTTTGGAAGAGTGTCAACTTTAGGTAAAAAGAATCCCACATATTTGGAGAGTGTTCAATCTTACGAATTTTTGGATAAAAGTTGGTTTGGAGAGGTCATAACTTTAGTTGATGTTAATCCCACTATCTTGGAAGATTATAAAAAAATTATGCATGTGGATCGTGAAGAGAATATTCTATATGATAGCTATATTGTTGAATTTGACTATGATCCTACATGTAATTATTATGAGAGAGGAAAATATGGTTGTAGAAACTTTCATGTCACTAAATTACCTCTCTATGTGCTAAAATTATTGATGCTCCATTCTTCCTATTTGCATATGCTAGATATTGCCTGTCTTAATAATTTGTTTTCTTATAAAATGCCTATGCATAGGAAGTATGTTAGACTTAAATGTGTTTTTCACATGCTACATGATGCTCCCTTTGTGTTTCAATTCTTATTTTTTATGTGAGCATCATTGAAATCTCAAGCCTATCTTAATGGCTATAAAGAAAGAGCTTGTTGGGAGACAACCCAATAAACTTTTTACCTACTGTTTTTGAGTGTTTTCATGATTATAGCTTCTGTTATGATTATGTTTTTATGTTTTAATTATTGTTTGTGCCAAGTAATGCCTTTGGGATGATTTGGAAGATAGTATAATTGATGCTGTTTGGAAAACAGAAAGTTTTGCGTCCAGTGCTAGAATTTTAATTCTGTACTGGAGCGTCAGAACAATCTGAAATTTTTACACAGTATTGGTATATGAATTGCCCACGTTGTCCTAATTTTTCGCAATTTGTAGAGTTACAGAAGTATGGATTTTAAATACATCTTTACAGACTGTTCTGTTTTAGACAGATTCTGTTTTTATTGCATAGTTTGCTTGTTTTGATGAATCTATGGATCGTATCGGGGGGTATGAGTCATGGAGAATTTGGAGTACAGTAGCATTATGCCAATATTAAATATGAATCAATTTACAACAGTACCTAAAGTTTAAGATTTGTTTGTTATACTAACGGATCTCACGAGGTTTCTGTTGAGTTTTGTGTGCTGAAGTTTTCAAGTTTTGGGTGAGACTACGATGGACAAAGGAATAAGGAGTGGCAAGAGCCTAAGCTTGGGGATGTGATATGTCTCCAACATATCTATAATTTATGAAGTATTCATGCCATGATTATTATAGTTTTGTATGATTTTGGTGCACTTTTATATGGATTTTATATGATTTTTATGGACTAACATATTGACCTAGTGCCCAGTGCCAGTTGTTGTTTTCTGCTTGTTTTTGGTTTTCTAGAAAATCCATATCAAATGAAGTCCAAATGCAGCGAAATTTTTTGACGATTTTGTTTGGAAGGAAACAGACCCAGGAAGCTTCGGAGGAGCAGCAGAAGAGCCACAGGGGCCCCATGAGCCACCTGGGCGCGCCTGCCCCCCCCCCCAGGTGCGCCCTGGTGCCTCGTGGGCCCCATGTGGCACCTCTTTGCGTGATTCCAACGCTGAAAAATCATATATATTCAGAACCCCCCGAAAGTTAACCTAGATGAGTTTTTACGCCGCCGCAAGCCTCTGTACCTCCACGATCTAATCTACAGCCCTTTTCCGGCACCCTGCCGGAGGGGGGAATCATCACCGGAGACCATCTTCATCATCCCGGCGGTCTCCATGAAGAGGAGGGAGTAGTTCACCCTCGGGGCTGAGGGTTTGTACCAGTAGCTATGTGTTTGATCTCTCTCTCTCTCTCTCTCGTGTTCTTGATTTGGCACGATCTTGATGTATCGCGTGCTTTGTTAATATAGTTGGATCATATGGTGTTTCTTCCCTCTCTATCCTTGTTGTGGTGAATCGAATCTTTTCCCTTTGAGGTTTCGTTATTGTCGGATTGAATATTTCATATTTGAGAACACTTGATGTATGTCTTGCATATGAATACCCGTGGTGACAATGGGGTATTATATTGATTCACTTGATATATGTTTTGGCACTCAACTCGCGGATTCCCGAGGTGACATTGGGGTAATTTATGCATAGGGGTTGATGCACGTTTTCATTATCTTTTCTCCGATAGAAACTTTGGGGTGCTCCTTGGAGTTCTTTGTGTGGATTGAATATTATGATTATGAAGTTGTTTGATGCATATCGTATAATCAACTCGCAGATACTTGTGGTGACATTGGAGTATCTAGGTGACATTAGAGTTGGTTGATGTGTATCATATGGTGTTATTTTAGTACGAACTCTAGGGCTGTTTGTGACACTTATAGGAATAGCTCAATAGATCGATCGGAAAGGATAACTTTGAGGTGGTTTCGTACCCTACAAACAATTTCTACCTTATGTTCTCCGCTAATAGGAACTTGGGAGTGATTCTTTATCGCACGTTGAGGGATGGTTATATGATCCAATTATATTAGCATTGTTGAGAGATTGCACTAGCGAAAGTATGAACCCTAGGCCTTGTTTCTAAGCATTGTAATACCGTTTGTGCTCACTTTTGTTACTTGTTACCTTGCTGTTTTTTTATTTTCAGATTATAAAAACCTATTTCTACTATCCATACTACACTTGTATCACCATCTCTTCGCCGAACTAGTGCACCTATACAATTTACCATTGTATTGGGTGTGTTGGGGACACAAGAGACTCTTTGTTATTTGGTTGCAGGGTTGTTTGAGAGAGACCATCTTCATCCTACGCCTCCCATGGATTGATAAACCTTAGGTCATCCACTTGAGGGAAAATTGCTACTGTCCTACAAAACTCTGCGCTTGAAGGCCCAACACGAGTCTACAAGAATAAGTTGTGTAGTAGACATCAGGATGCCCAAGGCACCCCAAGGTAATATTCAAGGAAGACTCAAGCGTCTAAGCTTGGGGATGCCCCGGAAGGCATCCCCTCTTTCGTCTACAATCTATCGGTAACTCACTTGGAGCTATATTTTTATTCATCACATGATATGTGTTTTACTTGGAGCGTCTTGTGAAATAGTTTGTTTGCTTTTTAGTTTGTCATAATCATCTTTGCTGAACACACCTTTTTGAGAGGGACACACATTATTCGTGATTTGTTAGAATACTCTATGTGATTCACTTATATCTTTTGAGCTGGGCAGTTGCTCTAGTGCTTCACTTATATCTTTTAGAGCACGGCGGTGATGATATTTTAAAGAAATAGTTGCACTCTCATGCTTCACTTATATCTTTTTGAGAGTCTTATGATAGCAATGGTAATATGCACGGGTTATGAATTTGGTCCTGATATGATAGGTATTCAAGATGGATATAATAAAAACTTTCATGTAGATCACTGAATATGATAAATTTGATTCCTTGCAACAGTTTTGCGATATTATGATGGTAATATGTGGGAGGTATTAGTAGATAATTGTGGTTTAGTAAGAATAATTGTGTTAAGGTTTGTTATTCCCGAAGCATGCACGTATGGTCTGTCGTTATGCTAAGAAGTTGGAGCATGAATTATTATTGATTGACTTCCTTTGTGTGGCGGTCGGGGGCGCGCGATGGTTAACTCCTACCAACCTCCCCCCTAGGGGCATGCATAGTAGTACTTTGCTTCGAGGGCTAATAAATTTTCGTAATAAGTATGTGAGTTCTTTATGACTAATGTGAGTCCATGGATTATACACACTCTCACCTTTCCGCAATTTGCTAGCCTCTTCGGTACCGTGCATTGCCCTTTCTCACATCGAGAGTTGGTGCAAACTTCGCCGGTGCATCCAAATCCCGTGATATGATACGCTGTATCACACATAAGCCTCTTTATATCTTCCTCAAAACAGCCACCATACCTACCTATCATGGCATTTCCATAGCCATTCCAAGATATATTGCCATGCAACTTCCATCGTCCCGTTTTTATGACACGTATCATCATTGTCATATTGCTTTGCATGATCATATAGCTGACATAGTATTTGTGGCTCAGCCACCGTTCATCATTTTCATACATGTTACGCTAGCATCATTGCACATCCTAGTACACTGCCAGAGGCATTCATATAGAGTCATATTTTTGTTCTAGTTTCGAGTTGTAATTTTGAGTTGTAAGTAAATAGAGGTGTGATGATCATCATTATTAGAGTATTGTCCCAGTAAGGAAAGGATGATGGTGACTATGATTCCCCCACAAGTCGGGATGAGACTCCGGACCAAAAAAAAGGAGGCGAAAAAGAGCCATGAAAAAAAATATAAAAAGAAAAAAAAGAAAAAAAAGAAAAAGAAAAAGAAAAAATAAATGAGAGAAAAAGATAGAAGGGGCTATGTTACTATGTTTTTCCACACTTATGCTTCAGAGTAGCACCATGTTTTTCATATAGAGAGTCTCCTATTTTGTCACTTTCATATACTAGTGGGAATTTTTCATTATAGAACTTGGCTTGTATATTCCGATGATGGGCTTCCTCAAATGCCCGAGGTCTTCATGAGCAAGCAAGTTGGATGCACACCCACTAGGTTTTCATGTTGAGCTTTCATACACTTGTAGCTCTTAGTGCATCTGTTGCATGGCAATCCCTACTCCTCGCATTGACATCAATTGATCGGCATCTCCATAGCCCATTGATTAGCCTCGTTGAAGTGAGACTTTCTCCATTTTTGACTTCTCCTATTTATCTCTATCACCATACTCTATTCCACCCATAGTGCTATATCCATGGCTTGCGCTCATGTATTGAGTGGGAGTTGAAAAAGTTGAAGCGCGTTAAAAAGTATGAACCAATTGCTTGGCTAAAACCGGGGTTGTTCATGATAAATACTTTGTGTGAAGAAGATGGACATGATTATATGATTTTGTAGGGATAACGTTCTTTAGCATTTTTATTTTGAAATGCATGATTGTTTGCGAGTATGCCTGAGTATTGATGTCTTTATATCAAATTATAGACTATTGCTTTGAATCATTTGGATCTTATTATTCATACCGCAAGAGAGAGATTACATGATGAAACATGATAGGTAGCATTCCACATCAAAAATTCTGTTTTTATCATTTACCTACTCGAGGACGAGCAGGAATTAAGCTTGGGGATGCTTGATACGTCTCCAACGTATCTATAATTTTTTATTGTTCCATGCTATTATAGTATCAATCTTGGATGTTTTTATATGCAATTGTATGCAATTATATATCATTTTTTGGGAGTAACCTATTAACCCAGTGCCTAGTGCCAGTTGCTGTTTTTTTTGCTTGTTTTTGGCTTTTCAGAGAAACAGTACCAAATGAAGTCCAAATGCCACGAAACTTTTTGGAGATTTTTTTCCAGACAAAAGAAACCTGGGAAGCTTCGGGAGGAGGCCAGAAGCCCCACGGGGGCTTCACAAGGCACTAGGGCGCCGCCCTGGGGCGCGCCATAGTACCTTGTGGGGCCCACGTGACTCCTTTTGACCTAATTCCACTTCTATAAATTCAAAAATATTGGGAAACCCCCAGAGATCCAGAAGAGAAAACTTTTCTGCCGCCGCAAGCCTCTGTTCTTCCACGATCCCATCTGGAGGCCTTTTCCGGTACTCTGCCGGAGGGGGAATCGATCACGGATGGCTTCTACATCAACCTTGCTGCCCTTCTGATGATGTGTGAGTAGTTTACCACAGACCTATAGGTCCATAGCTAGTAGCTAGATGGCTTATTCTCTCTCTTTGATCTTCAATACAATGTTCTCCTCGATGTTCTTGGAGTTCTATCCGATGCAATCTTCTTTTGCGGTGTGTTTGTTGGGATCCGATGAATTGTGAGTTTATGATCAGATTATTCATGAGAAATATTTGAGTCTTCTCTGAACTCTTTTATGCATGATTGTTATAGCTTTGTATTTCTCTCCGATCTATCGGTTTAGTTTGGCCTACTAGATTGATTTATCTTGCAATGGGAGAGGTGCTTTGTGATGGGTTCAATCTTGCGGTGCTCAATCTTAGTGACAGAAAGGGACATGACACGTATTTGTATTGTTGCCATTAAGGATAAAAAGATGGGGTTTATTCATATTGCTTGAATTTGCTTCTCTACATCATGTCATCTTGCTTAAGGCGTTACTCAATTTTGTACTTAATACCCTAGATGCATGTTGGATAGCGGTCGATGGGTGCAGTAATAGTAGTAGATGCAGGCAGGAGTCGGTCTAATTGTCTCGGACGTGTTGCCTATATACATGATCATTGCCATGAATCCGTCATAATTATTTGCTTTTCTATCAATTGCCCAACAGTAATTTGTTTACCCACCGTATGTTTATGTGCTCAAGAGAGAAGCCTCTAGTGAAAACTATGGTCCCCGGGTCTATCTTTATCATATAAAAAACCTAAAAATACCTTGCTGCAATTTATTTATTTTTATTTAAATTAGTAGTTTAGTTTATTTATTTACCTTGATAAGATTTAATCTTTGCAAATAACCGCTAAGAGGATTGACAACCCTCTTATTTGCGTTGGGTCCAAGTGTTTGCCCTTATGTGTGCAGGTGCGCTTAACGGAATTTTGCTTTGTTCTCCTACTGGATTGATAACTGATACGTCTCCAATGTATCTATAATTTTTTATTGTTCCATGCTGTGTATTATCAATCTTGGATGTTTTTACAGACATTTACAGCAATTATATATCATTTTTTGGGACTAACCTATTAACTTAGTGCCCAGTGCCAGTTGCTGTTTTATGCCTGTTTTTGGTTTTACAGAATATCAATACCAAACGAAGTCCAAATGCCACGAAATTTTTTGGAGCTTTTTTCTGGACATAACCAACACTAGAAGCTTCGGGAGAAGGCCAGAAGCCCCAGGAGGTGGCCACGAGACACCAGGGCGCGCCTGGGGGGGGGGGCAGGCGCGCCCTGGTGCCTCGTGGGCCCACCTCTGCCTCTTTTCACCTAATTCCACCACTATAAATTCCCAAAAATCGGGAAACCAACAGGGTAGTCCACGAAATACTTTTTCCGCCGCCGCAAGCTTCTGTTCTCGCGAGATCCCATCTGGGGGCCTTTTCTGGCACTCCGCCGGAGGGGGAATCGATCACGGAGGGGCTCTACATCAACCTTGCTGCCCCTCCGATGATGCGTGAGTAGTTTACCACAGACCTTCGGGTCCATAGTTAGTAGCTAGATGGCTTCTTCTCTCTTTTTGATCTTCAATACAATGTTCTCCTCGATGTTCTTGGAGTTCTATCCGATGTAATCACTTTTTGCGGTGTGTTTGTTGGGATCCGATGAATTGTGAGTTTATGATCAGATTATCCATGAATATTATTTGAGTCTTCTCTGATCTCTTTTATGCATGATTATTATAGCTTCGTATTTCTTGTCCGATCTATTGATTTGGTTTGGCCAACTAGATTGATTTATCTTGCAATGGGAAGAGGTGCTTTGTAATGGGTTCGATCTTGCGGTGCTCAATCCCAGTGACAGAAAGGGACATGACACGTATGTATCGTTGCTATTAAGGGTAAAAATATGGGGTTTATTCATGCGTGAGTTTACATTGTCTACATCATGTCATCTTGCTTAAGGCGTTACTCCGTTCTTTATGGACTTAATACACTAGATGCATGCTGGATAGCGGTCGATGTGTGGAGTAATAGTAGTAGATGCAGGCAGGAGTCGGCCTACTTGTCTCGGACGTGATGCCTATATACATGATCATTGCCTTGGATATCGTCATGATTATTTGCTTTTCTATCAATTGCCCAACAGTAATTTGTTTACCCACCGTATGCTATTTTTATGAGAGAAGCCTCTAGTGAAAACTATGGCCCCCGGGTCTATCTAAATCATATATTAAAAACCCTAAAAATACCTTGCTGCACTTTTTCTTTATTTATTTTATTTTGTATTTTTGTAGCAATCAATCTATCTATCACATACAATTTAATCTTGCAACTTACCGCCGAGGGATTGACAACCCCTTGTTTGCGTTGGGTGCAAGGATCTGTTGTTTGTGTGCAGGTACTGCTAATGAGGTGTTGCGTGATTCTCCTACTGGATTAATAACCTTGGTTTCATAACTGAGGGAAATACTTACCTCTACTGTGCTGCATCATCCCTTCCTCTTCGGGGAAAATACCAACGCAAGCTACAAGTAGCAGGAAGAATTTCTGGCGCCATTGCCGGGGAGACATCATCAACATCTATCAAGTACCTTCGCATAAACTCTCATCTCCTTGTATTTATTTTTATTTGCCTCTCTTTTTCATCTCCCCCACTTCTAAAAAAGTTTTTAGAAAAATACAATTTTTTTCCGTTTGCCTTTTTCTTGTTTGCTTCTTTACTTGCTTGTTTACTTTTATTTCCTTCATGTCGAACACACGAGAACAGAAACTAAAAGCAAAAATATAAGATACTATGGATCCACTTAAAGTTTACTACTTGGATCATCTTCGATCCATTTGTGCTCGTGCCGAAACCCCAACTAGTTTAGTTGAGGGAAAATCTTTAAAGGAGCATGCTCATTTTGTGCGTCACCGTTTGTCTGAAAAAGGGAGACTCTTATGGCGTCAAATAAATTGTTTGCTATGCTATGCTTGGAATCTATGTGAAATTTATGATTTTACTTGTTGCTCTAAGAACGCTAAAAAACACCTTCCCTGGCTATGTGAGTTTAATGATAATGAAATCTTGTCTTCTTATGCCAAGGGTGTTTATAATTACTATGATATCGAACAAATTGAAGAATTTGTTGCTTTTAAGGGTGCTTATGAAGTTGCTTCTTTTATTGAAAAGTATGATGTTACTCTCTACAAATCTGAAAATTTTGACATACTTAAATATTTCTATGAAAACTATGCTCTTAATGACTATGTTAAAGAATTTATTGAGAGAATGTCTACTGCTTTGGAAGAGAATAATGATATGCATAACTCTATAGATGATTGTGATTCCATTGATTCGATTGAAATATCCCCTCTTGATGAATGTGATGCTTGCTATTCTTATGGCCACGATGCCAATATTAAAGATGCTTATAGATATGAACTTGCTATAATTCCTTATGTTAAAAATGAAATTATTGCTATAGCACCCATACTTGATAGCTCTTTGAATGAAAAGCATGATTGCAATGATGTTACTATAAATTCTATTAATGTGAATTGTGCTAATAATATGCAAAACTACAAGCTTGGGGATAATAATTTTGTTATGACCACTACTTATTGCAATGATCATGATTGGGGTGATAATGCTACTTATGATCTTGAAAATTTATTTAAGCCTCATGATGAATATGTTATTGATAATAATGTTTCCAATACTATTAAAAGTGGGTTTAGAGAGGTCACGACTTTAGTTGATGATAATCCCACTATTTTGGAAGAGTGTCAACTTTGCATGCATGTGGATCACGTAGAGAATATGTTATGTGATGGCTATATTGTTGAATTTGAATATGATCCTACATGTAATTATTATGAGAGAGGAAAATATGGTTGTAGAAATTTTCATGTTACTCAATTACCTCTCTTGAAGTTTAAATTGTCAATGTTTTATTCTTCTTCCTTGCATATGCTAAATATTTATTGCCTCGATAATTTGTTTATATATAAAATGCCTATGCATAGGAAGTATGTTAGACTTAAATGTGTCTTTCATATACTTCATGATGCTCTCTTTGTGTTTCTATTATTATCTCTCATGAGAGCATCATTGAAATCTCATGCCTATCTTAATGGCTATAAAGAAAGAGCTTGTTGGGAGACAACCCAATGAATAAAATAAATTATTGTGTGTTTTCACATTTATGCTACTGTTATGATTGAGTATTTATGTTTTTAATTAGTGTTTGTGCCAAGTAAAGCCTTTAGGATGATTTGGAAGATAGTATAATTGATGCTGTTTGGAAAACAGAAAGTTTTGCATTCAGTGATGGAATTTTGGTTCTGTACTGGAGCTTCAGAAAATCCTGAAATTTTTATACAGTATTGGTATATGAATTTCCCACGTTTTCCTAATTTTTCAGAATTTTTGGAGTTACAGAAGTATAGCTTTTAAATAGATTGCTACAGACTGTTCTGTTTTTGACAGATTCTGTTTTTGATGTGTTGCTTGCTTGTTTTGATGAAACTATGGATTGTATCGGGGGATATAAGCCATGGAGAAGTTAGAATAAAGTAGTTATAATGTAAAAATAAAATATGAATGGGTTTGCAACAGTACTTAAAGTAGTGATTTGTTTTGTTATACTAACGGATCTCACGAAGGTTTTGTTGAGTTTTGTGTGATTGAAGTTTTCAAGTTTTGGGTGAGATCACGATGGATGAAGGAATAAGGAGTAGCAAGAGCCTAAGCTTGGGGATGCCCGATGCACCCCAAGGTAATATTCAAGGAAGACTCAAGCATCTAAGCTTGGGGATGCCCCGGAAGGCATCCCCTCTTTCTTCTACCAACCATCGGTAATTTTACTTGGAGCTATATTTTTATTCGTCACATGATATGTGTTTTACTTGGAGCGTCTTGTATTATATGAGTCTTTGCTTTGTTTGTTTTTTAGTTTGTCACAATCATCCTCGCTGAACACACCTATTTTGAGAGAGCCACACGTTATCATGATTTGTTAGAATACTCTATGTGCTTCACTTAAAAAAAAAATTGAGCTAGGCAGTTGCTCTAGTGCTTCACTTAAATCTTTTTTTAGCACGGTGGTGGCTATATTTTGAAGAAATAAACTCTCATGCTTCACTTATATTATTTTGAGAGTTGATAAGATTGAAATTTTGAAGAAATATTTGCACTCTCATACTTCACTTAAATCTTTTTGAGAGTTGATAATAGTAATGGTAATTTGCACGAGATATGAATTTGGTCCCAAAGTGATGAATATTCAAGAGGGATATAATAAAAACTTTCATATAGATCATTGGATATGATAAGCTTGATTCCTTGAAATAGTTTTGCGATATGGAGATGATGATATGTGAGTCATGTTAGTGAGTAATTGTGATTTAGTAAGAATATTGGTGTTAAGGTTTGTGATTCCCTATGCATGCATGTTAAGTCAATAGTTATGCAACGAAATTATATCCTACTTATGGTGCATTATTCGGTGTTAGTTATGTTCAATCCATGTTTATGACCGTTTTCGCTTTTTGTTGGTTGCTTCTCAATCTATTTGCTAGCCTTCATTTGTACTAAGCGGAAATACTGCTTGTGCATCCAAACTCCTTAAACCCAAGTTGTGCCAAATGAGTCCACTATATCTACGTATATGCGGTAATTCCATGCTGTTCCAAGTAAATTTGCGTGTGCCAACTCTAATTTTCAAAATATTTTTTTTGTTTTGTGTGCCCGTACCGCTCATGAAGCGGCAGGGGGTGGCCAATATTTTCCATGCTAGGTGTGTTATTCTCACGATGAGTGTTTATTCACTTGTCATTGCACGAGAGTGTGGCAGGTAATAGGGATGCCCAGTCCCACAATGAAATCAAAATTAATAAACAACAAAATTCCTTGGAAAGTGTTGGTATGGAGGGCACCCGTGGATACGGCTAGCCATGGATTATGAAAGAATGGTGGAAAGGAAATAAACTTTACTTTCTATTTGGGAACCGCCTATGATGTGTCTAGCATGGAAGATATTGGGAATTCTCGGTCGTTTTCATTGACAGGAAAAGCATGCCTCTCAAAATATTTTTTTATCTCTCTAATTTTAGCTTTGAGCTCTGGCACATTAGCAAATCTCTGCTTCCCTCTGCGAAGGGCCTATCTATTTACTTTTATGTAATTTTTATTTTTATTTGAGTCTCCATCTTCTCTTATAAAGCACCAACTAGAGAGCACTATTGTCATACTTGTGGGTTGGATGTAGCTAATATGGAGTGTGTTTCATGAATGGATCAATGATTGAGCATAATGGGCTAAGGATAACTTTCTTTAGCGTTGATATTTTGAAAGGCATGGTTGCTTGTTAGTATGCTTGAGTATTTATGTCTTCATGTCAAATTATAGACTATTGCTCTGAATCATTCAAGTCCAAATGTCCATGCTATAAAAGAAAAGAATATATGATGAATATGATAGGCAGCATTCTACATCAAAAATTCTGTTTTTATCATTTACATACTCGAGGACGAGCAGGAATTAAGCTTGGGGATGCTGATACGTCTCCAACATATCTATAATTTTTTATTGTTCCATGCTGTTATATTATCAATCTTGGATGTTTTTATATACATTTACAGCAATTATATATCATTTTTTGGGACTAACCTATTAACTTAGTGCCCAGTGCCAGTTGTTGTTTTCTGCCTGTTTTTGGTTTTACAGAATATCAATACCAAACGAAGTCCAAATGCCACGCAACTTTTTGGAGATTTTTTCTGGACATAACCAACACTAGAAGCTTCGAGAGAAGGCCGGAAGCCCCAGGAGGTGGCCACGAGCCACCAGGGCGCGCCTAGGGGGGGGGGGGCAGGCGCGCCCTGGTGCCTCGTGGGCCCACCTCTGCCTCTTTTGACCTAATTCCACCACTATAAATTCCCAAAAATCGGGAAACCAACAGGGAAGTCCACGAAATACTTTTTCCGCCGCCGCAAGCTTCTGTTCTCGAGAGATCCCATCTGGGGGCCTTTTCCGGAACTTCGCCGGAGGGGGAATCGATCACGGAGGGGCTCTACATCAAACTTGCTGCCCTTCTGATGATGTGTGAGTAGTTTACCACAGACCTTCGGGTCCATAGTTAGTAGCTAGATGGCTTCTTCTCTCTTTTTGATCTTCAATACAATGTTCTCCTCAATGTTCTTGGAGTTCTATCCGATGTAATCACTTTTTGCGGTGTGTTTGTTGGGATCTGATGAATTGTGAGTTTATGATCAGATTATCCATGAATATTATGTGAGTCTTCTCTAATCTCTTTTATGCATGATTATTATAGCTTCGTATTTCTTCTCTGATCTATTGATTTGGTTTGGCCAACTAGATTGATTTATCTTGCAATGGGAAGAGGTGCTTTGTAATGGGTTCGATCTTGCGGTGCTCAATCCCAGTGACAGAAAGGGACATGACACGTATGTATCGTTGCTATTAAGGATAAAAAGATGGGGTTTATTCATGCGTGAGTTTATTTTGTCTACATCATGTCATCTTGCTTAAGGCGTTACTCCGTTCTTTATGGACTTAATACACTAGATGCATGCTGGATAGCGGTCGATGTGTGGAGTAATAGTAGTAGATGCAGGCAGGAGTCGGTCTACTTGTCTCGGACGTGATGCCTATATACATGATCATTGCCTTGGATATCGTCATGATTATTTGCTTTTCTATCAATTGCCCAACAGTAATTTGTTTACCCACCGTATGCTATTTTTATGAGAGAAGCCTCTAGTGAAAACTATGGCCCCCGGGTCTATCTAAATCATATATTAAAAACCCTAAAAATACCTTGCTGCACTTTTTCTTTATTTATTTTATTTTGTATTTTTGTTTCAATCTATCTATCTATCACATACAATTTAATCTTGCAACTTACCGCCGAGGGATTGACAACCCCTTGTTTGCGTTGGGTGCAAGGATTTGTTGTTTGTGTGCAGGTACTGCTAACGAGGTGTTGCGTGATTCTCCTACTGGATTGATAACCTTGGTTTCATAACTGACGGAAATACTTACCTCTACTGTGCTGCATCATCCCTTCCTCTTCGGGGAAAATACCAACACAAGCTACAAGTAGCAATAACCTTGGTTCTTAACTGAGGGAAATACTTATCTCTACTATACTGCATCATCCTCTCCTCTTTGGGGAAATACCAACGTAGACTACAAGTAGCAAGTGTCTCGGCGATATACCGGAGCACATGCTTCACTAAGGCAAGATGCTCTGTTGTCGGCGCCTCCATGAAACGACTCACGAGGCCCACTGCATAAGTGATGTCAGGTCATGTGTGAACCAGATACATGAGGTTGCCAATGATGCTTCGATAGAATGTGGCATCAGCTAGCGGCGTTGAGCTTGTGTTGCTCAGCTTGCGGTTCGGCTCGTGTGGCACATGGCAGGGTTGCAGCAGGCCATGTCTGCTTTGTACAGAAGCTTGGCGGCATACGCTACCTGATCGATGGTGATGTCGCGCATGCTCTGGTGCACCTCGAACCCAAGGTAGTACATCAACAACCCGAGGTCGCTCATCTGGAAGAGGCACTTCATCTCGCCCTTGAAGCGGAGCAGCTCCTGCAGTGTGCGCAGGTGATGATGAGATCATCCACGTACACACTGACGAGTTGGGCGGAGCTAGAGCCGCGCGCGTACATAGCATGCTCCATGCAGCTGCAGATGAAACCAAGCGATGCAAGGTAGCTGTCGAGCTTGGATTTCCACGTGCGGAGCCTACGGAAGACCGTAGAGTACCTTGTGCAATTTGTACACTTTTTCTTCCTAGTCGTGTGCTACTTGTGAGTTACGTTGGGATTTTCTCCGAAGAGGAAGGGTGAATCAATATAGTAGCAGATAGTATTTCCCTCAGGGAGAATTATGGTTATCGAACCAATAGGAGAACCAAGCAAATTCCTAGTAAGCAGTACCTACAAACACAAGAGCAAATACTTGCACCCAATGCGGGCAAGAGGGTTGTCAATCCCCTTGAACTCGTTACTTGCAAGGATTAAATCTGGTAATGATAGATAGGTAAATTGAAAAGTAAATAAAAAGTAAAATAATTACATCAAGGTATTTTTAGGTTTTTGTAATATGATTAAAGTAGACCTGGGGGTGATAGTTTTCACTAAAGGCTTCTCTCTTGAAACATAGCATACGGTGGGTAGACAAATTACTGTTGAACAATTGATAGAAAAACGCATAGTTATGATGTTATTCATGGCAATGATCATGTATATAGACATCACGTCCGTGACAAGTAGACCAACACGATTCTGCATCTACTACTATTACTCCACTTCGAGAGCGCTTCTATGCTTGCCTCTCTACGTATTAAGTTCATAACAAACAGAGTAATGCATGAAGTATGATGACATGATGTAGACAGATAAATGATACGTCTCCATCATATCTATAATTTTTGATTGTTTCATGCCAATATTCTACCACTTTCACATATTTTTGGCAAAATTTATATTATTTTTGGGACTAACATATTGATCCAGTGCCCGGTGCCAGTTCCTGTTTGTTGCATGTTTTTTGTTTCGCAGAATATCCATATCAAACGAAGTCCTAATGCAATAAAATTTTACGGAGAATTATTTTGGAATATATGTGATTTTTGGGAGGTGGAATCAACGAAAAGGCGGTGCTCGTGGGCCCCACGAGGCACCACGGCACGCCAAGGGGGCCCGACGCACTGTGGTGCCTCGTGAGGCCCTCGTAGGTCAGTTGGTGCTCTTCTTCGAGCGCAAGGAAGCTAATATCTGGAAAAAACTCTTGTTAAAATTTCAGCCCGATCGGAGTTACGGATCTCCGGGAATTTAAGAAACGGTGAAAGGCCAGAAAACGGGAACGCGAAACAGAAGAGAACAGAGAGAGAGAGAGAGATCCAATCTCGGAGGGGCTCCTGCCCCTCCGCCGCCATGGCAGACATGGACCAGAGGGGGAACTCTCCTCCCATCTAGGGGGGAGGCCAAGGAAGAAGAAGAACGAGGGGGGCTCTCTCCCCCTCTCTTCCGGTGGCGCCAGAACGCCGCCGGGGGAACCATCGTGACGGCGATCTACACCAACAACTTCGCTGCCGTCAACACCAACTCTCTCCCCCTCTATGCAGCGGTGTAACCTCTCAATTCCCACTGTAATTCTCTACTTAAACATGGTGCTTAATGCTACATATTATTATCCAATGATTTGTGGCCATCCTATGATGTTTGAGTAGATTTTTTTTGTCCTATGGGTTGATTGATGATCGTGATTGGTTTGAGTTGTATGTTTTATTTTGGTGCTGTCCCATGGTGCCCTCCGTGTCGCGCAAGCGTGAGGGATTCTCGCTGTAGGGTGTTGCAATACGTTCATAATTCTCTTATGGTGGGCGGCTAGAGTGACAGAAGCTTACACCCGAGTAAGGGGGTTGTTGCGTATGGGAGTAAAGGGGACTTGATACTTAATGCTCTGGTTGGGTTTTACCTTAATGATCTTTGGTAGTTGCGGATGCTTGCTAGAGTTCCAATCATAAGTGCATATGATCCAACTATGAAAAGTATGTTAGCTCATGCCTCTCCCTCATATAAAATTGCAACAATGATTACCGGTCTAGTTATCGATTGCCAAGGGACAAATCATTCTCTTGTGTTACAAAAGCTTTCTACTAAACAACTGATGTCTACTACACAACTTATTCTTGTAGACTCGTGTTGGGCCTCCAAGCGCAGAGTTTTGTAGGACAGTAGCAATTTTCCCTCAAGTGGATGACCTAAGGTTTATCAATCCGTGGGAGGCGTAGGTTGAAGATGGTATCTCTCAAACAACCCTGCAACCAAATACAAGAAATCTCTTGTGTCCCCAACACACCCAATACAATGGTAAATTGTATAGGTGCACTAGTTTGGCGAAGAGATGGTGATACAAGTGTAGTATGGATAGTAGAAATAGGTTTTTATAATCTGAAAATAAAAAGCAGCAAGGTAACAAGTAACAAAAGTGAGCACAAACGGTATTGCAATGCTTAGAAACAAGGCCTAGGGTTCATACTTTCGCTAGTGCAATCTCTCAACAATGATAATATAATTGGATCATATAACCATCCCTCAACGTGCAATAAAGAATCACTCCTAGGTTCCTATTAGCGGAGAACATAAGATAGAAATTGTTTGTAGGGTACGAAACCACCTCAAAGTTATCCTTTCCAATCGATCTATTGAGCTATTCCTATAAGTGTCACAAACAGCCCTAGAGTTCGTACTAAAATAACACCATATGATACACATCAACCAACTCTAATGTCACCTAGATACTCCAATGTCACCACAAGTATCCGTGAGTTGATTATACGATATGCATCAAACAACTTCATAATCATAATATTCAATCCACACAAAGAACTCCAATGAGCACCCCAAAGTTTCTGTCGGAGAAAAGAAAATGAAAACATGCATCAACCCCTATGCATAGATTACCCCAATGTCACCTCGGGAATCCGCTAGTTGAGTGCCAAAATATATATCAAGTGAATCAATATAATACCCCATTGTCACCACGGGTATTCATATGCAAGACATACATCAAGTGTTCTCAAATCTAAAATATTCAATCCGACAATAACGAAACCTCAAAGGGAAAAGATTCGATTCATCACACCAAAGATAGAGAGGGAAGAAACACCATATGATCCAACTATATTAACAAAGCTCGTGGTACATCAAGATCGTGCCAAATCAAGAACACGAGAGAGAGAGAGAGATAAAACACATAGCTACTGGTACAAACCCTCAGCCCCGAGGGTGAACTACTCCCTCCTCGTCATGGAGACCGCTGAGATGATGAAGATGGCCTCCGGTGATGATTCCCCCCCTCCGGCAGGGTGCCGGAAAAGGGCTGTAGATGAGATTGTGGAGGTACAGAGGCTTGCGGCGGCGTAAAAACTCATCTAGGGTTATTTCTGGGGGTTTCTCTATTTATAGGATTTTTCAGCGTTGGAATCAGGTCAGACCGAGCCACGTGGGCACTGGGTGGCCCCCCTCCAGTGGGTCTTGGTTCCAGTATTTTTTATTTATTCCATAAAAAATCTCCAAAAAGTTTCATCCAATTCCAAGAACTTTTATTTCTGCACAAAAACAACACCACGGTAGTTCTGCTGAAAACAGCGTTAGTCCGGGTTAGTTCTAATCAAATCATACCAAAACCATAGAGAATTGTTATAAACATGGCATGAATACTTCATAAATTATAGATATGTTGGAGATGTATCAGCATCCCCAAGCTTAATTCCTGCTCGTCCTCGAGTAGGTAAATGATAAAAGAAATAATTTATGAAGTGTGAATGCTAGCATAGTGCATAAGTTTGATCAATGATAATTTCAATCACTTTTTCTAGCATCAATATATCGTAATCAGTAGCTCATCTCATAAAACTTCTCATGATCAAGTAGCAAGCTATTCACATGTTAAAAGTATAGGCCATAAACTTTCTTGAAAACTAACAAACTATGTTCTCAGTCGTCAAACAATTGCAATTCATCTTATTTTCAGGAAGGGTCTATGTAAGAGCTTTGATCTAGCAAATTCCACATACTCAACCATCATTTAGTCTTCCATGATTGCTGACACTCAAAGCATATTTTTAGAACAAACCGTTTCAGTCAAACACATAGGAAGATAGGGGCTTAATGTTTTGCCTCCCAACTTATTTATCTCATAGATAATGTCAACAATAATAACTCATGCTCACCTATATTCAACTGGATATATGTGCCTAGATCTTTCCCTACCACATAATGCTTGCCAATTAAAGAATAAATAGAGTAAAATAGGGATGAACATTAATGACTCTTGCATAAAAGTAAGTACAGAAAAGGAAATACAGAAAAGTAAAAGATAGGCCCTTCGCAGAGGGAAGCAGAGGTTGTCATGCGCTTTTTGTTGTTGGATGCACAAGCTCTTAATGCAAAGGAACGTCACGTTATATTGCCCCTTGTGATAGCAACCTTTATTATGCAGTCCGTCGCTTTTATTTCTTTACCATCACAAGTTCGTACAACGCTTATTTTCCTTTGCAATAAAAGATCATACATATTTTAGGAGCAATTTTTATTGCTTTTTGCACCGATGACAACTTACTTGAAGGATCTTATTCAACCCATAAGTAGATATGGTGGACACTCATGGCAAGAAACTGGGTTTAAGGGTTTTTGGATGCACAAGTAGTATCTCTACTTAGTACGAATTTTTGGCTAGCAAAAGATCCTAAGCAAGCACCACATGTTAGAGGATCCATGACAATATAACTTCTATGTGAATATAAACAAACATAACGCATTACGTTGTCTTACTTGTCCAACGTCAACTACTTGATCAAGCTTGAAAATAATTAATGGGGGCTCACAATCATAGAAGATGTCCAAGATAGTATATTTATATGTGAAATTTCTCTTCCTTCAAAATTCTTTCATGAATTGTTCAAGTGACCAATGCTATGTTTGTTAACTTTCAATAAATTTTACCACTTATACTTCTTGTATGTGAAGTCACTACTCCCCATGGGACAAGCATATGAAGCATATAAATTTCAAATTTATGATATTCAATTCATTTCAACAATTTACTCATAGGATATAAGTGAAGAACAAGAGTAATTGACAAACTACTCCAAAAAGATATAAGTGAAGATCAAATGAGTAGTTAAGTAAATATGTAGCTATGTGAGGACTCTCTCTCATTTAAAAATTTCAGATCTTAATAATTTTATTCAAACAACAAACAAAACAAAAATAAAAGGACACTCCAAGAATAGCACATATCATGTGAAGAAGCAAAAACTTAGGCTCAACCAAAACTGACCGATAATTGTTGATGAAGAAAGGTGGGATGCCTACCGGGGCATCCCCAAGCTTAGTTGCTTGAGACTTCTTGAAATATTAATTTGGGATGCCTTGGGCATCCCCAAGCTTGAGTTCTTGTGTCTCCTTAATTCCTCTCATACAATGGCTTCTCCTAAATCTTTAAAAACTTCATCCACACAAAACTCAACAAGAACTCGTGAGATAAGTTGGTATAAATCAACTCAAAACCTTAACATTATCTACTGTAGCAAATCACAAAAATTATAATTAAACATTGCATACTAAATGCCTCTTCATATTTAATACTCCTATCCTCAAATAGAAACATTAAACACGCAAACATATGCAAACAATGCAACTATAACAGCAATCTGCCAAAACAGAACAGTCTGTAAAGGGTGAATAAGAATCCATACTTCCTTAACTCCAAAAATTCTGAAAAATTACCACGTGACAGAGAACTCATATATGCTTACTTTGTAAAAATTTCAGATTTTTATTATGTTCTGACTATTCAGGAATATTCTGGACATAACAGAAAACTTTCTGTTTTCAAGCAGCAACACATGAACTTGCAAACTGAGCATGGTAAAGGCTATAATTGACATTTTATTGAACTAAAAGATACAAAACATGATTATTGATAACACCAAGCAAATATCAACAGAATAAAATGACGCTCCAAGCAAAACTCATATTATGTGATGAATAAAAATATAGCTCCGAGTGAGGTTACCGATAGTGTTGAAGACGAAAGAGGGGATGCCTTCCGGGGCATCCCCAAGCTTAGTTGCTTGGGTCTTCCTTGAATATTACCTTGGGGTGCCTTGGGTATCCCCAAGCTTAGGGTCTTGCCACTCCTTATTCTCCTCATATCGATATCTCACCCAAAACTTGAAAACTTCAATCACACAAAACTTAACGGAACTTGTGAGATAGGTTAGTATGATAAAAATAAATCATCCACTTAGGTACTGTCAAGACAAGATTAATAATTGTTCTCACATAATGCCTACTGTATTCTATCATTTCCACAATTTATATTACTCAATATAAGCTATGGAAACACTAAAACAAGCAAACTATGCATCGAAAACAGAATCTGTCAAAAACAGAACAGCATGTAATGAGCGATTTAAAAACCATACTTCTGTACCTCCAAAATTTTAAAAAAATTAGGACAACGTAAAAAATTTGTAACCCAATACTGTGGAAAAATGTCAGAATTTTTTCACGCTCCAGTACAGAATAGAAATTCCAGCACTGGACGCAAAAATTTCTGTTTTTGCACAGAATCAAATCAACAAGCATCTACACTATCCCAAAGGCTTTACTTGACACATTATTGAAAGAAAACATATAAAACATGATTAATACAGTAGCTTAATAATGTGAACACACAAAAACAGTAGGTATAAATGTTGGGTTGTCTCCCAACAAGCGCTTTTCTTTAATGCCTTTTAGCTAGGCATGATGATTTCAATGATGCTCGCATAAAAGTAAAGAATTGAAACACAAAGAGAGCATCATGAAGCATATGACTAGCACATTTAAGCCTAACCCACTTCCTATGCATAGGGATTTTTTGAGCAAATAGTTTATGGGAGCAAGAATCAACTTTCAACATAAAGAGAGGAAACTTGATGTTGTTGAAATATGTAGAAGCATATATTCCTCTCTCAAAATAATTTTCAGTAGCATCATGAAGAAATTCAACAATATAGCTATCACATAAAGCATTGTTTTCATGATACACAAGCATAGAATTTTTATTACTCTCCACATAAGCAAATTTATTCTCATCAATAGTAGTGGGAGCAAACTCAACAAAATAATTATCATGTGATACTTGATTGGCATAATCCAATTGAAAATTAAAATCATGATGACAAGTTTCGTATTTATCATTATTCATTATAGCATACATGTCATCACAATAATCATCATATATAGCAAATTTGTTGTCATAATCAATTGAAACCTCTTCTAAAATAGTGGAATCATCATTAAATAAAGTTGTGACCTCTCCAAATCCACTTTCATAATTATTACAATATGATTCAACACCCTCCAAAATAGTGGGATCATTACTTAGAGTTGACACTCTTCCAAACCCACTCTCATCAATATAATCATCATAAATAGGAGGCATGCTTTCATCATAATAAATTTTCTCATCAAAACTTGGGGGACTAAAACTATCATCTTCATCAAACATAGCATCCCCAAGCTTATGGCTTTGCATATCATTAGCATCATGGATGTTCAAAGAATTCATACTAGCAACATTGCAATCATGCTCATCACTCATGGAACTTATGCCAAACATTTTATTGAATTCTTCTTCTAACAATTGAGCATAATTATCGGAATCCTTATTTTCAAGAAAGACATGATAAAGACGAATAATATGAGGCAACCTCAATTCCTTTTTTTTTTGTAGTTTTCTTTTATAAACCAAACTAGTGATAAAACAAGAAACTAACAGATTCGATTGCAAGATCTAAAGATATACCTTAAAGCACTCACCTCCCCGGCAACGGCGCCAGAAAAGAGCTTGATGTCTACTACACAATTTATTCTTGTAGACTCGTGTTGGGCCTCCAAGCGCAGAGTTTTGTAGGACAGTAGCAATTTTCCCTAAAGTGGATGACCTAAGGTTTACCAATCCGTGGGAGGCGTAGGTTGAAGATGGTATCTCTCAACAACCCTGCAACCAAATACAAGAAATCTCGTGTGTCCCCAACACACCCAATACAATGGTAAATTGTATAGGTGCACTAGTTCGGCGAAGAGATGGTGATACAAGTGTAGTATGGATAGTAGAAATAGGTTTTTATAATCTGAAAATAAAAAAAAACAGCAAGGTAACAAGTAACAAAAGTGAGCACAAACAGTATTGCAATGCTTAGAAACAAGGCCTAGGGTTCATACTTTCGCTAGTGCAATCTCTCAACAATGCTAATATAATTGGATCATATAACCATCCCTCAACGTGCAATAAAGAATCACTCCCAAGTTCCTATTAGCGGAGAACATAAGATAGAAATTGTTTGTAGGGTACGAAACCACCTCAAAGTTATCCTTTCCGATCGATCTATTGAGCTATTCCTATAAGTGTCACAAACAGCCCTAGAGTTCGTACTAAAATAACACCATATGATACACATCAACCAACTCTAATGTCACCTAGATACTCCAATGTCACCACAAGTATCCGTGAGTTGATTATACGATATGCATCAAACAACTTCATAATCATAATATTCAATCCACACAAAGAACTCCAAGGAGCACCCCAAAGTTTCTGTCGGAGAAAAGAAAATGAAAACATGCATCAACCCCTATGCATAGATTACCCCAATGTCACCTCGGGAATCCGCGAGTTGAGTGCCAAAATATATATCAAGTGAATCAATATAATACCCCATTGTCACCACGGGTATTCATATGCAAGACATACATCAAGTGTTCTCAAATCTGAAATATTCAATCCGACAATAACGAAACCTCAAAGGGAAAAGATTCGATTCATCACACCAAAGATAGAGAGGGAAGAAACACCATATGATCCAACTATATTAACAAAGCTCGTGGTACATCAAGATCATGCCAAATCAAGAACACGAGAGAGAGAGAGAGATAAAACACATAGCTACTGGTACAAACCCTCAGCCCCGAGGGTGAACTACTCCCTCCTCGTCATGGAGACCGCTGAGATGATGAAGATGGCCTCCGGTGATGATTCCCCCCCCTCCGGCAGGGTGCCGGAAAAGGGCTGTAGATGAGATCGTGGAGGTACAGAGGCTTGCGGCGGCGTAAAAACTCATCTAGGGTTATTTCTGGGGGTTTCTCTATTTATAGGATTTTTCAGCGTTGGAATCAGGTCAGACCGAGCCACGTGGGCCGCACGAGGTACCAGGGCGCGCCCTGGTGCCTCGTGGGCACTGGGTGGCCCCCCTCCAGTGGGTCTTGGTTCCAGTATTTTTTATTTATTCCATAAAAAATCTCCAAAAAGTTTCATCCAATTCCAAGAAATTTTATTTCTGCACAAAAACAACACCACGGTTGTTCTGCTGAAAACAGCGTCAGTCCGGGTTAGTTATAATCAAATCATACCAAAACCATAGAGAATTGTTATAAACATGGCATGAATACTTCATAAATTATAGATATGTTGGAGATGTATCAGCATCCCCAAGCTTAATTCCTGCTCGTCCTCGAGTAGGTAAATGATAAAAGAAATAATTTATGAAGTGTGAATGCTAGCATAGTGCATAAGTTTGATCAATGATAATTTCAATCACTTTTTCTAGCATCAATATATATCATAATCAGTAGCTCATCTCATAAAACTTCTCATGATCAAGTAGCAAGCTATTCACATGTTTAAAGTATAGGCCATAAACTTTCTTGAAAACTAACAAACTATGTTCTCAGTCGTCAAACAATTGCAATTCATCTTATTTTCAGGAAGGGTCTATGTAAGAGCTTTGATCTAGCAAATTCCACATACTCAACCATCATTTAATCTTCCATGATTGCTGACACTCAAAGCATATTTTTAGAACAAACCGTTTCAGTCAAACACATAGGAAGATAGGGGCTTAATGTTTTGCCTCCCAACTTATTTATCTCATAGATAATGTCAACAATAATAACTCATGCTCACCTATATTCAACTGGATATATGTGCCTGGATCTTTCCCTACCACATAATGCTTGCCAATTAAAGAATAAATAGAGTAAAATAGGGATGAACATTAATGACTCTTGCATAAAAGTAAGTACAGAAAAGGAAATACAGAAAAGTAAAAGATAGGCCCTTCGCAGAGGGAAGCAGAGGTTGTCATGCGCTTTTTGTTGTTGGATGCACAAGCTCTTAATGCAAAGGAACGTCACGTTATATTGCCCCTTGTGATAGCAACCTTTATTATGCAGTCCGTCGCTTTTATTTCTTTACCATCACAAGTTCGTACAACGCTTATTTTCCTTTGCAATAAAAGATCATACATATTTTAGGAGCAATTTTTATTGCTTTTTGCACCGATGACAACTTACTTGAAGGATCTTATTCAACCCATAAGTAGATATGGTGGACACTCATGGCAAGAAACTGGGTTTAAGGGTTTTTGGATGCACAAGTAGTATCTCTACTTAGTACGAATTTTTGGCTAGCAAAAGATCCTAAGCAAGCACCACATGTTAGAGGATCCATGACAATATAACTTCTATGTGAATATAAACAAACATAACTCATTCGTTGTCTTACTTGTCCAACGTCAACTACTTGATCAAGCTTGAAAATAATTAATGGGGGCTCACAATCATAGAAGATGTCCAAGATAGTATATTTATATGTGAAATTTCTCTTCCTTCAAAATTCTTTCATGAATTGTTCAAGTGACCAATGCTATGTTTGTTAACTTTCAATAAATTTTACCACTTATACTTCTTGTATGTGAAGTCACTACTCCCCATGGGACAAGCATATGAAGCATATAAATTTCAAATTTATGATATTCAATTCATTTCAACAATTTACTCATAGGATATAAGTGAAGAACAAGAGTAATTGACAAACTACTCCAAAAAGATATAAGTGAAGATCAAATGAGTAGTTAAGTAAATATGTAGCTATGTGAGGACTCTCTCTCATTTAAAAATTTCAGATCTTAATAATTTTATTCAAACAACAAACAAAACAAAAATAAAAGGACACTCCAAGAATAGCACATATCATGTGAAGAAGCAAAAACTTAGGCTCAACCAAAACTGACCGATAATTGTTGATGAAGAAAGGTGGGATGCCTACCGGGGCATCCCCAAGCTTAGTTGCTTGAGACTTCTTGAAATATTAATTTGGGATGCCTTGGGCATCCCCAAGCTTGAGTTCTTGTGTCTCCTTAATTCCTATGCATAGATTACCCCAATGTCACCTCGGGAATCCGCGAGTTTCTGTCGGAGAAAAGAAAATGAAAACATGCATCAACCCCTATGCATAGATTACCCCAAAGTCACCTCGGGAATCCGCGAGTTGAGTGCCAAAACATATATCAAGTGAATCAATATAGTACCCCATTGTCACCACGGATATTCATATGCAAGACATACATCAAGTGTTCTCAAATCTGAAATATTCAATCCGACAATAACGAAACCTCAAAGGGAAAAGATTCAATTCATCACAACAAAGATAAAGAGGGAAGAAACACCATATGATCCAACTATATTAACAAAGCTCGCGGTACATCAAGATCGTGCCAAATCAAGAACACGAGAGAGAGAGAGAGATAAAACACATAGCTACTGGTACAAACCCTCGGCCCCGAGGGTGAACTACTCCCTCCTCGTCATGGAGACCGCTGAGATGATGAAGATGGCCTCCGGTGATGATTCCCCCCTCCGACAGGGTGCCGGAAAAGGGCTGTAGATGAGATCGTGGAGGTACAGAGGCTTGCGGCGGCGTAAAAACTCATCTAGGGTTATTTCTGGGGGTTTCTCTATTTATAGGATTTTTCAGCGTTGGAATCAGGTCAGACGGAGCCACGTGGGCCGCACGAGGTACCAGGGCGCGCCCTGGTGCCTCGTGGGCACTGGGTGGCCCCCCTCCAGTGGGTCTTGGTTCCAGTATTTTTTATTTATTCCATAAAAAATCTCCAAAAAGTTTCATCCAATTCCAAGAACTTTTATTTCTGCACAGAAACAACACCACGGTTGTTCTGCTGAAAACAGCGTCAGTCCGGGTTAGTTCTAATCAAATCATACCAAAACCATATAGAATTGTTATAAACATGGCATGAATACTTCATAAATTATAGATACGTTGGAGACGTATCAGCAACTAACTTTAATATCTTGCAAATTACTCGTAGTTTTATTCTCGCAAAGTACTTCTAGTTTTATTCTTGCAAACCTATCCTATCACCTACAAAATAGTTTCATACTTGTTCTAGGTAAAGCGAACGTTAAGTGCGCGTAGAGTTGTATCGGTGGTCGATAGAACTTGAAGGGAATATTAATTCTACCTTTAGCTCCTTGTTGGGTTCGACACTCTTATTTATCGAAAAAGCTACAATTGGTCCCCTATACTTGTGGGTTATCAAGAATAAACTCAAATAATATGATTAAATCCCGTCGTTTTACCCTTAATGGCAACAATACAAATACATGCCTCGCTACCCCTTCTGTCACAAGGTGAGGACACCGCAAGATTGAACCCATTACAAAGTACCTCTCCCACTAAAGATAAATCAATCTCGTTGGCCAAACCAAATGGATAGATCGGAGAAAAATACAAAGATATAATAATCATGCATAATAAAGTTCAGAAAAGGCTCAATTACTTTCAATGAATAATCTGATTATAAACCCATAATTCATCGGATCCCAACAAACACACCGCAAAAGAAGATTACATCGGATAGAACTCCATGGAGATCATGGGGAACTTTGTATTGAAGATCAAAGAGAGAGAAAGCCATCTAGCTACTAGCTATGGACCCGTAGGTCTGTGGTGAACTACTCACACTCATCGGAAGGGCAGCAAGGTTGATGTAGAAGCCCTCCGTGATCGATTCCCCCTGCGGCAGAGTACCGAAAAAGGCCTCGAGATGGGATCGCGGAAGAATAGAAGCTTGCGGCAGCGGAAAATTTGTTTCAGGTGGCTCTCTGGGGTTTTTGGAATATTTGGGAATTTATAGCGCTGGAATTAGGTCAGACGGAGCCACGTGAGGCCCACAAGGCATCAGGGCGCGCCTACCCCCCAGGGCGCGCCTTGTTGCCTTGCCGTCTCCTCGTAGGTCTTCTGGTCCTCCCCCGAAGCTTCTAGGGTCTCTTTTGTCAAGAAAAAATTGTCAAAAAGTTTTGTAGCATTTGGACTCCGTTTGGTATGGATTTTCTGTAAAACCAAAAACAAGCAAAAAACAGCAACCGGCACTAGGCACTGAGTTAATAGGTTAGTCCCAAAAATGATATAAAATTGCATATAAAGTATCTAAGAATGATAATATAATAGCATGAAACAATCAAAAATTATAGATACGTTAGAGACGTATCATCGTGCCATGCAAAATGATAACCCACAAGTATAGGGGATCGCAACAATTTTCGCGGGTAGTATTTCACCCAGATTTATTGATTCGACACAAGGGGAGCCAAAGAATATTTGCAAGTATTAGCAGTTGAGTTGTCAATTCAACCACACCTGGAGATAAAATATCTGCAGCAGAGTATTTAGTAGCACAGTAATATGATAGTTTTGATAGCAGTAGCAACAATAATAATAGTAACAGCAACAGTAACAGTAGCAGTTTTGTAGTAAGTATAAAGCAGTAGCAACAAAGTAACTTAGCAGAAACCAATATGAGAAAGTCCTAGGCATTGGATCGGTGATGATAATTATGTTGGATGATATTCATCATGTAACAGTCACAACCTAGGGCGATACACAATAGCTCCAATTCATCAATGTAATGTAGGCATGTATTCCGTATATAGTCATACGTGCTTATAATAAGAACTTGCATGACATCTTTTGTCCTACCCTCCCGTGGCAGCGGGGTCCTTAAGGAAACTAAGGGATATTAAGGCCTCCTTTTAATAGAGAACCGGAACAAAGCATTAGCACTTAGTGAATACATGAACTCCTCAAACTACGGCAATCACCGGAAAGAATCCCAATTATTGTCACCTTGGGGTATGCGGATCATAACACGTAATAGGTGCATATAACTTGCAAGATAGGATCAAGAACACAAATATATTCATGAAAATATAAAGGGTTCAGATCTGAAATCATGGCACTCGGGCATGGGCGTACCCAGCGGGTGTGCCGGGTGTGCCCTGGCACACCCAGAAATTTGAGGATTTTCTTTTACCATATGATTTCTTGGCCCAAATCGATATGAGCCCAGCCATCTTCTCCTGAGCTTACAAGCGAGAGAGGCGAGGCAGTCAGCCAGAGGCGCAGCCGCAACCCGCAGAACAACCTAATGCAGTAATCCTCATCCCCATCCCGCTCGGTCTCGGCTGCCGCTGACTGATGCCGCCGCCCGCCGCTCCTTCACTACTGGAATCAGAGGATTTGCCATCAGCCACTTATTTGCCGTCTGCTAGAGGACGGCAAAGGAGCTCTTTGCCGTCTGCTTCCAAAAAGCAGACGGCAAATACCTGGCTGATGGCAAAGATCATATTTGCCATCAACCACTTCTCTGCCGTCTGCTAGTAGACGGCAAAGAGCAAAAAGGCAGACGACAAAGGAGGGGCAGACGGCAAAGGCCCCACTAACGAGCTGCTTATACAAAAAAACCTTACGGCCCCCTCTTTGCCGTCTGCTAGCAGACGGCAAAGAGCAAAAAGGCAGACGGCAAAGGCGGGGCAGACGGCAAAGGTTTGACTTAACTAACGGCCGTGCCCCACCCCGCCCCTCTCTCTCTCTCTCTCTGTTTCTCTCCCTCTCCTCCCCGACGACCACCGCACGCGCGCCGCCGCCCCCCACCACCCGCCACCGCCCCGTCGCCCCACCACCCCGCCGCCCCACCGGCCCACCGCCCCGGCGCCACCGCCGCCCCTGGTGCCACCGCGGCCCCGTCGCCCCCGCCGCCCTGCCGGGTCGGCGCCGCCGCGGCCCGGCCCTCCCGCGCCCCACCGCCCCGGAGCCCTGCGGCCCCCGGCGCCACCGTCGCCCTGCCGCTCCGAAGCCCCGGCCGACGCCCTCTCCGGTGAGCCCTTTTTTTCTGTGTTCTTCTTTTTTTTGTTGTTTAATTGTTAGATTAGATTAGATATGTTAGTGTAGGTTTAGTGCTAGATTATATTAGATTAGATTAGTGCTAGGTTTTAGTTAATTAGTCATAATTAAAAGAAGTAGAAAAAGATGAAAATAGAAGAAGATGAAAAGAAGAATAAGTAGAAGGGGGAAGAAGAAGAAGAAGAAGAAGAAGAAGAAGAAGAGGAGGAGGAGGAGGAGAAGAAGAAGAAGAAGAAAAAGAGGAGAAGATGAGAAGAAGAAGAGGAAAAGGGAAAAGAAGGAAGAAGAAAAAGAAGAAAAAGAAGAAGAAGAAGAAGAAGAAGAAGAAGAAGAAGAGGAGGATGAGAAGGAAAAAAGAAGAAGAAGAAGAAGAAGAAGAAGAAGAAGAAGAAGAAGAAGAAGAAGAAGAAGAAGAAGAAGAAGAAAAAGAGGAGAAGAGGAGAAGAAGAAGAGGAAAAAGGAAAAGAAGTAAGAAGAAAAAGAAGAAGAAGAAGAAGAAGAAGAAGAAGAAGAAGAAGAAGAAGAGTAGGAGAAGAAGAAATAGAAGAAGAAGAAGAAGAAGAAGAGGGGAAGAGGAGAAATTAGGATTTGAAGTATCATGATGATCTAAAAACTTGACTACATGTCATTAGCAATATGATTTTTTTCATAGTTTGATGTGTCAATGCTTTATGTGATGTGATGTCCTAAATTTTCTTGACTCGATCTGTAAAATTTACAGGCTTTGTGCTATTTCATCTCCTTGGAGTCATCGTGGTCGAAGTTTTTGGTCCGTGATCCCGCCGTTGTTCGACTACTTCCTCTACAGCCGAGGGTGAGCTACGAATCCACCTTCACGTCCTACGCTCTTTTAATCATGTCAGTAGATTTCATTTTCATGCTAAGTCGCGTAACCTAGGCGTCTCCCGTCCGAAAGGGTTGCATCGATAAATATGCATTCAGTTGCATATTTATCACCGTAACTCATTCGGATTGTCCAGCTAATATTTATTACCGTAACTCATGCTAATGATGCATTTATTGATCCCGGAGCATATATAGACGATCAAGATTATTATTAGTTCATGTCAGGTATTCAATTTGTATTATATACATATATATATTATTAGTTCATGTTAGGTATTCAATTTTTTTATGTTGTACTTGATGATGATACACTTAAGTTATATACATATTATTATTCATGTCGGTATTAATTTTTTTTATGTTGTACTAATTTCATTTACTCTTTGTCATGGCAGGTGTTGAAAGATGGTGGGCGCGGGTAAGGAGCGCTCCAAGGCTCCTTCTTCGTCGGCGCGTGGTGGGAGTGGTACTTCCATTCCACCCGTACCTCTCCGGAGAGCGTTGTATGAGGGTATGGCTTCACCAGTGGGCGCTTCTTCGTCGGCGTCATTGCCCACCGGGAGAGGAGGTCAGGGAGGAAGGAAGAGAGGAGGTCGGGGAAGATGTGGCCGTGGGAGAGGTAGGCAGGCTCGTACGCCTTCCTCGCCGCCACCCCCAGCTGATTCACCCGAGCACAGGACTGCTAGGGTGGACACGTCTGAGGAGGAGGCTACGCGGACTCCGGTCCATGAGCCTCGGGTCGACGGGCCTTCAGACCCCTCCGGCGATGCCAGTCATTGCTCCGGGGACCACTATGAGCTTCATTTGAATGGTCATTAGTTACTAGTCTTAACATTTGAGTGTCATCATGCTAACGAGACATTGCAAATGATCTTTGGTGCAGCGTAACTCCAGACAAGCATCGCACGATCCTTCTCCAGGTGGTACCGGCACGAGCAACTCCGGTGCTTCACCTCCGTGATGAGGGTAAGTTTTCTCTAATGTTTTGCTTAATAAATGCATAATGACCTAGACTTAGCTTTATTTACTCCAATATGCTTACCATAATGACCTAGACTTAGCTTATTTTCCTCCAAAATGACATAATAACCTTACTTAGCTCCAAAATGATCCAAAATGAGCTAACTTAGCTTATTTAGTTCATTTATGATATAAGTAGCTTACTTAGCTCATAAATGGCATGATAACCTGGTAAGCTCATAAATGTCATATAGTTAGCTTACTTACGTCAAAAATGGCATGATTACTTAGGTTAGCTCCAAAATGATCCATTTTACCTAGGTTAGCTCCAAAATGATCCATTTTACCTAGGTTAGCTCCAAAATGATCCATTTTACCTAGGTTAGCTCCAAAATTATCCATTTTACCTAAGTTAGCTCCAAAATGATCCATTTTACCTAAGTTAGCTCCAAAATGATCCATTTTACCTAAGTTAGCTCCAAAATGATCCATTTTACCTAAGTTAGCTCATAAATGATCCATTTTACCTAAGTTAGCTCATAAATGATCCATTTTACCTAACTTAGCTCATAAATGATCCATTTTACCTAAGTTAGCTCATAAATGATCCATTTTACCTAAATTAGCTCATAAATGTCATATACTTAGCTTACTTAGCTCATAAATGACATGATAACCTTGCTAAGCTCATAAATGTCATATACTTAGCTTACTTAGGTCAAAAATGGCATGATAACCTTGGTAAGCTCATAAATGTCATATACTTAGCTTACTTAGCTGGCTCATAAATGGCATGATAACCTTGGTAAGCTCGCATTGATGGAGTGCTTCTTTTTACTTTCTTCTTCTTCTTCTAACTTTCTTATTTCCCATTTTGCAGATTTCATTCACTTCACGGAAGCTTTCATTGATGGAGTGCTTCTTTTTACTTTTTGTTTTGATTTTGTACCTTTGAACAATGTGGAACTTGCTATATGGATGAAACTATGTATGTGGAACTTGCTATGTATGTATGGATGGAACTATGTATGTATGGATGAAACTTATGTGTTGGATATCTCATATGTTTGCTGTGAAACTTGCCCTGTGAAATATATATATATATATCAAATATATTTGCTGTGAAAATGCTTGGATATAAGAAAAAACAGAATAAAAAGAGGCAATGCAGGCTCTTTGCCGTCTGCCACCGACGGCAATGGGCTCTTTGCCGTCTGCCACAGACAGTAAAGAGGCCACATGGCAGCAACCTGTGCAACCTGGGAGCTGACCCATTTGGTCACTTTGCCGTCTGTGGCAGACGGCAAAGGCTGGGACGGTTTACCGTCCGTGGCAGACGGCAAAGAACGGGAGGGCATGACGCGTCTGCTGACGTCAGATAGCAGACGGCAAAGGGTAGGGCATGTTTGCCGTCAGCTGGCAGACGGCAAAGGCTCCCGTTAGCCACCTAACGTGGCTAACGTCTCTTTTTTGCCGTCAACCTTCTTTGCCGTCTGCTTGTGCTGGAAAGCTGACGGCAAAGGTCTTTGCTGTCCGCTGTGGGAAAGCAGACGGCAAAGAAGCTCTTTGCCGTAACTAACAGTGCCGGACTGGTTTGCCGTCTGCGGCTGACGGCAAAGACCTTTGCCGTCTGCTTTATGGTCCTTTGCCGTCCGCCATGGCAGACGGCAAATTAGCTGATTCCAGTAGTGCTTGCCTCCTTCCAGCAGGACGAACCGCCGCTCCGCTCCCCTTCGAAGGAGCGCTGCCTGGCTGCCGGATCTCCTTCCACCACGAACCCACGAGCCGCGGGTTACCGGACGTCCGGAGCAAGCACGCGCCGAGCCACTGACCCGCCAAGTCCCGGAGTCTCGGATCAGACGGCCGCCGCGGCGCCGCCGCTCTAGAGCCCAGAGGAGGCGATGAGCTGCTTCTAGCCTGCTACCGCCTGTCCGCCTGGCAGGAGGAATGCGACCCTGGTTCATCAACTCTGCTGGTTGGTATGCATCGACGCTTCAGTTTACCCCCTTCTCTGATATTTCGCTCTTCAACCTCAACATGGTACCAAATTGCGATTAGGTGGAGTCTCTTGAGTGCGAAACCCACTGCGTCTAATTTTACTTCAGTTAGTAACTGAAGAATACATCTCACGAAGCAACCATACAGCATACTAAATTCAGAACTATGCTTCTCAAAGAAGACAGGCAAGAATCTGAATCTGGATTTAAGACATTAAACAGGTTCATATCTTACAAAGTCAGTAGGCATCTGGCCTGCTTAATAAGAAATTAAAAGTGGTGTCTCTTCCGCAATGAGAGATCACTCTACATAATAAAATCACACTGTAATGAAGCAGCAGAAACAAACAATACACAAATGTCTTCCATTCTCATCCATTTTATTTGTAGTAGTCAGCCTACTGAAGCTGTGAAGGAACATTACCTTTGCGCATGAGGCAAATCCACATTTGTTTGGTTTTCTTTCATTTACCTATTACTGTCTGGATCACAATGACTCTTAAAATAATTCAAACATAAGAAAACTCATCTGATTCAAACAATGGGACATCATGGGACTAAATACAGTAGACAGTAGTCACTAGTCGTATTGTAATTGAGCACATTTGGGATATATTTTGTGAACTAAATTGTTGTGAGATTTGAATTGAGCTATTCATGTTATTCTTTTGCCATATTTTGTCTGACACTTGGATTAGGTAGAATTTTTTTTAGAGTGTGCACATCCTTCATTTTATTCCTGGGTCCGCCACTGCACTCGGGCCCTAGTGACAAGCATTAAGCATAGCAAAGTCATAGCAACATCAATCTCAGAACATAGTGGATACTAGGGATCAAAGCCCTAACAAATTGACTTGATTACATGATAAATCTCATCCAACCCATCACCGTCCAGCAAGCCTACAAAGGAATTACTCACGCCCGGTGGTGAGCATCATGAAATTGGTGATGGAGGACGGTTGATGATGACGACGGCGTCGAATCCCCCTCTCTGGAGCCCCGAACGGACTCCAGATCAGCACTCCCGATGAAGAACAGGAGGTGGCGGTGGCTCCGTATCATAAAACTGTTGGAAATATGCCCTAGAGGCAATAATAAATTGGTTATTATTATATTTCCTTGTTCATGATAATCGTTTATTATCCATGCTATAAATGTATTGATTGGAAACTCAAATACATGTGTGGGTACATAGACAACACTGTGTCCCTAGTAAGCCTCTAGTTGACTAGCTCGTTAATCAAAGATGGTTAAGGTTTCCTAGCCATTGACATGAGATGTCATTTGATGACGGGATCACATCATTAGGAGAATGATGTGATGGACAAGACCCAAACTGTAAACGTAGCATTTGATCGTGTCAGTTTATTGCTATTGTTTTCTGCATGTCAAGTATCTGTTCCTTTGACCATGAGATCATGCAACTCACTGACACCGGAGGAATACCTTGTGTGTATCAAACGTCGCAACGTAACTGGGTGACTATAAAGGTGCTCTACAGGTATCTCCGAGGGTGTCTGTTGGGTTGGCATGGATCAAGACTGGGATTTGTTACTCCGTGTGACGGAGAGGTATCTCAGGGCCCACTCGGTAATACAACATCACATTGAGCCTTGCAAGCAAAGTGACTAAAGAGTTAGCCATAGGATCTTGTATTACGGAACGAGTAAAGAGACTTGCCGGTAACGAGATTGAACTAGGTATAGAGATACCGACGATCGAATCTCGGGCAAGTAACATACCGAAGAACAAAGGGAACAGCATACGGGATTAACTGAATCCTTGACATAGAGGTTCGACCGATAAAGATCTTCGTAGAATATGTAGGAGCCAATATGGGCATCCAGGTCCCGCTATTGGTTATTGGCCGTAGAGGTGTCTCGGTCATGTCTACATAGTTCTCGAACCCGCAGGGTCTACACACTTAACGTTTGGTGACGATTAGTATAATTGAGTTATTATGTTGGTGACCGAAAGTTGTTCGGAAGTCTCGGATAAGATCCCGGACATGACGAGGATCTCCGGAAGAGTCCGGAGGTAAAGATTGATATATGTGATAATAGTGTTTCGATCTCCGGAAGAGTTCCAGAGTTCACCGGAAGGGGTTCCGGATGTTTACCGAAGTGTTCGGGTGCGAGAACACTTTATATGGGCCAAGGGATAAAAGCCCACGAGGTATTGGAAAGTGCAAAAGGTAGTTTTGCTGCCGCGTAAGCGGTACTACCGCTTGTGTGAAGCGGTACTACCGCCCGAGCGGTACTACCGCTTGTGTGAAGCGGTACTACCGCCCAAGCGGTACTACCGCTTGTGCGCGGCTGTGCACTGTTCGGTAGGGATCCGAGTTGGACTCTTTTCCTGCGGGCCAAACCGACCTTGTGCGGGCAAAACCGACCTGGAGGAGGCTTTTACTCCAAGTTTAGACCCCAAGGCTCAACATATAAATAGAGGGGCAGGGCTAGCACACGGGAGCGATCGGGATTTCCCAAGCCGTGTGCCGGCAACCCTAGCCCTCTAGTTCCTCCGTCATAATCTCCGTAGTGCTTGGCGAAGCCCTGCAGAGATTGTTCCTCACCACCATCACCACGCCGTCGTGCTGCTGGAACTCAACCACTACTTCACCATCGCTCGCTGGATCGAGGAGGTGAAGGCGTCATCAAGCCGTACGTGTGTTGAACGCGGAGGCGCCGTCCGTTCGGCGCTAGCTCGTGATCGGATCGAGGGACGACTTGCGATTTGGATCGCGGAGACGTTCGACTACATCAACCGCGTTTCTTAAACGCTTCCGCTTAGCGATCTACAAGGGTATGTAGATTCACTCTCCCTCTCGTAGATGCTCATCACCATGGATAGATCTTGTGTGTGCGTAGGAAATTTTTTGTTTCCCATGCAACGTTCCCCAACAGTGGTATCAGAGCCAGGTCTATGCGTAGATGAGATCTCGAGTAGAACACAAACGAGTTGTGGGCGTGGGTGTATACATATTGCTTGCCGTTACTAGTTGATATTTGATTCGGCGGTATTGTGAGATGAAGCGGCCCGGACCGACATTACGCGTACACTTACGCGAGACAGGTTCCTTCAACTGACATGTAATTTTGTTGCATAAAGATGGCTAGCGGGTGTCTGTCTCTCTCACTTTAGTTGAATCGATTTCAATGAAGAGGGTTCTTTTAGAAGATCAAAAAGCAATCACTACACCACGTTGTGGTTTTGCGTAGGTAAGAACGGTTCTTGCAAACCCGTAGCAGCCACGTAAAATTTGCAACAACAATTAGAGGACGTCTAACTTGTTTTTGCAGGGTATGTTGTGATGTGATATGGCCAATTACATGATGAGATATATGTGATGTATGAGATGATCATGTGTTGTATAGAATATCACGACTTGCATGTCGATGAATACGGCAACTGGCAGGAGCCATAGAGTTGTCTTTAATTATTGTATGACCTGCGTGTCAATCATTAAGCGCTATGTAATGCTTTACTTTATCGCTAAACGTTAGCAATAGTCGTGGAAGCAACAGTCGGCGCGACAACCTTATGGCGACACGTTGATGGAGATCAAGATGATGGAGATCATGGTGTCATGCCGGTGACGATGGAGATCATGCCGGTGCTTTGGAGATGGAGATCAAAAGCACAAGTTCATGGCCATATCATGTCACTTATGATTTGCATGTGATGTTAATCCTTTTATGCATCTTATTTTGCTTAGGACGACGGTAGCATTATAAGGTGATCCCTCACTTAAATTTCAAGATAAATTGTGTTCTCCCCAAGTGTGCACCGTTGCGAAAGTTCGTCGTTTCAAGACACGCCGTGATGATCGGGTGTGATAGACTCTACGTTCACATACAACGGGTGTAAGCCATGTTACACGTGCGGAACACTCGGGTTAAACTTGACGAGCCTAGCATGTACAGACATGGCCTCGGAACACAAGAGACCGAAAGGTCGAACATGAGTCATATAGTAGATATGATCAACATGAAGATGTTCACCATTGAAACCACCTCAACTCACGTGATGATCGGACTTGAGTTGGTGGATTTGGATCATGTTACACTCGAATGATCGGAGGGATGTCAATTTGAGTGGGAGTTTTTAAGTAATATGATTAACTAAACTCATTATCTAGAACAATAGTCTAAGTTGTCTTTGCTATATTTATGTTGTAGATCATGGCTCGCGCAGTAGCACCCCTGAATTTTAATGCGTTCCTAGAGAAAGCTAAGTTGAAAGATGATGGAAGTAACTTTGTGGACTGGGCCCGTAATCTAAGGATTATCCTTACGGCTTCCCAGAAGGCTTATGTCCTTGATGCACCGCTTGGTGATCCACCCGCTCCAGTTGAGTCTCTAGACGTTGTGAACGCCTGGCAGGCTCGTTCTGATGATTACTCAATAGTTCAATGTGCAATGTTGTATGGCTTAGAACCGGGACTTCAAAGACGTTTTGAACGTCATGGAGCATATGAGATGTTCCAGGAGTTGAAGTTTATCTTTCAGAAGAATGCCCGGATCGAGAGATATGAGATCTCCGATAAGTTCTATGCTTGCAAGATGGAGGAGAACGGGTCTATCAGTGATCACGTGCTCAGAATGTCTGGGTACTCCACCCGTCTGGCTGAGTTAGGGATGCCCCTTCCGCCAGAGGCTATCACTGACAGAGTTCTTCAAACATTGCCACCTAGCTACAAGAGCTTCGTGTTGAACTATAACATGCACGGGATGAACAAGTCAGTCGCCGAGCTGTTTGCAATGCTGAAAGCCGCTGAGTCTGAAATTCAGAAGGAGCATCAAGTGTTGATGGTCAATAAAACCACTAGTTTCAAGAAAAATGGCAAGGGTAAGTAGGGTAACTCCAAGCAGAGTGGCAAAGCAGTTGCTCCTCTCGTGAAGAAACCCAAGGCTGGACCCAAACCAGAAACTGTGTGTTTTCATTGCAAGGGAACTGGACACTGGAAGCGGAATTGCCCCAAGTATTTGGCTGACAAGAAGGCGGCCAACAACAAACAAGGTATATATGATATACATGTTATTGATGTGTACCTTACCAACTCTCATTGTAGTGCCTGGGTATTTGATACCGGTGCGGTTGCTCATATTTGCAACTCAAAACAGGAACTGCGGAATAGACGGAGGCTGGCAAAGGACGAAGTGACGATGCGCGTGGGAAATGGTTCCAAGGTTGATGTGATCGCCGTCGGCACGCTCGCTCTTCGATTACCGTCGGGATTAGTGATGAACCTGAATAAGTGTTATTTGGTGCCTGCGTTAAGCATGAACATTATATCTGGATCTTGTTTATTGCGAGACGGTTACTCATTTAAATCGGAGAATAATGGTTGTTCTATTTATATGAGTAATATCTTTTATGGTCATGCACCCAATGTGAGGGGTTTATTCTTATTGAATCTCGACAGTAATGATACACATGTTCATAACATTGATGCCAAAAGATGTAGAATTGATAATGATAATACCACTTTCTTGTGGCACTGCCGTTTAGGTCATATTGGCGTAAAACGCATGAGGAAGCTCCATGCTGATGGACTTTTGGAGTCACTTGATTTTGAATCACTTGACACATGTGAGCCATGCCTCATAGGCAAGATGACTAAAACGCCGTTCTCTGGAACAATGGAACGGGCAAGTGACTTATTGGAAATCATACATACTGATGTGTGTGGTCCGATGAGTATTGAGGCGCGCGGTGGTTATCGTTATTTTCTCACCTTCACTGATGACTTAAGTAGATATGGGTATATTTACTTAATGAAACACAAGTCTGAAACATTTGAAAAGTTCAAACAATTTCAGAGTGAAGTTGAGAATCATCGTAACAAGAAGATTAAATTCCTACGATCTGATCGAGGAGGAGAATATCTGAGTTATGAGTTTGGCAGTCACTTAAGACAGTGTGGAATTGTTTCACAATTGACACCGCCTGGAACACCACAGCGTAATGGTGTGTCCGAACGTCGTAATCGAACCTTATTGGATATGGTGCGATCTATGATGTCTCTTGCCGATTTGCCACTATCGTTTTGGGGTTATGCATTAGAGACAGCTGCATTCACTTTAAATAGGGCACCATCGAAATCCGTTGAGACGACGCCATATGAACTTTGGTTTGGCAAGAAGCCAAAGCTGTCGTTTCTTAAAGTTTGGGGATGTGATGCTTATGTCAAAAAGCTTCAGCCTGAAAAGCTGGAACCCAAAGCGGAGAAATGCGTCTTCATAGGATACCCAAAAGAGACAATTGGGTATACCTTCTACCTCAGATCCGAGGGCAAAGTGTTTGTCGCTAAAAACGGAACATTTCTTGAGAAAGAGTTTCTCTCGAAAGAATTGAGTGGGAGGAAGATAGAACTTGATGAGGTTGTTGAACCTTTACTTCAACCTGAGAGTAGCGCAGCACAGAAAGTTGTTTCTGTGGAGCCTACATTAGCTGAAGAGGAAGTTAATGATGATGATCATGAAGCTTTGGATCAAGTTGCTATCGAACCTCGTAGGTCCACAAGGACGCGTACTGCTCCCGAGTGGTACGGCAACCCTGTCTTAGACATCATGTTGTTAGACAACGATGAGCCTACGAGCTATGGAGAAGCGATGATGGGCCCGGATTCCAAGAAGTGGTTAGAGGCCATGAAATCCGAGATGGGATCCATGTATGAAAACAAAGTATGGACTTTGGAAGTATTACCTGAAGGGCGTAAGGCCATTCAGAACAAATGGATCTTTAAGAGGAAGACGGACGCGGACGGTAATGTCACCGTCTATAAAGCTCGACTTGTGGCAAAGGGTTTTTCACAAGTTCAAGGAGTTGACTACGATGAGACCTTCTCACCCGTAGCGATGCTTAAGTTCGTCAGAATCATGTTAGCAATAGCTGCCTTTTTCGATTATGAAATTTGGCAGATGGATGTCAAAACAGCGTTCCTTAACGGTTACCTTAAGGAAGAGTTGTATATGATGCAACCAGAAGGTTTTGTCGATCCAGAGAATGCTGACAAAGTTTGCAAACTCCAGCGATCCATTTATGGACTGGTGCAAGCATCTCGGAGTTGGAATCTTCGCTTTGATGAAGTGATCAAAGCGTTCGAGTTTATACAAGTTTACGGAGAAGCTTGTATTTACAAGAAAGTGAGTGGGAGCTCTATAGCGTTTCTAATATTATATGTGGATGACATATTACTGATTGGAAACAATATAGAAATGTTGGAAAGCGTGAAGGAATATTTGAACAAGAGTTTTTCAATGAAGGACCTAGGAGAAGCTGCTTTCATATTAGGCATCAAGATCTATAGAGATAGATCAAGACGTTTAATAGGACTTTCACAAAGCACATACCTTGATAAAATTTTGAAGAAGTTCAAAATGGATCAGTCCAAGAAGGGGTTCTTGCCTGTTTTGCAAGGTGTGAAGTTGAGTAAGACTCAATGCCCAGTGACTGCAGAAGATAGAGAAAAGATGAGTGTCATCCCCTATGCTTCGGCCATAGGCTCTATCATGTATGCAATGCTGTGCACAAGACCCGATGTCAGCCTTGCCATAAGTATGGTCGGAAGGTTTCAAAGTGATCCAGGAATGGAACACTGGACGGCGGTCAAGAATATCCTGAAGTACCTGAAAAGGACTAAGGACATGTTTCTCGTTTATGGAGGTGATCAAGAGCTCGTCGTAAAGGGTTACGTCGATGCAAGCTTTGACACTGATCCGGATGACTCTAAGTCGCAAACCGGATACGTATTTATTCTTAATGGGGGTGCGGTTAGCTGGTGCAGTTCCAAGCAAAGCGTGGTAGCAGATTCTACATGCGAAGCGGAGTACATCGCTGCCTCGGAGGCGGCGAAGGAAGGTGTCTGGATGAAGGAGTTCATGACAGATCTTGGAGTAGTGCCAAGTGCACTTAACCCAATGACTCTGTTTTGTGATAATACTGGTGCCATTGCTCTAGCCAAGGAACCAAGATTTCACAAGAGGACCAGACACATAAAGCGACGTTTCAATTCCATCCGCGATTACATCAAGGAGGACGACATAAATATTTGCAAAGTACACACGGATCTGAATGTTGCAGATCCGATGACTGAACCTCTTCCAAGGGCTAAACATGAACAACACCAGAACTGCATGGGTGTTCGATTCATTACAATGTAAATCACATAGTGATGTGAACTAGATTATTGACTCTAGTGCAAGTGGGAGACTGTTGGAAATATGCCCTAGAGGCAATAATAAATTGGTTATTATTATATTTCCTTGTTCATGATAATCGTTTATTATCCATGCTATAATTGTATTGATTGGAAACTCAAATACATGTGTGGGTACATAGACAACACTGTGTCCCTAGTAAGCCTCTAGTTGACTAGCTCGTTAATCAAAGATGGTTAAGGTTTCCTAGCCATTGACATGAGATGTCATTTGATGACGGGATCACATCATTAGGAGAATGATGTGATGGACAAGACCCAAACTGTAAACGTAGCATTTGATCGTGTCTGTTTATTGCTATTGTTTTCTGCATGTCAAGTATCTGTTCCTTTGACCATGAGATCATGCAACTCACTGACACCAGAGGAATACCTTGTGTGTATCAAACGTCGCAACGTAACTGGGTGACTATAAAGGTGCTCTACAGGTATCTCCGAGGGTGTCTGTTGGGTTGGCATGGATCAAGACTGGGATTTGTTACTCCATGTGACGGAGAGGTATCTCAGGGCCCACTCGGTAATACAACATCACATTGAGCCTTGCAAGCAAAGTGACTAAAGAGTTAGCCACAGGATCTTGTATTACGGAACGAGTAAAGAGACTTGCCGGTAACGAGATTGAACTAGGTATAGAGATACCGACGATCGAATCTCGGGCAAGTAACATACCGAAGAACAAAGGGAACAGCATACGGGATTAACTGAATCCTTGACATAGAGGTTCGACCGATAAAGATCTTCGTAGAATATGTAGGAGCCAATATGGGCATCCAGGTCCCGCTATTGGTTATTGGCCGTAGAGGTGTCTCGGTCATGTCTACATAGTTCTCGAACCCGCAGGGTCTACACACTTAACGTTTGGTGACGATTAGTATAATTGAGTTATTATGTTGGTGACCGAAAGTTGTTCGGAAGTCTCGGATAAGATCCCGGACATGACGAGGATCTCCGGAAGAGTCCGGAGGTAAAGATTGATATATGTGATAATAGTGTTTCGATCTCCGGAAGAGTTCCAGAGTTCACCGGAAGGGGTTCCGGATGTTTACCGAAGTGTTCGGGTGCGAGAACACTTTATATGGGCCAAGGGATAAAAGCCCACGAGGTATTGGAAAGTGCAAAAAGTAGTTTTGCTGCCGCGTAAGCGGTACTACCGCTTGTGTGAAGCGGTACTACCGCCCGAGCGGTACTACCGCTTGTGTGAAGCGGTACTACCGCCCAAGCGGTACTACCGCTTGTGAGCGGTACTACCGCTTGTGCGCGGCTGTGCACGGTTCGGTAGGGATCCGAGTTGGACTCTTTTCCTGCGGGCCAAACCGACCTTGTGCGGGCAAAACCGACCTGGAGGAGGCTTTTACTCCAAGTTTAGACCCCAAGGCTCAACATATAAATAGAGGGGCAGGGCTAGCACACGGGAGCGATCAGGATTTCCCAAGCCGTGTGCCGGCAACCCTAGCCCTCTAGTTCCTCCGTCATAATCTCCGTAGTGCTTGGCGAAGCCCTGCAGAGATTGTTCCTCACCACCATCACCACGCCGTCGTGCTGCTGGAACTCAACCACTACTTCACCATCGCTCGCTGGATCGAGGAGGTGAAGGCGTCATCAAGCCGTACGTGTGTTGAACGCGGAGGCGCCGTCCGTTCGGCGCTAGCTCGTGATCGGATCGAGGGACGACTTGCGATTTGGATCGCGGAGACGTTCGACTACATCAACCGCGTTTCTTAAACGCTTCCGCTTAGCGATCTACAAGGGTATGTAGATTCACTCTCCCTCTCGTAGATGCTCATCACCATGGATAGATCTTGTGTGTGCGTAGGAAAATTTTTGTTTCCCATGCAACGTTCCCCAACAAAAACGAGATTGAAACTTCTTCTCCTATTTTTTTCTCGGGGAAAGAGAATTTATAGCATTGGAATTAGGTCAAACGGCCGCCTGTGGGCCCCACAAGGCATCAGGGCGCGCCCTAGGGGGGGGTCGCGCCCTGTTGCCTTGTGGGCGACAGGTGGCCCCTCTTCTGTTGATTTTTGCGCCAATAATTTTTATATATTCCATAAAAATTCTCCAAAAAGTTTCGTCCAAATCCGAGAATTTTGATTTCTGCACAAAAACAACACCATGGTAGTTATGCTGAAAACAGCGTCAGTCCGGGTTAGTTTCATTCAAATCATGCAAATTAGAGTCCAAAATAAGAGCAAAAGTGTTTGGAAAGGTAGATACGACGGAGACGTATCAACTCCCCCAAGCTTAACTCATTGCTTGTCCTCAAGCAATTCAGTTGACAAACTGAAAGTGATAAAGAAAAACTTTTACGAACTCTTGTGTTCTTGTATCTGTATATAAGCTTAAATAGTACCCAGGTTTTCAGCAAAGATCATGAACTAACCATGCTCATAATAACACTTAGAAACTACATTTACTCATATCAATGGCATAATCAACTAGCGAGCAATAATAACATATCTCAAATGCCAAAAATTTGTAAAAACAATCATGATATAATATGATAACATGGTATCTCGCTAGCCCTTTCCGAGACCGCAAAACATAAATGCAGAGCACCTCCAAACTTAAAGCAGCAACTAAACAAAAGAGATCCAGTCATGATGAACACAACATTAACTATACTCAATGCATAAGGATGACAATAGTGCTCTCATGATTGGCGCTTAGTGCAAGAAGGTGAGACTCAACAATAAAGGTAAAATAACATAAAAGTAAATAGATAGGCCCTTCGCAGAGGGAAGCAGGGATTTGCAGCGGTGCCAGAGCTCGAAGCTTAAATCAGAGATGAAAAATAATTTTGGGAGGTGTACTTTTCCTGTCAACGTTACGACCGAGAGTTTTCAATATCTTCCATGCTAAACACATTGTAGACGGTTCCCAAGCGGAAAGGTAAAGTTTACTCCCCCTCCACCATACCAACACAAGCCATGGCTAGCCGAATCCTCGGGTGCCCTTCATACCAACAACTTTCCGGGGGAGTTTGTTTGCATTATGTATTTTCGATTTTGAGCATAGGACTGGGCATCCCAAATACCAGCCTCTCTCGTGCAATGACAAGTGAATAAACATTCATCTCGAGAATAACCCGCTTAGCATGGAAGATACTGACCACCCCCTGTCGCTCCATGAGCGGTACGGGCACACAAAACGGATGATTATTTGAATGATTAGAGTTGGCACATGCAAATTTACTTGGAGCAGCAGAGTAATACCGCATATAGGTAGATATAGTGGACTCATCTGGAACAACTTTGGTTTAAGGATTGTGGATGCACAAGCAGAATTCCCGCTTAGTACAAGTGAAGGCTAGCAAATAGGTTGAGAAGCGACCAACTAAAGAGCAAAAACGGTCATGATCATGCATTGAGAATAATTAACATTGAATACTAGCATGAGTAGGATATGGACACCCTGAACATAAATATCATAGAGGCTATGTTGGTTTTGAATCAACTACATGTATGAATATCACTACTAGAAAAAGGGCTATCCCTAATATCAACATTAGTGGCGCACTATAGATGTGGTGCGCCACTGCTATATAGCAATGACGCACCAGTTGTAGGTGCTCCATTGCTATTTTTTTACTAATGGCGCACCAAAGAAGGAGTGCGCCATTGCTATTTTTTTCTGGGATCCACCCCCTCCCCAGGCTTACCAGTGGCGCACTATTGCCAGGTGCGCCACCAGTGTCTACGGATATGTATGGCGCACCAGGAAGAGGTGCGCCATTTGTAGGGGAACGCAGCAGAAAACAAAAATTTTCCGACCTACGCACCAGCCCAGGACCACTATGGAGACTGCATACAAGGTTTGATCATTTCGTTACCGACTCGTAGCGCAGCGGAAGTAGAGTCGATGACGAACGGCGGTGCAGATCCCCGCAGCTAGGATTTTACAACCTCCCAACCGCGAGGATGTATACCCTCATCTGCCCCGCGGACAGCCCTCCGGGAGGCGGTCGCACAGTCCCCCGGACGGTGTCGCGGACAGCCCTTCGGGAGGACCTCCGAAACTCGGACTGTCACTCGGACAGCCCTTCGGGAGGACCTCCAAAACTCGGACGGTCACACGGACAGCCCTTCGGGAGGCACTCTCGAACTAAGACCGAAACTACGATCTCTCTACAGAGTTGCACACATACGGTGTCATCTATCCGGCAGGGCTTCGCCGTCCAGAACTAGTTCCCACCGGAACCCAGACAGCCTTTCGGCTCTACGAAACTATTTCGTGGGAGGGAGAGAAGAAAGGCAGATCATGCATGCCATGTGTGTGAGAGTTAGAGTGAGTATGGAGAGCTCCTCTCCACCTCCTTATATAGTGGTGGAAGGGGTGAGGGGGGGGGGCTGAAATTTCAGCCCACAAAACAAGCACCCACCAAACAAGGAAACATGTTCCCACCAAACATGGAGAAAACATGTTCCCTTGTCCATGGTGTTCCCCCATGGGGCCCCACCTTCCTCCCAACACTCTCCACCATTTGTGGGGGCTGCCCCCCACCATGGGGGGGGGGGCCCCAACACTTTGTCCAGCCACAAGGGGGCTGTCCCCTAAAGGGGGCGCCCCCAAAAACAGCCCAAAAACAGCCCCCACGATACGTGGGATCTTGTCCCCTCTCGCTGGGACAAGATGTTTTCCGAAACTATTTCTTCTGAAAAATTCCGGAAGGTCCCAGAACATTTCCGGCACCCTCTAAAATTATCTCGACGCGCTTCGGAACATTTCCGGTATGGTGGTTTAATTTAAAACCATCTTCGTTTACCCGGTAAACAATTCCGGCAGCTCCGAAAACCTTTTTCGGTTTTTTCTCCGGAAAAATTCCAGAAATTACCAGACCAATCTGGCAACCTCCAAAACTTTCCCGGTGCTTGCCGAAACCTTTTTGGATCAATGGTTTTATCCGAAACAACTTTTCGGTTTTACCGAAACTTTTCCGGTGTTCTCTCCGGAACTTTTCCGTTGTCTCCGAAACTTTTCCAGTGACTTTCTCTCGGACTCCTTGTCTAGTATTCAGCAGATAGATGACCCTTAAGCGTGTGACCCTATAGGTTCGGTGAAGCATAGACATGACCCGGAACCCCTTCCGATCAATGATCAACATCGGAGCCGTGGACACCCATATTGACCCCTATACCCACACGAATGAATATTCGAGTGAACCTCCAGTTGCCGTGTGCTATTCCTGTTGCTTCGCGATATGTTACAATTACCCGAGGTGAGAAACATCGGCATCCTCGTGGATCAACACTTGTCCACAATGCCAGTTACCTCGTTGCCGGTATTGTTCTCTTTTCTCGTTCCCGTGTTCCGGCATCCCTGTGATCAAATCACCCTGTGTCTGGCCAGACGATGATGGATACCGTAACACCGAGAGGGCCCAGAGATATCTCTCCATCGTCGGAGGAGCAAATCCCAATCTTGAGCTATCAAGTTACTTGACATACTTTTCCATGAACCCGTAAGCCGCCGTAATAGCCACCCATTTACGGATGACGTTTAACAAACCCCAAAGTTCATGAAGCAAGCATGAAGAAACTCGATACTCTCATGGTCTAAGGAATTATGCAAACATTAACTTCCTGTGTTATTAACCATTAACTTATGACGAATGTATCTCATAGCATAACATCAATATTGGGTCGATTCAACACAAGTGTTCTACCAACAATTGTGCCCTCAAAATTGCCGGCATAGCCATGCCCATGATCAGGAAAACAGGAACATCATGCAATACTTGAGCCAGTCATAGAGGCTTGACTAGGAATACATTTTACCGTTTATTATCCCACACGTGCACATGAGTTTCCCTCCAAGCCTCGTTTTATTTGTAGACTCGAGAATCATTGCAGTTATAGCATGGAACATAAACATAATTATGAACAGGGAGATAATCAATAACATTTATTATTGCCTCTAGGGCATATCTCCTACAGACTCCCACTTGCACTAGAGTCAATAATCTAGTCAATGCTAATGCACTTTACACCTATGGCATACTGGTGTAAAATATGCTTCGCATGTGGTATAGCCTGATGTCCAACGGATCTGACAACTTCAGCTCCGTGTGTAACTTTGCATATCCTCGCGTTTTCACGCTTTCACAAAATTCATATTTTGTGTGGACTTGGCTTTGCATATGTGTGAATCATTGGTCGAAACCTGATTCCTCAGACTGAGCTATGGAACAACTATCTGCTATAGTGTCCCATAGACCAAAGCCTTCTTGGAACCATACTAAGTTCATGAATGAACTATATGATTCAACAACTTCTTTGTCGCTTCTCAAGCGTCAACATACTTAGCCTTTGTTATAGAATTCGCCACAGTATCTTGTTTGGAACAATTTCCAACTACCGTGCCACCATATTGTGTATCACACAAAACCCTCAATATAAATCGAAAATCGCATGGAGCATTGATGAAGACTGTATCGATGTAACCTTTTACAACGAACTCTTCATGATCTCCGTTTGCGAGAAAACATGTCATCAGTACTGCTCTAGTACTCAATGACATCTTTCACTGTTGTCCCATGATCAGTACTTTGATCACTATGGTATCTATACTCGCAACAACTTTGGAGTATTGGACATATCTGGTTGGTTTTACATACCATGGAATACATGATTAATCCAAACACAAGAGTGTGTGGAATCTCCATCATGTATTTTACTCATCAGTGTTTTGGGACACCGAGTCTTGCAAAAACTCTTTCCATGTGACTTTGGCAAGAATCACTCCTTGGCGTTTTAAATGCTAAAAAGTTTTAGCATCTTGTCAATATGTATTCATTGCTTAGCCCCATTTAGGTAAATCTATCTCCATAGATCATCATGCCTAATATTGAGGCCATTTTAGCCTAAGCACTTCATCGAAAAACTATTTTCAAATGAAGTCCTAATTCGTGTCAAGAAATTTATTTCCAATTAACAATGTGTCAAGTACACACGGTTTTTAGAAATATTATTATGCTCCCACTTACTTTCTTGAATCACAAGCATCTTCGATACCCATTTGATGAAGTCAAACCCCTTTGACCATTCCATCAAAAAACGAAGATTCCAACTCCACTTTGCTCTCTTCTGTTCATCGCTGGAACTCTGAAGTTTGCATACTTACTAGCATCCTCTGGATCGACAAATTACTATGGACTGTATCACATACAAGTCCTAGGTTTTATTTCCATCAGATAGAAATCCTTTTGTCATCCATGTTTCATATCTCATGATTGAAATATGTATTAATTGCTAGTTCAACCCGAACCGACTTCAAGCATCGCTACGGTGAAACAACCTCATCGTAGTCAACTCCTTGAACTTGTTATTTCAACAAGTCGAGCTTTATGGATAAAATATTTTATCCACATCAGTTTATAGTTTCATAAATATTCGTTACACTCTAAGTCTTCCGAAAGGTGTATCAAGATTTTAATCTCGAACCACTTATATGGAAACTATCTCGGATTGTATTGGCATTTAGCCAATTCCGGAGTCAGGCCCCATCAACGCTTCCTTGTGTATCGTAGGTATACTGTTGTCTAACAACAATATCTCGTATGCGCACCTGAGAGGTTTGCACTAGTTTTTCCTACGCGGTTCAGCTGCAAGTTCGACCGAAGTCCATACATTTTATTGTAGAGACTTCCGTATCAGTCGCAGTAGGAAACTCCGGAATCACTTCCAAGGTTCCTTTCCTTTGACCTGATGACGAAGATACTGGTTATCTCGTCGAGTTGCACTGTCCTCCCACAAACCTTTTGTAAGAACTATTCTCTTTAAAAGTATACCGTTTTGTGGCAAAAATCCTTTGCCTCGGTATAGTGGTGGGGGAATACCCAATGACTTGGGATAACCTAACAAAGTAGCACTTGTCTGATTTGTAATAGGTTTGTAACCTTTTACACAAGCCCCATATTCCAAATGTTAAGAAAAGATATAACATGGTTGGGCGTACCATACCATGACGTTATTTCAACAGACCCGATGAAGCTCTTTTCAGTGTAAAAGTCGCAGTCTCTAAAGCATCACTCTATAAAAAGGGATAATGGAAAATTTATTTATGTCATCTTTGATCTTACCATGTCATAAATGGTTTGATTACATCTTCACGGACTTTTCACTTGCAGTGGTGTTCCGGGAGGTGCAAGTTATGAAACTCTTTTCACAACTCATCAGACATTCGCTAAACTTGTAACTCAAATATTCCTTCTGCAATCGAATTGTAGAAACATAATTTTCTTGTTACAACAACTTCTACTTCATTTTTGAAAACCTTATGAATGAATTCAAAAGATCCAGACTTACGTCTCAACAAGTAAATATCCATATATCTACTTGAGTCATTTCTGAAGATAGATAAATCCACTACTTGCAACAACATTTGTTGGACTTTCACACATCATAATGTATGATCACCAATATGTTCTTTGCTCGTTCCTTATGGCCTGTGAACGGTATTTCAGTGACTTCACTTTTCAGAGGAAAGTTGCAAGTGTCAGATGATTCAAAATCAAATGACTTCAAAAATCCATCATAATGGAATTTTCCATGCGGGTTTCTCCAATGTGACCAAATGCAGTGCCACACTTGTGTGGTATTCTTTTAGTCTTGCAACATTTAGCGTCAGTGTTATGGATGTATCATATTACCATCAATATTCATAGCATACATCCCATCCTGTATGGAAGCATGGCCCTTCATGTTATTCATAACACCGAACATCAAAAGTTCTCTTATGAATAACCTTCTTGCAAAATACCTTATGCAAAGGGCTAGAGTGTATGAAACTCTAAATGAATTATGAAAGTAAATACAGAGGCAATGTATTAATATCAATATTCATAACATACATCTCATTCATAATGAAAGTATGGCCCTTATGTTATTCATAACACCGAACATTAAAAGTTCTCTTATGAACAACCTTCTTGCAAGATACCTTATGCAAAGGGCTAGAGTGTGAAACTCTAAAATGAATTATGAAAGTAAATACATAGGGAATATACCTATGGAAGGCATAGTAACATTTACTATGTTCCCTGCGTGTATCTAACCTCATTCCTGGCTAGTCTTTCAGGCCATAGTAGTTCTTACATCGAGTTGCAACAGAATGCAATCGAGCGGGTATCTTTGTGATTAACTCACAATACCCAAGAATTAGTGATTAACATGTTTAACCATAATTCCCAAGAACTATATCTTTGACCAGCCTTCTATACATCAAAAACCTGTATGACATTCATACATGAGCTGGATATTCCAGTCTTCTTTCCTTTTGCCATTATACTTCTAACAGTTTCACTTTCAGTATTTCTCCTACTCTCAGAAGAAGCACCCAACTTAAGAGTGGCGATAGCCCCGGACTTCCTAGGCGTGAAAGTTTCACTAACACCCTTCGGACACTTCCTTTCTCTTTAAGTTGTTGTTTTATTCACCTTTCATCATATGACAGGCGTTCTCCTGGATCCCTCTCTTATTAGTCTAATGCATAGTAAACTCCTTTACTAATAGTTTGCAAACAAACATTGCTTTGGATATCTCATATCTTTTAGCCTTTGTCTGTCTCTGAAAATGATTTTCAGATTCCATGAATATCACATAACTATCCAAACTTTCGAAGTTCGGGTATCATGGAAGCAAACATATTGCACTTTGACTGAAAAGGAATTCTAGCTTTTGGATCGAAGGACGAGAGTCACATGATCCATAGCTTTAGCGGGAGAATACCGAAAACATGCGATAGGACAAAGTCCTTCTCGGCACTCTTGAGGACAATCCTCACATTACGTTACCAACCGTAAAGTTTTAACCAGATATTTAACAGTTATTCAATTTTAATAGGGAAGGTGGAAACGCGAGCCATTATTCTACAACTATTATGCAAACCACACTTAGACAGTGTTCAAAATTAATTGCACTGAGAATTAAACAAGTTAATTCTATAGTGCGCTCCCACTCAAATCAATATCTCTCATAATTGATTGTGAGTGATTCAAGACCCGCATACCCATTCAACGTCACGGTTTGAGATGAACACCCATGGCGTGAACTTCAATCGGTAGGCAAATTTGCCGATCACATCTCTATGCGATTCTTGTTCATCTTTCGACGCGTGTGTTCCGAGCTCATGACTTTCATGCCTGAACGTCAAGACAACCAAGTGATCTCGCTGCGAGGTCTCAACTCACCCGCCTCACACATCCCTAATCGTTCGCACCCATGGAGATCATGCAATGCCCCGAAAAGTTAGGTGCCGTGACGGTGCTACACTTGGGAGAACACTAACTACTTGATATTTCAGTGAGAGATCACCCTAATAAAAAGCGACTACTGCGCAATCAAGAAGGGTGCATCATGAGGGATAAACATCTCAGGCAATTCAAAATAGCAAGATATGGTATAGCCCTTTGTGACGGAGAAGTCTTTCATTTCTTCGTCTTTGGCATTCGCGTCGGTGTTCACCTTCGCGAAGATTGCCACCACCTTGTCGATGCACTAGATAATATTGCTATCTCTATAGCTAATAAAATAAGTGCATTACATAAGGTTGACACGCAGGTCATTAAAGTGCAATCATATGGCTCCAGCCATCATGCCGAATCATGACACGCAGGTCATGTTAATCAATTTACATCATATAGCCATCTCATACATAATCAAATTATTATGAATCATTGCTATACCACATCACATGCATATGCAAACCATCCTGCAAAACCAAGTTAGACGCCTCTAATCGGTTCATGTGAAATTTTATTTTACGTGGCTTCTAAGGTTTCGAAACAAACCGAAGCTACCAACGTCCATCATCAAGCATGATAATCCAATTAAGTCGCTAGATTAACATTCCAGGGTGTATGAAACACGAGATAATAAAATCTCGAGCCCCATACTAAACTTCGTCATACGCGTGACCCCCGTGCAGATCACATCTGCATTGCCCTTTCGTCTGCGAAATTTCAACTTTCTTTTTAACTACGGTGGAATTCAATGAACTGTTAGCACTTCGTTGATCAATCAGGATCGCGGATTGCCAGAACATTGAAACTCCACCATACTGTTATCAAGATCAGAAATATGCAAATTCCAGGGAAGCAACAAGAACATCGGGTAACAGATTTCATCTGCTACCCGCAAAAATAATTTTCAGTAATAGAACTCATCTACTACCTAATTATATTGTGCAATACCCATACATCTCTATGTATTCTAGATCGCAACCTGCATCTACGCATAGCACGGCTCTTGATGCCACTGTAGGGGAACGCAGCAGAAAACAAAAAATTTCCGACCTACGCACCAGCCCAGGACCACTATGGAGACTGCATACAAGGTTTGATCATTTCGTTACCGACTCGTAGCGCAGCGGAAGTAGAGTCGATGACGAACGGCGGTGCAGATCCCCACAGCTAGGATTTTACAACCTCCCAACCGCGAGGATGTATACCCTCATCTGCCCCGCGGACAGCCCTCCAGGAGGCGGTCGCACAGTCCCCCGGACGGTGTCGCGGACAGCCCTTCGGGAGGACCTCCGAAACTCGGACTGTCACTCGGACAGCCCTTCGGGAGGACCTCCAAAACTCGGACGGTCACACGGACAGCCCTTCGGGAGGCACTCTCGAACTAAGACCGAAACTACGATCTCTCTACAGAGTTGCACACATACGGTGTCATCTATCCGGCAGGGCTTCGCCGTCCAGAACTAGTTCCCACCAGAACCCAGACAGCCTTTCGGCTCTACGAAACTATTTCGTGGGAGGGAGAGAAGAAAGGCAGATCATGCATGCCATGTGTGTGAGAGTTAGAGTGAGTATGGAGAGCTCCTCTCCACCTCCTTATATAGTGGTGGAAGGGGTGAGGGGGGGGCTGAAATTTCAGCCCACAAAACAAGCACCCACCAAACAAGGAAACATCTTCCCACCAAACGTGGAGAAAACATGTTCCCTTGTCCATGGTGTTCCCCCATGGGGCCCCACCTTCCTCCCAACACTCTCCACCATTTGTGGGGGCTGCCCCCCACCATGGGGGGGGGCCCCAACACTTTGTCCAGCCACAAGGGGGCTGTCCCCTAAAGGGGGCGCCCCCAAAAACAGCCCAAAAACAGCCCCCACGATCCGTGGGATCTTGTCCCCTCTCGCTGGGACAAAATGTTTTCCGAAACTATTTCTTCTGAAAAATTCCGGAAGGTCCCAGAACATTTCCGGCACCCTCTAAAATTATCTGGACGCGCTTCGGAACATTTCTGGTATGGTGGTTTAATTTAAAACCATCTTCGTTTACCCGGTAAACAATTCCGGCAGCTCCGAAAACCTTTTTCGGTTTTTTCTCCGGAAAAATTCCAGAAATTACCAGACCAATCTGGCAACCTCCAAAACTTTCCCGGGGCTTGCCGAAACCTTTTTGGATCAATGGTTTTATCCGAAACAACTTTTCGGTTTTACCGAAACTTTTCCGGTGTTCTCTCCGGAACTTTTCCGTTGTCTCCGAAACTTTTCCAGTGACTTTCTCTCGGACTCCTTGTCTAGTATTCAGCAGATAGATGACCCTTAAGCGTGTGACCCTATAGGTTCGGTGAAGCATAGACATGACCCGGAACCCCTTCCGATCAATGATCAACATCGGAGCCGTGGACACCCATATTGACCCCTATACCCACACGAATGAATATTCGAGTGAACCTCCAGTTGTCGTGTGCTATTCCTGTTGCTTCGCGATATGTTACAATTACCCGAGGTGAGAAACATCGGCATCCTCGTGGATCAACACTTGTCCACAATGCCAGTTACCTCGTTGCCGGTATTGTTCTCTTTTCTCGTTCCCGTGTTCCGGCATCCCTGTGATCAAATCACCCTGTGTCTGGCCAGACGATGATGGATACCGTAACACCGAGAGGGCCCAGAGATATCTCTCCATCGTCGGAGGAGCAAATCCCAATCTTGAGCTATCAAGTTACTTGACATACTTTTCCATGAACCCGTAAGCCGCCGTAATAGCCACCCATTTACGGATGACGTTTAACAAACCCCAAAGTTCATGAAGCAAGCATGAAGAAACTCGATACTCTCATGGTCTAAGGAATTATGCAAACATTAACTTCTTGTGTTATTAACCATTAACTTATGACGAATGTATCTCATAGCATAACATCAATATTGGGTCGATTCAACACAAGTGTTCTACCAACAATTGTGCCCTCAAAATTGCTGGCATAGCCATGCCCATGATCAGGAAAACAGGATCATCATGCAATACTTGAGCCAGTCATAGAGGCTTGACTAGGAATACATTTTACCGTTTATTATCCCACACGTGCACATGAGTTTCCCTCCAAGCCTCGTTTTATTTGTAGACTCGAGAATCATTGCAGTTATAGCATGGAACATAAACATAATTATGAACAGGGAGATAATCAATAGCATTTATTATTGCCTCTAGGGCATATCTCCTACACCATTGCTATCTGTATGTATGGCGCACCTCTCCCAGTGCACCATTGCTAGCACCCCTGCCTAATACATATTCCCCACCTCGCCCTGCCGGCCTCCTCTCGCCCCCGCAACCCTCCTCTCGCCGCCGTCGCACGTCTCGCCCCCTCCCCCCACCCGCCCCACTCTCTGGCGGCCGCCACTTCCCATCCCCACCTCTCCGGCGACCGCCAGCCTTCCCCGACGATGCCTCACGCTCCCGGTCCGCTTCACGCTCGAACGCCAGCGCCACCTCCCCTTCCTGGCCGGAGATCCACTCGAGCTCCACCCCCCTCCCGATTCCTCTCCAAATCCCGCCGTCGGCAACCCCCACCGGCGAAACCCCATCACCACCGGCGACCTCCCTCCCTCCCTCTTCAGATTGACGGATGGGTGAGGACGGGGAGGGGCGGATCCGCACCCGCACCCACCTGAGCATCCTGCTGCGGTGGCCCTCGACGCCGACGAACTCCACGACGCCCATCTCCGGCCATGGTGACCGCGGATCTCCGACCCCCTTCTCTTGGTTGGGTGGGTGGGTGGGCATGAATCCCTCCCTTGTCTTCTCTGCCTCCCTCTGATTCCTCCTTGGTTTGTTTTGTGTCCGATCTGTAGAGGATGTCGCTGCTGCTGAAGGCGGTGGAGGCGGTGGTCGTCGACGCGGTGTTGTCGCTGCCCAACGTCCGGCGGCGGGCGACCAACTCCTGGGCCGCCGTCCACGACACCTTCTTCTCCACCAAGGTCAGCCCCGCCCCGCCCAGATCAAATCAAACCTCATCCCTGATGCCCTCTCATGATCTGGTTTGATCCCCCCGATGCGGTGCGTGCGTGCAGGAAGTGTTCGAGAGCCACCGCGTCGTCTTCACCGTCGGCACCTCCATCGCCTCTGTCCTCACGGCGTGGGCCGGTACGCCCCCCCCCCCCCACTCCATCCCCTGCTCTGCTTCTCCCCGCACTTCGTATGCCGTCGTCGGGTTCAGAGTGTGTCGCTGACCCATCCGATTGACTGTCTTTTTGTTTTCAACAATCGCCGCTGTATGTGAAGGGAGAGGGACAGGGAGTGATGCATCTGTGCAGCTGCTTGCTGCTGAACCCTAATTAGTTTGTTTGGCTTATGTATAATACCATAGGGCACACCTCAATTGGAACCACAGCTGCACTAGAGCGGTTTTGTTTTAGAATGCCCCATGGGTGTTGATGACTGAATGCAAGTGCACCAAGTTAATACAATCTAATTGATGAATTTATCTCCCAAGTCTCTGCACACTAATACAATTTAAATTTGTGTGTGCTCTTCAGTAGCTTGGCCCGCCCAATTTTTTCCTTGTAGCTCCGCCACTGCTTGTAATGACACCGCAACTGTAGTATCATGGGACGAAACATGTGTTGTTGGTCTATGAATTGTTAGCATGGATTAGAACTACTGATGTGAGCACGACAAAGTGTTTAGCTATTCCCCCTTGCATGTCTATCCGTGCTTCACATTTGTGATCTCGCTCAATATAATAATTTGAAATCTACTAGCATGTTCATTTATGCACATTGTCTATTAGTGCATCATCTGTGTTGTTTGATTTCTACAAACCTGATGATCTTGCCCACCTTGTGTCTACCTACCTGCAGATCAACGGGTCTCTGGCTCGCAGGGCCATCAATGACCTGATGGAGAGGGGGCTCATCAGGATGGTGTCATCATTTTGGGCTGCCTTCAGGTTGCGTTGCCTTTGCCGCCGGTTAGTAGGCGTTGATGGGTAACATGAGGTAGGAGAAACACTTGTAGTCGTAGTAGCCGAACATGCTGTGCCTGTATATATGTCTGTAGCAGAATGTATGTATGTATCTGGTCCTGGTGCTGCGTCGGCCTCTGGTACGTAGCAGGAATGCATGTGGATGTTGGTTTGCTGTGCACTAGTTGGTGCTATGCTACATCCTGGGTTCTGGGTTTTATTTTAGAGATCTAGTACAGCAAACTAGGACTGCAGGCGCGCCTTGCCCGTCCCCTTGCTGTTACATCCCTGGCAAGTGCATTTCCTGTCGTGCTCGATATGATGAAATGTAGATCTGGCAGGGTTAGATTTGATCTGGATGTACTAATCCGACTAGCACGTGTTGGATATATCTCTCTTTTTATGTTTCATCATTACCAATATGCCGATTGCTTGCTTGTTGTGTTCCGTAGGATCTGTATAAATTGTTAAACATTGATATTTTTATATGTATTATTCAGAAGTTCTAACTGCTGTGGTTGGGTGTTGGTAGTCTGTTGTTCGATTATCAAACCTTTGAAGTTAATTTTGATCATATGTGCATCTGTGTGATATATCTAGGTTCAGCTTTGACGCTCCATCGGCAACCAGTTGTTCAATTAAGTCTGTTTGTTACAGTTATCTATATCAAGTGTTGCTTTGTGAATACTGGAAACTTGGTTTTGGTGTCCTTAGTTGGATCAATTTACAGTCTGCTGCAAGAGCCTCTTGTATATGATGCATACATGTACACCGGTGGTGTTCTTTTTGGAAGTTGAATCATACTCACATGTAGTCGCTTCATTTGTTTGACCTGGAAGATGTTTATCTTTCTCAGGTTCCTGTTGGGAGGGCCACCCTTGGACGTGTCATTAACATTATTGGTGAGCCTTGGTGGTCCCCGACGAGGGGGACGGCGAGGACGTCATTGGAGCCTAGCACGGCAGCAGCACCAGTACCTTGCTGCTGTTGGGAATGGAAGGGAGCTGTTCCATGCACCGAATCCAGGGAGAATATCACCTTTGGCATGTACGCCATCACCTTGGGCATGCTCGTGGCGCTGCTGCTCGGCCTCAACATGTCCTGGAGCGCCATTACCGCCGCCCTCACGCTCATCTTCCTCGACTTCAAGGACGCCCGCCCCTGCCTCGACTTCAAGAGACACTTCTAGCTTTTCTGACTCAAAGTTGTTAACTTGGTACTGCATGAGTTTTACTACTGCTAACACAGAGAGTATTTTGTGCAGTTTGCTCCCATTTGGCTGTGTGAAGGGGGCCAAGGAGAAGCTGCGGCAGGTTTCCTTGTTGCCGAGGTGACTTCTCTCGCCTTTCTCCCCTTATATGCAAGTATATGATCCTACACTAAACTACAGTACTATGTATAAATATTCATCTACTCAGATCTAGAGCAGTAGTTATAACAATTGGAGTTTAGTTATTAAGCAACTGCTTACTGTGATTATGCAATTTTAATGAACATAGTTGTAACAATTGGAGTTTAGTTACCCTGTGTAGTTGCCTTGTCATCAATATTTTCAGTGTGTGTGTGTATTGAAACTAAAATTGAAACTGCTCCATTGTTGTAATGTTAGCAATTGCATCTTGTTAGCAATTGAGTGTATTTTAATGTACTAGCCTTCTGTTAAAGCATATCCACTTCCAACTTTCATCGGTTATAAATAGTTTGTTTGTCTTTCTGTTTATTTTGTTACACTTTGCAGGGATAAAGTGAAGAAAAAGAAGAAAAGATTACTAGAAGATTAGTTTTAGGATTTTCTTTTATTTCCTTGCAATTTTCCTTTTATTGGATACTTGTAAAGACATTGTAATATTCTTACTATAATAAAAAATATGATTCTATTTCATTTTTTGTTTTTAAATTATTTTTCCTTATAGGTTGTTTTCTGTAAATTTGGATTTTTTTTTGTTTTCCAAATACATTACTAGTGGCGCATTTCAGCCCTTATTAGTGGCACACCTTCCTTTATTACTAGTGGCGCACCTATAAGGCTATTAGTGGCGCACCTAGAGGGAATACCAGTGGAGCACCTAAGGGTTAGTAGTGGCGCACCAGAGGTGCGCCATTACTATCTGGAATAGTAATGGCGCACCAGAGGTGCGCCATTACTATCTGTTACTAGTGGCGTGTTAATAGTGGCGCACCTATAGTGCGCCATTACTAACGAAAACAGGTGCGCCACTAATAGGGCTTTTTCTAGTATATGTGCCAAGTCAAGCCACTCGAAACATTCGGAGGAGGATACCATAATAACATACTACATCATAACCATTTTAATGCATGTTGACATCTAAGATAAATCATTATCCACTCCTAGCTACTTAAGCATGGCATGAGCAACTATAATCTCTAATTGTTGTCACAAACATGTTTACTCATAATATGCTGAATCATGGGTACTGAGTTAAACATATTTACAAAAACAAAAACAAGAAGAGTTCATACCAGCTTTTCCTTGCCACAGTCACTTCATCAAATCATCGTCATTATTGCCTTTCACTTGCACGACCGAATGATGTGAAAATAATAATAGTGCAAGTGTGCCGTGGAATAAGCTGGAATCTACAAACATTTTATTCAAGGGAGAAGACAAGGTAATATTGGCTCTTTGTTAGATCAACAATAAAGCATATGAGAGCCACTCAACATTTTCATCGTGGTCTTCTCCCTACGACGACTCAACGAGAAAGAAAAAAAATTCAGAGAAACACACTGAAATATTTTTGGGGTTTTTAGTTTTTCTGGAGAAAGCAAATTAACGAAGAAAAAAACAAAAAACGAGAAAACTATTTACACGGGAAAGCTCCCAACAAGTAAAAGCAGAAGCGAGAAATCTTTTTGGGTTTTCTTTTACTACTAAGAATTATCTAGACAATAAAGAAATTATAACTAATTTTTTTGGATTTTAGAAGGTTTTTCAAACACACAAGAAGAAAGCAAAAGGAAAACTAACATGGATATACAATGAAAAAGGATGAACACCGACAACTGAAATGAGTGTGTGAACATGAATGTAATGTCGGTAAGAGATACGTACTCCCCCAAGCTTAGGCTTTTGGCCTAGCTTGGTAATCACCACCCGTAGTATCCATCAGGACCGGGCGGATAGTACTGGGGCGGAGGTACCTAAGGGTCCCACTGCTGGACCTCGTTCTCCGCTGCTGCCAGCTCGTTCCTGTAAGCTGTGATGTCCGCCGGCATGATGGTGTATCCGTTCCTGGCATGAGAGTCAAACAAAGAAGGTGCAGGCAACGGAATAATATCACGAGTTGTCTCGCTAAAAACCAGGTTATAACGAATATATTGAGGAGGTTCAGGTTCATCAATAAAGTGGTGATCGATCATACTCTGTTGGTCTAAATAAGTCTTGGGCAGCAAGTAGTCATTTGGGCGGACAGCAACATTAAAGCGTTTCGCAAGACGCGAAGCATAAATACCGCCATGGACCTTACCCTTAGTCCTGTTGGTGTGCAAGCGGCGTGCAATGATAGCTCCCAAGCTAAAAGTGTTATCGTCGTAAATAGCACGACGCAAGATGGCGAGGTCAGGGGCACTGAGCGTAGCACCTTCCTCCCTAGCAGTCAAACATTTCCCTATGAATAAAGCAAAGTAGTGCACAGCAGGAAAATGCAAGCTAGTAACACGGGCTTTTGAAACGCCCCTAAATTCCCCCACAATCAAAGTGCGAAGGAAGTCCTCGAACTCCTCAGGCCGAGGCTCCCTCAAATCCCCATCAGAAGGGATCAAGCATATCTCACAAAACTCATCTAGCGTTAACTCATGATGTTCAGCATATAAATTGAAACGCACCATGGGGATAGCAAGCCTAGGCATGAAATAAAAAAATTGCACGAAGGAATTTGTAACGATGTGGTGCTGGTCACACTCATCTGTGAGGAAGTCGGTCAGCCCGGCGTTCGCAACAAATTGTGCGAACTCTTGACGGAACCCGGCTTCGTTCATGAAGGTGTTGTGCGGCCACTCGCACGGTCGGACCTCCGTCCTGCGCAGAATGTTGAGGTCATGGTCATGGGCATTCCCAAGGACACCCTTGGAGCTCCGGCTCGAAGAGCCCCTCCGAAGAAAGTTCATTTTCCTAAGAACAAATTTCTGAAAAATTTTGGACCACAAAAAGATGTTAACAAAACTTCACAAGATTGATAGCAACTACTCATACAAGTGCCTAGAGGCTATATCAAGCATTCAAACTACTTAGAACTCAAAGAATTTAACATGCAAGCTCATTTTCAGTAGCACCAATAGCAGCAATTTATGCAAAATATAATCCACCAAAGCAAAAACTAATTGGAGCAATGGGAGAGTCACATACCAAGGAGCAATCCCCCAAAACAGTTTCGGAAATGGAGCTCCAAGCAAAGAGATCGAAAATCTCAGGTTTGGGAGCAAGAACACGAGAGAGAGAACTACAAAGATTTTTTTTCTGGAGGTAGGAGATGAAGTGGGCTGAATAGGTAAGTGAGTGGGTCCCTGTGGAACCCACAAGGCATCTTGGCGCGCCCTGTTGCCTTGTGGGCAACAGGTGCACCCCCCTGGGTTGTTCTCAGTGCCAAAAATTCTTATATATTCCAGAAAAAATCATGTTAAAATTTTATTGCATTCTGAGCACTTTTATTTTTGGGTCATTTTTTATTGAACGGATAATTCAGAAAACAAGATAATCATGGCATTTTATTTTATTAAAACTGAAAATAACAGAGAGCAAACTAAGATTACAGAAAGTTGTGCTTACTAAATTCATCGACCACATGCCCTTCAAAAAGAATCCATTAATAAGGTTGATCAAGTCTTATTAACAAACTATTTCTGAGTGACATGAAACCGAAGAATTTTCGTATGACACTAAGTTACCTCAACGGGGATATGCATCTCCCCAACAATAAGAATTTCATATTTCTTTTTGACAGTGGGAAGAGGAAATTTGAATCCCCCAATAGTGATTGTCGAGACCTTCTCAATACAATTGATACCATTCATCGAAGTTTGTTTCTTCGGGAAATAAACCGTATCCTCATTACCATTAACATGAAAAGTGACCTTGCTTTTGTTGCAATCAATAACAGCCCCTGCAGTATTCAAAAAGGGTCTTCCAAGGATAATCGACATGTTGTCATCCTCGGGCATATCAAGTATAACAAAGTCCGTTAAGATAGTAACATTTGCAACTACAACCGGAACATCCTCACAAATTCCAATAGGTATAGCAGTAGATTTTCAGCCATTTGCAAAGATATTTCAGTAGGTGTGAGCTTATTCAAATCAAGTCTTCTATATAAAGAGAAAGGCATAACACTAACACCGGCTCCCAAATCACATAAAGCAGTTTTGACATAACTTCTTTTAATGGAGCATGGTATAGTAGGTATTCCCGGATCTCCTAACTTTTTAGGTACTCCACCCTTAAAAGAATAATTTGCAAGCATGGTGGAAATGTCAGCTTCAGGTATCTTTCTTTTATTAGTGACAATATCTTTCATGTATTTAGCATAGGGAGACATTTTCAACATATCAATCAAGCGAGTGCGCAAAAAGACAGGTCTAAGCATTTCAACAAAGCGCTCAAAATCTTCATCATCCTTATTTTTAGATGGTTTAGTAGGAAAAGGCATAGGTTTTTGAACCCATGGTTCTCTTTCCTTTCCATGTTTTCTAGCAACAAAGTCTCTTTTATCATATCTTTTATTCTTAGGCGGTGGGTTATCAAGATCAACAGCAGGTTCTATTTCTACATCATTATCTGGTTGAGCATCAACAGGAACATCTTCATTATCATTATCATTGTCATTATCACTAGGTGTATGTTCATTACCAAATTGTGTCTCAGCATCAGAAATAGAAGCATCATCATGATTCTCAGGAGGTTTTTCTATCTCAGGTTCACTAGGAGCATGTAAAGTCCTGTCATTATTCTTTTTCTTTTTCTTCTTAGATGGACTAGGTGCATCAATATTATTTCTTTGGGAGTCTTGTTCAATTCTTTTAGGATGACCTTCAGGATACGAGGGTTCCTGAGTCATGCTACCTCCTCTAGTAACAACTCTAACAGCATGATCATTCTTTTTATTTTCATCTCATCAAGCAAATCATTTTGTGACTTAGCTATTTGTTCTAACTGAGTCTGAACCATAGAAGCATGTTTACTCAAGCATTTAACATCATTAGCAGTTCTAAACATCAAATCACTCAAGCGTTCAATCATGATGGCATTCCGTTTTAGTTGATTGCAAACATACATATTAAAGTGTTCCTGTTTAATGATGTAATTATCAAATTCATACAGGCACTGGCTAGCAGATTTATTATACGGAATATCACCTTCATCAAATCTAGTGAGAGAATTTACCTCCACTACCTGTGTCGGGATATCGAGCCCATGTATTTCTTCAATAGGTGGTAAATTCTTAACATCTTCAGCCTTAATACCTTTTTCTTTCATAGATTTCTTGGCTTCTTGCATATCTTCAGGACTGAGGAATAGAATACTTCTTTTCTTCGGAGTTGGCTTAGGTGGTGGTTCAGGAAGTGTCCAATCATCGGCATTTCTCAATATATTATTCAATAGTATTTCAGCATGTTCAACAGTTCGTTCCCTGAAAACACAACCAGCACAACTATCTAGGTAGTCCCTAGAAGCATCGGTTAGTCCATTATAAAAGATATCAAGTATTTCATTTTTCTTAAGAGGATGATCAGGCAAAGCATTAAGTAACTGGAGAAGTGTGATAGCCTGGCTTAATAGGGATGATAGACTACTCATATCAATAAGGAATTCCTTCTTTTCCGGGAGCCCATTCGGAAAGAACTCCAAAGTTAAGCGTGCTCAGCTTGGAGTAATTTTAGGATGGGTGAGCGACCGGGAAGTTATTCCTGGGTGCGCACGAGTGAGCACAAAGTGCGCAGGAAAGACTAGTATTGATCTGTGGGGCCAGTCTAGATCTCGCCAGGAGTAACGACCATCGGCGAGTGTGTCCGGGGCGTTAAAAGTTGGTATCAGAGCCGACCCTTGCGGTTACACAGATGTTTGCGGGTCAGGTGCGCGGTCATGTTGTGCATGACGTTTGTGACCCGTCGTGGCACACGGCATGGCACATGTGCCGGACTGCTCGCACAAACGTATGTGCCAGGAGGGAACGTTCATGTGGCCCGATGAGGACGTCGGTTCCTCTGAGTGGGGGTGTATGTGATAGGCTGGCTTAATAGGGATGATAGACTACTCATATCAATAAGGAATTCCTTCTTTTCCGGGAGCCCATTCAGAAAGAACTCCAAAGTTAAGCGTGCTCAGCTTGGAGTAATTTCGGGATGGGTGACCGACCGGGAAATTGTTCCTGGGTGCGCATGAGTGAGGACAAAGTGTGCAGGAAAGACTAGTATTGATCTGTGGGGCCAGTCTAGATCTCGCCAGGAGTAACGACCACCGGCGAGTGTGTCCGGGGAGTTACAAGAAGCCTCCCCCAAGCTTGAGGGAGATTCTCTTCTTCAATTTGCACAAAGTTAAATATTTCCTGTAAGGCAGCTTGTTTCTTATGAGCAGGAAAATATTTTTCAGAAAAATAATATATCATATCCTGGGGACTACGCACACAACCAGGAGCAAGAGTATTAAACCATTTCTTAGCATCACCCTTTAATGAGAAAGCAAACAACTTAAGAATATAGTAATAGCGAATTTTTTCCTCATGAGCAAATAGGGTGGCAATATCATTCAACTTAGTAAGATGTGCCACAACAGTTTCAGTTTCATAACCATGAAAAGGATCAGATTCAACCAAAGTAATTAACTCAGGATTGACAGAGAATTCATAATCCTTATCGGTAACAAATATGGGAGAGGTAGCAAACTTAGGATCATATTTCATTCTCTCCCTCATAGATTTTTCTTTCATCTCAGCAAGCAGTTTTATAACCTCATCTCTATCATTACAAGCAAGAATAGCTCTAGCTGTCTCTCTATCAAAAACATGTTCATCAGATGTTTCAGGTATTTCAACTCTAGTAGGAGAGCTAGGCATAATAGGTGAATCATAATTCTCAAGAGTTTCAATATTTTCAGCATTCTCAATTTCTTTAGCTTTAGCAAGTTGTTCATCAAGAAATTCACCAAGTGGCACAGTATTATCAAGCATAGTACTAGCATCATCAATAATTTCATTCATAGAAGAAGTAGTATCATCAATAACTTGCGACATAGCAGAATGCATAACAGGTGGTGGTGTCGCAAGTCTACTCAAAACAGAAGGTGAACCAAGTGCAGAGTGTGATGGTAGTTCCCTACCTCCTCTAGTCATAGAGGGGACGATCTTAGTCTTAGCGTCTTTCAGATTCTTCATAGTGATCAACAGATATAAATCCCAAGTGACTCAACAAATAGAGCTATGCTCCCCAGCAACGGTGCCAGAAAAAGGTCTTGATAACCCACAAGTATAGGGGATCGCAACAGTTTTCATGGGTAGTATTTCACCCAGATTTATTGATTCGACACAAGGGAAGCCAAAGAATATTTGCAAGTATTAGCAGTTGAGTTGTCAATTCAACCACACCTGGAGATAAAATATCTGCAGCAGAGTATTTAGTAGCACAGTAATATGATAGTTTTGATAGCAGTAGCAACAGTAATAATAGTAACAGTAGCAGTTTTGTAGTAAGTATAAAGCAGTAGCAACAAAGTAACTTAGCAGAAACCAATATGAGAAAGTCCTAGGCATTGGATCGGTGATGATAATTATGTTGGATGATATTCATCATGTAACAGTCACAACCTAGGGCGATACACAATAGCTCCAATTCATCAATGTAATGTAGGCATGTATTCCGTATATAGTCATACGTGCTTATAATAAGAACTTGCATGACATCTTTTGTCCTACCCTCCCGTGGCAGCGGGGTCCTTAAGGAAACTAAGGGATATTAAGGCCTCCTTTTAATAGAGAACCGGAACAAAGCATTAGCACTTAGTGAATACATGAACTCCTCAAACTACGGCAATCACCGGAAAGAATCCCAATTATTGTCACCTTGGGGTATGCGGATCATAACACGTAATAGGTGCATATAACTTGCAAGATAGGATCAAGAACACAAATATATTCATAAAAACATAAAGAGTTCAGATCTGAAATTATGGCACTCGGGCCCTAGTGACAAGCATTAAGCATAGCAAAGTCATAGCAACATCAATCTCAGAACATAGTGGATACTAGGGATCAAAGCCCTAACAAATTGACTCGATTACATGATAAATCTCATCCAACCCATCACCGTCCAGCAATCCTACGAAGGAATTACTCACGCCCGGTGGTGAGCATCATGAAATTGGTGATGGAGGATGGTTGATGATGACGACGGCGTCGAATCCCCCTCTCCGGAGCCCCGAACGGACTCCAGATCAGCCCTCCCGATGAAGAACAGGAGGTGGCGGCGGCTCCGTATCGTAAAATGCGATGAAACTTCTTCTCCTATTTTTTTTCTCGGGGAAAGAGAATTTATAGCGTTGAAATTAGGTCAGACGGCCGCCTATGGGCCCCACAAGGCATCAGGGCGCGCCCTAGGGGGGGGTCGCGCCCTGTTGCCTTGTGGGCAGCAGGTGGCCCCTCTTCTGTTGATTCTTGCGCCAATAATTTTTATATATTCCATAAAAATTTTCCAAAAAGTTTTGTCCAAATCCGAGAATTTTGATTTCTGCACAAAAACAACACCATGGTAGTTCTGCTGAAAACAGCGTCAGTCCGGGTTAGTTTCATTCAAATCATGCAAATTAGAGTCCAAAACAAGAGCAAAAGTGTTTGGAAAAGTAGATACGACGGAGACGTATCACAAAACTGGGAGGTAGTGTGACGTACACCACCTCATCGAGGATACCATTTAAGAACGTGAATTTCATGTCCATATGGTGCACTTCCTAGCCACTGTGTGCAGCAATGGCCAGGAGCAAGCACACCGACTCGAGTCGTGCCACTTGTGCAAAGATCTCTCAACTATGAAGGTGTTGGGCCCCCAAGTGCAAGAGTTTGTAGTAAAGCAGCAATTTCCCTTAAGTGACCTCAAGGTTTATCGAACCAACAGGAGCTAAGCGGCAACAACCAATGATTAGTACCTGCACACACAAATACAAAACTTCGTAGTGCTCCCAACAGGACTAGTTAGGTTGTCGGTCTCACTAGCTTGCTAGTTACAAAAGGAATTAGCGCAACAGAGAAAGGAATTGATGGAAATTAACAGGAAGGTAAAAGCAAGAAATTGAAATCTTTATGGAAGAAAATGGACTGGGTTCCATAGTTCCACTAGTGGTCTCTCTCTAAAAGAAAGCAAGGTGTGGTGATCAAATTACAGTTGGGCAACAATTAAATTGCAATATTTATGAGTATGAATATTCATGGCATAATTAACATATGAGCATCACGTCCGTAAATCTATAGATTGTTATCCAACTGTATCTATAGCTAATACTACACCCAAGACCGCTATCTAGCATGCATCTTAATTTATTAAGTAAAAACAGGGTATTGCAATGAGTATAGTGACATGAAGTAGATGATATATCGTCTTCACCCAGTGTTCAAAGAACAACTACAGAACCATATTTTTATTCCTAATGGCAACAACACAATACAAGCCTTTTTCCACTTTCTGTCACTCCGATAGCTTACTTGTATGGTTGAACCCAACTATCATACACAACTCCCTCTGAAGATCAAACCCCAAACTTGGCCAAAGAAAGAGAGAATAGATTGGAGAGCATATATGAATAAGAATTATGCAGCCAAATAGATCTAAAAAAGATTCATGAATAAATATGATCATAAAGTGACAATTCATTATATCACAACAAACACACCAACAAATAACATCAGATGGATCACAATCATGTAGGGTAGCTCATGTGACCTTTGTTATTGAGAAACAAGGGAGAGAGAACCATCTAGCTACTGCTATGGACCCATAGTACAAAGGAAACTACTTACGAGCAATCATGGTGACCTTCAAGTTGATGGAGATTGGCACCGAGATGATTTCCCCCTCCAACGGGGTACCGGAAAAGTCCTGCAAATTGGATCGCGATGAAATAGAGGTGTGCGGCGGCAGAAAAATTAGGGCGATAGATTCCTGGGGGTTTTGGAAGAATATAAAGGAACAGGTACCGGGAGGCAGTGCATCGGAGGTTGGGGGCCCACGCGGCCCCACCACACGCCCTCCTGGCAGGCCGGAAGGGGTGGAGCGTGGGGCTCCTAGGTGCCCCCTGGCCTATGTCGGTCCTCCTCAGAGGCTTCTAGACTTAAAAGTTTCGCTGATTTTTTCTTGGATTTTTTTAGCCCGATAAAATTGATTTTCCTGAAAAGTCTAAACTAGCAGAAAACATCATCTAACATTGGACACCAGATTAATAGGTTAGTCCAGAATAGTAAATAATGTTATAAATTGGTACCAAAGGTATGATAATTTAATATAAATATAGCATGTAATAATAAAAAATTATACATACAATTGAGACGTATAAGCATCCCCAAGCTTAATCCTACTCATCCTTGAGTAGGTAGATGGTAAAAAAATCATTTTGATTGTGAATATCACTAGCATGAAATATAATCAATTTGATGTAATTAGGCATGATTTTCAAAGATAGTGATGCAAAGCAATAGTCTATAGTTGATACAAAGCAAGTTACGTCAAAATATGAAAGCAAAATCATTATTGTGTTTCATGGATCAAGGTCTTCACATCATGCTCATCGATACTATAAGGTTTAGAAAGAATGTTATGTGTATCATGAGACTTGATGCCATACCAGAGACGCATTGGATATCGGTGTAGTGCCTCAGTGGAGATCAGGGGCAATCTAGCTGCACACAATTGCACATGCGAACAAGTGCAGTTTAATGCTTTCTTGTGTTTGTATTTGTCGATATATTGCCTAATATCAAGTTTATTTCTCATCATATGCTTTGTTGCAACTTAAATTTAGGTTCTTATTATTGTCTTTTTTTTTCATCTTATCCTTTTGTTTCTTTTATGTAGATTGGCCTGCCCCAGGGTTTGGAAGTGTTGAAAATTTTCAAGGCCTATCGACATGGAACATCAATTCTGGATGATTTTGACTTTTATGAAGAAAAGGAAAACACTCGCTGTGCACGGAAGGGAATAAATGCAGACTCGTTGCATGAAGCCAAATTATCTTACTCCCTCCGTAAAGAAATATAAGAGCGTTTAGATCACTACAATATAAGAGCGTTTAGATCACTAAAGTAGTGATCTAAACGCTCTTATATTTCTTTACGGATGGAGTACTTTGGAACAGATGACTTGAAATCAATGGTATGCACATCTTTTTCTTTACAGTAGTGTGGTAAGCTACTACTCAGTAATACTTGTATGAATGGAGACCTTCACTGAAATTGTATATTTTTGTTGTCCTATTATTGTAAGAGAAGCTTGGGCATTGTGTGAACGTTCTGATTGTAGCTGTTCTTCAGATATACTTACGTAGCAACTGGCAAATATCTAAAAAACAATATAGATAAGCTGTCTAGTTGTCGCCGCCATTACAGTGAGCCTGAACCCTGCAGCTGCCTTGCAATGTCATGCCATATTTCCTGACCATGCAGGGAGACATCGAGGTGAGCATGGAGAGCCTGAACCTCCACGGGCCTTGGGACTAATCCGGATGGTTCTTCACCATGTCGCGAAATTTGACAAGTCATTGACGCGGTCGAACCAAACGTTTGATCCGATGACTGGGCGCTACTACACAAGTTAACCTGAAATATGATGCTATAGAATGTTTGTACTTTGTATGGACCAGATATAATTTGCCAGTATATATCTAGCTTATGTCGGGGTAAAATAGTTTTACAACTCGTCAACTCGGTACAACAATCTTACGATGACTGTCATGTGTGTCCGTTTGGTTACAAGTGGTTGTATGTGGCTGATGGAATATTTTGGTTCACAAGAAGGATTGAACCAGCAGATGGTATATAAGGCTGCATGTAGAATGCCTGTTGGGGTTATCATTTTCTATGATCTTATTTTCCTTGCCATGTTTACTAGGGAGAAAATATGCTTAGCATCTGGCAAATTGAATTGATGGAAGAATGTGTGGAAATTTGCAAATATAAACAACTTATGATGAATCTCAGGCTAAAAGGATCAAAGATATTACCGACTACAGTTTGGTATATAGGAAAAGTTCCGCGTGTATTCATAGATCATCAATTTGAGTATTTGACCAATGATTATCTTGTATAAAAGGTATATAACTAATTCATATTTGAAAAAAAGGCTTTGACAGCGTACTATTTATGCTATATAATTCAGATCTTGTTGATCAAGCTAATGCTATAAAAAATGTGTGGGTCTTGTGTTCCGAGAAGGAGGGAGTACACCATTCCAAAATATTTGAAACTGATTTGGTGTTGTAGATGCTTGTATCTTTTTCTATAAACTTGGTTAAATTTAAAGGAGTTTAGAAAGGTGGAAGTATATAATAAGAACCGATGCAGAGGCCAGAGCAGGGACATCATCCTCCATTTTCCAAATAGGCAAAATAACAGAACAGGCAGAGCAAAATCCTGCAAGGGTTTCATCTTTTAATACAATGATGAAAAGAGACAACCATCAGCCAACAACAACAACCAAGCACTCCAAAGATTTGTGACAGGAGCGCGATAACTGGAACAAATAGAACCACCAGCATAACACATAACCATCAGGCAGGGCCAAATGTAATCCCTACCAGCCTCAATTGAACAAAGATAGCAAGTGCAACATGAATTGGGTAAATGGTACTAGATTCCAACACTATATATACAAATAGATAGGGATACAGGTAGCACACCGAGCAGCTTGGGTCACGGGCACGCGTTCCAGCATGCCCTGAGGATGGTCATGCCTTGTGAACACGACAGGTTCAACCATCCAACCCTTTAAGCGCGACACGGTTGACTTGGATCTTCCATTGGAGGGATCCGTGCTGCAGTTAAGGCGTTCAAAGCAGATAACGTTCACGAACCTCCGGTGAGTCCTTGGCCTCTGAACTTCCTCCTCTAGGCTATCCTTGTCCTCATCATCGTCGTATTGGAGGCCTCGTAAGTTCCCCCCCCCCCCCCCCCCCCCCCCCCCCCCCCCCCCTCAGATAACGGCGCCTCTGCCTTCTCAGGGCCCTTGATGAGCCTCTTGGCTCATCTCCTGATCTCAGTGGACCACTGCTTACCATATGAAACAGAGACCCGCTTCGCTCACTTGGCACACTGCCTTCACGCTCGTGTGACGGACCTTCAATGACGTAATCTCCAAGCACAACTGACCCAGGCATAGTCGACCTGATCGCGCTCATTATGTCACCATACTCCCGCTGGTTTTCCAGGCGGTGCCACGGTGCCTTGACGGGTCCACATCAGCAGGCCTTGTTGTGGGATGCACCCTCCTGGCATGTCTACGGAGCTAGAGCACCATAGGTACCAGAAAATGCACATGCTTCCCGCGAGCAGCTTCTTGGTTTGTCGTCCAGGTACTGTCTGGCATCTTTGATGATCTCCCAGCCCTTCACAGCACCCCTACAGTGGGCACATCAATTGGTTCGGGTTGGATACCTCAGCTGACTCAACTGTCCCACTCGTCCCATAAGAGTTTCCAGTGTTACTGGACCTTGATTATAGTTAGTTCCTTCTTGTTGCCCAGATACGTACCGCTGCAGAGCTACGAATGACATGTTCATGACTGAGATTTTCACGGAATTCAATTCAGGTACATCTATCAGTAGCCTGGAGACGGTATCTCTGTGCAACATTTTGGTTACTTGTATCTCCGGGCAAGGAAGAGCTTGGCTGTTTATGCGGTTCACTTTAATTTTCCTGAACCTGCCTAGGCAATTTGAGCGTCTATAGCTTGTATCACATATGTAGGATCTGCAACCCTTGTCATGAGAACTGCACAACACAAGCACAGCATTGTACGGATGGTCCATGCAAACTGGACACCGAGCATCATCCCATTCCTTGTGTAGGGCAGCAATCTCGGCATCTGCATTTGGCATTCTGGACTTCTCTGGATTTGGCATCTTGGACAAACTGTTCTGGGACCAATTAGAAGAACGTGACTAGTCAATTTAACATCGAAACATATCTAGCAATGATTACATCTTTATTGAGTCTAGATTACTCGAGATATACACACAAGTATCAGAAAATGTTGAAATCAGAAAGGCAGGCAAAACACACACAAAAAAAACTTATGTTAACCAGCTTCAACGGTGAAGGTACGAAATTAATTTATATGTTTTCTGCTCATCCATATATACACACACAAACTAACAAGTTTGAGCTTCAGTAAATGCAATCCAAGTTATCAATAAAATTTACGTACAGTTAAGATTTCAATTCCCTCGCAAAAAAAACAGTTAAGATTTCAATTAAGATAATTAATATGCACCTTGTAGATATTGTATCTAATTATCCAATTGATTCATGTGTTCAACCAATAGCAATCATATTACTCCAACCAGACTGGTGAAGTCAACTCTAACAAGAACTGATGAGATTAATACAGTAGACCAGATGATTCGATATCTCCTAGCCCCCTGTTATATATGTCCTAGTTCAATGAAGTGGTAGCACAAACTACATATGCAACAGCACTGAAATGTGTGTATAATTGCAATCATGTTATTTGTACTTATTTATCCTCATTTTAGTAACTCATCATATGCTCTTCATCAAATAAGTAAAGGAAACAGTCGATAAGATTCAGTGCACCTTAAAATACTAGTAGTAAATTGTTTGTATATCATCAGAAAGTTATAAAAAATATTCATCTCCAATACTTGGACAAACGATCCAGACAATATTAACTATATACAACATGTTTCCCTTAAAAAACCTAAACAAAATTTTCCCTTTGATGAAATAACATAATAATATTCTTTATCTTACTTTGCAATATTGAATAGAACATTACGTCTTTCATCAGCGGCGTAAAGAAACTAATTGAAATGATAACGGCTGAGATCCATGCTACAGTTCACACGGCAATGTAAGAATTCTCAACAAACATGTTTCCCTAATCACCAACACACCAATGGTAGCTTTCTCAACAGACTCATATCATTGGTACTAAGACTAGTAAGTACTATCTCCTATTCACATCAAGCATGGCCTGTATGATATACCGTCACCTGCTTAAAAAAATTTGTCCCAATGTAACAGATCAAGGAGCTGAAGTACCGGTAAAATGATTCAAGCCATAAGATAAATACATTGCATTATTGCAAGACATTAATGCAAAACTAACCCTAGTGCCACCCAATCACATTATGCAGCACGGCATGATCCTTTGCATCCACCAGAACAAGCTAGTTGAGACCTATGATGTATTGTCACTTCAAAATAGCACTAATCATGATCCAAGCTGTGTCATAGCAATACTGTATTCCCCAAGTGCAATTGGATATGCACACTAACTCTACAATTCATTCATCTTAAAGTTCTCACCTGAGCTCAACCTTGAAGAACACCCAAACAGGCAATACGGCTCACTGAAACCTTCGCAGAACACACATGCACAGAAGCAATCTGAAGCGGTACAGTTCGTCCTGAAAGTGCTCACCTCTGACTTCGGCAACGATCCTACATTTGCATAGCACAACGAAAAGGGCTGTCATCCATGGTGCACAACAAATCAAATCTTCTATGGCTTCCCAACTAATCGGCAAAGTAGAAACACACATTTTATTGGAAGTTAGAGACAAAACAACCCTCTAAAGAGTCAGATTTATTTTTCTTCAACTTCCAGCAAATGACTATACACAACAATGTGAGTTTGTTGCAAACACATGATTTCAGTGACAAAGACATATTTGCATTTTGCATATGACAAACTAACAGGGTCAAATCAGAAAATTGCAGATAACAGCAACCTTGCAGGGCAAACTATGGAATCTGGATAAGTGTGAAGTTATCTCAACTGAGATTTTGCGTAAGACCCATCTTCTGCAATAATTATGTACATCAATCCAGATCTAGTGAAGCTCCTGTAGAAACAATTTCCAACACATGAAAAGCTATATGCACAGCTGGTGATTGTTTGAATAGAACCAACCGCATTTATTTAGACTAATTCAAATGATTTCACCTACAAAATTACAAATTCATTTGTTACTAGGTACAAAAACGCATCAGTATGGGGAGGCAAAAAAAAAAAAACTACTGGCATCTCTGCATATGCAATTCACATTCGGTACTACCGGAGACAGGGCAGTGGGGCAAAAAAAAAAAACTACTGGCATCTCCGCATATGCAATTCACATTCAGGACTACTGGAGACAGGGCAGTGGGCATGGGAGCCCCTCGTCTTGTAACAGAACCTGGAACAAGAACAAGGAAAGTGCTTTTGTAACAGAACCACAACTACATTTCTTTACCATGTCCTTCAAGTTCCTTTTGTAAAAGGGCAGGGAGTTGATAAATTCATCTCTCATCAGCATGCATACATTTATGAGAATTGGAGCAAATACCACATTCTCCCAGTAAAAGAAAGATAATAGTTACAAAACTGAATAAGGTCAGGTTCATTCGGACAAAAGATAACAATTAAAGATTTTACTAACCCCCACTAAACTGCAAGTGGAAAAAGTAGCCAGCCAAATATATAAGCCATCCTAGCCAACATCTAGTACCAAAAAATTATTCATACTGTGGTACCACGCAGATGTAAGCCATATATAACATCATACAAGATTATTCCAGACTTCCATGGACGGCTCTCAGAAAATAGTAGAAAGAGTTCTATTCCAATAAGAAAAGAAAATATTTTTCTATAAGGCACAGCGAAGTGCATGAGACTAAAGAAATTAAAGTAAGAAACTAGTACGACCTAATCATCACATGTTCTTTGCAAAACTGAACAAATGTAGAATAACGCAAATGTTGTTATAAGTTCTATGCAGAACTGTGCAGATGTATCACCTAGCCCATCATAAGTTATTTACAGAACTGAATAAATGGAGAGAAGTTTTAGAACAGGAGCAGGGCAACAAAGGTAGGCATATCCAAGTATAAATACATATCTAATTAAACTGTGGTGTACTATACTACAGTGTAGGAGGAAGGGGATTACCTTTCAGGCAGGGCAGAGTAAAGCAAAACTACTAGGGTGGGGCTTCACCGGCTAGTTCACTCCCTCAATTCAAGTGGCACGGCACAGCGGGAGAAATTAGCTTGCATGCTAGGATTAATTAATTAAGTGTATGTAGGATTGACATATATGACTGATTAACTGAGTGTAGGACTGACATACATACTAGCAAAGACCATGGTGGGAGAAAAAACAGACAGACATCATACACGACATACATTTTGACTGTACATACACAAAGTAGTAGTAACTCTGAAATGGCACTGCTACTTGGATTAATGGCTTTTCTCAATTTGGTTTCAGTACAGATAAGGCACAATTATTTTCTAAACTAGATAATCTGTGCACAGAAGCAAAATAATGCAGTCACGCAACTAGCTAAAAACATCTTTCAGAGTTCTCTAAACTAGTCTCTCAACAAGAACAGATTGTAGATCGAGAGAGGAGCAAGAACAAGCCTAATGGAGCTCACCTTTCTGGCTGTGAGGAGAAGCGAGCGCGGCGGATGCTGCAGATGACGGAAACGAGCCACTGGAGACAAGGACAAGCCGCCAGTGTGTCCACTACTGGATTTCACCTAGACCCTATCGTCGCCGAAAACATCAGATAATTGGGCTTGGTCGGTGATTTTTGTTGTTGTCACAAGTGTTTTGGCTTAGTTTCTTTCTCTCCTAGTCGCATCGCTTTGATCCATTTCGTTCCTTATCCATTCACCGACCAAAGTCTCGGCTCTAGCGTTGTCTCCTCCTCCTTCCCCTTTCTCCCACTTGCACCATCGCCTCCCCTAAAAAGTCAACAATCAACACACACATAGTTGGATAACACAACTTGTTGTCGAGACACAGATATAGCTAACTGATACAGAAAGACTAAAGACACTGCGTACAACAAACTGAATGGACCGAGCAAAGGTGTTTGGTTGGTGTTGGCCTATCTCTTTCTCCTTGCCATAACATCTTAGAATACACATCCTTGTGCCGAGATATCCCACTTCTCAGAAACGAGACTGGACCAAGCAACAGTAATCTCCAACTCAGTGCCTTCAGTAAGTTTACATGTTTGCTGGCTTATGTTGCAAAACTTGGGTTTGAAGGACACATTTTCTTGTGCGACTCTATCACCAGAATCTGAGTAGGCCTCCAAGACAAAATTCAGGCTTCCACAAAAGTCTACAGAGACAACATTCCTTGTTAGGACAAAGTAACCCCGAGAAGTCATCGGCATGGCTGTATAACGAGAACCAAGCAGCTCAACTTCCCAGGGTCTGGCGTCAGGTCCAATGACCGAGCAAGCAACTCGACTTCTGAATCCTTTAGGCCATGACCCCTCCTCTTTGACACGGACGCCCAAAATAGTGGCCTGGACTGTTTTCTCAAGTACCTCCAAACTTAACTCTATGGCGTAAAAGCAGTTCCTAAAGCAAATGGGGCCTTCTCCTCTGTTGTAAGTGCACACGACATTGACCAGTGCTCTGTCTTGAGACTTTGTTCTACCTCTTACTTTTAGTTGGATTTCAAAGACAACAGATTCCTCGCCGACAATTGCACGAGAGGGGCCAGTCAAGGTTAAAAAGGGATCCTGCAAGCATCATCAATCACCTTATTAGCAACTAATAAACAAGAGGGCCCAGGCAGGCAGGTACACAATATCCCCAAAATAAAACGAAGAGCATATTAATAAGATGGTACAGATAGATACCTCTTCATTGAGTATCTGGCACCCACTCCTATTGCGGGCAAACAGAAGGTTGCGATTGTGATCCACATGGTCTCGGGCAGCGACCGTGCCATACACTGGCAACGGCCATTCCAGACCACCTTGTATTTCTGCGAGTTTGACAGAGAAGATCTGCAGGCTAGGCGCGACTCGACCATGGTGCCTTGGGGTGCTCCCTGGTATCAGGTGTGTGTATTGCATGGAACTCACTGGCGCTGCATGATGCATCAGAACAAGATCAATGGAAGCAGGTGTTAGAAATCTTGTAACATCAACAGGTACTAGATAAGCAACAAAGTAATTCCCTCCACTTCCCTTATACAAAGAAGTACGACCAAAGGTAAAAAGGAGGAAGGAAACTAGTTAACCAAAGTTGAGTAAGACAAGCAAGATGCATGCATGTTTACTCACTCATGTCTCGGAAGCAACTGAACCCATCATAACCCCATGACCCTTCCCAGGCATCAATGGCGGAGCCTCGTGGAGGCCAAAGGGGGCCACGACCCCCCCTTTCAAAAGTGCAAGTGCTTTTTTATTACCTGTACTGCATATTCTTTTCTAGCCCATCAATGCATAATTCACCTCCCCAGCCGAATACGCAGAGGCAGGTAATTCTCTCAAACTCGTCTCACTTTACCCTGTTGGTCGTTTAATACTGCTGCATGTTCCAGCTGCTAGGTGCTACTTTTCTTCAGTTTCGTCAGAGAGTAAGAAAGCATGTAGCGTGGAACTTGCTCATGTGCATGGCCTAGTTTCTGTTTGTTGCATGTAGCCAGCTCGCCACTGTGTACGCATCCGTGGGAAAGGAGAGATTGACCATCCGATGGCACGGCCGTTAGCTCGATCGTGGTCGGTAGACTAGGATCTCTCTGTTGGCTTGTAAATAAGAGCCAACAAAGTCCTTCTACTGCCAACTGCCACCGCGCTGACTGCTTGCTGTTGCATATATACAACTGACCTCGTGCTGCCATGCACGTATTTTTCAAAGAAAAGAGGGGTGAAGAAACTGTCGAACAAGAACAACCATCGGCTCATTGCCACTTCTGAATTCGGATGCTCTAGCATTGGTTGATAATTTATGTTGTGAGTTTGCACATATTTTCTTGCTTTTAGTTTGAGATTGACCCCCCCTTGGTTCCTTGTCACGCTCCGCCACTGCCAGGCATCAACATACATGGCAAAACTCTTCTGTTCGGCAGCCATCTCCTTGGCCTCAATTTTCAATTGTTCATCTGATTTGCCTCTATCCATCTTCTCAACATCATAACCTGTGTTGGTGGCAACAGAATCTGCAGGTTCGAGTATTGACTTGTCTGATACGAACATGGAGGTATTCGATTCATTCACCGACTCACTGGTATCCAGACCGGTCACCGACTCTGGCCCCACCTCCGATGTCAATTTGGAGTCTATCCTCGGCACCTGCTGCTCCATTGATGCAATGTCCCAGTCCATCTGCTCCTCGTCACCAACACATCCTTGTACTGAAATATCCCGCTTCTCAGAAACAAGACTAGACCAAGCAACAGTGATTTCCAACTCAATGCCATGAAGTTCACAACTATCCTGACTTATGTTGCAAAGTTTGGGTTTGAAGGACAATTCTTTTTGTGCAATGATATCACCAGATGGTAAGCAGGCCTCTAGGAGAAAATTCAGGTGCCTGTTAACATCTACAGAAACGACATTCCTTGACAGAAGAAGGTAACCCTCAGAAGTCACGGACATGGCACTGCCACGAGAAACAAGCAACTCAAGTTCCCCAGGCGTGGCATCAATTTCACCATCAATGACTGAGCAAGCAACTCGACCTCCCCATCCAGAAGGCCATGACCCATCTTTGACACGGACGCCCAAAACAGTGGCCTGGACTGTTTCCTGAAGTACCTCCAATCTAAACTCTGCGGTGCAGAAGCAGTTCGTAAAGCAAACAGTACTATCCCCACTGTTGTAAGTGCACACACCAGTGATCAATGCTCTATCTTCAGACTCTGTTCTACCTCTTACTTTCAGTTGGATTTCGAAGACAACAGATTCCTCGCACACAATTGCACGGGAGGGACCAGTCAAGGCCAAAAAGGGATCCTGCAAGCATCATTGATAACCTTATTAGCTACTGACCAATATGAAGGCCCAGGAAGGCACACAATATCCCCAAAAGAAAACGAAGAGCATCTTAAGATGGTATACATACCTCTTCCTTGAGTATCTGACACCTGCTCCTATAGCAGGCAAACAGAAGGTTGCGATTGTGATCCACGTGGTCTCTGACAGCAATCATGCCGTACACTGGCAACGGCCATTCCAGACCACCTTGTATTTCCGCCAGTTTGATGGAGACAATCTGCAGGCTAGGTGCGACTCGACAATAGTGCCTTGGGGTGCTCCCGGGTATCAAGTGTGTGTATTGCATGGAACTGACTGTCGCTCCAGAAATCGATCAATGGAAGCAGGTGTTAAAATTTTCGTAACATGAACATGTACTAGATAAGCAGCAAAGTAAATCCCTTCACTTCACTTCTCTCATACAAAGAAGTACGTCCAAAGGTAAAAAAAGAGGAAGGAAACTAGTTAAACAAAATTGAGCAAGATAAACAAGATGCATGCATGTATGTTTACTCACTCATGTATTGGAAGAGACCGAACCCATTTGATCCCCATTTATCATCCCAGGCATCAACGTACTGAGCAAATTCCTTCTGTTCGGCAGCCATCTTCTCGGCCTCGATGAGTAATTGTTCGGCTGATTTGTCTCTGCCCATCCTCTCAACAACATCATCGCCTCTGTTGATGGGAACATGATCTGCAGGTTTGGGTATTGACTTGTCTGATACTGAGAAATTTGATTCAATCGTCGACACATTGGTATCTGGACCTGTCGCCGCCTCTGCCTCTGCCTCCGATGTCGATTTGGAGTCGATCCTCGGCACCTGCTCCGCCATGGATGAAACCTCGCAGTCCATCTGCTCCTCATCACCACCGCCGTCGACATAATGCTCATCCAAGGCGGCAGTTTCCACCATCTGCTCCCCGCCATTAGCAGCACCACCGACATCACCATGCTCATCCAAGGTGTCAGTTTCCATCTTCTGCTCCCCGCCATTAGCAGCACCACCATCAGCCTCATGCCCATTCAAGGCTGCAGTTTCCAGCTTCAGCTCCCCGCCATTAGCAGGATCACGCTCATCCAAGACTGCAGTTTCAATCTTCTGCTCCCCACCAATATCCGTCAGGCTGCGGGCTTTGACAGCCCTCATCTGCTCGCTCAAGCGCCTGATTTCATCGGTGACGGCCAGTTGCCGCTGTGAGTTGCGCTCGATTCTATCCAACAAATTTCGACTCTGCTTAATCGAACTGCAGTCGGGGCTGGACATATCTAACCTCTTATGCTCCTCGGGCATGTCCGTCGGCTCCATCTGCTCCCTCTCCTTCATCAGTTCTCTCTGCTCGTCCTTGAGTTCCTTCTCCTCCTTCCTCAGTTCTCTGAGCAGTGCTTGATCCCTTCTGGGATTCTTCGTGCCACGAGAATCGGTGATCCCAGGGCCAGGGAGAACTGACTGCTCCCCCACGGACTTGCCGGAATCCCCTTCCGCCTCCATCTCACGAGGCGTCCTCGCCTCGCCTTCTCCCCCGCCGCCGCCCGCCGTCGCTCGCCTTTCCTTGTTGGTATCTGGCTGAAAGGGCTCGCCGCCCGCCGCCCGCCGCCGCCGCTCGCCTTCTCGTATTGAGATATGGCTAAGAAAAGGGCCCGCCGCCGCCTAGCTTAGGGTTTCTAAGAAAGAAAGAGGAATAGTTTTTTTTCTGAGAAGAGAAAAAGCGGTCGATCAGCACAATTGTTCCACACAAAGTGCGATGAGCGGCCCTGGCCAGCCCGGCCTGGACCTGGCCCTGGCCCAGCCCGGAGAAATACTACTTATGTCATAGGCCAACACATTGTGGCCGGGCCTGCTTTTGAAGTGTGCTAGTTCCAAGTATGGCCCAGTTTTTTCCAGCATACTGTATTTTGCATGTATATAGGTTGCTTCACGAAATTTGAAATCTATGTAGGTAGACATTTCGCTCTTTTCTCAAAAGAAGTAGAAATTTTCTGTGTAAAAAAAATAGAGAGCTATAAATAGAAATAACCAAAAGCTTACAGGAACCGGATGCTTTTCTTCAACTTTATTTGACAACAAACCATCCCTCTAGATTATTTTCTATGCTAACACCAGTCCCCGCTAGTAGGGGAAAGCTGGCTTCCGCGGATTCTTCACTTAGAATCGAAGGGTATATCTCTATAGACCTAAAGTTGTGATTACTTATGGTAAAAATACCACACGAGCATTACCCCTTGGCATCTCTCTCTCTCTCTCTCTCTCTCTCTCTCTTTTTGGGGGAAAGGCCATCATGGCTAGCTTTATTAACTCAAACAAGAGTTACATCGTTCACTAATTGACTGATCAGAAACCCCGGGGGTTCATCAGTCCAATTTTCATTACATTTATTACAAAAACTAAATTTTGCTAGCTCATGAGCTACTGAATTAGCATCACGAAAACAGTGTGAAAAGATGACCTTCCCTATCGATGTTGCCGTATCGATACATTCTGCAAAGATTGACGCTGCTGCGTCCCACCACTGTATTTGTCCCTGGCAGTTGTTAACAACACTCAAAGCATCGGATTCTGCTTCAATTCTATTAAATCCCAGAGCATTTGCTAGGTTTAAACCATCACGCATTGCTATTGCTTCAGTTGTCACTGCATCAGCCGCTACTTGAATAAATCTGCATTGAGCTGCAATAAAGTGCCCTTTGTCATACCGAAGGACGCATCCAGTCGCCCCATAGCCCTCATCTTCATGGAAAGAGGCATCCACGTTTAGTTTAATAAATTTCGGGCCCGGTCTCTTCCATTTGTGCTCAACAGGATCGCTTTTGCTTCTAATGGACTTGGAGTAGTTTGCAACAATTGCTAGGACTGAGTTGGTCCATCTGCATGGAGGTGGAGAGGAATCGTGGTGAGTATGGTGTCGCCTCAACCACCAGATATACTAACATCCAGCTGCTATAACTTCCTTTACTTTCAGACTCGGCATGATGGAAAGTGGTGAGTCCGGTTCCAAAAGTAAGAACTCCAGAATAGCTCAACCCGAACGATCCACACACGTTGCTTGATCTATGCATTCCAGGAGGCCGAGACCCCTCCAGAATTCCCTAGCCAAGTCACATTGAAACAGTAAATGTCTCATATCCTCTGGACCATTACGGCAGACTGGACATACATCACTGCTCGGTAGATGCCTGTTAGCAAGTATCGAGAACAAAGGGACAATGCCACGTAGAGCACGCCAGCAAAAAATTTGAATTTTCCGTGGCACTTGAAGCTCCCATAGCTGCTTCCAAATCTCAGCTTGAATGGATGAAGTAGACGTTAAATTTCCCATCGAATGACCTCTGAATTTGTGTGCCCATTGTTCATGGTAAGCCGAGCTAACAGAGAAGATGCCACTCCTTGTGAGATTCCATGCAACAAAATCATCAAAAGCCTGAAAGTTGAGTGGTATTTGAAGGATTCTATTTGCATCCACCGGGTAAAAAAGTTCTCGGATTAACTGCTCGTCCCATTGACTAGTTACTGGGTCTATTAGTTCCACAACTTTAACGAGCAATGTATGGCCTCGGGGTGTTATTACCTTTCTGTCCGGACTCGAAGGAATCCATGGGTCATTCCGGATGTCCACCTTCTCCCCTGATCCAATACGCCATATATACCCCCTCTTAAAAGTAGTAAGCCCAGCCATAATACTCTGCCATGTAAAAGAAGAACCATTCTTTGGGCCTGCATGTAACAAATTAGTATGTGGAAAATACTTTGCCTTCAATATCCGAGCACATACCGAATCAGGGTTATTTATCATTCTCCAACATTGTTTTGAAAGAAGTGCCAGATTAAAAGAATGAAGGTCCCTAAAGCCCATGCCACCATCACTCTTCGGAATACATAGTTTCCACCATGAGAACCAATGCATTTTTTTTATTTTCCTCTTCATCTCCCCACCAAAAATGAGCAATGACATCTGTAATATCTTTACAAACCCCCTTTGGCAAGCAAAAAACAGACATAGCAAACACTGATATAGATTGAGCAACAGCCTTTAACAAGACTTCCTTACCACCTGTGGACAATTGCTTCTCCATCTAACCCTTCAAAAGTTTTTAAATTTTTTCACAGAAATGTTTAAAACAATTACTCCTATCAGCTCCCACCATAGCAGGCAGCCCAAGATACTTGTCTGACAAAGCTTGGTTGGTAATGTTCAATTGTTGACAGATCTCATCTCTAGCTTGCACATTAGTATTTGGGCTGAAAAATATACTGGATTTTCCCACACTTACCAACTGTCCTGAGTTGTCACAATAGGTTTCCAACACCTGCTGTAAGGAAGTTGCATTAATCATATCTGCTCTCATGAGAATCAGAGAATCGTCAGCAAATAAAAGGTGTGAAACTGACGGTATCACCTTTTATTTGCTAATTGAATTAGTAAAAGTGTGTGCTGATCATTCCTTCTTGTTATACAAAAAAACTACATGTGCACATGACATCGTATTTGTGAAGATTGAGTGTAATAGGGCCGGGTCATATAGATCTTGAAAATTGGTCTTCTCATAAATTCTTTTGAGATCTGTCTACTTATGTTGCTCAGTCATTAGTCATATGTCATTTTTTTTTTCAAAAGTATGACTAAATTTATAGCAAATTTGAAAACTATATGGCGCAATGCAAAAAAACCAAAAGTATGACCCCGTCGGCCTGCGGTGGGCCGAAAGGGGGCCTGTCGGCCAGCAGTAGGCCGACAGGGGGCTGTCGGCCACCAGTAGGCCGACTGGTGAGCTGTCGGCCACCAAAAGGCCGACAAGGGGCTGTCGGCCTACCAGAGGCCGATAGGTACTGTAGCTACAGTAATTTCAGAACTTTAAAAATTCGTATAAAATAAACCGTAACTCGGATTAAAATAATTTATATATGAAAAATGATCAGAAAAATATAACGAATCTAAATATTTCATTTGCATGCATGATATACATCACTAACATGATGACCTTTAACTTTTGCATCCAGATCATTAAATTAATAGTGATTGAATTTGGAAAAATATTACCAAATATTTTCCCACTTATTTTTCCGTCATTGCCCGCCATCGTTCCTGACTTAGTGCATATTGTTATTCTTGCATATTGTGGATTAGTGCATATTATGGATAAGTGCAAATTTTATAAATTTTGTGTCTGGATATTTTGTTATTATATTTTAAAATTTCCTTTTCATTTTCTTTCTTCTTATAGGGTAATAGAAATGCCCTTAATTCATTCTTTCCCGCCACCCCGTTCCCGCCCACCCTTTCCCGCCACCCTGTTCCCGCCCACCCCTTTCCCTCCATTTGTTCCCGCCAGTCTTTCCCGCCATCTTCTTTCCCGCCATGGTTACGAGCCTGGCCAGGGCAGTCAGCCGATTGATGAGATGGATGTAGCTGGGTCAGAACATGTGGGTGGTACTGAACTCGAGGATCAGTCGGATTATGTGTCACAAGTTGTAGGGGATTACGGTGCAGGGGAGAGTAGTCAGACTGCAGGAGATCATGATAGTGGCGAGGCTGATGGGGATGAGGAAGGAGAGGAAATGCAGAACCTGATGGAAGAGAAAGATGAGGATGGATTGGCGGAGGATCTTGATTTCGAGAACTCGAATGAAGAAGATGGTGAAGAGAACGACGAGGAGATGCCGATTCTTGCTTCATGGAATCAGAACCTCTCGTCTGGCATGACCGTGAATGATGGTCATGAATCTTCCTGGGAGTATCATCGAAACAAAGTTGAAATAGGGGCTATGTATGCGACAAAGAAAAATCTGAAGACAGCCGTGACGCAGTGGGCAATGTCCACGTTCAGGATTTTCCAGACGGACGTATCAACTAAAAAATACTTGACTTTGACATGTATTATGGATAGTTGTCCCGCGAGGGTGCACGCCCACGTTCCAAAGTGGGACGTGAATTGGGTCGTGACGGACGTTGTGCCCCACAATTGTGTGATGAAACGTCTTCTTGTGGATCATTCAAACTTTACTTGAACTCTTATTGCGGAACTCATGTTCAGTAAGATAGTGAACAAGAAAGACATGGAAGCGAAACACATTAAGATACAAGTACATCTGAATTAAACGGTAGGACTGAACTTAAAAACTACAGCTTAAAAACTACATGAAGGCATCATCGTCATCCTCCGTCGATGCAGCACTCTTGCCCTTCGACGATGCGGTAGTCTTGGCCTTCGTGCTCGGCATGAAGATATCGTCTTCGTCGTCGCTGTCGGCACTCCATAAAATGGCGGGAAAGAAAATGGCGGGAAAGAAGATGGCGGGAAAGACTGGCGGGAACAAATGGAGGGAAAGGGGTGGGCGGGAACAGGGTGGCGGGAAAGGGTGGGCGGGAACGGGGTGGCGGGAAAGAATGAATTAAGGGCATTTCTATTACCCTATAAGAAGAAAGAAAATGAAAAGGAAATTTTAAAATATAATAACAAAATATCCAGACACAAAATTTATAAAATTTGCACTTATCCATATGCACTAATCCACAATATGCAAGAATAACAATATGCACTAAGTCAGGAACGATGGCGGGCAATGACGAAAAAATAAGTGGGAAAATATTTGGTAATATTTTTCCAAATTCAATCACTATTAATTTAATGATCTGGATGCAAAAGTTAAAGGTCATCATGTTAGTGATGTATATCATGCATGCAAATGACATATTTAGATTCGTTATATTTTTCTGATCATTTTTCATATATAAATTATTTTAATCCGAGTTACGGTTTATTTTATACGAATTTTTAAAGTTCTGAAATTACTGTAGCTACCGTACCTATCGGCCTCTGGTAGGCCGACAGCCCCCTGTCGGCCTGCTGGTGGCCGACAGCCCACCAGTCGGCCTACTGATGGCCGACAGCCCCCTGTCGGCCTACTGCTGGCCGACAGGCCCCCTTTCGGCCCACCGCAGGCCGACGGGGTCATACTTTTGGTTTTTTTGCATTGCGCCATATAGTTTTCAAATTTGCTATAAATTTAGTCATACTTTTGAAAAAAAATCCATTTTTGACATATAAGTGATGCAGACAGAAAAACTCACACAACCTCTAAACAACACACAGCAACAAAGGAGTATTTTTTCGCTTCACTTTACACTCAAGATTTTAGATCACTCGTTTTTTGTGCATGATTTGAACTGTATAAAAATGATGCTTTCTATTTTCAAGAAAGGTGAGTGCTCTCCCTATTGCTCTGTTCTGAATTTCCTTTCCTGGAACTCTTGCTCAGACAAAGTCAGCAAGGTGCTTGTAACTTAACAAGAATCCATGCTGCTCTTGTATGTGTGCTCTTGTTTGATTCGGTCGCTTCGCTTCGATCATGATGTGGTTTCGACAAGAAGTTAGTGACCTACATTTTTACATGAATCGCTCAGGCATGAGTACCAACAATGTACAGATGCTCAATAGTTGAGATTGCCCTCCATTTAGATATATCCATCCACGTGCGGGGTGCGCGTGCGACCTATGACTTGTGGGCAGCGACTGATTCCTTCCATCCATGCCCAACAAAGATCAAATGAAAGAAGAGAAATCTCGGCGCGCTCTGATCGACATGGAGATGGTGTAGTACGTACCTCGTAGCAGGAGCCGCATCCCTTGCCATCCTTGAAGATGGGGACGTTGCCGCAGGCGATCATGCCGTTGTAGGGAGCCAGGTTCACGTCCTTGACCCCACATGCGCCGCCTGCATGCCCACGCACGCACCTATACCTAAGTTGCGATCTAAGAAAATGGAATTTTTTTAGGAGTACAAGTGGATATTACTTACCGTTGTCTTTTTCCCGGAGCCGGTGGGTTTGCCGTACGAGGTGGCCTTGGCGGGGAGCCACTGGTTGTTGTAGTTGGTCGTGATGTTGGGGCCCGGCGGCATCCTCGGGATGCACGCGCCGCCGGAGATGAGCGCGGCCAGGATGTAGGAGACGGAACCCATATCGATCGACCCGACCGTGTCGATCGTGTTTGTTGTGTGTGAGTGTCAGTAGGTGGTGAAGAGCCGTGCGGCGGCGGGCGGTATTTGTAGGCGAAACGGATGGACCAGCGGCTGTAGGCGAAATAGAAGTTCAAGTGGATATGCCTTCTATTGGACAGAACTTGGTTTCGTTTTGGACATAGCTTAGTTTATTTTGGATAGATAGAGATGGCTAGGGCCTTCTCAAATTGAAGGCTTTATTTTGGACATAGTTACTACTTATGAAATGTGGTACTGCATCATGCAGAGTGCAACCCAGTACCACATTACATAGTTGCAAGCTTTAGTATGTATCTATGTTTATGTAAGAGCACTCTTTATGTAATGACAATATGCTATGCTACTTCCTGGAATTGTGGCAATTCTCATCTCTCTCTATATATAATGTCAGAAGAGCTGCCGCCGATGGATCAATTGGCTCAATTCGTGCAGATGCAGACACTTCATTTGGCTACTTATCTTCCTTTGAATTCATTTTCATCTTATGTTTGATGAAGGAAATATTTGAGATAACAGAATTACTTGGCCAAGCTTTACAAAAGAAGTCACAGGATATTGTTAATGATGTTCGTCTAGTGTCCTCAACAAAAGAGTGTCTTCAAGAGTTGAGATCAGATGATGGGTATCAAGTATTTATTAATACGGTTGTTGAATTTTGTGTAAACCATTCCATTGACATTCCAGACTTTGATGAAACTTACATCATGCATGGTGGTCGTGCTCGTCGTCAGCCTGATCAGTTCACCAAGGAGCATTACTTTCGAGTGGAAATTTTCTTTTCAACATTGGACACTCAACTATGTGAATTAAACCGAAGATTCAATGAGAAGGTAATGGATATTCTAACCATTAGCGCCACCTTGATTCCAAGAAACAGGTTCAGAGGATTCAACCCTACTGATATATGTGAAATGGTGAAAAAGTACTACCCAGCAGATTTTCACCAAGATGTTTATGGATTACAACAGCAGCTTAAACATTTTGTTTCGGATGCTTCCAAGGATGATGATTTGAAAAATATATCTACCTTAATTGATCTTTGCCGATGCCTTGTGGAGACAGGAAGACATACTGTCTACAACTTGATTGATAGATTACTTCGTTTGCTCATTACTCTTCCAGTTTCTACAGCGAGTGCCGAACGTGCCTTTTCTAGTATGAAGATCATTAAGACAAGATTGCGTAATAAGATGGAAGATGAGAATCTTGCTAATAATCTGTTAGTTCACATAGAAGGTGGAATTCTAGAGAACTACAACCACAAAGATATCATCGCAGATTTTAGAAGCAAGGGTGACCGGAGAGTTGATTTGTAGTATGTGAGTAAGTCCATGTCTAATGTCTCGAAGCTTTTGTATTAGCTAACTTAATAGTGGTTCATAGTTGAAATGTATTTTGTTGTATATATACATACTGCTTGCTCCATCCGGTAAACTTGTATCATATATTGATGCTTATGATTCAGAATTTCAAAAAAATTGTGCTCTTGTTTAGTCTGGCCCGCCCAGCTTTTTCTTTCAAGCTCCGCCACTGGAAGAGCATGTGAAATATATGTTCATTTGTCATTTGTCTAAACCAATTCTCTGAGTCAATTACCATTCAGTTGCTAGATCATTTGTTGCGCTGACTTGTTTCTGTTGCGTTTTGCTGCCGTCGAGCTCGCATGGTTTCCACACATGGCAGCAGCGGCAGATCGCAGGATCTGGCGAGAGAGAGAGAGATGAGATTGCAGAGAGGAGGGCCGCAACTGGAGAGAGCAAAGAATTTAATGGACCAAACTTAAAATGTCACAACCGCCAGTGGCGGGAATTCTTCCACCACGGCCCCTGAGTCAATGTGGCACCGGTCCACGCGACACGTAGGACAGTCAAAGCAGTTGGGGCGACCATAGGACCTGCCATGAACGATTTGAAATTGTTTTGGATCCAAATCTGAACTTTAAAATTTATAGGGCTAAAATGACACACCTCGAATAGCTATAGGACTTATGATGCATTTTACTCTATATTATATCTATTTTAATTTTTATTTACATTTCATCAAAAATATTGCAACCAATCTCCGCAACAACGCGCGGGGTATCATCTAGTTTTACTACTACTGAGAATTCGGAATTGATCTTTTCGTGGTGCGCCAAACAAGTTAAAGATTGATCGAGATACACCAAACAGGTTCAGGGTTAGTACTGAGTGCCGATTTCAGGGTTGAAAGGTCAAGGTTCACTATAGGTGAGAGCAGTGAATTTTTCTTTTTCATCTTATACGTACAGCGAAGCTGCGGATGCTTGCCGTGGGTCGCGTCGCACTCATGTACGTAGTCGCGCGAAGCAGCTAGAGCGTGTGACGTGCACGTACGCCGTCCAGCGGTACACATGCCAGGCAGCACACCTATTTTTTTCATTTTTTTCTTGAGAACACCAAGCAGCACACTTGGGCATCCACGCCCATGCATGTTTTACTTCTAATGCATACACATTTTTTTGTTGGACTTCCAATGCACACTTGGTAGTCAAATCTAGTACAGTACGTGACCAAGGCGGGGACTGGAATCTGTGAGCCTTCCTCGGAATTTACTACCGCTTTAATAACCGGTGAGACCAAGCAACGAGATTTATTAGGAAAAGGAAAACATTTGTGGCCGGCGTTCGGCCGGTCGCGCCCGCGACGTCGGATCAGGGCACATCCAACCTCCCCATAGCGCCACGTGCACGGGTCCACACGCCTTCTCTCTCCTTATCCTTATCTCATCACAGCCACTAGTTTTTCTTCACGACTTCTTCTTCCTTCTCTCCTCCCCTCGTCACGCCACCTCCATGACTCCATCTCGCGCATGATTTTTTGCTCCGCCACTCGCCGCCGCCGTCGTCCACCTCTTCCCCGATACGGCCGCACCCGATTTTTGCAACAAGGAGTGGCCGGAGGCGACGACGCCATGCCCTCTCGATGTGCTGCAAACCCAAGCTGTGAGCTGCTTGTCTGGATGCTGGGAACGGCAAACGCAGATGCAACATGCGGCCATGAGGTTTGTTGGAAGCGGCGGGGGAGAAGCTGGAACCATTGTCGCTGGAAGCTTGCCTGGGGGAAGTTGGAACCAGTGTCGCCAAGAGCTACAACTGTCTGCTGGAATTGCTGGAACCAGCAGGTAAAAAAGCTAGAACCGACTACTACCGGAGCTGCATTCACAAGCAATGGTGCGGCGGCAGCGACCTTTTTGCTGTAACCGTCATCCTTTTTTTCTACTATTGGCGAGGGAATTTGCTACGTCCTTCATGGCGAGCTGCATGGTGCTACGGCCCGGCAGGTGTTTTTCTTTTTGTTGGAACCGGCTACTAGCGGAGCTGCAACCACGGGATGCGGATGTTGGAACCATTGCCTTGAAAAGCTGGAAGCGGTGCTGAGACGAGGACGGCCGCTGCCTCAGTGAGCTGCAACCGGCATCAACAAAAGGCTACCTAGGAAAGCTGGAAGCGGTACCGAGACGACGACGGTCGCTGCCTCGGTGGGCTGCAACCGGCATCAACAAAAGCTACATCCGCCTTTTTGTTTTGTTGCGATGGTTTATTGTGGGTGAAGCGGTGGAGTCCGGGAGATGACGGCGAGGGAGGCAATGAACGACGCCACCTGCGCGTCGAGCGTTGTCGGCAAGGACGACGGGGCAGCGCAACCCGATGCTGCAACCATGGGGCCGCGCGCTGCAACCGCGCCGGCCGATGCTAGGGACGCTGCTGCCGGAGCAGCGTCCATGGCCAGGAGATGCAAGACGAGACGGCCATGGCGACGGACGTGAACGGCGAGGTTGCAAGCAGACCAACCACGACGGGGGCGCGCCCATGGCTAGGTGCGGGGCGGTCGACGGCGGCGCTCGCCATCACATGCCCTGAGAGAAAGACGACACGAGGGGAAGGGGACGAAGCAATGGGGCTCGCACGCAGATCGGATGGCTCTCGCTCGCTGCATCGGACGGCTGGGGCGTGACCGGCCCAACTATTGGGCCGGCGCGCCGGCGCCTAGCATTGGCCTTAGGAAAAGGGGAACGGACGCCTCCAGTTTCCCTTTCCCTCGACTCGATCGCGGCGGAAGATGATGGAAAATGGTAGTAGTAATTCCTCCGCGCTGTTACGAATGTGAGGATATCGAGGCGGGGGCCCTTAGAGCATCTACAACCGCATACCTCTAACTCGACCCCTCAAACGTCCGTGGACGCGCCCGGTCAGTGACCGGGCGTGTCCGTTTTGAGCCCCTATTTGTCTGCCACACTTCTCATTTTCTTCCTCATATGCCCGGTCACTTGCACGTGATTGGTGGAGATGAAGAGGGAGAAAGAAAAGAATGAATAAAGAAAGAGAAAAGGTGATCCCGGGTGGGGCCGCGTCCGCGAACCCTCATATCCTTCCAATATGAGGGTTCGCGGACAGCCCGAACGTATAGGGATGATATGAGAGGTCTGGTTGGGTCATTTTTTTTTCTTTTCTCTCCTGTCTGGTCACTGACCGGACGCGTCCGCGGATGTTCGAGGGGGATTTGAGGAGGCCGGCTGTAGATGCTCTTATAATAGTATTATTAATATGAGTAAAATGCATCGGTGGTCATTGAACTTGTCGTATACGCTCACTTTGGTCATTGTACTGAAGAATACGGTCATTATATACGAGTTGTGGTGATTATATGGTCACTGTCACACCGTATAGCTCCGTATCTACCATTCTTAAAAAGTTGCTCCCCACTACAAGGCATTCTCTTTGTAGGAGATATGCCCTAGAGGCAATAATAAATGTTATTGATTATCTCCCTGTTCATAATTATGTTTATGTTCCATGCTATAACTGCTATGGTTCTCGAGTCTACAATAACCACGAGGCTCGAAGGAAGACTCATATGCACGTGTGGAATAATAAACGGTAAAATGTATTCCTAGTCTGGCCTCTAAGACTGGCTCAAGTATTGCATGATGATCCTGTTTTCCTGATCATGGGCATGGCTATGCCGGCAATTTTGAGGGCGCAATTGTTGGTAGAACACTTGTGTTGAATCGACCCGTATTGATGTTATGCTATGAGATACATTCGTCATAAGTTAATGGTTAATAACACAGAGAAGTTAATGTTTGCATAATTCCTTAGACCATGAGAGTATCGAGTTTCTTCATGCTTGCTTCATGAACTTTGGGGTTTGTTAAACGTCATCCGTAAATGGGTGGCTATTACGGCGGCTTACGGGTTCATGGAAAAGTATGTTAAGTAACTTGATAGCTCAAGATTGGGATTTGCTCCTCCGACGATGGAGAGATATCTCTGGGCCCTCTCGGTGTTACGGTATCCATCATCGTCTGGCCAGACACAGGGTGATTTGATCACAGGGATGCCGGAACACGGGAACGAGAAAAGAGAATAATACCGGCAACGAGGTAACTGGCATTGTGGACAAGTGTTGATCCACGAGGATGCCGATGTTTCTCACCTCGGGTAATTGTAACATATCGCGAAGCAACAGGAATAGCACACGACAACTGGAGGTTCACTCGAATATTCATTCGTGTGGGTATAGGGGTCAATATGGGTGTCCACGGCTCCGATGTTGATCATTGATCGGAAGGTGTTCCGGGTCATGTCTATACTTCACCGAACCTATAGGGTCACACGCTTAAGGGTCATCTATCTGTTGAATGCTAGACAGGGAGTCTGAGAGAAAATCACCGAAAAAGTTTCGGACGAAACGGAAACGTTCCGGAGAGGATATCGGAATAGTTCCGGTGAAACCGAAAAGTTGTTTCGGAGTACACCATAAAGTCAAAATGGTTTCGGCACATGCCTGATAATTCTTGGAGGGTGCCAGAATCGTTCTGGAAACTTTCTGGAATTTTCCGGGATGAAAACCGGAAATGTTCCGGAGCTGCCGGAACCGCTTCAGATGCTTTTCGCAGATGAAAATCACTAAACCGGAATTGTTCCGGCTCGCGTTGAAAATTATTTTGGTGGGTACTGGAAATGTTCTAAGCCCACATGAATATTTTCAGTTCGATCAGACGCTGAAAAATGTCGTCGTGAATAGTGAAAGTGCTTTTTGGGATATTTATGGAAAAGTCACCTTTTGGGATATTTTCCCAAAAGGTTTCTAGAAGGCTTGGGGGCCAAGAAACCCTACCCCTTGGATTTCCTATAAATAGAGGTGGAGGGGCTGCCTCCACACTCACTTCCTTCTCACATACAAGTGCCATGACATTTCTGGCTTCTCTCTCCCTCCCAGCGAAATAGTTTCGTAGAGCCGAAAGGCTGTCTGGGTTCCGGTGGGAACTAGTTCTGGACGGCAAAGCCCTGCCGGATAGATGACACCGTATGTGTGCAACCCTGTAGAGAGGTCGTAGGTTCGATCTTTTTGCCCGAGGGGCTGTTCGAGGGTCCTCCCGAAGGGCTGTCCGAGTTTCGGGGGTCCTCCCGAAGGGCTGTCCGTGAGGCCTCCCGGAGGGCTGTCCGAGGATCCGTCCGGTGGGACTATCCGAAAGACTGTCCAGAGGCCTCCCGGAGGGCTGTCCGAGGATCCGTCCGGTGGGACTATCCGAGGGACTGTCCCGAGGCCTCTCGAAGGGCTGCCCGGAGATCCGTCCGGTGAGCTGACGAGGGAGTACATCCTCGCGGTTGGGAGGTTGTAAAATCCTAGCTGCGGGGATCTGCACCGCCGATCGTCATCGACTCTACTTCCGCTGCGCTACGAGTCGGTAACGAAACAGATCAAACCTTGTATGCAGTCTCCATAGTGATCCTGGGCTGGTACGTAGGTCGGAAATTTTTTGTTTTCTACTGCGTTACCCTACAGTGGCATCAAGAGCCGTGCTATGCGTAGATGCAGGTTGCGATCTAGAATACATAGAGATGTATGGGTATTGCACAATATAATTAGGTAGTAGATGAGTTCTATTACTGAAAATTATTTGTGCGGGTAGCAGATGAAATCTGTTACCCGATGTTCTTATTGCTTCCCTGGAATTTGCATATTTCTGATCTTGATAACAGTATGGTGGAGTTTCAATGTTCTGGCAATCCGCGATCCTGATTGATCAACGAAGTGCTAACAGTTCATTGAATTCCACTGTAGTTAAAAAGAAAGATGAAATTTCGCAGACGAAAGGGCAATGCAGATATGATCTGCACGGGGGTCACGCGTATGACGAAGTTTAGTATGGGGCTCGAGATTTTATTATCTCGTGTTTCATACACCCCGCAATGTTAATCTAGCGATTTGGATTATCATGCTTGATGATGGACGTTGGTAGCTTCGGTTTGTTTCGAAACCTTAGAAGCCACGTAAAATAAAATTTTGCATGAACCGATTAGAGGCGTCTAACTTGGTTTTGCAGGATGGTTTGCATGTGCATGTGATGTGGTATAGCAGTGCTCATTATAATTTGATTATGTATGAGATGACTATATAATGTAAATTGATTAACATGACCTACGTGTCATGATTCGGCATGATGGCTGGAGCCATATGATTGTCACTTTAATGACCTACGTGTCAACCTTCAGTAATGCATTTATTTTATTAGCTATAGAGATAGCAATATTATCTGGTGCATCGACAAGGTGGTGGCAATCTTCGCGAAGGTGAACACCGACGCGAATGCCGAAGACGAAGAAATACTTGACTTCTCCGTCAGAAAGGGCTATACCATATCATGCTAATTATGAATTGCCTGAGATGTTTATCCCTTATGTTGCACCCTTCTTGATTGCGCGGTAGTCGCTTTTTATTAGGGTGATCTCTCACAAAATATCAAGTAGATAGTGTTCTCCCAAGTGTAGCACCGTCACGGCACCTAACTTTTCGGGGTACGCCATGGATGCATGGGTGCGAACGATTAGGGATGTGTGAGGCGGGTGAGTTGAGACCTCGCAGCGAGATCACTTGGTTGTCTTGACGTTCAGGCATGAGTGTCATGAGCTCGGAACACACGCATCGAAAGATGAACAAGAGTCACATGGAGATGTGATCGGCAAGTTGGCCTACCGATTAAAATTCCCGTCATGAGATGATGATTCTATGGCGATGAATTGAAGTCTAGGTCTTGAATCACTTACAATCAATTTTGAGAGATATTGGTTTGAGTGGGAGCGCACTTTAGAATTAATTCTTTTAATTCTCAGTGCAATTAATTTTGAACACTGTCCAAGTGTGGTTTGCATAAAAGTTGTAGAAGAATGGCTCGCGTTTCCACCTTCCCAATTAAAATTGAATAGCTGTTAAATATCTGGTTAAAACTTTACGATTGGTAACGTAATATGAGGATTGTCCTCAAGAGTGCCGAGAAGGACTTTGTCCTATCGCATGCTTTCGGTATTCTCCCGCTAATGCTATGGATCATGTGACTCTCGTCCTTCGATCCAAAAGCCAGAATTCCTTTTCAGTCAAAGTGCAATATGTTTGCTTCCATGAGACCCGAACTTCGAAAGTTTGGATAGTTATGTGATATTCATGGAATCTGAAAATCATTTTCAGAGAAAGACAAAGGCTAAAAGATATGAGATATCCAAAGCAATGTTTGTTTGCAAACTATTAGTAAAGGAGTTTACTATGCATTAGACTGATAAGAGAGGGATCCAAAAGAACGCCTGTCATATGATGATGGTGAATAAAACGACAACTTAAAGAGAAAGGAAGTGTCCGAAGGGTGTTAGTGAAACTTTCACGCCTAGGAAGTCCGGGGCTAACGCCACTCTTAAGTTGGGTGCTTCTTCTGAGAGTAGGAGAAATACTGAAAGTGAAACTGTTAGAAGTATAATGGCAAAAGGAAAGAAGACTGGAATATCCAGCTCATGTATGAATGTCATACAGGTTTTTGATGTATAGAAGGCTGGTCAAAGATATAGTTCTTGGGAATTATGGTTAAACATGTTAATCACTAATTCTTGGGTATTGTGAGTTAATCACAAAGATACCCGCTCGATTGCATTCTGTTGCAACTCGATGTAAGAACTACTATGGCCTGAAAGACTAGCCAGGGATGAGGTTTAGATACACGCAGGGAACATAGTAAATGTTACTATGCCTTCCATCGGTGTATTCCCTATGTATTTACTTTCATAATTCATTTTAGAGTTTCACACTCTAGCCCTTTGCATAAGGTATCTTGCAAGAAGGTTGTTCATAAGAGAACTTTTGATGTTCGATGTTATGAATAACATAAAGGCCATACTTTCATTATGAATGAGATGTATGTTATGAATATTGATATTAATACATTACCTCTGTATTTACTTTCATAATTCATTTAGAGTTTCATACACTCTAGCCCTTTGCATAAGGTATTTTGCAAGAAGGTTATTCATTAGAGAACTTTTGATGTTCGGTGTTATGAATAACATGAAGGGCCATGCTTCCATACAGGATGGGATGTATGCTATGAATATTGATGATAATATGATACATCCATAACACTGACGCTAAATGTCGCAAGACTAAAAGAATACCACATATGTGTGGCACTGCATTTGGTCACATTGGAAAACCCCGCATGGAAAATTCCATTATGATGGATTTTGATGTCGTTTGATTTTGAATCATCTGACACTTGCAACTTTCCTCTGAGAAGTGAAGTGACTGAAATACCGTTCACATGCCATAAGGAACGAGCAAAGAACATATTGGTGATCATACATTATGATGTGTGTAGTCCAATAAATGTTGTTGCAAGTAGTGGATTTATCTATCTTCAGAAATGACTCAAGTAGATATATGAATATTTACTTGATGAGACGTAAGTCTGGATCTTTTGAATTCATTCATAAGGTTTTCAAAAAATGAAGTAGAAGTTATTGTAACAAGAAAATTATGTTTCTACAATTCGATTGCAGAAAGGAATATTTGAGTTACAAGTTTAGCGAATGTCTGATGAGTTATGAAAGGGGTTTCATAACTTGCACCTCCCGGAACACCACTGCAAGTGAAAAGTTCGTGAAGATGTAATCAAACCATTTATGACATGGTAAGATCAAAGATGACATAAATAAATTTGCCATTATCCCTTTTATAGAGTGATGCTTTAGAGATTGCGGCTTTTACACTGAAAAGAGCTCCATCAGGTCTGTTGAAATGACGCCATGGTATGGTAAGCCCAACCATGTTATATCTTTTCTTAACATTTGGAATATGGGGCTTGTGTAAAAGGTTACAAACCTATTCCAAATCAGACAAGTGCTACTTTGTAAGGTTATCCCAAGTCATTGGGTATTCCTCCACCACTATACCGAGGCAAAGAGTTTTGCCGCAAAACGGTATGCTTTTAAAGAGAATAGTTCTTTCAAAAGGTGAGTGGGAGGACAGTGCAACTCGACGAGATAATCAGTATCTTCGTCATCAGATCAAAGGAAAGAAACCTTGGAAGTGATTCCGGAGTTTCCTACTGCGACTGATACGGAAGTCTCTACAATAAAATGTATGGACTTCGGTCGAACTTGTAGCTGAACCACGTAGGCAAAGCTCGTGCAAACCTATCAGGTGCGCAAACGAGATATTGTTGTTAGACAACAGTATACCTACAATACACAAGGAAGCGTTGATGGTCCCTGACTCCGGAATTGGCTAAATGCCAATACAATCCGAGATAGTTTCCATATAAGTGATTCAAGATTAAAATCTTGATACACCTTTCGAAAGACTTAGAGTCTAACGAGTATTTATGGAACTAAATAACTGATACGGATAAAAATGTTTTATCCATAAAGCTCGACTTGTTGCAATAACAAGTTCAAGGAGTTGACTACGATGAGATTGTCTCACCGTAGCGATGCTTAAAGTCGGTTCGGGTTGAACTAGCAATTAATACATATTTCAATCATGAGATATGAAACATGGATGACAAAAGGATTTCCATCTGATGGAAATGAAACCTAGGACTTGTATGTGATACAGTCCAAAGTAATTTGTGGATCCAGAGGATGCTAGTAAGTATGCAAACTTCAGAGTTCCAGCGATGGACAGAAGAGAGCAAAGTGGAGTTGGAATCTTCGTTTTTGATGGAATGGTCAAAGGGGTTTGACTTCATCAAATGGGTTTCGAAGATGCTTGTGATTCAAGAAAGTAAGTGGGAGCATAATAATATTTCTAAAAACCTTGTGTACTTGACACATTGTTAATTAGAAATAAATTTCTTGACACGAATAAGGACTTCATTAGAAAATAGTTTTTTCGATGAAGTGCTTAGGCTAAATAGCCTCAATATTAGGCATGATGATCTATGGAGATAGATTTACCTAATGGGGCTAAGCAATGAATACATATTGACAAGATGCTAAAACTTTTTGGCATTTAAAACGCCAAGGAGTGATTCTTGCCGAAGTCACATGGAAAGAGTTTTTGCAAGACTCGGTGTCCCAAAACACTGATGAGTAAAATACATAATGGAGATTCCACACACTCTTGTGTTTGGATTAATCATGTATTCCATGGTATGTAAAACCAACCAGATATGTCAAATACTCCAAAGTTGTTGCGAGTATAGATACCAAAGTGATCAAAGTACTGATCATAGGACAACAGTGAAAGATGTCATTGAGTACTAGAGTAGTAGTAGTGATGACATGTTTTCTCGCAAGCAGAGATTATGAAGTGCTCGTTGTAAAGTAATTACATCGATACAGTCTTCATCAATGCTCCATGCGATTTTCGATTTAAGTTAAGGTTTTTTTTTTTGTGTAATACACAATATGGTGGCACGGTAGTTGGAAATTGTTCCAAACAAGATACTGTGGCGAATTCTATAACAAAGGCTAAGTATGTTGACGCTTAAGAAGCGACAAAGAAGTTGTTGAATCATATAGTTCATTCATGAACTTAGTATGGTTCCAAGATGGCTTTGGTCTATGGGACACTATTGCAGATAGTTGCTCCATAGCTCAGTCTGAGGAATCAGGTTTCGACCAATGATTCACACATATGCAAAGCCAAGTCCACACAAAATATGAATTTTGTGAAAGCGTGAAAACGCGAGGATATGCAAAGTTACACACGGAGCTGAAGTCGTCAGATCCGTTGGACATCAGGCCATACCACATGCGAAGCATATTTTACACCGGTATGCCACAGGTGTAAAGTGCATTAGCATTGACTAGATTATTGACTCTAGTGCAAGTGGGAGTCTGTAGGAGATATGCCCTAGAGGCAATAATAAATGTTATTGATTATCTCCCTGTTCATAATTATGTTTATGTTCCATGCTATAACTGCTATGGTTCTCGAGTCTACAATAACCACGAGGCTCGAAGGAAGACTCATATGCACGTGTGGAATAATAAACGGTAAAATGTATTCCTAGTCTGGCCTCTAAGACTGGCTCAAGTATTGCATGATGATCCTGTTTTCCTGATCATGGGCATGGCTATGCCGGCAATTTTGAGGGCGCAATTGTTGGTAGAACACTTGTGTTGAATCGACCCGTATTGATGTTATGCTATGAGATACATTCGTCATAAGTTAATGGTTAATAACACAGAGAAGTTAATGTTTGCATAATTCCTTAGACCATGAGAGTATCGAGTTTCTTCATGCTTGCTTCATGAACTTTGGGGTTTGTTAAACGTCATCCGTAAATGGGTGGCTATTACGGCGGCTTACGGGTTCATGGAAAAGTATGTTAAGTAACTTGATAGCTCAAGATTGGGATTTGCTCCTCCGACGATGGAGAGATATCTCTGGGCCCTCTCGGTGTTACGGTATCCATCATCGTCTGGCCAGACACAGGGTGATTTGATCACAGGGATGCCGGAACACGGGAACGAGAAAAGAGAATAATACCGGCAACGAGGTAACTGGCATTGTGGACAAGTGTTGATCCACGAGGATGCCGATGTTTCTCACCTCGGGTAATTGTAACATATCGCGAAGCAACAGGAATAGCACACGACAACTGGAGGTTCACTCGAATATTCATTCGTGTGGGTATAGGGGTCAATATGGGTGTCCACGGCTCCGATGTTGATCATTGATCGGAAGGTGTTCCGGGTCATGTCTATACTTCACCGAACCTATAGGGTCACACGCTTAAGGGTCATCTATCTGTTGAATGCTAGACAGGGAGTCTGAGAGAAAATCACCGAAAAAGTTTCGGACGAAACGGAAACGTTCCGGAGAGGATATCGGAATAGTTCCGGTGAAACCGAAAAGTTGTTTCGGAGTACACCATAAAGTCAAAATGGTTTCGGCACATGCCTGATAATTCTTGGAGGGTGCCAGAATCGTTCTGGAAACTTTCTGGAATTTTCCGGGATGAAAACCGGAAATGTTCCGGAGCTGCCGGAACCGCTTCAGATGCTTTTCGCAGATGAAAATCACTAAACCGGAATTGTTCCGGCTCGCGTTGAAAATTATTTTGGTGGGTACTGGAAATGTTCTAAGCCCACATGAATATTTTCAGTTCGATCAGACGCTGAAAAATGTCGTCGTGAATAGTGAAAGTGCTTTTTGGGATATTTATGGAAAAGTCACCTTTTGGGATATTTTCCCAAAAGGTTTCTAGAAGGCTTGGGGGCCAAGAAACCCTACCCCTTGGATTTCCTATAAATAGAGGTGGAGGGGCTGCCTCCACACTCACTTCCTTCTCACATACAAGTGCCATGACATTTCTGGCTTCTCTCTCCCTCCCAGCGAAATAGTTTCGTAGAGCCGAAAGGCTGTCTGGGTTCCGGTGGGAACTAGTTCTGGACGGCAAAGCCCTGCCGGATAGATGACACCGTATGTGTGCAACCCTGTAGAGAGGTCGTAGGTTCGATCTTTTTGCCCGAGGGGCTGTTCGAGGGTCCTCCCGAAGGGCTGTCCGAGTTTCGGGGGTCCTCCCGAAGGGCTGTCCGTGAGGCCTCCCGGAGGGCTGTCCGAGGATCCGTCCGGTGGGACTATCCGAAAGACTGTCCAGAGGCCTCCCGGAGGGCTGTCCGAGGATCCGTCCGGTGGGACTATCCGAGGGACTGTCCCGAGGCCTCTCGAAGGGCTGCCCGGAGATCCGTCCGGTGAGCTGACGAGGGAGTACATCCTCGCGGTTGGGAGGTTGTAAAATCCTAGCTGCGGGGATCTGCACCGCCGATCGTCATCGACTCTACTTCCGCTGCGCTACGAGTCGGTAACGAAACAGATCAAACCTTGTATGCAGTCTCCATAGATCCTGGGCTGGTACGTAGGTCGGAAATTTTTTGTTTTCTACTGCGTTACCCTACACTCTTAACATGCAAATGGTCCAACTCATCATAATGCCAGGTCATCAGATACCAACCAATCACAAGTTCACAACTATGTCTCTTCCTCGCGTCTCTCCCGACCGATTCTTTTAGTTTTTGTTTCAACTAATCTTGCGGTTTTATTTCTCGCATTTGTTCCTCTTCCTATTCTGTAACCGACGAGAGAATTAAGAGAAGGGACGCATGGTCTTATCCCCGACTCCCCACAACCCCTCCGATAAAACAGAAAGATGGATCGATCCTCCACTGGGCCATCCGCGCCGCCAACAACCTCTTCGTGCGTCCACAGCGGGTCGCCTACCTCCCCCGGCCGGCCGCGCCGGCAAAGTCAGCCGCACAACGCCAACAACGCACATCGGAAGCGATGCGCCTCCTATACGCCACTGCCGCCACCTCGCCGCGACCGAGAAGGAGGATAGAGAGGAAGCGACTGCGTGCGGCGGGTGGGCAGATTGCATCTCGGGCCTCCCCGGCGCACTACAGCGCAGATTCCGAACTTGCTGCCGCTTAAGTCGGCCATCCGCACAGCTGCGCTATGCTCACGGTGGTGCGACCTCTAGGAGCAGCGTGCTGCCCGTGTCCTCCTCAGTCTTCGAGTCTCGCCGGGCACGTCGGGGACGGCGCACCAGCTCGCGGGCATCAACAAGGAGGGAGTTTAGGTGATCCCTCCCCGTGACACGAGACTCCAGCAGTCCATCCAATCGCATCAAGCAAACAGGCGGCTGTGCGCTCGGATGGAACCTCTCCTCGCTGTCCGACGGGCATGACAAGGCCACCTACCTAAAGGCCCCGGCTACTCGGTGTCACGTGGCTTGATGGCATGGACCCGTTCACTTACGCGCCCCTCACGGCTGCGCTTGCGACTCTCGGTTGTTCAATGATGTGTCGGTGTAGTTCAAGTGCCAGTTCTCGTTGAGTTTTCAGAGTGCGTGGCCGCATAGCAGTGGACAGCTGCCGGCGTCGTTGGATGCTGCAAACAGCGGGTTTACCTCGACGCGGGCATGTTCATGTTACAAGTGCTGCCAATTATGGCGGGTTCATGCTATCGAGCAACTCCTACAACATGTACTCTAACTTTAGTGTGAAGCTGCAGAGCATCTTGCAAAACTGGAACAAAAACACAGGTAACAGAATCGTGACCTTCTGCTTTATAGTCTTGCAGTGATCTGATGCCAAATTTTTAATTAAGAGAGTTTGTGTTGTCGTCATTTATGCTAATTTTGTCAGCACATCGCCTTTTCAACAAGCAAATGTTTTATTTGAAAAAATTACAGGGAACGACACGTTCTCATAGTACAAAAACAGAATCTGTAAGTTCTTACATGTTTCCTTGAAAATGATATATTTGTATAAGTTCAACCAGCCTGTAACTTAATCCATATAGTGATGCTGTATACACAGTCTAACTCAAGAATCGGGAAATTGGTGATTTCCTTGACATTTGATGCATTTTTAATTCCCTGTTGTAGGGGTCATCGGTGGCACCTTCCTACTACTCCTACTTCTTACCACTCACACATGCAGGCAACCCGATCAAGGTTCCGGCGAAAGCCGTCTACGCGCGTGTCTTTGCAGTCCATACGAACGATATCTTCTTCGTGCCACCACCAACAGGTTTTCTCAGTTATGTCATCTTCGATCAGTAATAGTGGTCTCTTTGTATCTCAATCAAATTTTATGCTTTCAACTTTCTCAAGCATTCAACCAAAGTGGAGATCAATGTATCAACTAGCATAGTTGCTTGCTTATTAGTAGTTGGAGCAGAGGTCGATTTAACTAAGCTATGGCCTTGGGATTTTATTTATGTATTTTCCCTAAGGTGTTGACTGGATTTAAATTTTTGTCATTCATCATGAAGGAAAGATTGAAATAAATCTATATACAGATTGTCGTCGCTGGTGGGGTGATGATTGTGAAGTACTTTTAGCGATAGATGTCAAGAGAATATGGTTGTATAATAGTATATTTTTCTACTCACTCACAAGCATAGAATTAGAAGCTTCATTTGGTTTCTGTTGTGCCAGCTTGCAATAATACTTTTTGAACCAATATTAAGGAGCTGGCTCAGTGCTAGAAACTGATTTATTTGCTTGTTGTATCAACAATTTGCACTATTTATTGGATGGTAACTTCACTCATGTGTTATGTCAATATTCAGCTTGCAAAATTAAATCACCTCTGCAAGATGTGCCTCTGATAGACACTCATGTTTATCAAATCATCTTTTGTATCCGTGTACATAGGAACTGATGTTCAATGCTATATGCCAACATGACTAAACTTCAAACTACTAATTGCAAAGCCTCTGTCATATTAGGTGTGTACTTAACCGTATGCCAATTTCTTTGAAAACAACCCAAAGCTTTCCATTTGTAAAAAAAAACTTTAAAAACAACCCAAAGCGTCTGTCATATTAGGTGTGTACGTACGGTGCGCCGACGCCTTGGTCGATGGCCAACGTGCATCGCTTCCCGAGGCGGTCGACACCAACCAAGCCCCGGCCGGCCGGCCTCACGCCGGTGGCCGTGCCTCCACCCGGATCTGGTCGCCGGTGCCGGCGGCCGCGCGGGTGTCCTAACCCGGATCCGGTGACCGTTGGTGTGTATACCGCCTGTTGGGCAAAACCAAACGCCTTGTCCGGATGGGCCGCCCATTTCGGATTACGGCCCTGGGCCGGATTCTTGTTCCGTGGTCTACAATAAATATAAATCGGCGGTCCGGTAACGGCTCGATCCATCAAATCTGGGCACCAGGCCCGTCAAAGACCTAGCCGCGGCCGACGACACTCTCCTCCGCTCCACAGGGCGAGCTCTCGGCGGGGCGGCGGAACCTCGCCGGCGACGACTTAGCCCATCTCATCTCAGGTACGCTATCACGCCACTTGTTCTCCCTTTTCGTTCGATTTCCTTTGTCACCTGCATTGTTCCCAACTGTTCGCTCTTGTTTTCTTGCCCTACAGGTGTCGTCGTCGGCAGCGGAGGGAGGCAACCCCGTCCGCGTCGTCGGTTGGATCCTGGCGGCGGAGGGAGGCAACCCCAACCCCGTCCGCGTCGTTGGTTGGATCCCGGCGGCGGAGGGAGGCAGCCCCGTCCGCGTCGTTGGTTGGTTCCGGCGGCGGAGGGAGGCAGCCCCGTCGGCCTGGTGGGTTCCTTTCTGGCGGCGGAGGGAGGCAGCCCCTTCCACGTGGCACGTTGCTTCTTGGCGGCAGCCGGAGGAGTTAGAGGCGGCGTTCCCAGCGGCTGGCGTTGAGAGTCAGCTGTGCTTGCAGCTGGTTCTCCAGCAGAGGTACCTGGCGCAGGGTGTGAAAGGGGGCGGCCAAATCCGGTAATAATTCCCCCCTAAATTTGTTCTTTCATTGAACTAGTTATTACTGGCAGAGGTGGCATGCTGTTCTTGAAATCTCTTCAATGTTCTTGTATAATATGGTGATCTGGTGATGACTGATGATCCAATTGGGCTTCAAGCATGTTGTTTCGTGTTTCTGCCATTGTCACACCAATTCTAATGATATATCTTCATTGCTGTTAGTGTGATTAGTAATATAGCCTAATGTACATAGCTACGGATTTTCAGATTGATGAAATGAATGCTTGCATTGTTTTGTTTAATAAAACTCCTTTGTTTGTGCTAAGTTAGGATGTTTATTTATGCTTGCATTCTTTTGTTTAATAAACTTCTTGTTTGTGCTAAGTTGGACATTTCTTTATCAGCATCCATGTAATAACTTCAGAGGGGAAAAATGTCTTGTACTTTTTCCAGCAAGCACATTAGTTGAGGTGCAAGGCTGATCTTGCAATCTCTTTCATTAATTTGTTTAATATAGGATTTTCTGGTGCTGTTCCTAATTAGGCTTTAAGCTGGTGCTCCTTGTTTTGTGCCACTTGGAACATCAATTGTAAAGAATTAACATCATTGCTGGTAATGTGTGAAGTCATTTGTCACCTATATACACTTCTGAATTTCAGATCAGTTCGAAAGAAATAAGTCATTTGTCCTGGTTTGTGCTATTTGGCAGAAATAAATTCTTGTTTAAAATTGTGGATTGGTGTTGTACTATTTGGCTAGAACTGTGTTTAGAAACATTGCTGTTAATATGTGATTAGAAACATTGCCTACTCCGAGTTTTACACTGATAAAATTTATATTTGTTCTTTTTGTCTTGATCAATAAAACACCATGTTTGTGCTATATTGGGAGATGTGTTGGTCACCACCCTTGTAATAGATGAAATGAGGAGGAAAAAATGTCTTGTTTTTTCAGATCTTGTTGGTTTGAATTTAGTATAGTGTATAATTTAGTGGCGCTTTAAATTGTTTCTGTGCCTTTTTTATTGACATATTTGAACCTATTTTTTTGTCTGTAGCTACGACTAAAATGTCTACAAGCACGAAACAGGCTGATCGGGAGCTGAGCAAGTTTGAGGATGCACAACGTGAAGCAGAAAGAGCAGCTGTTTCCAATGCTTTTCGGGCAATTTGTGCGGAGACAGTTCTGAAGACATTTCTGTTTCCTATAGAGCCAACAGTTGCAGATTTTTGCCGTTTGTACCAGTTGCGGCATGAGAGATATGTCAACGTTTGTTCGTTACTCCTTTCCATTACAAAAGAGGACGGCAAAGCTGATATCAAGGTTCCGGTCACACCAAAACACCAGAAAGAGGTACCAAGAATTTTTATTCCTGTGTTCAATGACAACTCAATGAATTTTTCATTATTTGCAATGGTCAATTAATTTTTATCCGATTTCTTTTTCTTAGGTCAACAAGCAGTCTTTCCATTCAATATCGATAATATGTGCTGATGGAGCTATTCTTGAGATTTTAATACGTGAAAACGATAATTACATTGTGGGTTTTCGCGTATATCTCACTCACCAAGCTAAGGATGAAACCCCGTGGAGAACTTTTGGTGAGGAGGTGCCTAGCCGATTGGGGAAATCTGAGCCAACCCAATATGCCTCTCACCATGTGAAGCTGTAAGTGTTTTTAAGTGTTTTTTACCAGTTTATAAGTAGTTGCAATTTTGTTTGTTACATATTTGATTCCCATTTCCCTGTCAAAACAAAATATACATGTGTGCCTACATCGTAAACCCTAAATAATTTCATTTTTTAGACATCAAAATATATATGTGCCTTCTCGGCTTATACATAACCCCAACGCGGACTAAACAATGAGGGTAGCAGTTAGACATGATGGGCAGGTACTATGCCTTAGCTGTGTTGGATGTAGTTAATCTGGGATACCTTCTTCTGTACGCAGAAATACCCAAGCAGAATCTAGATGCACAAAGTGCACCTTGACATCAAAGCCATGTCTAGCTACATGTTTTAGTATGCAAGATCTCTGTCGAATTTAGAGTACTTGAAATCCTTCTGCTACTGTGACATCATATATTTGGAGACATTTGATACCAATTTGCAATTTCATTTCTGAATGCATGTTGAATCTTGTATTAAAAAATGGTACAAACTTGGTACTGATTCTTTTTTTTTTTGGTACAAACTTGGCAAAAAAGCGATTAAAGTTCAATTACATCTGGGAAGCAATGTACATTTAGATCCTCCTTCAGAGAACATGCTGGAAAAACCATCTTTTATCTAGCAGCACAAAGTGGACCTTGACATCAAAACCATATCTGCAATGATGCTCTAAATAAACATGTTATTTGCATTATGATGCATGAGATCTACGAAATGTTATGATGTATATGACATATGATCCAATTGATATTATCTAAGTGTGTGTTGTATTAACATTAAACTACAACATTTGAAACGGAAGCGAGTAGTGAGGTGGTGTTATGTAGCAAGGAAAATATTTTTGTGGGTGGTTATGATCAATGTTGTAGTCCTGTCTAGCTATATATTTTAGTGCAAGACCTCAAAGTGGAAGACTACAACATCAGATATTTCCAATTTCATTTCTGAATGCGTGTTGAATCTTGTGTTAAAAAATGTAAGACTTACTGATTCTTATTTTTTGGTACAAAATTGCAAAAAAGCGATTAACGTTAAATAACATCTGGGAAGCAAAGTACATTTAGATCCTCTGGGAAACCATTATTTTTTAGAAGGATGGAAGTGTACTCACATTCACCATTGTTGGCCGTTCTTGTCATATTTCTCAAAACCTAACATTGATCATTCGGGCTTAAAACATATTGGTGTGAGTGCTGGACTATTTACGTATAAACATCTATTGAAATGGAACCTCTCTGGAATAGCTCTTTTTTTAACAACCAAAATATACATGTTCCTGCTCAGCTCCATTAGCCCTTTTGTTCACCAAAAAATGCATGTGTGCCTATTTTTGTCTGTAATCTTCCATATACATGTGCATTATCTGTTTATTCCATTAATTGTAATCTATTATTCCCCTTTTCCCTGTTTGTATGTTAAACCTGCCTATCTTCATATTTGTAACTTTCTTTGCTTCTTTCACTTTTTTCTACCAATCTAACTTATTTTCATGTTTTTGTTTATAGTGAAAAGGTGCAATTTGGTCATGGAATACTCCTGAAAATCTTCAATTTTCTTAAAGAACTTCAACTCCGGCCTAACCAAGAAGTCACAGACGAAGGGCAGAGATTCATTTGCACACTGTTCATCCTGTTCGGCGAAGCCCAGAGGTTCGACAAGGCCAGGCAGTGGGTCCTTGATGCTGTTGACAGTGACATTGCACTGACCCCAAATGTTCCATTAACTAAACTCTTCAGAGATTGGAAGGGGTTGTCAAAAACCGGTGTGAAGTTATATGTTGCTATGTGGGAGGAAAGGAAATTGTTCTTCAAGTACAAAGAAAGATATGAGCGTCAAGCTGGCTACGTTAATCCATATGAAAGTGTTGTCAAGGTGGCCAAGCAAGCATGTATACTTAAGGAGCAGGAGCACCGCGGGGCCAAGTTGTGCTTCCGGTCAAGGCCAACTGCGGAGGTTGAGCTGTCATTCTTGATAGGGGGGAGCTTCTGTTGGTGAAGCATGATGAAGAGTTCTGCTGCAAGGCGTTGATACGCGAAAGTGGTCAATTTGATGCACCATGGCCAGCTGAAGGGAAGGTGATATGGAAGTGAGGGACCGCAATATGAAGCCCTGTTAGAATTCCTTGTTAGTTGTCTCCTTTTGTGTAGGCTGTGAATTTTGGTGCACGCGGTAACTGGCTGCTCTGAACATCTCAGTTAACTGAATATGTGTAATGATGAAGGGAGGGAACACCTCAGTTGTTAACTGAATATGTGTAGTGATAAGGGAGGGAATTTTGGTGCACGCTGTAAGTAGTCACTTTTTGTGTCAGCTGTGATTGCGTCTTTCTTTCCCTGGTGATGCGGTATGGATGCAGACTGATGCTTTCAAAAATCAGTTTCCCTAGCTGGTTACTCTCACTGTTTGGTTGTTCTCCATAAGTTTTTGATTTTCTTTGTTTTTCCCCAGTTTGGTTGCACAGGAGTAGCTGAGTGCCAGAGTGTTGGGTTTCGGGCTGTTGTGCACAAGATATTGCTAGAACAAGATATTGGGTATTTCTGTCTTTTCTATCTTCAAAAATTCTTATATTAACAGAAAAAACTTATATCCATTAATAGATGGAACTTCAACAGCAGCTAAGTTTAGAGGGAAGTTGTGAGCATTACGTTCGTGCATTACTTCCATACCCATGTTGTGCTCAGTTCCTGCCTGAAACGCAGCCTGGAGATAGTGAGATGGAATTCAAAACCTGCAGCTCCATGAAACAGACAGCGGCCAAATAAACACCAACACTTCACACAAAAGTCTACAGAGACACTCTTCAATAAACAACACACCAAATATTTGGATAGCATAACTGGTACAGAAAAGACTAAATTCACCAAATACAACAAATCAAAAGGGCCGAGCAAAGCTGTTTGGCTGGTTCCTCGCCATAACATCTTATAATACACATCCTTGTGCCGAGATGTCCCACTTCTCAGAAACGAGACTGGACCATGCAACAGTAATCTCCAACTCAATGCCTCCAGTAAGTTTACAAGTTTGCTGGCTTATGTTGCAAAACCTGGGTTCGAAGGACTCATTTTTTTGTGCAACTTTATCACCGGAATCTGAGTAGGCTTCCAAGACAAAATTCAGGCTTCCACAAAAGTCTACAGAGACAACATTCCTTGATAGAACAAGGTAACCCTGAGAAGTCACTGGCATGGGTCTATAACGAGAACCAAGCAGCTCAACTTCCTGAGGTCTGGCGTCAGGTCCAACGACTGAGCAAGCAACTCGACCTCCAAATCCTTTAGGCCATGACCCCTCTTTGACACGGACGCCCAAAATAGTGGCCTGCACTGTTTTCTGAAGTACCTCCAAAGTTAACTTTATGGTGCAAAAGCAGTTCCTAAAGCAAATGGGGCCTTCTCCTCTGTTGTAAGTGCACACGCCATTGATCAGTGGTTTATCTTGAGACTTTGTTCTACCTCTTACTTTTAGTTGGATTTCAAAGACAACAGATTCCTCGCTGACAATTGCACGAGAGGGGCCAGTCAAGGTCAAAAAGGAATCCTGCAAGCATCATCAATCACCTTATTAGCAACTGATAAACAAGAGGGCCCAGGCAGGCATGTCCACAATATCCCCAAAATAAAACGAAGAGCATATTAATAAGATGGTACAGATAGATACCTCTTCACTGAGTATCTGGCACTCACTCCTATTGCGGGCAAACAGAAGGTTGCGATTGTGATCCACATGGTCTCGGGCAGCGACCGTGCCATACACTGGCAACGGCCATTCCAGACCACCTCGTATTTCTGCAAGTTTGACGGAGAAGATCTGCAGGCTAGGCGCGACTCGACCATAGTGCAACGGGATGCTCCCTGGTATCAAGTGTGTGTATTGCATGGAACTCACTGTAGCTGCATGCATCAGAACAAGATCAATGGAAGCAGGTGTTAGAAATCTGGTAACATGAACAGGTACTAGATAAGCAACAATGTAATTCCCCCCACTTCCCTTATACAAAGAAGTACGACCAAAGGTAAAAAGGAGGAAGGAAACTAGTTAACCCAAGTTGAGTAAGACAAGCAAGATGCATGCATGTTTACTCACTCATGTCTCGGAAGCAACCGAACCCATCATAACCCCATGACCCTTCCCAGGCATCAACATACATGGCAAAACTCTTCTGTTCGGCAGCCATCTCCTTGGCCTCAATTTTCAATTGTTCGTCTGATTTGCCTCTATCCATCTTCTCAATATCATAACCTGTGTTGGTGGCAACAGAATCTGCAGGTTCGAGTATTGACTTGTCTGATACGAACATGGAGGTATTCGATTCATTCGCCGACTCACTGGTATCCAGACCGGTCACCGACTCTGTCTCCGCCTCTGGCCCCACCTCCGATGTCAATTTGGAGTCTATCCTCGGCACCTGCTGCTCCATTGATGCAATGTCCCAGTCCATCTGCTCCTCGTCACCAACACATCCTTGTACTGAAATATCCCGCTTCTCAGAAACAAGACTAGACCAAGCAACAGTGATCTCCAACTCAATGCCATGAAGTTCACAACTATCCTGACTTATGTTGCAAAGTTTGGGTTTGAAGGACAATTCTTTTTGTGCAATGATATCACCAGATGGTAAGCAGGCCTCTAGGAGAAAATTCAGGTGCCTGTTAACATCTACAGAAACGACATTCCTTGACAGAAGAAGGTAACCCTCAGAAGTCACGGGCATGGCACTGCCACGAGAAACAAGCAACTCAAGTTCCCCAGGCGTGGCATCAATTTCACCATCAATAACTGAGCAAGCAACTCGACCTCCCCATCCAGAAGGCCATGACCCATCTTTGACACGGACGCCCAAAACAGTGGCCTGGACTGTTTCCTGAAGTACCTCCAATCTAAACTCTGCGGTGCAGAAGCAGTTCGTAAAGCAAACAGTACTATCCCCACTGTTGTAAGTGCACACACCAGTGATCAATGCTCTATCTTCAGACTCTGTTCTACCTCTTACTTTCAGTTGGATTTCGAAGACAACAGATTCCTCGCACACAATTGCACGGGAGGGACCAGTCAAGGCCAAAAAGGGATCCTGCAAGCATCATTGATAACCTTATTAGCTACTGACCAATATGAAGGCCCAGGAAGGCACACAATATCCCCAAAAGAAAACGAAGAGCATCTTAAGATGGTATACATACCTCTTCCTTGAGTATCTGACACCTGCTCCTATAGCAGGCAAACAGAAGGTTGCGATTGTGATCCACGTGGTCTCTGACAGCAATCATGCCGTACACTGGCAACGGCCATTCCAGACCACCTTGTATTTCCGCCAGTTTGATGGAGACAATCTGCAGGCTAGGTGCGACTCGACAATAGTGCCTTGGGGTGCTCCCGGGTATCAAGTGTGTGTATTGCATGGAACTGACTGTCGCTCCAGAAATCGATCAATGGAAGCAGGTGTTAAAATTTTCGTAACATGAACATGTACTAGATAAGCAGCAAAGTAAATCCCTTCACTTCACTTCTCTCATACAAAGAAGTACGTCCAAAGGTAAAAAAAGAGGAAGGAAACTAGTTAAACAAAATTGAGCAAGATAAACAAGATGCATGCATGTATGTTTACTCACTCATGTATTGGAAGAGACCGAACCCATTTGATCCCCATTTATCATCCCAGGCATCAACGTACTGAGCAAATTCCTTCTGTTCGGCAGCCATCTTCTCGGCCTCGATGAGTAATTGTTCGGCTGATTTGTCTCTGCCCATCCTCTCAACAACATCATCGCCTCTGTTGATGGGAACATGATCTGCAGGTTTGGGTATTGACTTGTCTGATACTGAGAAATTTGATTCAATCGTCGACACATTGGTATCTGGACCTGTCGCCGCCTCTGCCTCTGCCTCCGATGTCGATTTGGAGTCGATCCTCGGCACCTGCTCCGCCATGGATGAAACCTCGCAGTCCATCTGCTCCTCATCACCACCGCCGTCGACATAATGCTCATCCAAGGCGGCAGTTTCCACCATCTGCTCCCCGCCATTAGCAGCACCACCGACATCACCATGCTCATCCAAGGTGTCAGTTTCCATCTTCTGCTCCCCGCCATTAGCAGCACCACCATCAGCCTCATGCCCATTCAAGGCTGCAGTTTCCAGCTTCAGCTCCCCGCCATTAGCAGGATCACGCTCATCCAAGACTGCAGTTTCAATCTTCTGCTCCCCACCAATATCCGTCAGGCTGCGGGCTTTGACAGCCCTCATCTGCTCGCTCAAGCGCCTGATTTCATCGGTGACGGCCAGTTGCCGCTGTGAGTTGCGCTCGATTCTATCCAACAAATTTCGACTCTGCTTAATCGAACTGCAGTCGGGGCTGGACATATCTAACCTCTTATGCTCCTCGGGCATGTCCGTCGGCTCCATCTGCTCCCTCTCCTTCATCAGTTCTCTCTGCTCGTCCTTGAGTTCCTTCTCCTCCTTCCTCAGTTCTCTGAGCAGTGCTTGATCCCTTCTGGGATTCTTCGTGCCACGAGAATCGGTGATCCCAGGGCCAGGGAGAACTGACTGCTCCCCCACGGACTTGCCGGAATCCCCTTCCGCCTCCATCTCACGAGGCGTCCTCGCCTCGCCTTCTCCCCCGCCGCCGCCCGCCGTCGCTCGCCTTTCCTTGTTGGTATCTGGCTGAAAGGGCTCGCCGCCCGCCGCCCGCCGCCGCCGCTCGCCTTCTCGTATTGAGATATGGCTAAGAAAAGGGCCCGCCGCCGCCTAGCTTAGGGTTTCTAAGAAAGAAAGAGGAATAGTTTTTTTTCTGAGAAGAGAAAAAGCGGTCGATCAGCACAATTGTTCCACACAAAGTGCGATGAGCGGCCCTGGCCAGCCCGGCCTGGACCTGGCCCTGGCCCAGCCCGGAGAAATACTACTTATGTCATAGGCCAACACATTGTGGCCGGGCCTGCTTTTGAAGTGTGCTAGTTCCAAGTATGGCCCAGTTTTTTCCAGCATACTGTATTTTGCATGTATATAGGTTGCTTCACGAAATTTGAAATCTATGTAGGTAGACATTTCGCTCTTTTCTCAAAAGAAGTAGAAATTTTCTGTGTAAAAAAAATAGAGAGCTATAAATAGAAATAACCAAAAGCTTACAGGAACCGGATGCTTTTCTTCAACTTTATTTGACAACAAACCATCCCTCTAGATTATTTTCTATGCTAACACCAGTCCCCGCTAGTAGGGGAAAGCTGGCTTCCGCGGATTCTTCACTTAGAATCGAAGGGTATATCTCTATAGACCTAAAGTTGTGATTACTTATGGTAAAAATACCACACGAGCATTACCCCTTGGCATCTCTCTCTCTCTCTCTCTCTCTCTTTTTGGGGGAAAGGCCATCATGGCTAGCTTTATTAACTCAAACAAGAGTTACATCGTTCACTAATTGACTGATCAGAAACCCCGGGGGTTCATCAGTCCAATTTTCATTACATTTATTACAAAAACTAAATTTTGCTAGCTCATGAGCTACTGAATTAGCATCACGAAAACAGTGTGAAAAGATGACCTTCCCTATCGATGTTGCCGTATCGATACATTCTGCAAAGATTGACGCTGCTGCGTCCCACCACTGTATTTGTCCCTGGCAGTTGTTAACAACACTCAAAGCATCGGATTCTGCTTCAATTCTATTAAATCCCAGAGCATTTGCTAGGTTTAAACCATCACGCATTGCTATTGCTTCAGTTGTCACTGCATCAGCCGCTACTTGAATAAATCTGCATTGAGCTGCAATAAAGTGCCCTTTGTCATACCGAAGGATGCATCCAGTCGCCCCATAGCCCTCATCTTCATGGAAAGAGGCATCCACGTTTAGTTTAATAAATTTCGGGCCCGGTCTCTTCCATTTGTGCTCAACAGGATCGCTTTTGCTTCTAATGGACTTGGAGTAGTTTGCAACAATTGCTAGGACTGAGTTGGTCCATCTGCATGGAGGTGGAGAGGAATCGTGGTGAGTATGGTGTCGCCTCAACCACCAGATATACTAACATCCAGCTGCTATAACTTCCTTTACTTTCAGACTCGGCATGATGGAAAGTGGTGAGTCCGGTTCCAAAAGTAAGAACTCCAGAATAGCTCAACCCGAACGATCCACACACGTTGCTTGATCTATGCATTCCAGGAGGCCGAGACCCCTCCAGAATTCCCTAGCCAAGTCACATTGAAACAGTAAATGTCTCATATCCTCTGGACCATTACGGCAGACTGGACATACATCACTGCTCGGTAGATGCCTGTTAGCAAGTATCGAGAACAAAGGGACAATGCCACGTAGAGCACGCCAGCAAAAAATTTGAATTTTCCGTGGCACTTGAAGCTCCCATAGCTGCTTCCAAATCTCAGCTTGAATGGATGAAGTAGACGTTAAATTTCCCATCGAATGACCTCTGAATTTGTGTGCCCATTGTTCATGGTAAGCCGAGCTAACAGAGAAGATGCCACTCCTTGTGAGATTCCATGCAACAAAATCATCAAAAGCCTGAAAGTTGAGTGGTATTTGAAGGATTCTATTTGCATCCACCGGGTAAAAAAGTTCTCGGATTAACTGCTCGTCCCATTGACTAGTTACTGGGTCTATTAGTTCCACAACTTTAACGAGCAATGTATGGCCTCGGGGTGTTATTACCTTTCTGTCCGGACTCGAAGGAATCCATGGGTCATTCCGGATGTCCACCTTCTCCCCTGATCCAATACGCCATATATACCCCCTCTTAAAAGTAGTAAGCCCAGCCATAATACTCTGCCATGTAAAAGAAGAACCATTCTTTGGGCCTGCATGTAACAAATTAGTATGTGGAAAATACTTTGCCTTCAATATCCGAGCACATACCGAATCAGGGTTATTTATCATTCTCCAACATTGTTTTGAAAGAAGTGCCAGATTAAAAGAATGAAGGTCCCTAAAGCCCATGCCACCATCACTCTTCGGAATACATAGTTTCCACCATGAGAACCAATGCATTTTTTTTATTTTCCTCTTCATCTCCCCACCAAAAATGAGCAATGACATCTGTAATATCTTTACAAACCCCCTTTGGCAAGCAAAAAACAGACATAGCAAACACTGATATAGATTGAGCAACAGCCTTTAACAAGACTTCCTTACCACCTGTGGACAATTGCTTCTCCATCTAACCCTTCAAAAGTTTTTAAATTTTTTCACAGAAATGTTTAAAACAATTACTCCTATCAGCTCCCACCATAGCAGGCAGCCCAAGATACTTGTCTGACAAAGCTTGGTTGGTAATGTTCAATTGTTGACAGATCTCATCTCTAGCTTGCACATTAGTATTTGGGCTGAAAAATATACTGGATTTTCCCACACTTACCAACTGTCCTGAGTTGTCACAATAGGTTTCCAACACCTGCTGTAAGGAAGTTGCATTAATCATATCTGCTCTCATGAGAATCAGAGAATCGTCAGCAAATAAAAGGTGTGAAACTGACGGTATCACCTTTTATTTGCTAATTGAATTAGTAAAAGTGTGTGCTGATCATTCCTTCTTGTTATACAAAAAAACTACATGTGCACATGACATCGTATTTGTGAAGATTGAGTGTAATAGGGCCGGGTCATATAGATCTTGAAAATTGGTCTTCTCATAAATTCTTTTGAGATCTGTCTACTTATGTTGCTCAGTCATTAGTCATATGTCATTTTTTTTTTCAAAAGCATGACTAAATTTATAGCAAATTTGAAAACTATATGGCGCAATGCAAAAAAACCAAAAGTATGACCCCGTCGGCCTGCGGTGGGCCGAAAGGGGGCCTGTCGGCCAGCAGTAGGCCGACAGGGGGCTGTCGGCCACCAGTAGGCCGACTGGTGAGCTGTCGGCCACCAAAAGGCCGACAAGGGGCTGTCGGCCTACCAGAGGCCGATAGGTACTGTAGCTACAGTAATTTCAGAACTTTAAAAATTCGTATAAAATAAACCGTAACTCGGATTAAAATAATTTATATATGAAAAATGATCAGAAAAATATAACGAATCTAAATATTTCATTTGCATGCATGATATACATCACTAACATGATGACCTTTAACTTTTGCATCCAGATCATTAAATTAATAGTGATTGAATTTGGAAAAATATTACCAAATATTTTCCCACTTATTTTTCCGTCATTGCCCGCCATCGTTCCTGACTTAGTGCATATTGTTATTCTTGCATATTGTGGATTAGTGCATATTATGGATAAGTGCAAATTTTATAAATTTTGTGTCTGGATATTTTGTTATTATATTTTAAAATTTCCTTTTCATTTTCTTTCTTCTTATAGGGTAATAGAAATGCCCTTAATTCATTCTTTCCCGCCACCCCGTTCCCGCCCACCCTTTCCCGCCACCCTGTTCCCGCCCACCCCTTTCCCTCCATTTGTTCCCGCCAGTCTTTCCCGCCATCTTCTTTCCCGCCATGGTTACGAGCCTGGCCAGGGCAGTCAGCCGATTGATGAGATGGATGTAGCTGGGTCAGAACATGTGGGTGGTACTGAACTCGAGGATCAGTCGGATTATGTGTCACAAGTTGTAGGGGATTACGGTGCAGGGGAGAGTAGTCAGACTGCAGGAGATCATGATAGTGGCGAGGCTGATGGGGATGAGGAAGGAGAGGAAATGCAGAACCTGATGGAAGAGAAAGATGAGGATGGATTGGCGGAGGATCTTGATTTCGAGAACTCGAATGAAGAAGATGGTGAAGAGAACGACGAGGAGATGCCGATTCTTGCTTCATGGAATCAGAACCTCTCGTCTGGCATGACCGTGAATGATGGTCATGAATCTTCCTGGGAGTATCATCGAAACAAAGTTGAAATAGGGGCTATGTATGCGACAAAGAAAAATCTGAAGACAGCCGTGACGCAGTGGGCAATGTCCACGTTCAGGATTTTCCAGACGGACGTATCAACTAAAAAATACTTGACTTTGACATGTATTATGGATAGTTGTCCCGCGAGGGTGCACGCCCACGTTCCAAAGTGGGACGTGAATTGGGTCGTGACGGACGTTGTGCCCCACAATTGTGTGATGAAACGTCTTCTTGTGGATCATTCAAACTTTACTTGAACTCTTATTGCGGAACTCATGTTCAGTAAGATAGTGAACAAGAAAGACATGGAAGCGAAACACATTAAGATACAAGTACATCTGAATTAAACGGTAGGACTGAACTTAAAAACTACAGCTTAAAAACTACATGAAGGCATCATCGTCATCCTCCGTCGATGCAGCACTCTTGCCCTTCGACGATGCGGTAGTCTTGGCCTTCGTGCTCGGCATGAAGATATCGTCTTCGTCGTCGCTGTCGGCACTCCATAAAATGGCGGGAAAGAAAATGGCGGGAAAGAAGATGGCGGGAAAGACTGGCGGGAACAAATGGAGGGAAAGGGGTGGGCGGGAACAGGGTGGCGGGAAAGGGTGGGCGGGAACGGGGTGGCGGGAAAGAATGAATTAAGGGCATTTCTATTACCCTATAAGAAGAAAGAAAATGAAAAGGAAATTTTAAAATATAATAACAAAATATCCAGACACAAAATTTATAAAATTTGCACTTATCCATATGCACTAATCCACAATATGCAAGAATAACAATATGCACTAAGTCAGGAACGATGGCGGGCAATGACGAAAAAATAAGTGGGAAAATATTTGGTAATATTTTTCCAAATTCAATCACTATTAATTTAATGATCTGGATGCAAAAGTTAAAGGTCATCATGTTAGTGATGTATATCATGCATGCAAATGACATATTTAGATTCGTTATATTTTTCTGATCATTTTTCATATATAAATTATTTTAATCCGAGTTACGGTTTATTTTATACGAATTTTTAAAGTTCTGAAATTACTGTAGCTACCGTACCTATCGGCCTCTGGTAGGCCGACAGCCCCCTGTCGGCCTGCTGGTGGCCGACAGCCCACCAGTCGGCCTACTGATGGCCGACAGCCCCCTGTCGGCCTACTGCTGGCCGACAGGCCCCCTTTCGGCCCACCGCAGGCCGACGGGGTCATACTTTTGGTTTTTTTGCATTGCGCCATATAGTTTTCAAATTTGCTATAAATTTAGTCATACTTTTGAAAAAAAATCCATTTTTGACATATAAGTGATGCAGACAGAAAAACTCACACAACCTCTAAACAACACACAGCAACAAAGGAGTATTTTTTCGCTTCACTTTACACTCAAGATTTTAGATCACTCGTTTTTTGTGCATGATTTGAACTGTATAAAAATGATGCTTTCTATTTTCAAGAAAGGTGAGTGCTCTCCCTATTGCTCTGTTCTGAATTTCCTTTCCTGGAACTCTTGCTCAGACAAAGTCAGCAAGGTGCTTGTAACTTAACAAGAATCCATGCTGCTCTTGTATGTGTGCTCTTGTTTGATTCGGTCGCTTCGCTTCGATCATGATGTGGTTTCGACAAGAAGTTAGTGACCTACATTTTTACATGAATCGCTCAGGCATGAGTACCAACAATGTACAGATGCTCAATAGTTGAGATTGCCCTCCATTTAGATATATCCATCCACGTGCGGGGTGCGCGTGCGACCTATGACTTGTGGGCAGCGACTGATTCCTTCCATCCATGCCCAACAAAGATCAAATGAAAGAAGAGAAATCTCGGCGCGCTCTGATCGACATGGAGATGGTGTAGTACGTACCTCGTAGCAGGAGCCGCATCCCTTGCCATCCTTGAAGATGGGGACGTTGCCGCAGGCGATCATGCCGTTGTAGGGAGCCAGGTTCACGTCCTTGACCCCACATGCGCCGCCTGCATGCCCACGCACGCACCTATACCTAAGTTGCGATCTAAGAAAATGGAATTTTTTTAGGAGTACAAGTGGATATTACTTACCGTTGTCTTTTTCCCGGAGCCGGTGGGTTTGCCGTACGAGGTGGCCTTGGCGGGGAGCCACTGGTTGTTGTAGTTGGTCGTGATGTTGGGGCCCGGCGGCATCCTCGGGATGCACGCGCCGCCGGAGATGAGCGCGGCCAGGATGTAGGAGACGGAACCCATATCGATCGACCCGACCGTGTCGATCGTGTTTGTTGTGTGTGAGTGTCAGTAGGTGGTGAAGAGCCGTGCGGCGGCGGGCGGTATTTGTAGGCGAAACGGATGGACCAGCGGCTGTAGGCGAAATAGAAGTTCAAGTGGATATGCCTTCTATTGGACAGAACTTGGTTTCGTTTTGGACATAGCTTAGTTTATTTTGGATAGATAGAGATGGCTAGGGCCTTCTCAAATTGAAGGCTTTATTTTGGACATAGTTACTACTTATGAAATGTGGTACTGCATCATGCAGAGTGCAACCCAGTACCACATTACATAGTTGCAAGCTTTAGTATGTATCTATGTTTATGTAAGAGCACTCTTTATGTAATGACAATATGCTATGCTACTTCCTGGAATTGTGGCAATTCTCATCTCTCTCTATATATAATGTCAGAAGAGCTGCCGCCGATGGATCAATTGGCTCTATTCGTGCAGATGCAGACACTTCATTTGGCTACTTATCTTCCTTTGAATTCATTTTCATCTTATGTTTGATGAAGGAAATATTTGAGATAACAGAATTACTTGGCCAAGCTTTACAAAAGAAGTCACAGGATATTGTTAATGATGTTCGTCTAGTGTCCTCAACAAAAGAGTGTCTTCAAGAGTTGAGATCAGATGATGGGTATCAAGTATTTATTAATACGGTTGTTGAATTTTGTGTAAACCATTCCATTGACATTCCAGACTTTGATGAAACTTACATCATGCATGGTGGTCGTGCTCGTCGTCAGCCTGATCAGTTCACCAAGGAGCATTACTTTCGAGTGGAAATTTTCTTTTCAACATTGGACACTCAACTATGTGAATTAAACCGAAGATTCAATGAGAAGGTAATGGATATTCTAACCATTAGCGCCACCTTGATTCCAAGAAACAGGTTCAGAGGATTCAACCCTACTGATATATGTGAAATGGTGAAAAAGTACTACCCAGCAGATTTTCACCAAGATGTTTATGGATTACAACAGCAGCTTAAACATTTTGTTTCGGATGCTTCCAAGGATGATGATTTGAAAAATATATCTACCTTAATTGATCTTTGCCGATGCCTTGTGGAGACAGGAAGACATACTGTCTACAACTTGATTGATAGATTACTTCGTTTGCTCATTACTCTTCCAGTTTCTACAGCGAGTGCCGAACGTGCCTTTTCTAGTATGAAGATCATTAAGACAAGATTGCGTAATAAGATGGAAGATGAGAATCTTGCTAATAATCTGTTAGTTCACATAGAAGGTGGAATTCTAGAGAACTACAACCACAAAGATATCATCGCAGATTTTAGAAGCAAGGGTGACCGGAGAGTTGATTTGTAGTATGTGAGTAAGTCCATGTCTAATGTCTCGAAGCTTTTGTATTAGCTAACTTAATAGTGGTTCATAGTTGAAATGTATTTTGTTGTATATATACATACTGCTTGCTCCATCCGGTAAACTTGTATCATATATTGATGCTTATGATTCAGAATTTCAAAAAAATTGTGCTCTTGTTTAGTCTGGCCCGCCCAGCTTTTTCTTTCAAGCTCCGCCACTGGAAGAGCATGTGAAATATATGTTCATTTGTCATTTGTCTAAACCAATTCTCTGAGTCAATTACCATTCAGTTGCTAGATCATTTGTTGCGCTGACTTGTTTCTGTTGCGTTTTGCTGCCGTCGAGCTCGCATGGTTTCCACACATGGCAGCAGCGGCAGATCGCAGGATCTGGCGAGAGAGAGAGAGATGAGATTGCAGAGAGGAGGGCCGCAACTGGAGAGAGCAAAGAATTTAATGGACCAAACTTAAAATGTCACAACCGCCAGTGGCGGGAATTCTTCCACCACGGCCCCTGAGTCAATGTGGCACCGGTCCACGCGACACGTAGGACAGTCAAAGCAGTTGGGGCGACCATAGGACCTGCCATGAACGATTTGAAATTGTTTTGGATCCAAATCTGAACTTTAAAATTTATAGGGCTAAAATGACACACCTCGAATAGCTATAGGACTTATGATGCATTTTACTCTATATTATATCTATTTTAATTTTTATTTACATTTCATCAAAAATATTGCAACCAATCTCCGCAACAACGCGCGGGGTATCATCTAGTTTTACTACTACTGAGAATTCGGAATTGATCTTTTCGTGGTGCGCCAAACAAGTTAAAGATTGATCGAGATACACCAAACAGGTTCAGGGTTAGTACTGAGTGCCGATTTCAGGGTTGAAAGGTCAAGGTTCACTATAGGTGAGAGCAGTGAATTTTTCTTTTTCATCTTATACGTACAGCGAAGCTGCGGATGCTTGCCGTGGGTCGCGTCGCACTCATGTACGTAGTCGCGCGAAGCAGCTAGAGCGTGTGACGTGCACGTACGCCGTCCAGCGGTACACATGCCAGGCAGCACACCTATTTTTTTCATTTTTTTCTTGAGAACACCAAGCAGCACACTTGGGCATCCACGCCCATGCATGTTTTACTTCTAATGCATACACATTTTTTTGTTGGACTTCCAATGCACACTTGGTAGTCAAATCTAGTACAGTACGTGACCAAGGCGGGGACTGGAATCTGTGAGCCTTCCTCGGAATTTACTACCGCTTTAATAACCGGTGAGACCAAGCAACGAGATTTATTAGGAAAAGGAAAACATTTGTGGCCGGCGTTCGGCCGGTCGCGCCCGCGACGTCGGATCAGGGCACATCCAACCTCCCCATAGCGCCACGTGCACGGGTCCACACGCCTTCTCTCTCCTTATCCTTATCTCATCACAGCCACTAGTTTTTCTTCACGACTTCTTCTTCCTTCTCTCCTCCCCTCGTCACGCCACCTCCATGACTCCATCTCGCGCATGATTTTTTGCTCCGCCACTCGCCGCCGCCGTCGTCCACCTCTTCCCCGATACGGCCGCACCCGATTTTTGCAACAAGGAGTGGCCGGAGGCGACGACGCCATGCCCTCTCGATGTGCTGCAAACCCAAGCTGTGAGCTGCTTGTCTGGATGCTGGGAACGGCAAACGCAGATGCAACATGCGGCCATGAGGTTTGTTGGAAGCGGCGGGGGAGAAGCTGGAACCATTGTCGCTGGAAGCTTGCCTGGGGGAAGTTGGAACCAGTGTCGCCAAGAGCTACAACTGTCTGCTGGAATTGCTGGAACCAGCAGGTAAAAAAGCTAGAACCGACTACTACCGGAGCTGCATTCACAAGCAATGGTGCGGCGGCAGCGACCTTTTTGCTGTAACCGTCATCCTTTTTTTCTACTATTGGCGAGGGAATTTGCTACGTCCTTCATGGCGAGCTGCATGGTGCTACGGCCCGGCAGGTGTTTTTCTTTTTGTTGGAACCGGCTACTAGCGGAGCTGCAACCACGGGATGCGGATGTTGGAACCATTGCCTTGAAAAGCTGGAAGCGGTGCTGAGACGAGGACGGCCGCTGCCTCAGTGAGCTGCAACCGGCATCAACAAAAGGCTACCTAGGAAAGCTGGAAGCGGTACCGAGACGACGACGGTCGCTGCCTCGGTGGGCTGCAACCGGCATCAACAAAAGCTACATCCGCCTTTTTGTTTTGTTGCGATGGTTTATTGTGGGTGAAGCGGTGGAGTCCGGGAGATGACGGCGAGGGAGGCAATGAACGACGCCACCTGCGCGTCGAGCGTTGTCGGCAAGGACGACGGGGCAGCGCAACCCGATGCTGCAACCATGGGGCCGCGCGCTGCAACCGCGCCGGCCGATGCTAGGGACGCTGCTGCCGGAGCAGCGTCCATGGCCAGGAGATGCAAGACGAGACGGCCATGGCGACGGACGTGAACGGCGAGGTTGCAAGCAGACCAACCACGACGGGGGCGCGCCCATGGCTAGGTGCGGGGCGGTCGACGGCGGCGCTCGCCATCACATGCCCTGAGAGAAAGACGACACGAGGGGAAGGGGACGAAGCAATGGGGCTCGCACGCAGATCGGATGGCTCTCGCTCGCTGCATCGGACGGCTGGGGCGTGACCGGCCCAACTATTGGGCCGGCGCGCCGGCGCCTAGCATTGGCCTTAGGAAAAGGGGAACGGACGCCTCCAGTTTCCCTTTCCCTCGACTCGATCGCGGCGGAAGATGATGGAAAATGGTAGTAGTAATTCCTCCGCGCTGTTACGAATGTGAGGATATCGAGGCGGGGGCCCTTAGAGCATCTACAACCGCATACCTCTAACTCGACCCCTCAAACGTCCGTGGACGCGCCCGGTCAGTGACCGGGCGTGTCCGTTTTGAGCCCCTATTTGTCTGCCACACTTCTCATTTTCTTCCTCATATGCCCGGTCACTTGCACGTGATTGGTGGAGATGAAGAGGGAGAAAGAAAAGAATGAATAAAGAAAGAGAAAAGGTGATCCCGGGTGGGGCCGCGTCCGCGAACCCTCATATCCTTCCAATATGAGGGTTCGCGGACAGCCCGAACGTATAGGGATGATATGAGAGGTCTGGTTGGGTCATTTTTTTTTCTTTTCTCTCCTGTCTGGTCACTGACCGGACGCGTCCGCGGATGTTCGAGGGGGATTTGAGGAGGCCGGCTGTAGATGCTCTTATAATAGTATTATTAATATGAGTAAAATGCATCGGTGGTCATTGAACTTGTCGTATACGCTCACTTTGGTCATTGTACTGAAGAATACGGTCATTATATACGAGTTGTGGTGATTATATGGTCACTGTCACACCGTATAGCTCCGTATCTACCATTCTTAAAAAGTTGCTCCCCACTACAAGGCATTCTCTTTGTAGGAGATATGCCCTAGAGGCAATAATAAATGTTATTGATTATCTCCCTGTTCATAATTATGTTTATGTTCCATGCTATAACTGCTATGGTTCTCGAGTCTACAATAACCACGAGGCTCGAAGGAAGACTCATATGCACGTGTGGAATAATAAACGGTAAAATGTATTCCTAGTCTGGCCTCTAAGACTGGCTCAAGTATTGCATGATGATCCTGTTTTCCTGATCATGGGCATGGCTATGCCGGCAATTTTGAGGGCGCAATTGTTGGTAGAACACTTGTGTTGAATCGACCCGTATTGATGTTATGCTATGAGATACATTCGTCATAAGTTAATGGTTAATAACACAGAGAAGTTAATGTTTGCATAATTCCTTAGACCATGAGAGTATCGAGTTTCTTCATGCTTGCTTCATGAACTTTGGGGTTTGTTAAACGTCATCCGTAAATGGGTGGCTATTACGGCGGCTTACGGGTTCATGGAAAAGTATGTTAAGTAACTTGATAGCTCAAGATTGGGATTTGCTCCTCCGACGATGGAGAGATATCTCTGGGCCCTCTCGGTGTTACGGTATCCATCATCGTCTGGCCAGACACAGGGTGATTTGATCACAGGGATGCCGGAACACGGGAACGAGAAAAGAGAATAATACCGGCAACGAGGTAACTGGCATTGTGGACAAGTGTTGATCCACGAGGATGCCGATGTTTCTCACCTCGGGTAATTGTAACATATCGCGAAGCAACAGGAATAGCACACGACAACTGGAGGTTCACTCGAATATTCATTCGTGTGGGTATAGGGGTCAATATGGGTGTCCACGGCTCCGATGTTGATCATTGATCGGAAGGTGTTCCGGGTCATGTCTATACTTCACCGAACCTATAGGGTCACACGCTTAAGGGTCATCTATCTGTTGAATGCTAGACAGGGAGTCTGAGAGAAAATCACCGAAAAAGTTTCGGACGAAACGGAAACGTTCCGGAGAGGATATCGGAATAGTTCCGGTGAAACCGAAAAGTTGTTTCGGAGTACACCATAAAGTCAAAATGGTTTCGGCACATGCCTGATAATTCTTGGAGGGTGCCAGAATCGTTCTGGAAACTTTCTGGAATTTTCCGGGATGAAAACCGGAAATGTTCCGGAGCTGCCGGAACCGCTTCAGATGCTTTTCGCAGATGAAAATCACTAAACCGGAATTGTTCCGGCTCGCGTTGAAAATTATTTTGGTGGGTACTGGAAATGTTCTAAGCCCACATGAATATTTTCAGTTCGATCAGACGCTGAAAAATGTCGTCGTGAATAGTGAAAGTGCTTTTTGGGATATTTATGGAAAAGTCACCTTTTGGGATATTTTCCCAAAAGGTTTCTAGAAGGCTTGGGGGCCAAGAAACCCTACCCCTTGGATTTCCTATAAATAGAGGTGGAGGGGCTGCCTCCACACTCACTTCCTTCTCACATACAAGTGCCATGACATTTCTGGCTTCTCTCTCCCTCCCAGCGAAATAGTTTCGTAGAGCCGAAAGGCTGTCTGGGTTCCGGTGGGAACTAGTTCTGGACGGCAAAGCCCTGCCGGATAGATGACACCGTATGTGTGCAACCCTGTAGAGAGGTCGTAGGTTCGATCTTTTTGCCCGAGGGGCTGTTCGAGGGTCCTCCCGAAGGGCTGTCCGAGTTTCGGGGGTCCTCCCGAAGGGCTGTCCGTGAGGCCTCCCGGAGGGCTGTCCGAGGATCCGTCCGGTGGGACTATCCGAAAGACTGTCCAGAGGCCTCCCGGAGGGCTGTCCGAGGATCCGTCCGGTGGGACTATCCGAGGGACTGTCCCGAGGCCTCTCGAAGGGCTGCCCGGAGATCCGTCCGGTGAGCTGACGAGGGAGTACATCCTCGCGGTTGGGAGGTTGTAAAATCCTAGCTGCGGGGATCTGCACCGCCGATCGTCATCGACTCTACTTCCGCTGCGCTACGAGTCGGTAACGAAACAGATCAAACCTTGTATGCAGTCTCCATAGTGATCCTGGGCTGGTACGTAGGTCGGAAATTTTTTGTTTTCTACTGCGTTACCCTACAGTGGCATCAAGAGCCGTGCTATGCGTAGATGCAGGTTGCGATCTAGAATACATAGAGATGTATGGGTATTGCACAATATAATTAGGTAGTAGATGAGTTCTATTACTGAAAATTATTTGTGCGGGTAGCAGATGAAATCTGTTACCCGATGTTCTTATTGCTTCCCTGGAATTTGCATATTTCTGATCTTGATAACAGTATGGTGGAGTTTCAATGTTCTGGCAATCCGCGATCCTGATTGATCAACGAAGTGCTAACAGTTCATTGAATTCCACTGTAGTTAAAAAGAAAGATGAAATTTCGCAGACGAAAGGGCAATGCAGATATGATCTGCACGGGGGTCACGCGTATGACGAAGTTTAGTATGGGGCTCGAGATTTTATTATCTCGTGTTTCATACACCCCGCAATGTTAATCTAGCGATTTGGATTATCATGCTTGATGATGGACGTTGGTAGCTTCGGTTTGTTTCGAAACCTTAGAAGCCACGTAAAATAAAATTTTGCATGAACCGATTAGAGGCGTCTAACTTGGTTTTGCAGGATGGTTTGCATGTGCATGTGATGTGGTATAGCAGTGCTCATTATAATTTGATTATGTATGAGATGACTATATAATGTAAATTGATTAACATGACCTACGTGTCATGATTCGGCATGATGGCTGGAGCCATATGATTGTCACTTTAATGACCTACGTGTCAACCTTCAGTAATGCATTTATTTTATTAGCTATAGAGATAGCAATATTATCTGGTGCATCGACAAGGTGGTGGCAATCTTCGCGAAGGTGAACACCGACGCGAATGCCGAAGACGAAGAAATACTTGACTTCTCCGTCAGAAAGGGCTATACCATATCATGCTAATTATGAATTGCCTGAGATGTTTATCCCTTATGTTGCACCCTTCTTGATTGCGCGGTAGTCGCTTTTTATTAGGGTGATCTCTCACAAAATATCAAGTAGATAGTGTTCTCCCAAGTGTAGCACCGTCACGGCACCTAACTTTTCGGGGTACGCCATGGATGCATGGGTGCGAACGATTAGGGATGTGTGAGGCGGGTGAGTTGAGACCTCGCAGCGAGATCACTTGGTTGTCTTGACGTTCAGGCATGAGTGTCATGAGCTCGGAACACACGCATCGAAAGATGAACAAGAGTCACATGGAGATGTGATCGGCAAGTTGGCCTACCGATTAAAATTCCCGTCATGAGATGATGATTCTATGGCGATGAATTGAAGTCTAGGTCTTGAATCACTTACAATCAATTTTGAGAGATATTGGTTTGAGTGGGAGCGCACTTTAGAATTAATTCTTTTAATTCTCAGTGCAATTAATTTTGAACACTGTCCAAGTGTGGTTTGCATAAAAGTTGTAGAAGAATGGCTCGCGTTTCCACCTTCCCAATTAAAATTGAATAGCTGTTAAATATCTGGTTAAAACTTTACGATTGGTAACGTAATATGAGGATTGTCCTCAAGAGTGCCGAGAAGGACTTTGTCCTATCGCATGCTTTCGGTATTCTCCCGCTAATGCTATGGATCATGTGACTCTCGTCCTTCGATCCAAAAGCCAGAATTCCTTTTCAGTCAAAGTGCAATATGTTTGCTTCCATGAGACCCGAACTTCGAAAGTTTGGATAGTTATGTGATATTCATGGAATCTGAAAATCATTTTCAGAGAAAGACAAAGGCTAAAAGATATGAGATATCCAAAGCAATGTTTGTTTGCAAACTATTAGTAAAGGAGTTTACTATGCATTAGACTGATAAGAGAGGGATCCAAAAGAACGCCTGTCATATGATGATGGTGAATAAAACGACAACTTAAAGAGAAAGGAAGTGTCCGAAGGGTGTTAGTGAAACTTTCACGCCTAGGAAGTCCGGGGCTAACGCCACTCTTAAGTTGGGTGCTTCTTCTGAGAGTAGGAGAAATACTGAAAGTGAAACTGTTAGAAGTATAATGGCAAAAGGAAAGAAGACTGGAATATCCAGCTCATGTATGAATGTCATACAGGTTTTTGATGTATAGAAGGCTGGTCAAAGATATAGTTCTTGGGAATTATGGTTAAACATGTTAATCACTAATTCTTGGGTATTGTGAGTTAATCACAAAGATACCCGCTCGATTGCATTCTGTTGCAACTCGATGTAAGAACTACTATGGCCTGAAAGACTAGCCAGGGATGAGGTTTAGATACACGCAGGGAACATAGTAAATGTTACTATGCCTTCCATCGGTGTATTCCCTATGTATTTACTTTCATAATTCATTTTAGAGTTTCACACTCTAGCCCTTTGCATAAGGTATCTTGCAAGAAGGTTGTTCATAAGAGAACTTTTGATGTTCGATGTTATGAATAACATAAAGGCCATACTTTCATTATGAATGAGATGTATGTTATGAATATTGATATTAATACATTACCTCTGTATTTACTTTCATAATTCATTTAGAGTTTCATACACTCTAGCCCTTTGCATAAGGTATTTTGCAAGAAGGTTATTCATTAGAGAACTTTTGATGTTCGGTGTTATGAATAACATGAAGGGCCATGCTTCCATACAGGATGGGATGTATGCTATGAATATTGATGATAATATGATACATCCATAACACTGACGCTAAATGTCGCAAGACTAAAAGAATACCACATATGTGTGGCACTGCATTTGGTCACATTGGAAAACCCCGCATGGAAAATTCCATTATGATGGATTTTGATGTCGTTTGATTTTGAATCATCTGACACTTGCAACTTTCCTCTGAGAAGTGAAGTGACTGAAATACCGTTCACATGCCATAAGGAACGAGCAAAGAACATATTGGTGATCATACATTATGATGTGTGTAGTCCAATAAATGTTGTTGCAAGTAGTGGATTTATCTATCTTCAGAAATGACTCAAGTAGATATATGAATATTTACTTGATGAGACGTAAGTCTGGATCTTTTGAATTCATTCATAAGGTTTTCAAAAAATGAAGTAGAAGTTATTGTAACAAGAAAATTATGTTTCTACAATTCGATTGCAGAAAGGAATATTTGAGTTACAAGTTTAGCGAATGTCTGATGAGTTATGAAAGGGGTTTCATAACTTGCACCTCCCGGAACACCACTGCAAGTGAAAAGTTCGTGAAGATGTAATCAAACCATTTATGACATGGTAAGATCAAAGATGACATAAATAAATTTGCCATTATCCCTTTTATAGAGTGATGCTTTAGAGATTGCGGCTTTTACACTGAAAAGAGCTCCATCAGGTCTGTTGAAATGACGCCATGGTATGGTAAGCCCAACCATGTTATATCTTTTCTTAACATTTGGAATATGGGGCTTGTGTAAAAGGTTACAAACCTATTCCAAATCAGACAAGTGCTACTTTGTAAGGTTATCCCAAGTCATTGGGTATTCCTCCACCACTATACCGAGGCAAAGAGTTTTGCCGCAAAACGGTATGCTTTTAAAGAGAATAGTTCTTTCAAAAGGTGAGTGGGAGGACAGTGCAACTCGACGAGATAATCAGTATCTTCGTCATCAGATCAAAGGAAAGAAACCTTGGAAGTGATTCCGGAGTTTCCTACTGCGACTGATACGGAAGTCTCTACAATAAAATGTATGGACTTCGGTCGAACTTGTAGCTGAACCACGTAGGCAAAGCTCGTGCAAACCTATCAGGTGCGCAAACGAGATATTGTTGTTAGACAACAGTATACCTACAATACACAAGGAAGCGTTGATGGTCCCTGACTCCGGAATTGGCTAAATGCCAATACAATCCGAGATAGTTTCCATATAAGTGATTCAAGATTAAAATCTTGATACACCTTTCGAAAGACTTAGAGTCTAACGAGTATTTATGGAACTAAATAACTGATACGGATAAAAATGTTTTATCCATAAAGCTCGACTTGTTGCAATAACAAGTTCAAGGAGTTGACTACGATGAGATTGTCTCACCGTAGCGATGCTTAAAGTCGGTTCGGGTTGAACTAGCAATTAATACATATTTCAATCATGAGATATGAAACATGGATGACAAAAGGATTTCCATCTGATGGAAATGAAACCTAGGACTTGTATGTGATACAGTCCAAAGTAATTTGTGGATCCAGAGGATGCTAGTAAGTATGCAAACTTCAGAGTTCCAGCGATGGACAGAAGAGAGCAAAGTGGAGTTGGAATCTTCGTTTTTGATGGAATGGTCAAAGGGGTTTGACTTCATCAAATGGGTTTCGAAGATGCTTGTGATTCAAGAAAGTAAGTGGGAGCATAATAATATTTCTAAAAACCTTGTGTACTTGACACATTGTTAATTAGAAATAAATTTCTTGACACGAATAAGGACTTCATTAGAAAATAGTTTTTTCGATGAAGTGCTTAGGCTAAATAGCCTCAATATTAGGCATGATGATCTATGGAGATAGATTTACCTAATGGGGCTAAGCAATGAATACATATTGACAAGATGCTAAAACTTTTTGGCATTTAAAACGCCAAGGAGTGATTCTTGCCGAAGTCACATGGAAAGAGTTTTTGCAAGACTCGGTGTCCCAAAACACTGATGAGTAAAATACATAATGGAGATTCCACACACTCTTGTGTTTGGATTAATCATGTATTCCATGGTATGTAAAACCAACCAGATATGTCAAATACTCCAAAGTTGTTGCGAGTATAGATACCAAAGTGATCAAAGTACTGATCATAGGACAACAGTGAAAGATGTCATTGAGTACTAGAGTAGTAGTAGTGATGACATGTTTTCTCGCAAGCAGAGATTATGAAGTGCTCGTTGTAAAGTAATTACATCGATACAGTCTTCATCAATGCTCCATGCGATTTTCGATTTAAGTTAAGGTTTTTTTTTTTGTGTAATACACAATATGGTGGCACGGTAGTTGGAAATTGTTCCAAACAAGATACTGTGGCGAATTCTATAACAAAGGCTAAGTATGTTGACGCTTAAGAAGCGACAAAGAAGTTGTTGAATCATATAGTTCATTCATGAACTTAGTATGGTTCCAAGATGGCTTTGGTCTATGGGACACTATTGCAGATAGTTGCTCCATAGCTCAGTCTGAGGAATCAGGTTTCGACCAATGATTCACACATATGCAAAGCCAAGTCCACACAAAATATGAATTTTGTGAAAGCGTGAAAACGCGAGGATATGCAAAGTTACACACGGAGCTGAAGTCGTCAGATCCGTTGGACATCAGGCCATACCACATGCGAAGCATATTTTACACCGGTATGCCACAGGTGTAAAGTGCATTAGCATTGACTAGATTATTGACTCTAGTGCAAGTGGGAGTCTGTAGGAGATATGCCCTAGAGGCAATAATAAATGTTATTGATTATCTCCCTGTTCATAATTATGTTTATGTTCCATGCTATAACTGCTATGGTTCTCGAGTCTACAATAACCACGAGGCTCGAAGGAAGACTCATATGCACGTGTGGAATAATAAACGGTAAAATGTATTCCTAGTCTGGCCTCTAAGACTGGCTCAAGTATTGCATGATGATCCTGTTTTCCTGATCATGGGCATGGCTATGCCGGCAATTTTGAGGGCGCAATTGTTGGTAGAACACTTGTGTTGAATCGACCCGTATTGATGTTATGCTATGAGATACATTCGTCATAAGTTAATGGTTAATAACACAGAGAAGTTAATGTTTGCATAATTCCTTAGACCATGAGAGTATCGAGTTTCTTCATGCTTGCTTCATGAACTTTGGGGTTTGTTAAACGTCATCCGTAAATGGGTGGCTATTACGGCGGCTTACGGGTTCATGGAAAAGTATGTTAAGTAACTTGATAGCTCAAGATTGGGATTTGCTCCTCCGACGATGGAGAGATATCTCTGGGCCCTCTCGGTGTTACGGTATCCATCATCGTCTGGCCAGACACAGGGTGATTTGATCACAGGGATGCCGGAACACGGGAACGAGAAAAGAGAATAATACCGGCAACGAGGTAACTGGCATTGTGGACAAGTGTTGATCCACGAGGATGCCGATGTTTCTCACCTCGGGTAATTGTAACATATCGCGAAGCAACAGGAATAGCACACGACAACTGGAGGTTCACTCGAATATTCATTCGTGTGGGTATAGGGGTCAATATGGGTGTCCACGGCTCCGATGTTGATCATTGATCGGAAGGTGTTCCGGGTCATGTCTATACTTCACCGAACCTATAGGGTCACACGCTTAAGGGTCATCTATCTGTTGAATGCTAGACAGGGAGTCTGAGAGAAAATCACCGAAAAAGTTTCGGACGAAACGGAAACGTTCCGGAGAGGATATCGGAATAGTTCCGGTGAAACCGAAAAGTTGTTTCGGAGTACACCATAAAGTCAAAATGGTTTCGGCACATGCCTGATAATTCTTGGAGGGTGCCAGAATCGTTCTGGAAACTTTCTGGAATTTTCCGGGATGAAAACCGGAAATGTTCCGGAGCTGCCGGAACCGCTTCAGATGCTTTTCGCAGATGAAAATCACTAAACCGGAATTGTTCCGGCTCGCGTTGAAAATTATTTTGGTGGGTACTGGAAATGTTCTAAGCCCACATGAATATTTTCAGTTCGATCAGACGCTGAAAAATGTCGTCGTGAATAGTGAAAGTGCTTTTTGGGATATTTATGGAAAAGTCACCTTTTGGGATATTTTCCCAAAAGGTTTCTAGAAGGCTTGGGGGCCAAGAAACCCTACCCCTTGGATTTCCTATAAATAGAGGTGGAGGGGCTGCCTCCACACTCACTTCCTTCTCACATACAAGTGCCATGACATTTCTGGCTTCTCTCTCCCTCCCAGCGAAATAGTTTCGTAGAGCCGAAAGGCTGTCTGGGTTCCGGTGGGAACTAGTTCTGGACGGCAAAGCCCTGCCGGATAGATGACACCGTATGTGTGCAACCCTGTAGAGAGGTCGTAGGTTCGATCTTTTTGCCCGAGGGGCTGTTCGAGGGTCCTCCCGAAGGGCTGTCCGAGTTTCGGGGGTCCTCCCGAAGGGCTGTCCGTGAGGCCTCCCGGAGGGCTGTCCGAGGATCCGTCCGGTGGGACTATCCGAAAGACTGTCCAGAGGCCTCCCGGAGGGCTGTCCGAGGATCCGTCCGGTGGGACTATCCGAGGGACTGTCCCGAGGCCTCTCGAAGGGCTGCCCGGAGATCCGTCCGGTGAGCTGACGAGGGAGTACATCCTCGCGGTTGGGAGGTTGTAAAATCCTAGCTGCGGGGATCTGCACCGCCGATCGTCATCGACTCTACTTCCGCTGCGCTACGAGTCGGTAACGAAACAGATCAAACCTTGTATGCAGTCTCCATAGATCCTGGGCTGGTACGTAGGTCGGAAATTTTTTGTTTTCTACTGCGTTACCCTACACTCTTAACATGCAAATGGTCCAACTCATCATAATGCCAGGTCATCAGATACCAACCAATCACAAGTTCACAACTATGTCTCTTCCTCGCGTCTCTCCCGACCGATTCTTTTAGTTTTTGTTTCAACTAATCTTGCGGTTTTATTTCTCGCATTTGTTCCTCTTCCTATTCTGTAACCGACGAGAGAATTAAGAGAAGGGACGCATGGTCTTATCCCCGACTCCCCACAACCCCTCCGATAAAACAGAAAGATGGATCGATCCTCCACTGGGCCATCCGCGCCGCCAACAACCTCTTCGTGCGTCCACAGCGGGTCGCCTACCTCCCCCGGCCGGCCGCGCCGGCAAAGTCAGCCGCACAACGCCAACAACGCACATCGGAAGCGATGCGCCTCCTATACGCCACTGCCGCCACCTCGCCGCGACCGAGAAGGAGGATAGAGAGGAAGCGACTGCGTGCGGCGGGTGGGCAGATTGCATCTCGGGCCTCCCCGGCGCACTACAGCGCAGATTCCGAACTTGCTGCCGCTTAAGTCGGCCATCCGCACAGCTGCGCTATGCTCACGGTGGTGCGACCTCTAGGAGCAGCGTGCTGCCCGTGTCCTCCTCAGTCTTCGAGTCTCGCCGGGCACGTCGGGGACGGCGCACCAGCTCGCGGGCATCAACAAGGAGGGAGTTTAGGTGATCCCTCCCCGTGACACGAGACTCCAGCAGTCCATCCAATCGCATCAAGCAAACAGGCGGCTGTGCGCTCGGATGGAACCTCTCCTCGCTGTCCGACGGGCATGACAAGGCCACCTACCTAAAGGCCCCGGCTACTCGGTGTCACGTGGCTTGATGGCATGGACCCGTTCACTTACGCGCCCCTCACGGCTGCGCTTGCGACTCTCGGTTGTTCAATGATGTGTCGGTGTAGTTCAAGTGCCAGTTCTCGTTGAGTTTTCAGAGTGCGTGGCCGCATAGCAGTGGACAGCTGCCGGCGTCGTTGGATGCTGCAAACAGCGGGTTTACCTCGACGCGGGCATGTTCATGTTACAAGTGCTGCCAATTATGGCGGGTTCATGCTATCGAGCAACTCCTACAACATGTACTCTAACTTTAGTGTGAAGCTGCAGAGCATCTTGCAAAACTGGAACAAAAACACAGGTAACAGAATCGTGACCTTCTGCTTTATAGTCTTGCAGTGATCTGATGCCAAATTTTTAATTAAGAGAGTTTGTGTTGTCGTCATTTATGCTAATTTTGTCAGCACATCGCCTTTTCAACAAGCAAATGTTTTATTTGAAAAAATTACAGGGAACGACACGTTCTCATAGTACAAAAACAGAATCTGTAAGTTCTTACATGTTTCCTTGAAAATGATATATTTGTATAAGTTCAACCAGCCTGTAACTTAATCCATATAGTGATGCTGTATACACAGTCTAACTCAAGAATCGGGAAATTGGTGATTTCCTTGACATTTGATGCATTTTTAATTCCCTGTTGTAGGGGTCATCGGTGGCACCTTCCTACTACTCCTACTTCTTACCACTCACACATGCAGGCAACCCGATCAAGGTTCCGGCGAAAGCCGTCTACGCGCGTGTCTTTGCAGTCCATACGAACGATATCTTCTTCGTGCCACCACCAACAGGTTTTCTCAGTTATGTCATCTTCGATCAGTAATAGTGGTCTCTTTGTATCTCAATCAAATTTTATGCTTTCAACTTTCTCAAGCATTCAACCAAAGTGGAGATCAATGTATCAACTAGCATAGTTGCTTGCTTATTAGTAGTTGGAGCAGAGGTCGATTTAACTAAGCTATGGCCTTGGGATTTTATTTATGTATTTTCCCTAAGGTGTTGACTGGATTTAAATTTTTGTCATTCATCATGAAGGAAAGATTGAAATAAATCTATATACAGATTGTCGTCGCTGGTGGGGTGATGATTGTGAAGTACTTTTAGCGATAGATGTCAAGAGAATATGGTTGTATAATAGTATATTTTTCTACTCACTCACAAGCATAGAATTAGAAGCTTCATTTGGTTTCTGTTGTGCCAGCTTGCAATAATACTTTTTGAACCAATATTAAGGAGCTGGCTCAGTGCTAGAAACTGATTTATTTGCTTGTTGTATCAACAATTTGCACTATTTATTGGATGGTAACTTCACTCATGTGTTATGTCAATATTCAGCTTGCAAAATTAAATCACCTCTGCAAGATGTGCCTCTGATAGACACTCATGTTTATCAAATCATCTTTTGTATCCGTGTACATAGGAACTGATGTTCAATGCTATATGCCAACATGACTAAACTTCAAACTACTAATTGCAAAGCCTCTGTCATATTAGGTGTGTACTTAACCGTATGCCAATTTCTTTGAAAACAACCCAAAGCTTTCCATTTGTAAAAAAAAACTTTAAAAACAACCCAAAGCGTCTGTCATATTAGGTGTGTACGTACGGTGCGCCGACGCCTTGGTCGATGGCCAACGTGCATCGCTTCCCGAGGCGGTCGACACCAACCAAGCCCCGGCCGGCCGGCCTCACGCCGGTGGCCGTGCCTCCACCCGGATCTGGTCGCCGGTGCCGGCGGCCGCGCGGGTGTCCTAACCCGGATCCGGTGACCGTTGGTGTGTATACCGCCTGTTGGGCAAAACCAAACGCCTTGTCCGGATGGGCCGCCCATTTCGGATTACGGCCCTGGGCCGGATTCTTGTTCCGTGGTCTACAATAAATATAAATCGGCGGTCCGGTAACGGCTCGATCCATCAAATCTGGGCACCAGGCCCGTCAAAGACCTAGCCGCGGCCGACGACACTCTCCTCCGCTCCACAGGGCGAGCTCTCGGCGGGGCGGCGGAACCTCGCCGGCGACGACTTAGCCCATCTCATCTCAGGTACGCTATCACGCCACTTGTTCTCCCTTTTCGTTCGATTTCCTTTGTCACCTGCATTGTTCCCAACTGTTCGCTCTTGTTTTCTTGCCCTACAGGTGTCGTCGTCGGCAGCGGAGGGAGGCAACCCCGTCCGCGTCGTCGGTTGGATCCTGGCGGCGGAGGGAGGCAACCCCAACCCCGTCCGCGTCGTTGGTTGGATCCCGGCGGCGGAGGGAGGCAGCCCCGTCCGCGTCGTTGGTTGGTTCCGGCGGCGGAGGGAGGCAGCCCCGTCGGCCTGGTGGGTTCCTTTCTGGCGGCGGAGGGAGGCAGCCCCTTCCACGTGGCACGTTGCTTCTTGGCGGCAGCCGGAGGAGTTAGAGGCGGCGTTCCCAGCGGCTGGCGTTGAGAGTCAGCTGTGCTTGCAGCTGGTTCTCCAGCAGAGGTACCTGGCGCAGGGTGTGAAAGGGGGCGGCCAAATCCGGTAATAATTCCCCCCTAAATTTGTTCTTTCATTGAACTAGTTATTACTGGCAGAGGTGGCATGCTGTTCTTGAAATCTCTTCAATGTTCTTGTATAATATGGTGATCTGGTGATGACTGATGATCCAATTGGGCTTCAAGCATGTTGTTTCGTGTTTCTGCCATTGTCACACCAATTCTAATGATATATCTTCATTGCTGTTAGTGTGATTAGTAATATAGCCTAATGTACATAGCTACGGATTTTCAGATTGATGAAATGAATGCTTGCATTGTTTTGTTTAATAAAACTCCTTTGTTTGTGCTAAGTTAGGATGTTTATTTATGCTTGCATTCTTTTGTTTAATAAACTTCTTGTTTGTGCTAAGTTGGACATTTCTTTATCAGCATCCATGTAATAACTTCAGAGGGGAAAAATGTCTTGTACTTTTTCCAGCAAGCACATTAGTTGAGGTGCAAGGCTGATCTTGCAATCTCTTTCATTAATTTGTTTAATATAGGATTTTCTGGTGCTGTTCCTAATTAGGCTTTAAGCTGGTGCTCCTTGTTTTGTGCCACTTGGAACATCAATTGTAAAGAATTAACATCATTGCTGGTAATGTGTGAAGTCATTTGTCACCTATATACACTTCTGAATTTCAGATCAGTTCGAAAGAAATAAGTCATTTGTCCTGGTTTGTGCTATTTGGCAGAAATAAATTCTTGTTTAAAATTGTGGATTGGTGTTGTACTATTTGGCTAGAACTGTGTTTAGAAACATTGCTGTTAATATGTGATTAGAAACATTGCCTACTCCGAGTTTTACACTGATAAAATTTATATTTGTTCTTTTTGTCTTGATCAATAAAACACCATGTTTGTGCTATATTGGGAGATGTGTTGGTCACCACCCTTGTAATAGATGAAATGAGGAGGAAAAAATGTCTTGTTTTTTCAGATCTTGTTGGTTTGAATTTAGTATAGTGTATAATTTAGTGGCGCTTTAAATTGTTTCTGTGCCTTTTTTATTGACATATTTGAACCTATTTTTTTGTCTGTAGCTACGACTAAAATGTCTACAAGCACGAAACAGGCTGATCGGGAGCTGAGCAAGTTTGAGGATGCACAACGTGAAGCAGAAAGAGCAGCTGTTTCCAATGCTTTTCGGGCAATTTGTGCGGAGACAGTTCTGAAGACATTTCTGTTTCCTATAGAGCCAACAGTTGCAGATTTTTGCCGTTTGTACCAGTTGCGGCATGAGAGATATGTCAACGTTTGTTCGTTACTCCTTTCCATTACAAAAGAGGACGGCAAAGCTGATATCAAGGTTCCGGTCACACCAAAACACCAGAAAGAGGTACCAAGAATTTTTATTCCTGTGTTCAATGACAACTCAATGAATTTTTCATTATTTGCAATGGTCAATTAATTTTTATCCGATTTCTTTTTCTTAGGTCAACAAGCAGTCTTTCCATTCAATATCGATAATATGTGCTGATGGAGCTATTCTTGAGATTTTAATACGTGAAAACGATAATTACATTGTGGGTTTTCGCGTATATCTCACTCACCAAGCTAAGGATGAAACCCCGTGGAGAACTTTTGGTGAGGAGGTGCCTAGCCGATTGGGGAAATCTGAGCCAACCCAATATGCCTCTCACCATGTGAAGCTGTAAGTGTTTTTAAGTGTTTTTTACCAGTTTATAAGTAGTTGCAATTTTGTTTGTTACATATTTGATTCCCATTTCCCTGTCAAAACAAAATATACATGTGTGCCTACATCGTAAACCCTAAATAATTTCATTTTTTAGACATCAAAATATATATGTGCCTTCTCGGCTTATACATAACCCCAACGCGGACTAAACAATGAGGGTAGCAGTTAGACATGATGGGCAGGTACTATGCCTTAGCTGTGTTGGATGTAGTTAATCTGGGATACCTTCTTCTGTACGCAGAAATACCCAAGCAGAATCTAGATGCACAAAGTGCACCTTGACATCAAAGCCATGTCTAGCTACATGTTTTAGTATGCAAGATCTCTGTCGAATTTAGAGTACTTGAAATCCTTCTGCTACTGTGACATCATATATTTGGAGACATTTGATACCAATTTGCAATTTCATTTCTGAATGCATGTTGAATCTTGTATTAAAAAATGGTACAAACTTGGTACTGATTCTTTTTTTTTTTGGTACAAACTTGGCAAAAAAGCGATTAAAGTTCAATTACATCTGGGAAGCAATGTACATTTAGATCCTCCTTCAGAGAACATGCTGGAAAAACCATCTTTTATCTAGCAGCACAAAGTGGACCTTGACATCAAAACCATATCTGCAATGATGCTCTAAATAAACATGTTATTTGCATTATGATGCATGAGATCTACGAAATGTTATGATGTATATGACATATGATCCAATTGATATTATCTAAGTGTGTGTTGTATTAACATTAAACTACAACATTTGAAACGGAAGCGAGTAGTGAGGTGGTGTTATGTAGCAAGGAAAATATTTTTGTGGGTGGTTATGATCAATGTTGTAGTCCTGTCTAGCTATATATTTTAGTGCAAGACCTCAAAGTGGAAGACTACAACATCAGATATTTCCAATTTCATTTCTGAATGCGTGTTGAATCTTGTGTTAAAAAATGTAAGACTTACTGATTCTTATTTTTTGGTACAAAATTGCAAAAAAGCGATTAACGTTAAATAACATCTGGGAAGCAAAGTACATTTAGATCCTCTGGGAAACCATTATTTTTTAGAAGGATGGAAGTGTACTCACATTCACCATTGTTGGCCGTTCTTGTCATATTTCTCAAAACCTAACATTGATCATTCGGGCTTAAAACATATTGGTGTGAGTGCTGGACTATTTACGTATAAACATCTATTGAAATGGAACCTCTCTGGAATAGCTCTTTTTTTAACAACCAAAATATACATGTTCCTGCTCAGCTCCATTAGCCCTTTTGTTCACCAAAAAATGCATGTGTGCCTATTTTTGTCTGTAATCTTCCATATACATGTGCATTATCTGTTTATTCCATTAATTGTAATCTATTATTCCCCTTTTCCCTGTTTGTATGTTAAACCTGCCTATCTTCATATTTGTAACTTTCTTTGCTTCTTTCACTTTTTTCTACCAATCTAACTTATTTTCATGTTTTTGTTTATAGTGAAAAGGTGCAATTTGGTCATGGAATACTCCTGAAAATCTTCAATTTTCTTAAAGAACTTCAACTCCGGCCTAACCAAGAAGTCACAGACGAAGGGCAGAGATTCATTTGCACACTGTTCATCCTGTTCGGCGAAGCCCAGAGGTTCGACAAGGCCAGGCAGTGGGTCCTTGATGCTGTTGACAGTGACATTGCACTGACCCCAAATGTTCCATTAACTAAACTCTTCAGAGATTGGAAGGGGTTGTCAAAAACCGGTGTGAAGTTATATGTTGCTATGTGGGAGGAAAGGAAATTGTTCTTCAAGTACAAAGAAAGATATGAGCGTCAAGCTGGCTACGTTAATCCATATGAAAGTGTTGTCAAGGTGGCCAAGCAAGCATGTATACTTAAGGAGCAGGAGCACCGCGGGGCCAAGTTGTGCTTCCGGTCAAGGCCAACTGCGGAGGTTGAGCTGTCATTCTTGATAGGGGGGAGCTTCTGTTGGTGAAGCATGATGAAGAGTTCTGCTGCAAGGCGTTGATACGCGAAAGTGGTCAATTTGATGCACCATGGCCAGCTGAAGGGAAGGTGATATGGAAGTGAGGGACCGCAATATGAAGCCCTGTTAGAATTCCTTGTTAGTTGTCTCCTTTTGTGTAGGCTGTGAATTTTGGTGCACGCGGTAACTGGCTGCTCTGAACATCTCAGTTAACTGAATATGTGTAATGATGAAGGGAGGGAACACCTCAGTTGTTAACTGAATATGTGTAGTGATAAGGGAGGGAATTTTGGTGCACGCTGTAAGTAGTCACTTTTTGTGTCAGCTGTGATTGCGTCTTTCTTTCCCTGGTGATGCGGTATGGATGCAGACTGATGCTTTCAAAAATCAGTTTCCCTAGCTGGTTACTCTCACTGTTTGGTTGTTCTCCATAAGTTTTTGATTTTCTTTGTTTTTCCCCAGTTTGGTTGCACAGGAGTAGCTGAGTGCCAGAGTGTTGGGTTTCGGGCTGTTGTGCACAAGATATTGCTAGAACAAGATATTGGGTATTTCTGTCTTTTCTATCTTCAAAAATTCTTATATTAACAGAAAAAACTTATATCCATTAATAGATGGAACTTCAACAGCAGCTAAGTCTAGAGGGAAGTTGTGAGCATTACGTTCGTGCATTACTTCCATACCCATGTTGTGCTCAGTTCCTGCCTGAAACGCAGCCTGGAGATAGTGAGATGGAATTCAAAACCTGCAGCTCCATGAAACAGACAGCGGCCAAATAAACACCAACACTTCACACAAAAGTCTACAGAGACACTCTTCAATAAACAACACACCAAATATTTGGATAGCATAACTGGTACAGAAAAGACTAAATTCACCAAATACAACAAATCAAAAGGGCCGAGCAAAGCTGTTTGGCTGGTTCCTCGCCATAACATCTTATAATACACATCCTTGTGCCGAGATGTCCCACTTCTCAGAAACGAGACTGGACCATGCAACAGTAATCTCCAACTCAATGCCTCCAGTAAGTTTACAAGTTTGCTGGCTTATGTTGCAAAACCTGGGTTCGAAGGACTCATTTTTTTGTGCAACTTTATCACCGGAATCTGAGTAGGCTTCCAAGACAAAATTCAGGCTTCCACAAAAGTCTACAGAGACAACATTCCTTGATAGAACAAGGTAACCCTGAGAAGTCACTGGCATGGGTCTATAACGAGAACCAAGCAGCTCAACTTCCTGAGGTCTGGCGTCAGGTCCAACGACTGAGCAAGCAACTCGACCTCCAAATCCTTTAGGCCATGACCCCTCTTTGACACGGACGCCCAAAATAGTGGCCTGCACTGTTTTCTGAAGTACCTCCAAAGTTAACTTTATGGTGCAAAAGCAGTTCCTAAAGCAAATGGGGCCTTCTCCTCTGTTGTAAGTGCACACGCCATTGATCAGTGGTTTATCTTGAGACTTTGTTCTACCTCTTACTTTTAGTTGGATTTCAAAGACAACAGATTCCTCGCTGACAATTGCACGAGAGGGGCCAGTCAAGGTCAAAAAGGAATCCTGCAAGCATCATCAATCACCTTATTAGCAACTGATAAACAAGAGGGCCCAGGCAGGCATGTCCACAATATCCCCAAAATAAAACGAAGAGCATATTAATAAGATGGTACAGATAGATACCTCTTCACTGAGTATCTGGCACTCACTCCTATTGCGGGCAAACAGAAGGTTGCGATTGTGATCCACATGGTCTCGGGCAGCGACCGTGCCATACACTGGCAACGGCCATTCCAGACCACCTCGTATTTCTGCAAGTTTGACGGAGAAGATCTGCAGGCTAGGCGCGACTCGACCATAGTGCAACGGGATGCTCCCTGGTATCAAGTGTGTGTATTGCATGGAACTCACTGTAGCTGCATGCATCAGAACAAGATCAATGGAAGCAGGTGTTAGAAATCTGGTAACATGAACAGGTACTAGATAAGCAACAATGTAATTCCCCCCACTTCCCTTATACAAAGAAGTACGACCAAAGGTAAAAAGGAGGAAGGAAACTAGTTAACCCAAGTTGAGTAAGACAAGCAAGATGCATGCATGTTTACTCACTCATGTCTCGGAAGCAACCGAACCCATCATAACCCCATGACCCTTCCCAGGCATCAACATACATGGCAAAACTCTTCTGTTCGGCAGCCATCTCCTTGGCCTCAATTTTCAATTGTTCGTCTGATTTGCCTCTATCCATCTTCTCAATATCATAACCTGTGTTGGTGGCAACAGAATCTGCAGGTTCGAGTATTGACTTGTCTGATACGAACATGGAGGTATTCGATTCATTCGCCGACTCACTGGTATCCAGACCGGTCACCGACTCTGTCTCCGCCTCTGGCCCCACCTCCGATGTCAATTTGGAGTCTATCCTCGGCACCTGCTGCTCCATTGATGCAATGTCCCAGTCCATCTGCTCCTCGTCACCAACACATCCTTGTACTGAAATATCCCGCTTCTCAGAAACAAGACTAGACCAAGCAACAGTGATCTCCAACTCAATGCCATGAAGTTCACAACTATCCTGACTTATGTTGCAAAGTTTGGGTTTGAAGGACAATTCTTTTTGTGCAATGATATCACCAGATGGTAAGCAGGCCTCTAGGAGAAAATTCAGGTGCCTGTTAACATCTACAGAAACGACATTCCTTGACAGAAGAAGGTAACCCTCAGAAGTCACGGGCATGGCACTGCCACGAGAAACAAGCAACTCAAGTTCCCCAGGCGTGGCATCAATTTCACCATCAATAACTGAGCAAGCAACTCGACCTCCCCATCCAGAAGGCCATGACCCATCTTTGACACGGACGCCCAAAACAGTGGCCTGGACTGTTTCCTGAAGTACCTCCAATCTAAACTCTGCGGTGCAGAAGCAGTTCGTAAAGCAAACAGTACTATCCCCACTGTTGTAAGTGCACACACCAGTGATCAATGCTCTATCTTCAGACTCTGTTCTACCTCTTACTTTCAGTTGGATTTCGAAGACAACAGATTCCTCGCACACAATTGCACGGGAGGGACCAGTCAAGGCCAAAAAGGGATCCTGCAAGCATCATTGATAACCTTATTAGCTACTGACCAATATGAAGGCCCAGGAAGGCACACAATATCCCCAAAAGAAAACGAAGAGCATCTTAAGATGGTATACATACCTCTTCCTTGAGTATCTGACACCTGCTCCTATAGCAGGCAAACAGAAGGTTGCGATTGTGATCCACGTGGTCTCTGACAGCAATCATGCCGTACACTGGCAACGGCCATTCCAGACCACCTTGTATTTCCGCCAGTTTGATGGAGACAATCTGCAGGCTAGGTGCGACTCGACAATAGTGCCTTGGGGTGCTCCCGGGTATCAAGTGTGTGTATTGCATGGAACTGACTGTCGCTCCAGAAATCGATCAATGGAAGCAGGTGTTAAAATTTTCGTAACATGAACATGTACTAGATAAGCAGCAAAGTAAATCCCTTCACTTCACTTCTCTCATACAAAGAAGTACGTCCAAAGGTAAAAAAAGAGGAAGGAAACTAGTTAAACAAAATTGAGCAAGATAAACAAGATGCATGCATGTATGTTTACTCACTCATGTATTGGAAGAGACCGAACCCATTTGATCCCCATTTATCATCCCAGGCATCAACGTACTGAGCAAATTCCTTCTGTTCGGCAGCCATCTTCTCGGCCTCGATGAGTAATTGTTCGGCTGATTTGTCTCTGCCCATCCTCTCAACAACATCATCGCCTCTGTTGATGGGAACATGATCTGCAGGTTTGGGTATTGACTTGTCTGATACTGAGAAATTTGATTCAATCGTCGACACATTGGTATCTGGACCTGTCGCCGCCTCTGCCTCTGCCTCCGATGTCGATTTGGAGTCGATCCTCGGCACCTGCTCCGCCATGGATGAAACCTCGCAGTCCATCTGCTCCTCATCACCACCGCCGTCGACATAATGCTCATCCAAGGCGGCAGTTTCCACCATCTGCTCCCCGCCATTAGCAGCACCACCGACATCACCATGCTCATCCAAGGTGTCAGTTTCCATCTTCTGCTCCCCGCCATTAGCAGCACCACCATCAGCCTCATGCCCATTCAAGGCTGCAGTTTCCAGCTTCAGCTCCCCGCCATTAGCAGGATCACGCTCATCCAAGACTGCAGTTTCAATCTTCTGCTCCCCACCAATATCCGTCAGGCTGCGGGCTTTGACAGCCCTCATCTGCTCGCTCAAGCGCCTGATTTCATCGGTGACGGCCAGTTGCCGCTGTGAGTTGCGCTCGATTCTATCCAACAAATTTCGACTCTGCTTAATCGAACTGCAGTCGGGGCTGGACATATCTAACCTCTTATGCTCCTCGGGCATGTCCGTCGGCTCCATCTGCTCCCTCTCCTTCATCAGTTCTCTCTGCTCGTCCTTGAGTTCCTTCTCCTCCTTCCTCAGTTCTCTGAGCAGTGCTTGATCCCTTCTGGGATTCTTCGTGCCACGAGAATCGGTGATCCCAGGGCCAGGGAGAACTTGGGGCTGCTCTCCCACGGACTTGCCGGAATCCCCTTCCGCCTCCATCTCACGAGGCGTCCTCGCCTCGCCTTCTCCCCCGCCGCCGCCCGCCGTCGCTCGCCTTTCCTTGTTGGGATCTGGCTGACAGGGCTCGCTGTCCGCCGCCTCCGCTCGCCTTCCCGTATTGAGATCTGGCTAAGGAAAGGGCTCGCCGTCCGCCGCCGCCGCCGCCTAGCTTAGGGTTTCTAAGAAAGTGGAAGAGAACAGCAAGAGCAAGCGGTCGATCGGTGTGCGATGTATTCTGCCTCAGCGGCCCAGGTCAGCACGGCCTGGCCCGGCCCGGCCGGGAGAAATACTACTACTTACGTCGTAATAGGCCTACACATTGTATGGCCCAGTTTTTCCCAACATATTTTGCATCTACCAGGTTGCATCGAAAAAATCCGCTCAAAAAAAAAAAAGGTTGCTTCGAAAAAATTGAAATCTACATAGGTAGACATTTTTCGCTAAAAAAAACATAGGTAGACATTTCGCTCTTTTCTAAAAAAAATATAGACATTTTCATTGAAAAAATAAAAAGATATAGACATAAATAACCAAAAGCTAACAAGAACCGGAAGCTTTTCTTCGACTTTATTTCAGCATTTTTGGATTGATTTCCCTATCTTAGATAGCGGTGATTTATGTTTAGGGACGTCAGCCAATAGAATTTTTTTTTTCTAATCGGTTGATTCGCTCTAAACCGTTAGATCTGAATCCAACGGTTCGCCCCTTCTTTTTAACCTATGGAGGTTCTTTTCTCATGCGACTCCCCCATCCCTTTATCGTCGGTTGGACCACCAGCCCCCGCCACCTTTCGCGGCGGTGCTACTGTGCACACCTTGCCTTCCTGCCTTGCCCGAACCGCCGTCGCGTTTGGTCATCCCTCTATACACATCCACAATTCCGTCACTAGCAACCACCCTGCACTCGAACCCGTCAAATCGCCGACTCGGCTCCGGCTGCGACCCCGCGGCTAGTCGCGTCGTTGACGCCATGGCCAGCCACTGCGTCCCGTCTTAGCCTCAGGCTCGATCCAAAAACTTTTTTCAGTTGCAACGAATAGTAAATCCAATGATTTAAAGTTAACCATTTTGTCACGAAACCTGCCTACACTCGTATTATCAGTCACGTAACCTTGAATCCCAGCATAACAAATGTTAGGCGATTTGTCTAAAGAAACGAAGGCAAAATGGACAGAGAGGGGAATTTGCTCTGTAGTATACACACTGTACAATCACAAGCTGAGCGTTCACCGTCAGGAGGTTTTAATGGGCCATCCACCCTACCTACTATCTATATGTACCTGATCCGTTGCATCTCCAACGAGAAAGACAATGGTTGTGGTCTAGTATATTTTTGCAGGAAGACCTTTTTTTCAAGTTGCAGCCATTTGATGATTTGAATCTATAAAGTTTGAAGGCCGGCGGTTTCGGGCTGTGGTGTGGCTCCGGTCGTGTGGCTTCCCGGCAGCAGACGTCATCCATGGGCGTGCTGGATGACTGAGGAGGTCGATCTGGTGGTCCAGCCGGGGATGGGCACGAATTTGTCAATGAAATCTTGATTTGGCCACGGCCAGAACCGTCAACGGCGGCGCCCGCGGGCGTCATTACCTCGTTGGAGGTGTTGTGGGGCGATTCACGTTCCCTGTATGCCCAGGGGCGGACCCATAGAGAAAATGATCCGGTGTCCCAGCATATAATCACTCACAATTTTCATCTAAGAATGAGGTGTCCTACACTATAGTTTTCATGCAACTTACAAAGAAAAATTCTTGCACCCGGTGTCCTGTGCACCCGGGTGGCTCAACGTGGGTACGCCCCTGTGTATGCCCGGGGGGAAACCCCAGATTCGGGCTTTCCGGACCGGATGATGGCGAGATTCCTGCGTCATCACCCCCATGGGGGCATCATCTTTGTGGCTGTACATCGGCTGGAGGGACAAGTGTTCGGCTTGGTGGCTGGGCGCAGGTCTCCGTATGCTTCTCGTGCAGTGACCAAGGTGGAGCGGCGTGCCATATACAGTATCGACGATGGCGGGTCTTGGCGGCAAGGTGCAGCGGGTTCTCAACGCTGGATACCGTTTGATGGCCACGCGCAGGAGGTTCGCGCTGTTCGACGTCATGGTGGCATCGATGGCAGAAGTGTCCGGCAAGATCAGTGCATTGATTGCTCCTGAAGATGGGACTACGGAAGGCGGCGATGAATTCTACGGCGCGCGCATGCGGTGCATGTTGAGGGTCTGCTAGACCGGTTGGTGCTCCCGGCTAGCCGGTGGACGGCTTGGTGAGGCCACCTGATTTCTTGGTGTGCGTGGCACGAAGTCAGGGCACATCGTCAAATCTTGTAGGTAGGGCAACATTTTCGTTGTCTTTGGATTGATCTATGCATTTGTTTTGTAAGGCCTTGTTAAATAATGCAATAAAAATGGCTGTGTGCATCGCTCGATGCAGAGGCCGGGGGTAATCATTCTTTTCAAAAAAAAAAAAAGCTACTAGACTGATTCCACTTGGTATGGTGGCTGATCTGAATCTGGTTGATGTCCCACTCCAAAGTTCCCCTTGGTATGGTCCTAATTCAACAACACGCAGACTATGAGGCTCTTCCAATCAGCTGAATTGGCCCGATTACAACAGTTCATCTTGTTTTCTCAAAAAAAAAAAAAAAAACTATACACCAGTGGATCATCTTCAGAGGGGCATCGGTCATTCCAGGAACTAGGCTCCGCCACCGGAGCTCCAACATATGGCGGCATGGAGCTCGAGAATGTGCCCTGGTGCAGCCATTGTAAATTCGCACATGGTTGTGCTGGCAGACTGAATCCACTTACAAGTTATAGCACCAAGTGTAAAACTAAATATGGTGCCATTGGGAGATTATACATGTTTTGGAGTTCCCTTTTCCCAGGCTCTCATGCAGACTTGCTTGACAGATACATGATGCAGCAGCTGTTGCCAGAAAAACTGACACAATCCCTAAGCAACACAATGCAACAAAGGGGCCTTTTTTTTCACTTTACACACGCTTTACGATAAATCTGTCAAAGTTCAATAAGTCGTGGTGTTTGCATTAGTTTAGTGTTAGTTCATATGTTCCAACGATATATGAACCTAATAAACATAATGACATTCATAAGTGTTAGAGTGGTCAAACATCAATATGGTCCTAAAGCCCTTGTGCATGCCTACTAAGTGTGCTACAAATCAAAAAAAAAGTAAAGAAAAAAACGATAGGTAAACATGGCATATAGCACAAGCTCCTTTGAATTCACATGGAGTGCTCCAATAGTTGATCTGAAGCGGTCGTAGCCTTCCAGATCCATTAGAGCATCTACAGCCGGATTTGGCAAATCCGGCCCCTTATACGTCTGCGGACGCACCCAAGCACGCCCGCGGACGCATTCGGACCGCCCCTCGTATCACTCTCAAATTCATGCAAATCCATGCACGTCCATCATACACGTCAATGTCCCACGTAAATAACAAATGTTGGTACCGGAAATACATAGTTCTTACATGAAATTTATTTTAAGTGCAGAACTCAACCATTAGCTCATCGGTTTTCATTGTGGGCCCACATATGCTCCACAAGATCATTGAGTAGCTGCGCGTGCACCTGATGATCTCGAAGATTCTGATGCATTTGCAGAAAGTTCATAAGCTGATTTGCATCTTGATCTTCCGATATTTGAATTTGTTTTCCAGAGGCTTCAAAATCATTGGTTTGGGCAACATCATCACTCTCATCCTCACACAACTATAATCAGTTGTCATAAAGTTTCTGATTCCCACATCATTGTAGCTACACGAACAATTCTCCAACAAGCTTGAAGCACTCCGAATGCCCTCTCCACATCCTTCCTAGTTGCTTCCTGCATTGTTGCAAACTGGCTTTGTTTGTTGCCATGTGGTGCGGATATGGTCTTCAAAAACGCCGCCCACTGAGGATAGATGCCATCGGCACAATATATCCCAGGTTGTAGTCACGCCCATTGACAGTGTAGTTGCACGAGGCGATTCCCATTACAAAGCCCCCTGAACACGGGAGATCGTTGAAGCATGTTGATGTCATTGTGAGAACCCGGCATTCCAAAGAAAGCATGCCATATCCATAAGTCAAGTGATGCCACTGCTTCCAGTGTGATGGTGGCCTCTTTGGTGTGACCTTAATACATTCCCCGCAAACCTTTGGGGCAGTTCTTCCATTGCCAATGCATACAATCAATTGATCCGAACATTCCTGAAAACCCTCTGGCCTCTCCAATATCCAACAACTTTTTTGTGTCCTGCATATTTGGTTCTCTCAGATACTCTACTCCAAACATCTGCACAACGGCGAGGGCAAACTTGACAGTTGTCTTCAGGCATGTGCTCTTCCCCATCCGGACCACCTCACCAACGATATCTGCGGCAGTACCAAACGCAAGCATCCTCAGAGGAGCCATGCATTTCTGCTTAGCAGAGAAAGAAAGTGGGCCGCATCAATCCTTCTAAGCTTGAAGTAGTCATCGTGTGCCTCCACTCCCTCCGCAATGCGCAAAAACAATGGTTTTTGCATGCGAAAACGGCGACGAAACTATGGAACATCCGGAAAAGTTGGGTCCGGAGCAAAGTAGTCCTTGTGCAGTAGCCGTGCTTTGGAGACCATATCCCGATTGATCACTCTTCTCCTTGTGATAGCCCTTGAAGTTGAGAATATGCTCCACCTACCGGTCCATTTCCTCTTGCATGCTCATGAGCATGATCATGTCCACTTCTTCGTCCGAATTCGACGAATCGAAGAACTCATCTTGAATCATTTTATTAAGTTCCATCAATCCATACTTCAACGATCTTTTGATCTAGTGGGCTAGTTTCTTTTGATCTAGAAAATGGATTGAGTGGAGTTGTGTTGTTTGCATTGGTTTAGTGATGGTTCATATATTATGAGTAAATATGGACGTTGATGAGGGATGGCGTGTGAGAAAGGAGCTTGATCGCTTGAGCCAGCGGGAGCAAGGCGAAGAAACATTGTTGGTCATCGATTAATGTCCTGATGAATTTTCTACACACAGGCCCATCCATCATTTTGCTTTCCATTAGCCCCTAGTCCCTAGCTTCTAGTAAGAAGTACGCCACTATGGACTCGACCAAGTAAGTGTAAATCTACTGAATCGACTAACTTGCTATTATAATACATATAGCATACAATTTTCCAACACTACGAATGTGCATGTCTAATAAATAAAATATAGTCCTAAAACCCTTCCACATGCCTACTAAGTACTCCCTCCGTCCCATAATCTAAGACGTTTTTTGACACTACACTAGTGCCAAAAAACGTCCTGCATTATGGGACGGAGGGTGTATGTCACAATAAAAAAAATGATACTAGAATAAATCAAAGAATGATAAGAAAACATCTATATATAGAGCACAAGCTCCGCTGAATTCACATGGAGTGCTCCGATGATTGACCTGTAGGGCTAAGATATAACCATTGTAGACATGTTTTTTTTGTCATCTCTAAACTACATGCAAGGCTTAAGATAAGACTGTCTTATCAACCATTGTACATGCCCTTACCGGTCTAGGAGACGTGCATGCATGCAGACGGGTTTTGCTTGGACAGAACAGTTTCCAAGGCACGTAGCCTCCCAGTGAGAAATTAACTGTTTGAATAACTTGGATATATTGCCCCTCTCGTTAAGTGAAATCATTCTTTCACGCGCGAGCGTGCCAACCCGCGATGGGAGATGCAAGAAGTGCCCCGACCAGGTGGGGTACCGAATAGGAAGGGGCGCAGTACCACGCTGCATGCGTCAATTTCGTTATAAAAACCGTGATCACTGTGTTGGTTAAGTTTGAGAGGGATTATGACAAGGATGGCCCGCATGTAAGGCTGACATGGCAGAAAAGTCAGTGTTGTTTGTTGGACCGTTACATAGGACGTTATGACAGGATGGGCCCACATGTTGATTTTGAGGTTCCTTTTCCCAGGCTCTCGTCCAAACTTGCTTGACAGATCTACTCCATCCGTTTCTAAATATAAGTCATATATCCGTATGTGGTCCATAGTGAAACCTCTACAAAGACTTATATTTAGGAACGAAGGGAGTATGATCGTTTCCAGTAAAACTGACACAATCCTTGAACAACACACTGAGCCTATCTCCTTTTGCTTCACTTTACAAACGCTTCACACGATAAACATCAGGAATGATGCATCTAAGCCGAAAGTACTCATGTGATCCCGAGCTCCAGTGATCCCAGATTAACAGTAAAATCCGAAAAAATAATAAAAAAAATCAAAAAAAACTGAATTTTTTTGGCAAGAAACTTTGATGTTTTTTCTACATGCATGCAAAATTTCATGACGAAATTACATTTGTGGAGGTGTGGGTAAAAAAACAAAATTGATGTTCCAAAGTGCTTCCAAAAACACTTTTTTGGAACATCAATTTTGTTTTTTTGCCCACACGTCCACAAATGTAATTTCTTCATGAAAATTTGGACGCATGTAGAAAAAACATCAAAGTTTCTTGACAAAAAATTTCAGATTTTTTTGAATTTTTTTACTATTTTTTCGGATTTTACTGTTCATCCGGGATCACTGGAGCTCGGGATCACATACTCCACGTCCCTAAGCCAACTTTATCATTATTTTCACTTCCATAACCACGAAGACAACCGGGAAGATTCAAAATCGATCTGGGCAATTGCCGCGCCGAAGAAAGGCAAAAGATTCTTGGTTGGCTGCTAGTTAAGCAGCAGCGCATCCAGCCTCATGGTCTGCACGAGCTCATGCCACCAGCCTCATGGTCTGGAGTCTGGCATGTCCAGTTAATCTAGCTAGAGTATATGCGTATAGCATCCAATATTTCTTTTTCCTATAAAGGACATTTCGTTGAATTGATATATTGAGATGATACAACCGCATCAAAGGAATGTCCGGCCGCTGCATAACACGATGCACACAGTCAAAAAGTCGAACACAATCAAAAATTAAAATCGCTCTAAAGAAACAATAAAACAGTCCAACATAAGCTGGCGTAGATCCTATCCGGAGATTACACCGTCATCCATGGAGGGAGAAAACCTCCCTGGCCGTATGTTCAAGCCTGGTAGACACCATCATAAAAAGGTCTCTGTCCTCCGGCCTCTGTAGGATAGACCAAGTACGAAGCCATCGAGTACATACTTAATAAGCTGCACATGTGATGGAACACATTTATTATAAAAAACCACATCATCCCCGGTAAGCCATAACGCACAACATAAGACAGCCGCCCCCACAAGAATATATGCAGAAAAATGTTTATCAATACCCCGCAACCAATTGCCGAATATGTTACGTGCACTATGTGAGAGGTATAGATTTGAAGCTACTTGAAAACTATGGCCCACACTGCACGAGCAAACTTACACTAAAAAAATAAGTGTTTAATAGACTTGACATGTTGATAAAAGACACATGTCTTGCTACCGTGCCAATTGCGGCATGCCAAATTATCTATAGTTAAGATGACCCCTCTGTTTAGAAACCAGAGGAGTATTTTTACTCGAAGAGGAATTTGAGCCTCCACAACTTTTTGTTATCAACCGGGTATATTTCTGTTGTCTCCAAGTTCATGAGATGATCATCGTTGAATGTTGGTCCAAAATGCTACGAACAGTATGTGTCCTTGGAGCAGACAGATTTGGGCTTTGTTTGCTGATATATGGCACTCAGTCTCTGCCTACAAAATCGAAATAGCATGCTATTGTATACTAGTTGAATGCCCGTGCGTTGCTACGGGCCAGAAAAAAAATATAGACACATTGGTCAAACAATTGTTCTGACTTGGAGGTGTATGTTCATTAATATAATGACAAATACGATTCTTTCTTTGCTTCTTTACTCATGTACAACCATCGTGTCACTTTTCCTTACAGCCAAGTAGACAAAATAATAATAGAGGGGTTAGTGTCACATCATATGTACAAAAAGAAGAATAAAAGAGAACCCTAAAACCCAGAGGTACCACAATCAAACAAGAAGTGTTTCCCTATGTCACTATTTCCTTCACCGCCCTCTTCTTGCAAGAAGAGAGGCTGCCATCTTTCTTCCTGCCCATTCTTTAGCTCCACATTCATTCTCTTTATCCGCCCTTGCTATAGCATCGTTGGCATTCCAAATTTCGGCCATCTCGAATTACCATCGCTTGGACACTTCTTTAAAATTTAAGCAAATCTATCAAACAGTGCATATGCATCACGCGAAATGATGAGTAGGGACGAAGACATACCCACAAAGCGACATATAATCATCGACTCCCTTGTATTTCTCCTTCACCCACGTGCATAACCAAGGTAACCTAAAACTGTATTAGTTCTAACACCTAATAATATAGAAAAAGGTCAGGGAGTCTTTCCCACTGTCACATGGTTTCAAAAAAAAGGTAACCCAAAAAATGTTTAGAACTAATATTGCCTCCGCCCAATGTAATTATATTTCTATGACTACAAATGCTCCAAGCCCCTCTCCTTGTTGAGTCTGTACCCAAAAAAAGTGAGCTGAGTACAAGAGAAAAACAGGTGCAATGATATTTCACTGGACAAATATGTCACCGAATACATTAAGCTCTTCACAATGATAGTTGTAACCTATCTTAATAAATGAGAATAGCAACGATACACAAATATGATATGAGAACTTTGGTCACTAAATACGGTGTTGGGGATCAGCATAATTCTTTGAAAAGCTAAAAGAAGCCAGTATGAGTGCAAATCCAATGTAAATGAAGTTATTAGAGAAAATATAATTCATTTATGGAAGGTCTTCAGGCTAGAGGTATATACAAGCTGGAATGTAGTCATATCAATAGCTATCCTGTCCAAACCCTCTCGATGTAGTCACATCAATACAAAACCAAAGGAAAACTAAAAAAACATAGCAATTACTCTATTAAAATTGGACCTAATTGTGCATGGGTAATTTCATCTGATATATATTAATAACCAAAAGTGCATGTCATCCATGGCAAAAGGAAAAAAAACAATGAACTTGCTTCAGAACTTTACTTTAAGGTGGTACACAGGTGCACCGGAATGAAAATCTCAACAACCCACCCAAGCGTACGCTCCTCTCCTACAAAAATAATTTCCTTTGGGGTGCCTAAGCATCGTCGCAAACATAACCTCAAATACAACAAGTGTGGCTTAGAAATAGTAGAATCAAATGACAGGAAGCCATGCTTTATATGAATCAGTGTTTGGCAATATACAATGTCATTCATGCAACACAATAAATTTATATTTGTCAAAGTGATTCTTCAGTTTCGCCAATGATTTATTTCATGCCTCGCATCAGTCTTTCTTGAAAATTACTTCCCAAGTATAAAACTTAATTAAATTAGGAAGAGTATAATGCATTCATGGAAGTACTGTCTGTTATAACCTTGACTATACAAGAAAATCGATAGAAGCTATACATTAGAAGCCATTTTGTTTAAATGAAATGCCCAATAGAAAGTAAGAACAAAAGAAAGTACAGTAATTACTCCTAACATATGTGAAATCTCCATTACTAAGCTTCCTAACATTGTAAAGCAACAACTTGCAACTGCTCGATAAAACCATACAGTGCAGAGTAGCAAGCCATTGCAGCTGTACAATGAAAAGTAATCATGTTTGATACATTATTTCATAGAACTAATGTGTTAATTACTAACTGAGCAGTTTAATGTTTGTAGCATTGTCAATTGTAAGAGACATACTTCGATCTTTGCTGCTGTAGCTAGAAAAAAACGATATATGAGGTAGACCAGACCACAACGGCACCCCAGTTTCTCTCGCCTAGGACAACAACATTGATATGTATTATTTAAACATGTACAAACATGCGATGGCCAATTATGTCAGCACATTTGGAGATGACGACAACTGGTCGTGCACTCGTGACGTCCTCGACTTCCGACCTGTGCCATCCTTCTCCATCCTACTCGTACAGATTTGGTTTATTTATTATTTTAAAATATATTCCTAACTGTATGTGAAGTAGAATATACAAATGTTTACAACTTAAAGGGTATCATTTTTTTAGGTAAAACATCGGGTACATATCTTGCTCGTCCTTTTTTAGATTTTTATCTCCATGGTCTTTTTTACGGACATCTCGAATTAAAAATAGATTTCGTCTTATTGCTATGCATGATAGATTTCACACTGCACAGAGAGAGGTATGCGGAGTACAACATTTTTTTAGAGAAACTGAATATTATTCAACTAGCAATATACATGAAGAACAAAAATTGGAGCATACTACTCAGAACAAGAGACATATATACATCAAAGCCATGTAGCATGTGCATACTTATGTCCATAGAGGAGTTTGATGAGGCTTTTGGTGTATGAAACCAACCTGCATGACGCACTCAGCCAAATCCGAAAATACCAAAAGAACCGGAAAACTGATATTTGTCAAGACACAGTTAGCCAACATCTATCATGGTCCTGCCATTATAGAAATAATCAAAATTTCCTTCCAGGATTCTTCCCTTGCCCTGCTAATTCCCTCCTTGTATGGCACTGTGTGATCTGAATTTGGACGTATATACAACCATCTTGATCTGAATAAACAAAGCGAAATTGATGAAAACTTCAAAAGAAAAGCACACATAACATGGAATGAGAGGATGAGGGGTCTGAGCTAGACATGTTCAGTCTACAATGTAGTGCTAACTCCATCAATACATTACGGATAGGATTTTTATGTCATGATAGGTAAATATTTTGAAAGTAATGTGGTCTAGCAGGTAAGCTAAGTATTACCTGGATCCCAAAAACAATGACACGTCCCTGCTACCTCCATGTATGATGCAATTATTCTATAGCCGGCTTAAAAATACAGCTAGCTTAGAGGCATCAAACCAAGTCTTCCTTAAAACATTTAAACAGCACCACTCCACAAGTACTGTTGACTTCTGCTCCTACTCTGGCAAGAAACACCACGCTAGCTTGACATCGCTTGCACAATCCAATAAAGGCAATTGCCTGCGGGACAACACGCTATCTTCAGATTGCTAGCAAGAACACATCAGGGTACTCAGGCAGTGCACATCATTGCAGACTACACATACATGAAGGGAAGATTCAGACCCAAGAACGGAATATCCTTACTCAATAAGCTGGAGGTAGATAATGTCCTGTTCGAGACGAGTGATGAACTGGGACCACACACTACACACATTGAGTAAGAAATCAGAACTGCACACAGATAACAAAAATTAACAATTTTAGTAGGAGGTGAAGGCGGAACCCATCAGCCAGCATCACACAGAGGGAGGCCTGGCTTCAGAGAGAAGGATAAGGGAGACCGTGGAGGCTAGGTAGCGACTAAGAAGAAGCCTGCAGCAGCGGCGCGATGGACAGGAACTTGGGCATGGTTGCAGCCCATCTCCAGGACACCGCGCGACTGCGCCCTGGTTCCATGAAACAGGGAAATTGATGTGTCATGAAACAGGGAATAAAACATGGATTCATGTGATTTACAACCCACAAAGAACTACTATAAGATGCAACGTTAAGCATTGAAAATTCTGTTGGGACAAAGGTTATATGACCATTTTCTTCAGAAATAAAACACAACCATGGACAAGTTCAACCCGATGAGGTTTAGATAAGTGAACGGATAAGAGCAAGCCATAAAACACACTATACCGTAACCTCAGCTGATTCCGATCAAAGTTTGACCATCTCGACCATGACTTGTATCTTCAGGTTTCAACATCCCAGCATCCATACTGCATAAAAAACTTTTTACATCAGATCTTCACTCAAAAATTGGTTAAACTACAAATTGCGGAGCAGATTAGGGATTGCAGATTATTATTTTGTTAATAATGAATGTTACCACCCGTTTTCATCGGCTCCACCCTTTAGGAGATTGACGGATCGACAACCCGTTGATGGAGTTGAAGAAAAAGGAGGGGGTGGGGATTCGGGAGAGGGTGGAGGTGATCCACCGGCCGGAGGAGGGAAGCGACTTCGGTCGCCGGCGGCTAGGTATGAGACCGTGAGAATACGGGGGCTTTCAAGCGGAAGGATGGCGGCGGCGTGCTCGTGAGCAGAAGAGAGAAGACCTAACCCTCGCTCAAAAGGGTTGGGCGTTGGGCTCTATCACCAATTTGGTAAGGGGAAATCACAAACGGGAAACGAGGGACGTTTCCTTTTCTTTTGGTGCACGAAGAGGTGGGACGAAACGAAGGCAAACGAGCGAACGAAACGACTACGAACTGACCATCACGACCGCAGACTCCCCCTTTAGGAGTAGAGATACTCAGATTCATCATCAATGAAAAGCTGCTGATTCATTCATTTATCTATCTCTCAGTTTTACTTCTAAGCACGTTATCATGTACTTTGCTCTCCAATTGAGCAATTTGGCCGGGCAAGAAAAGAGAAGAACAAGGATGAATAGGGGGCGTCAATCTACATCAATTCAAAGATCATCCTCGAACAGAACGGAGAAATCAAAACAAAAGAAGAAACCAACTGATCATACTCCAAACAGGAACTGGAAATTGGTCAGATTTTTCAATCAAGTAACCAAAACGGATTGATCCTTGTTTTTCATCTTTATTAGTGGCCAGGAATTAGGCAATGTTCGCATCTTTTCATGGGCAAAGACATCGGAAAAGAAAAGTGCGAACAAAAAAGAAGAACAAAGCTTGTCGATCTGGCTTCAATCAAGAAGATAATAATAACAGAGATTACCTATTTAATCTTTGCCTATTTGATATAGTATTCTTGTGATCAACCAATAATGTAACAATGGATTGCTTTTCGCATGTATGTATGCACTAACGCAAATCACAAGAAGAAACGATCGATTGTGTATTACCTCACAAGAGGCGGCGCTCTCACGCGCACGTCGCCATCCGGCCGGCCCAACTTCCCATGGCTCCTTGCTCAACTGGCACACGGCATGGTGCGTCCCGGTAGCGGCAGCCGACGAGTCGCTCCACCCTCCGGTTCGACTGTATCACAGTCGACTCTCGCACTCGCCTGGGCCCTCAGCCACGGCCCGACTCCTCGATTTTAGCTGGCGCTCAGCCGGCGCGCGACCCACCAGCGCGGTTTGATCTGCACAAGGCAGCGGGGCAGCAGCAATCCATCTAGGAATGGCGGCGACCGGCGCGGCCTTCGGCCTGCGTCGTCAAGGAACGGCGGAGGCCTCTGCGCAAGATGCGTACTCCATCCTGGCCTATGTGTAGCAAACGGAATGATTGATTCATGGAGGGACGCACCACCTAGAGGAATGCCTCCGCGCGGGCTGCAGTCGTCGCGGTCGAGCTGAGCGGGCGCCGCCACGCTGCGTGCAGGTGAGGATTCGAGCGTTGGTTGTGGCAGCGAAAGGATCGGGGGTAGGGCTAGCACTAGGGCTAGGAATTGATTACGTGGGTTCAGGAGGCATAGAGAGGGTGGTTTAACCGGTTTTTCAGTGAAAAACTCGATGGGCGTAGATGAGGTCGTGTCACGGAAAAATCGGTGGTGGGACTGGCGATCGATGGGAGGGGAGGAGCGAACGAAGGAAACAAACGACGACCTACGTACTGAGACTTTAGGAGTAGAGATTCATTCACGAAAAAAAATACACCCTCCAGAACACTCGGACAAATCTGCAATTACTACGAAAACTAATCATCTTAAATTGCAGAGTTACAGTCGACTGAACAGATTACACTTGAACAAAGTAAATAGCTCCTGTAGAATGATGAATACTCCATTTAGGTAGATGACTTGATGTGCAATGGATCTTAGAGGAAACGAGGGTACAGATGTCTCGAACCAGCCACCATCCACATATTCACACCCTCCATTGTCTAGAACCAGTACCCGTCCTATCTGCATCCTGGGCAACAATATGGACAGTGTCGTGGTTGGGGGTGATTCGGGTTGGCTGTTACGATTTGGAAAATATCAGGCTATGAACAAACAGATATGTAAGCACAAGAAAAGAGCATAGTGCAGACATGATAATGTGTAATATAACTGTACTGTACTAGACAGAGAACCACCTATACTGCGAGTTGGTTTAGAAAGCTGTACTACAAAGTCAAAACATTATACAACATGAATATACTTACTAGGACGGTTAGTTACGCCGGGGTTTTCAGGCGGAGGCGGGCGTAGGGATACGAGGTTGTAACCTGGCAGGTGTTGGGGGTCGCGGCCATAATCGGGCTGCGCGAAACCCCTTGAAAGCAGGCAGAAGCAGACCAACAACAGCATAAGCAAGAACCGAATCAAATGGCAAGCTCTAGGTAGCATAGTTTTAAATAGCCGGCTATTGCTCCGCTATAGCCCGCTATAGCCTTTTTAGCAGGGTGCCGCTAAATGGTCGCCTTCACAAATAGCCCGCTATAGCCCGCTATAGCTCCGCTATAGCTGATTTTTAGGCCCGCCGCTATTTTCCATAGCCCGCTATTTAAAACATTGCTAGGTAGTAGCATTCTTTCTGAACCGGGTTGAGCTTCGTCCCTTTGCGAGAGGGTAAAACCTAGCTAGTTAGCACCGAGATGGAACGAGGAGTAATCGCGATGCTGCATCACCTATCTATTAAAGCTCAAGTGTGAACTGAACTTTTTGACTGGGAATCAGTGGGACTGGGAAATTTGCACCAAGAGATCATTGACACATCCCCTTGTAAATTGGAGCTTGGAGGCAGCACCCAACCTTTTTGACTGGGAATTTGTGGAACTTTGAAACTTGCAAAAGACGGCATACGACTCATCACCCATGAGCAGTCGATATTGCGTTTTTATATGTATGTACATCAAGCATTGAAGCATAGCATCAGCATTCTATAAATGCATGAGAGAAACCATATCCCAAAACCGTTGACTCATCGATTGATAATCTTCAATTTTTCTACACGTGCGCGCACCCTCCATTGTGCTTTTGTGCCAGCCCTAAGCTGCTATATTCGGAGAGGTTCCGCACCATAGGCTTGACATAGTGACTGTGACATCTCTGGTTAATCTAACAACATATTATAATTCAAATAGAATCCAATTCTTCAACAACATCGAATATGCATCTCTATTAAGAAATATAGTCCTAAAACACTCTTGCATATGCCTACTAAGTGTGGCACCAATAAAACATCAGTAGAGGGATAATTATAAGGAAATGTATATAGCGTAGCTAAAGCTCCGCTGAATTCACAAGCAGTGCTCCAATATTTGATCGGTATTTCTCAAAGACTAAGGTTTACTATTTTGCACTAGATTGTTCAATATTATGTAAATACTTATGGACCTGCAAAAAGAAAGAATGTAAATACTTATGTAGTAGTACAAGTGAAGGATAAGGACATGCATTTTTATTGTCACGAATTTCTCATTTAATCGTAGCTAAAGCTCCGCCGAATTCATGTATATAGTCATGTATATAAAATAGCTAAAGCTCCGCCGAATTCACAAGCAGTGCTCCAATATTTGATCGGTATTCAGTGGCGGAGCTAGACAGAATCAGCTGGGGGGCGAGACGTAAAATACAAGTGTTTGGGGGGGGGGGGGGGGGGCAAAAGCTAAAAAAGTTATCATCTAAACCCTCACAAAATTTTTTTCTTCACAAATTGGTTCCATGTGGGGGGGGGGGGGGGGGGGGCACAGCCTCCTGCTCCGCCGTTGTCGGTATTTCTCAAAGACTAAGGTTTACTATTTTGCACTAGATAGTTCAATATTATGTAAATACTTATGGAGCCGCAAAAAGAAAGTATGTAAATACTTATGTAGTACAAGTGAAGGATAGGGACATGCATTTTCATTGTCACGAAATTCGCATTTAACAGTTGACTAGTTTGTCAACACTGATGATTTGGGTCCATAGAGTATTTAGGGTCAATTCAACTGTACCAAAGTGGAAAGGGTCACAATCTAAGCTACTAGTGGGCTGGTTTCTATGGATTTAGAAACTGAATCGAATGAAGCTGTGTTGTTTGCATTAGTATAGTGAATTAGTGATGGTTTATACATTCCGTGGCAAAGATAAAGACACCCACAAGTGTTGAAGTGGGTTAGCTTTGATGAAGGGTGATGTGTGAGGGAGGAGCGATCAAACAAACGCCACTGGCTCGTCCATTGCTGTCTTCAATCTCTACACGCGTGCCCACCCACCATTCTACTTTCTATGACTAACCCGAGAAGTCTTGGGTACTAATATCTGGGTGGACTAACCCGAGAAGTCTTGGGGTACTAATGTTCGCTTAGACTACCGAGAAGTCTTGGGGTAATAATTTTTTGCTTAGACTAACCTGAGAAGTCACAGAAACAAAGTTGAGTCCTCGGGTTAGTCTACCCAGATGTTATAATGCATATATAATCCAGTTTTCAACGGTATCACACATGCATCTCTATTAAATAAAATATAGTCCTAGAACACTTGCATGTGCCTACTAAGTACTTCCTCCGCCCCGAATTACTTGTGGCAAAAATGAATAAAAATGGATGTATGTAGAACTAAAACACGTCTAGATACATCCATTTTTGCGACATATAATCCGGACGGAGAGAGTATGACACAAATAAGAGTAGTAGAATAAATCGAAGAATTGATGATAAGAAAACATCTATAGCATAAGCGCAAGCTCCGCTGAATTCACATGGAGTGCTCCAATATTTGATCCGTACGTAGTGCTTGATGCTTTTCAAGTTTGCATCGGCTACTTCAAATCAAATGAGAATGAATAGTCTTGGATACCATTTGTGCAACTGGGGAGCGTCAAAATCGATCTGGGTTAGTGCCGCACTGAAGAAAGGCAAAAGAGTATTGCTTGGATGCTGTGTACTGGACGATTTCAGGTACCCTTTCGTTCACCCAATAGCCTCTGGTCTGTACTGTGGACTACCCACTCGATTGACTGAGTATATATGTATATAAAGGCTTCTTCTGTTCCCAGTAAGACTTATATGTATTGTTTTATATAGGCCTCTTCTATACCACTTAGTACTCTGCATTAGTATAGTGCTAGTTTATGAGATGATCATCGTTGAATGTTGGTCCAAATGCTATGAACATAATTGAGAAATACTAGTAAAAATAATCAGGCAACATCAAAATAGGCAAGCCATGCCATTCAGAGCAGATTTGGGCTTTGTTTGCTTGTACTGGGCACTCAGTTTCTGCCTATAAAAGGTCATGTATATCCTTTCACAAAAAAAAGATATCCTAAAGAACACTCAACAAATCTGCAGTTGCTACAAAAACTAGTTACACTCGATTGAATAGATTACACTCCTGTAAAATGATGAACACTCCATTTTTTTTGAATAAAAAGGCAGACCATTGTCTACCTTATGTATTCAAAACGGGCCTTAGCCCGGCTGACCAAAGGTCAATTACATGACAAAGTTTTCATGGAAACAAAGAGCTTCCACTTAACGTGGATGACTCCATTTAGGTGGATGACTCCTGTATATCCTTTCACAAAAAGAGATATCCTAAAGATCACTCAACAAATCTGCAATTGCTACGAAAACTAACCATCTTAAACTGCGAGGTACAATCGATTGAACAGATTACATTCCTGCAGAATAATGAACACTCCATTTAGGTGGATGACTTGATGTGCAATGGATTTTGAAGAGAAAACGAGCGACAGATGCCTCGACCAGCCGCCATCCACATATTCATTGTCTAGAACCAGTACCCTTTCTATCCACACCCTGGGCAACAGTATGGACAATATCGCGGTTGGGGTCGATCAGGTTTCGCTGTTACAATTTGGAAAATATCAGGCAACAAACAAAAAGATATGCAAGTACAAGAGAAGAGCATAGTACAGAGATAATAATGTGTAATAATATGTACTAGACAGAGAACCACCTATACTGGTGAGTTGCTGTAGAAAGCTGTACTACAAGGTCAAAGCCTTGTACAACATGAATACTTACTGTGAGGCGACCCGGTTCCGCCGATGCTCAGCAGAACCCCCCTTGAAAACAGGCAGAAGAAGATCACAAGGAACAGCATGAGGATGAAGGAAATCAAATGGCTAGCTCTAGGTAGCATTTGTTCTGAGCTTTGTCCCTTTGCGAGAGGGTAAAACCTAGCTAGTTAACACCGAGAAGGAACAACCATCTAGCGGTTATCGCAATGCTGCGGCACCTATCTATTAAAGCTCAAGTGTGAACGAAACTTTTTGACCGAGAATCTGTGGGACTGGTAAACTTGCACCAAGAGATGAATGACACACCCACTTGTGAATTGGAGGTAGCACCCAACTTTTTGACTGAGAATTTGTGGAACTTTGAAACTTGGAAAGGACGGTATATGACCGATCACCCATGAGCACTATAACACTTAGTCAAAGTCTCCGCATGACTTATTCACGGGTCTGAATGGCTCATGTGATTGCAATAGCAGTCGATATTGCGTTATATATGTATGTACATCGAGCATTGAAGCATAGCCATAAGCATTCTATAAATGCTGGAGAGAAACCATATCCCAGTGCATCATCCATCAACTAGAGTTGTAGAGCACAAGTCCTCATGTCTCATGAGCGGTCACTGCCTCTGATAATCCTTGTCATGTCCTCTCTTCTGACATGTTCATTACTAGGTGCCACAACTCTCCATGGTGATGCTAACACCGACTTCCAAGCCCTCCGTTGCCTTAAACTCCATCTCAGCAGTTCTTCTGTTGGACTCCCAATCTCATGGAAGATTGATGATTCCCTCCAACAGTTCTGCAGTTGGTCTGGCGTTACCTGTAGCAAGAGGCATGCATCTCGTGTTGTTGCATTGGACCTCGAGTCGCTCCACCTTGATGGCCAAATACCTCCTTGCATTGCAAATCTCACTGTCCTCACGAGAATCCACCTCCCAAACAATCAGCTTCGGGGTCCAATCCCGGCTGAACTTGGCCAAATAAATGGGTTGCGGTATCTTAACCTTAGCTCAAACAATTTTAGTGGCATGATCCCAAGCACTCTATCCTCATGTTATCAGCTTCGAGTCCTTGATCTTGGAAGCAACTCTGTAAGCGGTGAGATCCCACCAAACCTAAGCCAATGTTCAGATTTGCAGCAGCTCAACTTGGGTCACAACAAGCTCACTGGAGGCATACCAGAAGGGTTGGGTGTAGGAGATATGCCCTAGAGGCAGTAATATCAGTTACTTTTGTATCTCCAAGTTTGTAATGAATGTTTATGATCCATGCTATAACTGCAATGATTCTCAAGTCTACAATAACCACGAGGCTTGGAGGGAAACTCATGTGCACGTGTGGTATAATAAACGGTATATTGTATTCCTAGTCTTGCCTCTAAGACTGGCTCAAGTATTGCATGATGATCCTGTTTTCCTGATCATGGGCATGGCTATGCCGGCAATTTTGAGGGCACGATGTTGGTAGAACACTTGTGTTGAATCGACCCAAATTGATGTTATACTATGAGATATATTCGTCACAAGTTAATGGTTAAATAACACAGAGATGGTTAATGTTTGCATGATTCCTTAGACCATGAGAGTATCGAGTTTCTTCATGCTTGCTTCATGAACTTTGGGGTTTGTTAAACGTCATCCGTAATAGGGTGGCTATTACGGCTGCTTACGGGTTCATGGAAAAGTATGTCAAGTAACTTGATAGCTCAAGATTGGGATTTGCTCCTCCGTCGATGGAGAGATATCTCTGGGCCCTCTCGGTGTTACGGTATCCATCATCGTCTGGCCAGACACTTGTGATTTGATCACTGGGATGCCGGAACACGGGAACGAGAAAAGAGAACAATACCGGCAACGAGGTAACTGGCATTGTGGACAAGTTGTTGATCCACGAGGATGCCTACATGTCTCACCTCGGGTAATTGTAACATATCGCGAAGCAACAGGAATAGCATACGGCAACTGGAGGTTCACTCGAATATTTATTCGTGTGGGTATAGGGATCGATATGGGTGTCCACGGCTCCGATGTTGATCATTGATCGGAAGGGGTTCCGGGTCATGTCTATGCTTCACCGAACCTATAGGGTCACACGCTTAAGGGTCATCTATCTGTTGAATACTAGACAGGGAGTCTGAGAGAAAAACACCGAAAAAGTTTCGGACACCGGAAAAGTTTCGGACAGCGGAAAAGTTTCGCAGAGAGAGGTCACCGGATGAATTTCGGTGAAACTAGAAAAGTTGTTTCAGGGGATACCATAAAGTCAAATTGGTCTTGGCACATGCCTGATAATTCTTAGAGGGTGCCAGAATCGTTCTGGAAACTTTTTGGAATTTTCTGGAATGAAAACCGGAAATGTTCCGGAGCTGCCGAAACCGCTTCAGATGCTTTTCGCAGATGAAATCACTAAACCGGAATTGTTCCGGCTCGCGTTGAAAATTATTTTGGTGGGTACTAGAATTGTTCTAAGCCCACATGAATATTTTCAGTTCGATCAGACGCCGAAAAATGTCGTCGTGAATAGTGAAAGTGCTTTTTGGATATTTGTGGAAAAACACCTTTTTGGATATTTCCAAAAAGGTTTCTAGAAGGCCTTGGGGGCCAAGGCAGCCCCTCATGGGGGTCCCCCAAGGGTGTGGCCGGCCAAGATGGGTGGGGCACCATGGTGCTCCACATGGCACTCCCATATGGCATATTCCTTTTATGAAAGGGATATTCCATGGGCATTTTGGGGTTTTTGTATGACAACTTTACCCCTTGGCTAGCCTATAAATAGAGGGGAGTGGGCAGCCCACTTCCTCATGCTTGTGCTCTCATACACATGCTATGCTTTGCTAGCTCTCTCTTCTCCCTCACACGAAAAGAGTATTTCGTAGAGCCGAAAGGCTGTCTGGGTTCCGGCAGGAACTAGTTCTGGACGGCGAAGCCCTGCCGGATAGTTGACACCGTATGTGTGCAACCCCGTAGAGAGGTCGTAGTTTCGATCTTTTGCCCGAGGGGCTGTTCGAGGGTCCTCCCGAAGGGCTGTCCGAGTTTCCGTTCGAGTTTCGAGGGTCCTCCCGAAGGGCTGTCCGTGACATCGTCCGGGGGACTGTCCGACCGCCTCCCGAAGGGCTGTCCGACGAGGGAGTACATTCTCGCGGTTGGGAGGTTGTAAAATCCTAGCTGCGGGAATCTGCACCAACGATCTCCACCGACTCTTCTTCCGCTGCGCTACGAGTCGGTACGGATCAGATCAAACCTTGTATGCAATCTCCATAGTGGTACTGGGCGTGCTCGCTATACCGAAATTTTTTGTTTTCTGTCGCGTTCCCCAACAGTGGCATCAAGAGCCAGGCTATGAGTAGATGCATGTTATGATCTAGAATACATGAGATGTATGGGTATTGCATAGTATAATTTTGTAGTAGATAAGATCTATTACTGAAAATTATTTGTGCGGGTAGCAGATGAAATCTGTTACTCGATGTTCCTGTTGCTTCCCGTGAATTTGCGTACTCCTGATCTTGACGGCATGGTGGAATCTCACAAAGTTCTGGCAATCCGCGATCCTTTCATGCTGCTCCTGAGTATGCTGATTGACAGATCAACGAAGTGCTAACAGTTCTTTGGGTTCCACTTTAGTTAAAGAAAGATGGATGTTTCGCAGACGAAGGGCAATGCAGATATGATCTGCACGGGGGTCACGCGTATGACGAAGTTTAGTATGGGGCTCGAGATTTTATTATCTCGTGTTTCATACACCCTGGAAAGTTAATCTAGCAACTTGAAGTATCATACTTGATGATGGACGTTGGTAGCTGCGGTTTAAGTCAAAACCTTAGAAGCCACGTAAAATAAAATTTTGCATAAACCGATTAGAAGCGTCTAACTTGGTTTTGCAGGATGGATTTGCATGTGATGTGGTATAGCAATGCTCATATTAAATTTGATTATGTATGAGATGACTATATGATGTAATTAACATGACCTGCGTGTCATGATTCGGCATGATGGCTGGAGCCATATGATTGCATTTTAAATGACCTGCGTGTCAACCTTGTGTAATGCACTTATTTTATTAGCTATAGAGATAGCAATATTATCTGGTGCATCGACAAGGTGGTGGCAATCTTCGCAAAGGTGAACACCGACGCGAATGCCGAAGACGAAGAATACTTGACTTCTCCGTCGGAAGGGGCTATACCATGTCATGCTAATTATGAATTACCTGAGATGTTTATCCCTTATGATGCACCCTTCTTGATTGCGCGGTAGTCGCTTTTATTAGGGTGATCTCTCACTAAAAATATCAAGTAGTTAGTGTTCTCCCAAGTGTAGCACCGTCACGGCACCTAACTTTTCGGGGTACGCCATGCTGACATGGGTACGAACGATTAGGGATGTGTGAGGCGGGTGAGTTAAGAACTCGCAGCAAGATCACTTGGTTGTCTTGACGTTCAGGCATGAAAGTCATGAGCTCGGAACACACGCATCGAAAGATAAACAAGAGTCACATAGAGATGTGATCGGCAAGTTTGCCTAACGGTTGAAGTTCTCGTCATCAGTGATGCTCACCATCAATGGCGTTGAATTTAAATTCGTGTCTTGAATCATTCATAATCAATTTTGAGAGATATTGGTTTGAGTGGGAGCGCACTTTAGAATAAAATTGTTTATTCACTAGTGCCAAAAATCATTATGAACAATGTCTAAAATGAACTTGTGTTTTCCGTTGTAGATCAAATGGCTCGCAACACCGCGTTCAACTTAGGCCCTATGTTAGAGAAAGAGAAGTTAGCTGCGAATGGAAACAACTATGCGGACTGGGTCCGTACCCTGAGGATTGTCCTCAGGAGCGCTAAGAAAGTGTACGTGCTTGATGGAGCTCTTCCACCTAAGCCGGCGGCAACAGCCGCGGCAGACATACAAAATGTCTGGGCCACTAAGGATGATGATTTCAACTTAGTGCAGTGTCTCATGCTGTCTTGCATGAGTTCAGAGCTTCAAAAACGTTTTGAATTCCATAACTCCTTTGATATGATCAAAGATCTGGATGCTCTGTACAAGTTTAATGCACGGTCTGAACGTTTTGATATCATGAAAATGATGTCGGAGACCAAGATGGCTGAGGGCAGTTCAGTTGGCGAGCACGTAGTCAATATGATTGGCTACGCTGAAAGGCTTAAAACCCTGGAATTTCCACTTCCAGAAGAGCATGTAATGGACATGTTGCTCCGTTCACTCCCCCCTTCTTACGGAGGTTTTGTCATGAACTACAACATGAATGGGATGGACAAAACACCTAATGAGGTGCTTGCCATGCTGAAATCTGTTGAAGGAGGACTGCAGAAAAATCGCAAGCAAGTGTTGCTTGTGAATAAAACTGCCAGTTTCAAAAAGAAAGGCAAGCCAAAGAAGGGCAAGGGCGCCGGTAAGACCGGCTTCCAACGCAAATCTAAGGGCGGAGCCAAGAATGAAACTGAGTGCTTCTACTGCAAGGGCACAGGACACTGGAAGAGAAACTGCAAGAAGTATCTGGAAGATAAGAAGTCCGGGAAAACCGGAACAGGTATAATTGTTATACAAGTTAATGTCATTGACGTTTTGCTTGCTAGCGAAAACTCTAAGTCTTGGGTATTTGATACCGGATCGGTTGCTCACATTTGCAACACGATACAGGGGCTTCAGAAGGTGCGCAAGCTGGCAAAGAATGAAGTCGTGATGCGTGTCGGGAACGGCGCTGGGATCGCCGCTCAAGCCGTCGGCATTATGCCTCTACGTCTCCCTTCAGGATTTATTTTGGAACTTAGTAACTGTTATTTTGTTCCGTTGTTGTGTAGAAACATTATCTCTGGATCATGTTTAGTACACGATGGGTACTCCTACAAGTCTGAGAACAATGGTTGTTCACTTTATTGTAAGGATATGTTTTATGGATTTGCACCCATTGTTGGGGGCCTTTTCATACTAAATCTTGAATGTGGAAATGATGTCTTTAACGTGAATGCTAAACGCCTTAAGAAGGCTGATACCACCACCACTTACTTGTGGCACTGTCGGCTTGGCCACATTGGAAAGAAACGCATGCAAAGACTCCATAAAGATGGAGTTTTACCGTCCCTTGATTTTGAATCATTTGACACATGTGAAGCTTGCTTGATGGGAAAAATGACCAAGACGCCGTTCACGGGTCATCCTGAACGGGCGGGTGAATTATTGGAAATAATACATAGTGATGTATGTGGTCCAATGAACACAGCCGCACGGGGTGGGTATTTTTACTTCGTGACTTTCACTGATGATTTAAGTCGGTATGGCTATATCTACTTAATGAAGCATAAGTCAGAAACCTTTGAAAAGTTCAAAGAATTTCAGAATGAGGTAGAAAATCATCGTAACAAAAAGATTAAGTTTCTGCGGTCTGATCGCGGAGGCGAATATCTTAGTCACGAGTTTGGCCAACATCTGAGTGACCGTGGAATCGTTTCACAGCTTACGCCTCCCGGAACTCCACAGCGAAACGGAGTGTCGGAGCGACGTAACCGAACCCTGTTAGACATGGTAAGGTCGATGATGTCTCTTACAGATCTACCGATATCTTTTTGGGGTCACGCACTGCTCACTGCCGCTCACACACTAAACAGAGCACCGTCTAAGTCTGTTGAGATGACACCATACGAGTTATGGCATTGGAAGAAACCCAATTTGTCGCATCTCAAAGTTTGGGGTTGTGAAGCTTACGTAAAACGTTTACAACCAAGCAAGCTCGATCCCAGATCAGACAAATGTAACTTTGTAGGTTATCCAAAGGAAACCTTTGGGTATTCCTTCTACCACCCATCCGAGGGCAAAGTGTTTGTCGCAAAAACCGGAATCTTTCTTGAAAAGGAGTTTCTCGCTAAAGAAGTGAGTGGGAGGACAGTACAACTTAATGAGATTAGTGAATCTTCGGCAACCATTGATATGGCTAAGGAACCAGAAGAAATTCCGCTAATTATCCCTACAACCGAGCCGGAAGTTGTCGCATATGATGCGGAAACTTCAAACAATGTTGTAACTGAACCGCGCAGATCAGGTAGGGCTATCCAGCCACCTGAGTGGTTTCATAACGAAATCTTCATTCTTGAAGACGACGAACCTGCGCACTACAAGGAAGCGATGGCGGGGCCTAGCTCAAGGGAATGGCACAAAGCCATGAAATCCGAAATGGAATCCATGTACGAAAACCAAGTTTGGAACTTGGAAGAACTTCCAGATGGCGTAAAACCCATTGGTTGTAAATGGATTTTCAAAAGAAAGACGGACGCGGATGGTAACATTACTATCCACAAAGCTAGACTTGTCGCGAAAGGGTTCACGCAAGTTCCAGGAGAGGACTACGACGAGACTTTCTCGCCCGTAGCTATGCTTAGGTCTGTTCGGATATTACTAGCAATTGCTGCTTATTTCGATTATGAAATATGGCAGATGGATGTCAAAACGGCTTTCCTAAATGGAAACCTTGATAGGGATGTATACATGATACAGCCAGAAGGTTTTGTCGATCCTAAGAATGCTGGAAAGGTATGTAAGCTTCAGAAAGCCATTTATGGTCTGAAGCAAGCATCAAGGAGCTGGAATATTCGTTTTGATGAAGTGGTCAAAGAGTTTGGCTTCATCAGGAACGATGAAGAATTTTGTGTGTACAAGAAGTTTAGTGGGAGCGCAAAAGCATTTCTAATCTTGTATGTGGATGACATATTGTTGATTGGAAATGACGTGAATTTTCTTAGCGAAATAAAAGACTCATTGAAGAAGAGTTTTTCAATGAAAGACTTAGGCGAAGCGGTATATGTATTAGGCATCAGGATCTATAGAGATAGATCAAAACGCCTGATAGCGCTAAGCCAAAGCACGTACATTGACAAGGTGTTGAAAAGGTTCAACATGGAGAACTCCAAGAAAGGCCTACTCCCCATGTCACCTGGCACAGTGCTTTGCAAGAATCAGAGTCCTCGGACCCTTGATGAGCGAGTACAAATGAATGATATTCCATATGCTTCGGCAGTTGGTTCTATTATGTATGCCATGCTATGTACAAGACCGGATGTTTCCTATGCGCTAAGTGTTAGCAGCCGGTACCAAGGTGATCCAGGATTGGAACACTGGGCCGCAGTCAAGGGTATTCTTAAGTACCTCAGAAGGACCAAGGATTTACTCCTTGTGTATGGAGGTGATGAAGAGCTCATTGTAAGTTGTTACACTGATGCAGGCTTCATGTCTGACCCAGATGACTTCAAATCTCAATCTGGCTATGTTTTCATATTGAACGGCGGCGCAGTTGATTGGAAAAGTTCCAAACAAAAGACTGTGGCGGATTCTACGACAGAGGCGGAATATGTCGCTGCTTCAGAAGCCTCCAAGAAAGCTGTCGGTATCAAGCAATTTCTTGAAGATCTTGGTGTGGTTCCAAGTGCTCTGGACCCGGTGGAGATCTATTGTGATAATAGTGGCGCCGTGGCTCAAGCAAGGGAGCCATGTTCGCACCATAAGACAATGCATATTCAACGCAAATATAAACTCATTCGACATCATGTCGAAGAAGGTTTAGTGAAAGTACGCAAAGTTCACACGGATCTGAATGTGTCAGACCCGATGACGAAGCCTCTACCACGAGCAAAGCATGAGCAACACCGAATTGCCATTGGTGTTAGGGAAGCCATGTAACTAGATTATGACTCTAGTGCAAGTGGGAGACTGTAGGAGATATGCCCTAGAGGCAGTAATATCAGTTACTTTTGTATCTCCAAGTTTGTAATGAATGTTTATGATCCATGCTATAACTGCAATGATTCTCAAGTCTACAATAACCACGAGGCTTGGAGGGAAACTCATGTGCACGTGTGGTATAATAAACGGTATATTGTATTCCTAGTCTTGCCTCTAAGACTGGCTCAAGTATTGCATGATGATCCTGTTTTCCTGATCATGGGCATGGCTATGCCGGCAATTTTGAGGGCACGATGTTGGTAGAACACTTGTGTTGAATCGACCCAAATTGATGTTATACTATGAGATATATTCGTCACAAGTTAATGGTTAAATAACACAGAGATGGTTAATGTTTGCATGATTCCTTAGACCATGAGAGTATCGAGTTTCTTCATGCTTGCTTCATGAACTTTGGGGTTTGTTAAACGTCATCCGTAATAGGGTGGCTATTACGGCTGCTTACGGGTTCATGGAAAAGTATGTCAAGTAACTTGATAGCTCAAGATTGGGATTTGCTCCTCCGTCGATGGAGAGATATCTCTGGGCCCTCTCGGTGTTACGGTATCCATCATCGTCTGGCCAGACACTTGTGATTTGATCACTGGGATGCCGGAACACGGGAACGAGAAAAGAGAACAATACCGGCAACGAGGTAACTGGCATTGTGGACAAGTTGTTGATCCACGAGGATGCCTACATGTCTCACCTCGGGTAATTGTAACATATCGCGAAGCAACAAGAATAGCATACGGCAACTGGAGGTTCACTCGAATATTTATTCGTGTGGGTATAGGGATCGATATGGGTGTCCACGGCTCCGATGTTGATCATTGATCGGAAGGGGTTCCGGGTCATGTCTATGCTTCACCGAACCTATAGGGTCACACGCTTAAGGGTCATCTATCTGTTGAATACTAGACAGGGAGTCTGAGAGAAAAACACCGAAAAAGTTTCGGACACCGGAAAAGTTTCGGACAGCGGAAAAGTTTCGCAGAGAGAGGTCACCGGATGAATTTCGGTGAAACTAGAAAAGTTGTTTCAGGGGATACCATAAAGTCAAATTGGTCTTGGCACATGCCTGATAATTCTTAGAGGGTGCCAGAATCGTTCTGGAAACTTTTTGGAATTTTCTGGAATGAAAACCGGAAATGTTCCGGAGCTGCCGAAACCGCTTCAGATGCTTTTCGCAGATGAAATCACTAAACCGGAATTGTTCCGGCTCGCGTTGAAAATTATTTTGGTGGGTACTAGAATTGTTCTAAGCCCACATGAATATTTTCAGTTCGATCAGACGCCGAAAAATGTCGTCGTGAATAGTGAAAGTGCTTTTTGGATATTTGTGGAAAAACACCTTTTTGGATATTTCCAAAAAGGTTTCTAGAAGGCCTTGGGGGCCAAGGCAGCCCCTCATGGGGGTCCCCCAAGGGTGTGGCCGGCCAAGATGGGTGGGGCACCATGGTGCTCCACATGGCACTCCCATATGGCATATTCCTTTTATGAAAGGGATATTCCATGGGCATTTTGGGGTTTTTGTATGACAACTTTACCCCTTGGCTAGCCTATAAATAGAGGGGAGTGGGCAGCCCACTTCCTCATGCTTGTGCTCTCATACACATGCTATGCTTTGCTAGCTCTCTCTTCTCCCTCACACGAAAAGAGTATTTCGTAGAGCCGAAAGGCTGTCTGGGTTCCGGCAGGAACTAGTTCTGGACGGCGAAGCCCTGCCGGATAGTTGACACCGTATGTGTGCAACCCCGTAGAGAGGTCGTAGTTTCGATCTTTTGCCCGAGGGGCTGTTCGAGGGTCCTCCCGAAGGGCTGTCCGAGTTTCCGTTCGAGTTTCGAGGGTCCTCCCGAAGGGCTGTCCGTGACATCGTCCGGGGGACTGTCCGACCGCCTACCGAAGGGCTGTCCGACGAGGGAGTACATTCTCGCGGTTGGGAGGTTGTAAAATCCTAGCTGCGGGAATCTGCACCAACGATCTCCACCGACTCTTCTTCCGCTGCGCTACGAGTCGGTACGGATCAGATCAAACCTTGTATGCAATCTCCATAGTGGTACTGGGCGTGCTCGCTATACCGAATTTTTTTGTTTTCTGTCGCGTTCCCCAACATTGGGGACACTCCACAACCTTTCAGTTCTGCGTCTTGCTGGAAATACTCTGACGGGCAATATTCCCCCTTCACTTGGAAGCAGACCTTCTCTCCACTCTGTTTATCTCACCAACAATAGCCTCACAGGACCCATCCCGTCTCTCCTAGCTAACAGTTCATCACTTCAATTTTTGGTCTTGGCCAATAATAATCTTGGTGGAGAGATTCCACCTGCACTATTTAACAGCAGATCACTCCAAGTCTTGTCCCTGGCAGTGAACAACTTTACTGGGTCCATACCTGTTGTTTTCCCCAATATTGTTGACTCACCCTTGGAGTCTCTTGTCTTGGCATCAAATAATCTTGCAGGCACAATACCTTCTACTCTAGGGAATTTTTCTTCCCTTTGCTATCTCTTGCTTGGACAGAACTATTTTCAAGGTAGCATCCCAGTAAGTATTGGTAAGCTTCCCAACCTGCAAGTACTAGACCTGACTTACAACTTCTTGTCAGGGAGTGTTCCCGACTCTATTTACAACGTATCAACACTCGCATACCTCGGCATGGGTGTGAATATTTTGGAAGGGGAAATACCATATAACATTGGATATACACTTCCATGCATCCAAACTTTGGTCATGGGAGTGAACAAATTCCATGGCCAAATCCCCACTTCACTAGCCAACACAACGAATCTTCAAGTAATTAATCTTGCTAGCAATTCATTCAATGGTATTGTGCCTTCTCTTGGTACTCTTTCCAACTTAGTCAGCCTGAATCTAGGCGAGAATCATCTCGAAGCAGGAGATTGGTCTTTCTTAACCTCATTGACCAATTGCACCCAAATGGTGGAATTATCCTTGGATGCAAATATCCTTCAAGGAGAGTTGCCGAGTTCCATTGCATGGCTTTCAAAGAGCTTGGAGCGGCTGTTATTAACAGCAAATAAAATATCAGGCACTATACCACAAGAGATAGAGCACCTCACAAACATCAAACTTCTTTACATGGAAAATAATTTGCTTAGTGGAAGTATCCCCGAGTCACTTGGAAATCTTCGAAACTTATATGTCCTAAGTGTAGGGTAACGCAGCAGAAAACAAAAAATTTCCGACCTACGCACCAGCCCAGGACCACTATGGAGACTGCATACAAGGTTTGATCTGTTTCGTTACCGACTCGTAGCGCAGCGGAAGTAGAGTCGATGACGATCGGCGGTGCAGATCCCCGCAGCTAGGATTTACAACCTCCCAACCGCGAGGATGTACTCCCACATCTGCCCCTCGGACAGCCCTCCGGGAGGCGGTCGGACAGTCCCTCGGACGGTGTCGCAGACAGCCCTTCAGGAGGACCTTCGAAACTCGAACGGTCACTCGGACAGCCCTTCGGGAGGACCCTCGAAACTAAGACGATCACTTGGACAGCCCTTCGGGAGGCACTCTCGAACTAAGACCGAAACTACGATCTCTCTACAGAGTTGCACACATACGGTGTCATCTATCCGGCAGGGCTTCGCCGTCCAGAACTAGTTCCCACCGGAACCCAGACAGCCTTTCGGCTCTACGAAACTATTTCGTTGGGAGGGAGAGAGAAGCCAGACAAGTCTATGGCATGTGTATGAGAGCAAGCATGATCTGATTTTGGAGAGCTCTCTCCACCTCTATTTATAGGAGGAGCAAGGGGTAGAGGAAAGACCAAAAGGACCTTCCTAGGATCTTTCCACCACATGCCACATAAGGGTGTGTAGAAGATATCCACCATGAGGTGGAAGGACACCTCAAGGAGGGCCCCTTCCATGCCATGGCCGAAATTTGCAGCCCCTTTGGGGGGCTCCACCTCCCTTTCACACACCAAAAGTGGTTTTCTTCTAGAAGAAAAACCCCATTTGCAAATCAGCCCAAAAAGTGCTTTTCACTATTCACGAAGACATTTTTCTGCGTCCGTTAAAACCCAAATTATTTCTGTGTGCCTAGAATAATTCTAGCACCCACCAAAACAATTTTGAACGCATTCCGAAACAATTTCGGAACAATGTTTCTTCAGCGAAAAGCAACCAAAGCGGTTCCGGCTGCTCCGGAACATTTCCGGTTTTTGTCCCGGAAAATTCCCAGAAGTTTCCAGAACACTTCTGGCATCCTCCAAGAATTTCCGGGCGTGTGCCAGAACCAATTTGACTTAATGGAATACCCTGAAACAACTTTTCAGTTTCACCGGAACTATTCCGATATCCTCTCCGGAACGTTTCCGTTACGTCCGAAACTTTTTCGGTGATTTTCTCTCAGACTCCCCGTCTAGTATTCAGCAGATAGATGACCCTTAAGCGTGTGACCCTATAGGTTCGGTGAAGTATAGACATGACCGGAACTCTTTCCGATCAATGATCAACATCGGAGCCGTGGACACCCATATTGACCCCTATACCCACACGAATGAATATTCGAGTGAACCTCCAGTTGCCGTGTGCTATTCCTGTTGCTTCGCGGTATGTTACAAATACCCGAGGTAAGATTTTCTGCATCCTCGTGGATCAACAACTTGTCCACTATGCAAGTTACCTCGTTACCAGTTTTGTTCTCTTTTCTCGTTTCCGTGTTCCGGCATCCCTGTGATCAAATCACCCTTGTGTCTGGCCAGATGATGATGGATACCGTAACACCGAGAGGGCCCGAGAATATCTCTCCATCGTCGGAGGAGCAAATCCCAATCTTGAGCTATCAAGTTACTTAACATACTTTTCCATGAACCCGTAAGCCGCCGTAATAGCCACCCATTTACGAATGACGTTTAACAAACCCCAAAGTTCATGAAGCAAGCATGAAGAAACTCGACACTCTCATGGTCTAAGGAATTATGCAAACATTAACTTCTCTGTGTTATTAACCACTAACTTATGACGAATGAATCTCATAGCATAACATCAATCGGGTCGATTCAACACAAGTGTTCTACTAACATTGTGCCCTCAAAGTTGCCGGCATAGTCATGCCCATGATCAGGAAAACAGAACCATCATGCAACACTTGAGCTAGTCTTAGAGGCCAGACTAGGAATACTTTTTACCGTTTATTATTCCACACGTGCATATGAGTCTTCCTTCAAGCCTCGTGGTTATTGCAGACTCGAGAACCATAGCAGTTATAGCATGGAACATAAACATAATTATGATCGTGGAGATAAATAATAACATTTGTTATTGCCTCTAGGGCATATCTCCTATAGACTCCCACTTGCACTAGAGTCAATAATCTAGTCAATGCTAATGCACATTACACCTGTGGCACACCGGTGTAAAAATGCTTCGCATGTGGTATAGCCTGATGTCCAACGGATCTGACAACTTCAGTTCCGTGTGTATCTTTGCATGTCCTTGCGTTTTCACGCTTTCAAAGAATTCATATTTTGTGTGGACTTGGCTTCGTATATATGTGAATCACTGGTCAAACCTTGATTCCTCAGACTGAGCTATGGAGCAACTATCTTCAATAGTGTTCCATTGACCAAAGCCATCTTGGAATCATACTAAGTTCATGAACGAACTGTATGATTCAACATCTTCTATGTCTCTTCGAAAGCGGCAACATACTTAGCCTTAGTTATAGAATTCGCCACAGTAACCTGTTTAGAAATGATTTCGAAACACCGTGCCACCATATTGTGTATTACACAAAACCCTTAACTTAAATTGAAAATCGCATGGAGTATTGATGAAGACTGTATCGATGTAACCTTTTACATCGAACTCTTCATGATCTCCGCTTGCGAGAAAACATGTCATCAGTGCTACTTTAGTACTCAATGACCCTTTTTCACTGCTGTCCATGATCAGTACTTTTGATCACTTTGGTATCTATACTCGCAACAGCTTTGGGAGTATCGGACATATCTGGTTGTTTTACATACCATGGAATACATGATTAATCCAAACACAAGAGTGTGTGGAATTTCCATCATGTAATTTGCTCATCAGTGTTTTGAGACACCGAGTCTTGCAAAAACTCTTTCCATGTGACTTCGGCAAGAATCACTCCTTGACGTTTTAATGCTAAAATGTTTTAGCATCTTGTCAATATGTATTTTTTGCTTTAGCCTATTAGGCAATTCTATCTCGTAGATAAATATGCCTAATGTCAAGGCTATTTAGCCCAAGCACTTCATCGAAAAACTATTTTTAATGAAGTCCTAATTTGTGTCAAGAAATTTCTAATCAACAATGTGTCAAGCACACAAGGTTTTTAGAAATATTATTATGCTCCCACTTACTTTCTTGAAACCACAAGCATCTTCGTTATCCATTGATGAAATCAAACTATTTCATCAAAAACGAAGATTCCAACTCCATTTTGCTCTCTTCTGTCCATCGCTGGAACTCTGAAGTTTGCATACTTACTAGCATCCTCTGAATCGACAAAATACTTTGGACTGTATCTTATACAAGTTCTAGGCTGCATTTCCATCAGATGGAAATCCTTTTGGCATCCATGTTTCATATCTCATGTCGAAATATGTATTAATTGCTAGTTCAATCCGAACCGACTTTTAGCATCGCTACGGTGAGACAATCTCATCGCAGTAAACTCCTTGAACTTGTTATTGCAACAAGTCGAGCTTTATGGATAAAACTTTTTATCCACATCAGTTTACAGTTCCATAAATATTCGTTAGACTCTAAGTCTTCCGAAAGGTGTAATAAGATTTTAATCTTGAATCACTTATATGGAAACTATCTCAGATTGTATTGGCATTTAGCCAATTCCGGAGTCAGGGCCCATCAACGCTTCCTTGTGTATCGTAGGTATACTGTTGTCTAACAACAATATCTCGCTTGCGCACCTGAGAGGTTTGCACGAGTGTTGCCTACGTGGTTCAGCTGCAAGTTTGACTGAAGTCCATACATTTTATTGTAGAGACTTCCGTATCAGTCGCAGTAGGAAACTCTGGAATTTCTTCCAAGGTTCCTTTCCTTTGATCTGATGACGAAGATACTGCTTATCTCGTCGAGTTGCACTGTTCTCCCACTCACCCTTTTGCAAGAACTATTCTCTTTAAAAGCATACCGTTCTAGGTGGCAAACTTTTTGCCTCGGTATAGTGGTGGAGGAATTTCCAATTACTTGGGATAACCTACAAAGTAGCTCTTGTCTGATTTGGAATAGGTTTGTAACCTTTTACACAAGCCCCATATTCCAAATGTTTAAGAAAAAATGCAACATGGTTGGGCGTACCATATCATGACGTCATTTCAACAGACCTGATGCTGCTCTTTTCAGTGTAAAAGCCGCAGTCTCTAAAGCATTACTTTTAAAAGGGATAATGGCAAATTGATTTATGTCATCTTTGATCTTACCATGTCGAAAATGGTTTGATTACATCTTCACAGACATACCACACACAGTGGTGTTCCGGGAGGTGTAAGTTATGAAACTCTTTTCACAACTCATCAGACATTCGCTAAACTTGTAACTCAAATATTCCTTTCCGCAATCAAATTGCAGAAACATAATTTTCTTGTTACAATAATTTCTACTTCATTTTGAAAACCTTTCGAATGATTTCAAAAGATCCAGACTTACGTCTCATCAAGTAAATATCCATATATCTGCTTGAGTCATTTTTGAAGATAGACAAATCCACTGTTTTCAACAACATTTATCGGACTACACACATCAAAATGTATGATCACCAATAAGTTCGTTGCTCGTTCCTTATGGCCTATGAACGGTATTTCAGTCACTTCAATTTTCGGAGGAAAGTTGCAAGTGTCAGATGATTCAAAATCAAACGACTTCAAAATCCATCATAATGGATTTTTTCATGCGGGTTTCTCCAATGTGACCAAATGCAGTGCCACACTTGTGTGGTATTCTTTTAGTCTTGCGACATTTAGCGTCAGTGTTATGGATGTATCATATTACCATCAATATTCATAACATACGTTCCATCCACTATGGAAGCATGGCCCTTATGCTATTCATGATTCCGAACAATAATTGTTCTTTCATGAACAACACTCTTGCAACAAACATTATGCAAATGGGCTAGAGTGTATAAAACTCTAAAATGATTTATGAAAGTAAATACAGAGGTAAAGTATTATTATCAATATTCATAACATACATCTCATTCATAATGAAAGTATGGCCCTTATGTTATTCATAACACCGAACATCAAAAGTTCTCTTATGAACAACCTTCTTGCAAGATACCTTATGCAAAGGGCTAGAGTGTGTAAAACTCTATAATGAATTATGAAAAATAAATACATAGGTAATACACCGATGGAAGGTATAGTAACTTTTACTAAGTTCCCAACATGTATTTAAACCTCATTCCTGCCTAGTCTTTCAGGCCATAGTAGTTCTTGCATCGAGTCGCAACAGAGTGCAATCTAGCGGGTATCTCTGTGATAAACTCACAATACCCAAGAATCAGTGATTAACATGTTTAATCATAATTCCTAAGAACTATTTCTTTGACTAGCCTTCTATACATCAATAACTTGTATGACATTCATACATGAGCTGGATATTCCAGTCTTCTCTCTTTTTGCCTTTATACTTCTAACAGTTTAACTTTTAGTATTTCTTCTATCTCAGAAGAAGCATCCAACTTAAGAGTGGCGTTAGCCCCGGATTTCCTAGGCGTGAAAGTCTCACTAACACCCTTCGGACATTTCCTTTAAGTTGTTTGTTTTATTCACCTTCATCATATGACAGGCGTTCTACTGGATCCCTCTGTTATTAGTCAAATGCATAGTAAACACTTTTACTAATAGTTTGCAAAACAAACATTGCTTTGGATATCACATATCTTTCAGCCTTTGTTTGTATCTGAAAAATGATTTTCAGTTCCATGAATATCACATAGCTATCCCCAAACTTTTGAAGTTCGGGTCTCATGGAAACAAACATATTGCACTTGACCGTAACGGAATTCTAGCTTTTGGATCGAAGGACGAGAGTCACATTATCCATAGCATTAGCGGGAGAATACCAAAAGCATGCGATAGGACAAAATCCTTCTCGGCACTCTTGAGGACAATCCTCACATTACGTTACCAACCGTAAAGTTTTAACCAGATATTTAACAGCTATTTAATTTTAATAGGGAAGGTGGAAACGCGAGCCATTATTCTACAACTATTATGCAAAATTTCACCTAAACAAAAGTTCATAATTAATTGCACTAAGAATTAAAAGAATTAATTCTAAAGTGCGCTCCCACTCAAATCAATATCTCTCATAATTGATTGTGAGTGATTCAAGACCCATATTACAATTCAACGCCAAGGATGCATCCATCTCAAGTGACGAGAATTGCAATAGGTAGGCCAACTTGCCAATCACATCTCTATGTGACTCTTGTTCATCTTTCGATGCGTGTGTTCCGAGCTCATGACTTTCATGCCTGAACGTCAAGACCACCAAGTGATCTCGCTGCAAGGTCTCAACTCACCCGCCTCACACTTCTCTAATCGTTCGTACCCATGCATCCATGTGATACCCCGAAGAGATAGGTGCCGTGACGGTGCTACACTTGGGAGAACACTAACTACTTGATATTTTTGTGAGAGATCACCCTAATAAAAACGACTACCGCGCAATCAAGAAGGGTGCATCATAAGGGATAAACATCTCAGGCAATTCATAATAGCATGATATGGTATAGCCCTTTCTGACGGAGAAGTCTTGTATTTCTTCGTCTTCGGCATTCGCGTCGGTGTTCACCTTCGCGAAGTTTGCCACCACCTTGTCGATGCACCAGATGATATCGCTATCTCTATAGCTAATAAAATAAGTGCATTACTTAAGGTTGACACGCAGGTCATTAAAGTGACAATCATATGGCTCCAGCCATCATGCCGAATCATGACACGCAGGTCATGTTAATTTACATCATATAGTCATCTCATACATAATCAAATTAATATGAGCACTTGCTATACCACATCACATGCACATGCAAACCATCCTGCAAAACCAAGTTAGACGCCTCTAATCGGTTTGTGGAAAATTTCATTTTACGTGGCTTCTAAGGTTTCGAAATAAACCGCAGCTACCAACGTTTTATCATCAAGTATGATAATTCAAGTCGCTAGATTAACATCGCGGGGTGTATGAAACACGAGATAATTAAATCTCGAGCCCCATACTAAACTTCGTCATACGCATGACCCCCGTGCAGATCATATCTGCATTGCCCTTTCGTCTGCGAAATTTCATCTTTCCTTTTAACTATGGTGGAATTCAAAGAACTGTTAGCACTTCGTTGATCAATCAGAATCGCGGATTGCCAGAACTTTGAAACTCCACCATGCTGTTATCAAGATCAGAAATATGCAAATTCCAGGGAAGCAACAAGAACATCGGGTAACAGATTTCATCTGCTACCCGCACAAATAATTATCAGCAGTAGAACTCATCTACTACAAATTATATTGTGCAACACCCATACATCTCTATGTATTCTAGATCGTAACCTGCATCTACGCATAGCACGGCTCATGATGCCACTGTAGGGTAACGCAGCAGAAAACAAAAAATTTCCGACCTACGCACCAGCCCAGGACCACTATGGAGACTGCATACAAGGTTTGATCTGTTTCGTTACCGACTCGTAGAGCAGCGGAAGTAGAGTCGATGACGATCGGCGGTGCAGATCCCCGCAGCTAGGATTTACAACCTCCCAACCGCGAGGATGTACTCCCACATCTGCCCCTCGGAAAGCCCTCCGGGAGGCGGTCGGACAGTCCCTTGGACGGTGTCGCAGACAGCCCTTCGGGAGGACCTTCGAAACTCGAATGGTCACTCGGACAGCCCTTCGGGAGGACCCTCGAAACTAAGACGATCACTTGGACAGCCCTTCGGGAGGCACTCTCGAACTAAGACCGAAACTACGATCTCTCTACAGAGTTGCACACATACGGTGTCATCTATCCGGCAGGGCTTCGCCGTCCAGAACTAGTTCCCACCGGAACCCAGACAGCCTTTCGGCTCTACGAAACTATTTCGCTGGGAGGGAGAGAGAAGCCAGACAAGTCTATGGCATGCGTATGAGAGCAAGCATGATCTGATTTTGGAGAGCTCTCTCCACCTCTATTTATAGGAGGAGCAAGGGGTAGAGGAAAGACCAAAAGGACCTTCCTAGGATCTTTCCACCACATGCCACATAAGGGTGTGTAGAAGATATCCACCATGAGGTGGAAGGACACCTCAAGGAGGGCCCCTTCCATGCCATGGCCGAAATTTGCAGCCCCTTTGGGGGGCTCCACCTCCCTTTCACACACCAAAAGTGGTTTTCTTCTAGAAGAAAAACCCCATTTGCAAATCAGCCCAAAAAGTGCTTTTCACTATTCACGAAGACATTTTTCTGCGTCTGTTAAAACCCAAATTATTTCTGTGTGCCTAGAATAATTCTAGCACCCACCAAAACAATTTTGAACGCATTCCGAAACAATTTCGGAACAATGTTTCTTCAGCGAAAAGCAACCAAAGCGGTTCCGGCTGCTCCGGAACATTTCCGGTTTTTGTCCCGGAAAATTCCCAGAAGTTTCCAGAACACTTCTGGCATCCTCCAAGAATTTCCGGGCGTGTGCCAGAACCAATTTGACTTAATGGAATACCCTGAAACAACTTTTCAGTTTCACCGGAACTATTCCGATATCCTCTCCGGAACGTTTCCGTTACGTCCGAAACTTTTTTGGTGATTTTCTCTCAGACTCCCTGTCTAGTATTCAGCAGATAGATGACCCTTAAGCGTGTGACCCTATAGGTTCGGTGAAGTATAGACATGACCGGAACTCTTTCCGATCAATGATCAACATCGGAGCCGTGGACACCCATATTGACCCCTATACCCACACGAATGAATATTCGAGTGAACCTCCAGTTGCCGTGTGCTATTCCTGTTGCTTCGCGATATGTTACAAATACCCGAGGTGAGATTTTCTGCATCCTCGTGGATCAACAACTTGTCCACTATGCAAGTTACCTCGTTACCGGTTTTGTTCTCTTTTCTCGTTTCCGTGTTCCGGCATCCCCGTGATCAAATCACCCTTGTGTCTGGCCAGACGATGATGGATACCGTAACACCGAGAGGGCCCGAGAATATCTCTCCATCGTCGGAGGAGCAAATCCCAATCTTGAGCTATCAAGTTACTTAACATACTTTTCCATGAACCCGTAAGCCGCCGTAATAGCCACCCATTTACGGATGACGTTTAACAAACCCCAAAGTTCATGAAGCAAGCATGAAGAAACTCGACACTCTCATGGTCTAAGGAATTATGCAAACATTAACTTCTCTGTGTTATTAACCACTAACTTATGACGAATGAATCTCATAGCATAACATCAATCGGGTCGATTCAACACAAGTGTTCTACTAACATTGTGCCCTCAAAGTTGCCGGCATAGTCATGCCCATGATCAGGAAAACAGAACCATCATGCAACACTTGAGCTAGTCTTAGAGGCCAGACTAGGAATACTTTTTACCGTTTATTATTCCACACGTGCATATGAGTCTTCCTTCAAGCCTCGTGGTTATTGCAGACTCGAGAACCATAGCAGTTATAGCATGGAACATAAACATAATTATGATCATGGAGATAAATAATAACATTTGTTATTGCCTCTAGGGCATATCTCCTACACTAAGTTTATCTCAGAACAAACTTTCGGGACAAATACCTCTATCAATTGGCAACCTAAGCCAATTGAGTGAGCTATATTTACAGGAAAATGATTTGAGTGGCCCCATCCCAGGAGCTCTAGGTGACTGCAAAAAAATGGACAAACTTAACCTCTCTTGTAACAGCTTTGGTGGTAACATACCGAAGGAACTCTTTACTCTTTCCTCCCTTGTAGAAGGTTTGGATTTATCTCACAACAAACTCTCGGGAGAAATACCACTTGAAATTGGCAACTTGGTCAACCTCGGCCCATTGAATATTTCCAATAACCAGTTGTCCGGACAAATACCCTCCACTCTAGGTGAGTGTGTCCACTTGGAGTCACTACACATGGAGGGGAACAATTTTCATGGGAGAATCCCTCAATCTTTCACGAATTTGAGAGGCATCACTGTGATGGATCTATCTCAAAACAACTTGTCCGGTGAAATCCCTGACTTCTTTGAGTCCTTTAGTTCCATGAAGCTTCTCAATTTGTCGTTCAACAACCTCGAGGGACCAATACCACCAGGTGGAATATTTCAGAATGGAAGTGAGGTGTTCATACAAGGGAACAATAAGTTATGTGCGAGTACCCCATTGCTAGAGTTGCCACTTTGCAATGGAGTCGTATCCAAACAAAAGATGTACGCCTCCAAGATTCTGAAGATAGTAGCAATTACTGCTATTTCTTTGGTTCTGTTATCATGCTTTGTAGTCATTATTTGTAAGAAGAGAAAGAAAGCCAAACAAGCAGCACATCCATCTGTCATGGAGTTAAAGAAGTTCACATATGCTGATTTAGTGAAAGCAACAAATGGTTTTTCTTTGGACAACTTGGTTGGTTCAGGAAAATATGGGTCCGTATACAAAGCTAAAATTGAGTCTGAAGAGCATCATACAATTGCTATCAAAGTTTTCAAACTTGATCAACTTGGAGCAACAAAGAGCTTCCTTGCTGAATGTGAAGCACTGAGAAACACTCGCCATCGTAATCTTGTAAGGGTGATCACCGTATGCTCAACAAGTGACGCGACAGGAAATGAGTTCAAAGCTCTTGTTCTTGAGTTTATGGTAAATGGCGACCTAGAGAGTTGGCTCTATCCAACACTACCCCATGAGCATCATCCAAAAAGGCCGTTGTGTTTGGGTTCAAGAATAGCAATAGCAGTGGACATAGCTGCTGCTTTGGATTACCTCCACAACCAATGCATGCCTCCTATGGTCCACTGTGATCTGAAGCCTAGCAATGTACTTCTGGATGATGTCATGGGCGCATGTGTCAGTGACTTCGGGTTGGCTAAGTTTCTACATGCTTATTCTTCTTCTTCGCGGATTATTGGTTCTACTTCTACAAGTTTAGTGGGGCCAAGAGGATCAGTTGGATACATTGCACCAAGTAACAATTTCTTAATACAAGATGTTTTATTTTTGAAAAATAGCTTATATGCTCTTCGGAATATGCAAGTAGTATATATTACATTATTTTATTAAAGAAAATCTTTTGGTTCTTCTGCTCCAATCCTTTTGTGATAACTAATTATTTGAATAATTATATGTATTGCAGAATATGGCTTTGGGAGCAAAATCTCAACGGAGGGTGATGTTTACAGCTATGGAGTCATCATCATGGAGATGCTCACAGGGAAGCGTCCAACTGACGAGATGTTTAAAGATGGCCTGAGCCTTAACAAATTTGTGGAAGATTCATTTCCTGAAAAGATTTGCGAGATTGTAGATCCTAGAATCATCATCCCCTATTATGGCAACCGAGATGAAGAAGGAGGGAGTTCTTCAGACCAGGAAAACTATCGAATGGCTGCAGGAATAAGGGGCTGCATCACGGCTCTTGCTAAGCTTGGCCTGCTGTGCGCTGCCGAGACACCTAAAGATCGCCCAGCGATGCAGGACGTTTACGCCGATGCCACCGCAATCAAAGAAGCGTTTGGAGCACTGCAGGGCTGAGGAGAAGAATCATTTCCAGCTGTATCTATCAATTGTGCACACGCTGCTTGTGCATGATGACCTATGACTAGTTTTCTTTACATAAGGCTTTATTTCTGTTGATCGAAAGCTTGCTATGTACGTTGTGAACTATCTTCTATTTCAGTAGCAAATATATGCTTGTACTGAAGGCAAACTATAGTTCAGCCTGTATACAATAAACTCTAGTTCAGGAGCCTATATACAATAAAGTTGAGCAGGGGAACTACATTATTTTAGACTTGGCTGTTTTTTCTCCCTAAACCTAATAAACTGGTCTTACATTTAGGTTTAAGCCCAACTACATATGAAGTAACCACACCCCTGTAAAGATGTTAAACTTGCACATCAAGCTGTTAAACTTGAAAATGAATGTACGAAACACATGTGCAAGGATATCACATTTCCCTCGCACGAATAATAGCATTATTGGAGAAGAGCATACCGGCGATGGAGAATTGTAGCAGCGCTTCGACAAGGGCAGCTGCGATCCAGGAATGCAGCACCTTGCACAGCGCGCGGCGGGCATGGATGACGAGAGGAAGCCAAAGCACACCGACGAACAACCGACCGTCCATCAGCACCACCCGCGACGGTGACAGGAAGCCAAAGCACGCCGACGAATAAGAGGATTGCACCTCACTAGCTGCCGCTTGATTGAAGTAGGACGGACAGGGCGGCCGAGGAGGCTACAGATGGCCGGCCAACAACAGTGACGCGGCACGAGTGCAGCATGGAGGGCCGAGTCAGAGCTGCGCGCCTGCGCCCCAGGATGGGAAGACATCCATCCATGGAGGCCCTCCAACTTGTGCAGAGCCCAATGAACGCTAAGCAGGCGCACCACAGCAGCGTTGGGAAGCCCGCCGACGGTGAGAGAAGGCGGAGAGCGCGCAAGGCCAAAGGTCGAACAGGTGGCGGGCACCACCCTGGCCGAAGCAGAGGCCAGCGCTGCAGAAAGCGGGGTTGGCGGGGACTGCAACAGAGGAGGGGGATTGGGAGATGGGACGGCGGCCAGGAAGGAGGAGGAGGAGCCGTCAAGGGGCGGTGCGGCCGGCGACGGCGACCTAAGAGGAACGCGCCGGCAGAGGGAGGGCTACGACGGCCATTCGGGCCGTCTGCTCACCCCGCTCATCATGCATCTCTCTAGTCTAAAATTTCAGCCTGCTGCAGGTATTGATTTTTCAGCCTATCTTTCTATTTTTGTTGAAATTTTTTGGCATTTTTGGATTGGCTCCTCTATCTTTCATGTGGTGATATAGAGTAGTAGTATGATCTAGGACCGTCTTCAGTCAGCTACCCATGCCCTCCCCCCCCCTCCAATGGCGGCGCTACCGCGCACGCCCCGCCACTGCCTGAACCGCCTCCTCCGTCGTCCTCGGCCATCTCTCTATATTCAGCCACGATTCCATCGCCGGTGACCTCTCTTCAGCCCCCGCACTCGAACCCATCAAATCACCGACTCGCCTCCAGCTGCGACGCCATGGTCGGCCCCGGCGTCTCGTCTGTCTCAGCCACAGGTGCGAGCGGCTAGCGGCCATGGCCGCGTGGGCGGTGTGGTGGCTGGCGTATCGACGGTCTGTGGCGGTGTTCGGCTTGGATCCTTGCGCCCGGCCACACCGATGCCGAAGGCGGAGTTTGCTTGCCGGGGTGAAAATCCTGTCTGGATTTGGACAGACCAACGGAGGCGGCGCCTCGGGCGTCGTCAACTTCCTTGAGTCTCCGTTGTGGTTGCTCCCTCCCTTCATCGTGCTCCGGATGAAAATCTGATCTTTGAATCGGGCGGTGGCGGTGCTGCGGTGTCATGCCCTTCCCGAAGGCACCATCTTGGAGCGCACGGTTTTGTCGATTCTCAACTTCACCCGTTCGTGATTTCATCGAAAGGGCACCGTCGGCTCCGTAGTGATGCTTGTTGTCTTATCTTGTAGTCTACGTCTAGTCTTTTCGGTGTGTTTTGTTGTAGCCTTTGGCACCTATGTATCTGTCCCTGGGTGTGTGTGTGGGCTTCGTGTCGTGTGGTGTGGGTTGTATCGGTTTCGTATGTTGCTGGCTGTTGCTTTATATATAAAGCGGGGCGAAAGCCTTTTTCAGTCAGGGAGGAGGCTAATGTCATTTCGGATCAGCTTCGATACTGCGACATGGTTGCACACCTTTCTTTATAAAATCATGTGATCTCACTCTTTCTAGAAAACTTCTTAAGGATGAAGAATTGAAATGGAGACAAGGAGCAAAAGAAAAAGACTTGCTACACTAGTAGAAAAAGGACATATAGTCCCGGTTGGGAACCCCCTTTAGTCCCGGTTTTCCCAACCGGGACTATGGAATCGGGACTAAAGGCATAATCCTTTAGTCCCGGTTGTGTCTCAACCGGGACTAAATGTCATCCGGGCTAAAAATAATAATGCCTCCCGTGGGATTCGAACCCAAGACCTCATGTATTGCTTCGCGCGCAGCTTACCACCCCACCTACACAGCACATGTGACTTTGAATGGGATGCTTTCCTTTTGAACTAGCCTATGGAGGACCTTTAGTCCGGGTTGGTGTTATGAACCGGGACTAAAGGGTCCTTTAGTCCGGGTTGGTAATACCAACCGGGACTAAAGGTAGACCCTTTAGTCCGGGTTAGTGTTATCAACCGGGACTAAAGGGTCAAGGCCTTTAGTCCCGGTTGGTAACACCAACCGGGACTAATGTAGGACCTTTAGTCCGGGTTGGTGTTACCAACCGGGACTAAAGGTCCTCTGACGGCCATGAAATTTGGAACCGGGACTAATGCTCATATTAGTCCCGGTTCCAACTCTAGCCGAGACTAATGTGCTGAACAAAAGGTCCTTTTTCTACTAGTGCTAGAAGGTGATGGCGATACCAAATACTTTCACTTAAAGGCTAGTGACAGGAAGAAAAAGAATCATATTTCAGTCCTTCAACAAGATGGAATTGAGATTCTAGATTTCTAGTGATGTAGAGATAATAAAGCATATCACCAATTTCTCCAAAGACTTGTTTGCACCTCCTGAGGTCACTTCCATTAAGTTGGAGGGGTTGGAGTGCAATCAACTGTCTGAAGAAGATACAATGTTTCTAACTAATGACTTTGATCTAGAGGAAATCAAAGACGTTGTTTTTTGCATGAAGCACAACAAAGCTGCAGGGCCTGATGGCTTGCCTGCTAAATTCTATTAGAAAATTTGGTATGATATTAAATTTGACCTGAAAGAGTAGTTTGATGCCTTTCATAAAGGGGACTGGATGTTGAGAGATTGAATCATGGTATCATTGCTCTGATTCCTAAGGTGGCTAATGCTGAAATTATTTAAAATTTAGGCCCATATGCCTGTTAAATGTTAGTTATAAGATACTGACAAAAAATATTGGCAGTCAGACTTGGTTTGGTGATTGATGGCCTAATTGCTGCAACACAAATTGGCTTTATAATGTACAACTATATCATGGAAGAGGTTGTGCTCTTGCATGAGTCTATTCATGAGATACAGTCTAATAAAAAAGCAGGAGTGTTGCTGAAAAATTGATTTTGAGAAGGCATATGATAAGTGAAATGGGCTATTCTTTATCAGATGACGCGGATTAAAGTCTTTGATAACAGGCAGTGTGACGGGATGGCAAAATATATCAGAGAAGGAGAGCAGCAATCAAGGTTAATGACCAGATTGGCCCAAATTTTACAACGGGGTGGGCCCTTGTCCTCTCTAATGTTTAACAGCATTGCAGATGGATTAGCTTAGTTGATTAAAAAAAGCTTAGAATCAGGGTTTGATTTTTGTCCTTGTATCAAATTTAGTTGATGTTGATTAAAAAACCCGAACCAAACTTGTACGTGAACCATGCGAAGACTACAGCCAGCGATTGAAAAAAAAAACATTGAAATGGCCTGCCTAGTTACGACAGGCAAGAAAACACCATCAGGCGAGACGGAAGCCACACTCGCTATAAGAAAAGATATAGTCTTCGCCCTATTGGACGCTCGTTGCGTCCAATACGGAGCGCCACTGGGCCAGTCATTGGCATGCATTGTACCAAAGGTTATTATAGCATCATTCTGTTATAGTACTCGGTTAAAAAAATTGCGCCTCTTTTTTTAGAAAGTGAGCATATTTTCAATCACGAACATTTCTTAAGTTTATGAACATTTTTTGAAACGCCCTACTATCTGTTAACGGGAATATTTTTCTAGAAGTTGGAACAAATTTTGAAATTGCTAACATTGTTTTTTTAAGGAATAACTTTTGATGTTCTGAATATATGTCATTTTTAAAATGTCTTCCAAAAATGTGAACATATTTTAACTTTTCTAACATTTTTTAATGTGAATTTTTAAAAAAAAAATCAAAAAAATTTAAATACGAACAATATTTTAAATTCTTGGAAACATTTTCAAATTTCCATTTTTTTTTAAAACGTGATCTTTGTTTTGAAATTCAGAACCATTTTTAAATATATTGAGGACCTTTAGAAGTTCGCGATTTTTATTAAATAAGAAAAAAAATAAAAGAAACAAAAAAGAGAGAAAAAGAATAAAGAAAAATAAAAAAGATAAAAGAAAATAAAAAGGAAAAAAAACATCAAAGATCGTAAAGCACAAGAGAGGAATAAGCCCAGCGTAAGCACTTAGAAATGCCAAAATGGCCCGGCCCAGCTGGATCGCTCTGTGTGTTTTACCATCAACACTAGTAAGCATGCACGTGCAACGCACGTCTAAAATGTTGATGAAGTAAGTTGACATGTCATAAATTTTAAAATAATTTTATTAAATATATTAAAATGAGTATTGTGACACATAACAAACAAAGCATGCTTCCCCATCTTTCGAAAGGATACTATAGTGTTGTGACACATAATAAGCAATAAAAGTTAGATCCATCAGTGGATATGCTAGGATGGCCAAGGAGATTCATTTTTCCATTCATTTTGTACCTTTGCAGCCCCAGCTACAATTTCTGGAAGGTAATTAGCTGTAACATCATTCAGATGCTGCAGCTAATTTGCAACCAGAATTACCTGCAGAATCAATATTTTGTTATGCGGATTATTCCAAACATCTGAGTAGAAGTAGAAACATGAATCATTGAATGGTTATTTAACAATGTTGCCCAAGCCATAACATCATTGAAAGCCGGCAATAAATTTATAACCAGAACTACTCGTAGTATTATGTTACCGGTTATGCTAACCATCCGAGTAGCAGTAGAAAGAGTAATCATTAAATGGTTATTTGACAAGGTTACTCAAACTGCGAAAGGTCATATTTCTATGGAGCTTCTGGGTGACACAAATAAAATGTAATTTCCTGATATAGCATGAAGTCTATATTTTCCATGAAGGAGAACATAAATGTAAATAAAACACATTATGAGCATGCAATATGTTGCTTGCTCATAGCCCATGATTCAATCTCTTGAAACAACAAAATATGTGTGTTCTTTTTAATTCAAACTACAATGTGGAGTAAACTTAACAAAATGCATTTTCTTCTGCTTAATATATATTAATATGCTAAAGGAAGCACTCCAAGGACCACATCACCTGCACCTAAGTGAATCTCTTATGAATCAGCAACATACATGAAGCTCGTGCCGGCAGCTCTGGAACATAGTCTATCATCTATGAATAGAAGGTCATTAATTGTATAAGGGACTCCAGCATGGCTGCTCCGCAAAGTACTTCCTGTAGGTTGTTGATCAAATAAATAGTTAAAACATTAAAAATATAGAAAAGGCTGATATTGGAGTAATTACGACCGAAGCAGAAAACTTTTATTGTCCATGAAAGCTCAACAATTCCTATAGTACAGTGAGTCATGCATGAACAAAAATCCCCTGCACAGAGCTACAGTAATAGAAAATTATAGAAACTGAATCATGTACTAACATATACTCCCTCCATTCCTAAATATAAGTCTTTTTAAAGATTTCAATATGGACTACATACGGAGCAAAATGAGTGAATCTACGCTCTAAAGTATGTCTATATACATCCGTATGTTAGTCAATATTGAAATCTCTAAAAAAGACTTATATTTAGAAACGGAGGGAGTATGTGCAAAACATATTTGTAATTCATGCAAAACTTAGTCTTCACCAAAAATATGTCAGAACATGAATGAAATATTTTTGTTGCAATTTTAAAAGCAACCAGTATCACAACACAACATTAAGTCTTAGTGCAACCAAAATAAAGAAGGTTGTAATGTCAAAATTTTAAAGAAGGCCGCCAAATCATCATAGGCGGAAGGATCCAATAAATAAATAAAAATACTCATGTGTAGCACGCACTAAGAACACATAATTCATAGGTGGATATAACATCAGTTTGTAGACGGAATTAACATCAGATAGGCAAGGGTCTCGTAATCACACACTGTTCTGGCCGCCACCGCAATTTTCAAGTCAGCCCAAGAGGCCCTTGTCATCTGGAGGATATAATTAACAAGCAGACTGGCCACCACATCCTTGACAAGCAGAGGATCACTGCCTGCACCCTCGTGATGCCAAGCAAGGCAGGAAGTTAACACTGATAGAACCAGGAAAAAATCGAGCAGTGGTTGGTGAGTGACCTTGCTGGGCGACGGTGAGGGTGATGTTGTAGATCCAAACGGGCATGCCGGAGTTCGCGGTCCTATAGCCCTAATTGGCCCTGCTCGTCGACCGGTGCCTGTAATAACAAAACAAAACAAAATCACGTGATCAGATTGAGGGCTGATGGAGACGACGATCTGGGCGGACGGACGGGACCGAATCCCGGCCAGAGAAAGGCTCGCCTCTCGTCGTAGGTCGCCGCTCCTCTGAGGCGGGGCTTGCGCGCTCGCCGTCACATGCCCGGCCTCCCACTGCCGCGGGCTTCACCGGGGTCGCGAACCTTGCCGGTCTCGTCTTCGCCGGCCATAAATAGGCCTCCCCAGCCCGTCATCATCTTGCCTTCCCCACAGTCGAGGTTGTCTCCTCCCTCTCCGGCAAGTGTCGCCGCCCCGACGGGAACATCGATTCCGCGAATCCACAAAGGGGAGCCGGGCGAGCGCCGCGAGGTGGCGCGCGGTCGCGGGGAGGTCCGCCGCCGGAGGGAGGCGCGTTGGAGCAGTCTTCGCGGGAGCCGGGCGAGCAACGCGAGGTGGGCCGTGGGCGAGCGATGGCGGCGAGGTCCATCGCCGGCGGGAGCGGCGGACGACGCGCGAGCGAACTCGAAGGGCGGACATGCAGTTTTCGCGAGTCGTTCGTGGCTCCTAGTTGACCATGCGTGATTACAGGTGGGGTGCTGATTTTTATCGTTGATCGGATAGGATACGCCTTGATTAGCTTCCTAATTGACCAGACGTGATTTTCCTCTGCGGTGATTTGTTTCCTAATAGAATGCGCCGGTGATTATATTTTCCTAATTGACCAGGCATGCAGTTTCATCCGCGGTGGAGTACGGTCAGTCAATGTAAATTGCTAAGCGCATACAGAAAATGAGTTAGATTAAGTCTAGCCGTTAGATTAAGTTCAGCGGGTCTAATCATACGGTGGTAATCGATTCGTGTACATTTTGTGGGATGCGCTTAAATAAGTTCTTGTTTGATTGTTTAATAGTAGTATAGATGACGGAACGAACGGGAGCTCCTATCGGGCGCTTCAGGCGCCCGAAATCCTCCCTGGCGCTCACTACGACACTCAGTTGGGCCGGCCCATGAAACCCGCAGAGCAGCGAACACAATGGTCGCAAAAAAACCGCAAAAATATACTCGAGCTACGAGTTCAGGTATGAGTTCAGTAGCCACTCGAGCTACCACTCATTAGTGATTAGTAACAAAGGCAAATGCGTAATAAACAATGTCGCCGCACTATTTTATAGCACAAAACCATATGTTGTATCGCTTAAATTTTTTCAATTATTTGGAAAAACTCGTGAATTTGAAAAAGTTCATGAATTTTGAAAAAAGTTCTCCATTTTGGAAGAGAAGTTCACAAACCTGAAAAAAGTTCATTGATATCAAAAAAAAATTCATCAATTTGAAAAAAATTCATCACATTGGAAAAACATTTCGTGGAATTTGAAAAGAAAAATCATCTAATTTGAAAAAAGTACATCAAATTTGAGAAAGGTTCATCAAATTTGAAAAAAACGTTCGACGATTTTAAAAAATGTTCATCGAAATTGAAAAAAAGTTCATGGTTTTTCAAAATAGTTCATCGAATTTGAGAAAAAAGTTCATTGAATTTGAAACTAGTTCATCGAAATTGAAAAAAAGTTAATGGATTTACAAAAAAAGTTCATCGAATTTGAAAAAAGTTCATCAAGTTTGAGAAAAAGTTCATCGAATTTAAAAAAAGTTCATTGATTCTAAAAAAAAGTTCGTCTACTTTGAAAAAAGTTCATCAATTTTGAAAAAAAGTTCATCGATTAAAAAAAGTTCACAAACTTTCAAAAATAGTTCATCGATTTTGAAGAAAAAGTTCACAACTTTAAAAATAGTTCATCGATTTTGAAAAAAAGTTCATCGATTTGGAAAAAATGTCATGAGTTTGAAAAAAGTTCACCGATTTAGAAAAAAAAGTTCATCAAATTTTTGAGAAAGTTCATTGATTTAGAAAAAAGTTCATCGATTTGGAAAAAAAGTTCATGAGTTTCAAAAAAAGTCTATAGATTTTAGAAAAAGTTCATCTATTTGAAGGAAAAATTCGCGAAATTTTAAAAAAAGAAAGGTCAGAGAAATAAGAAAAAAAAAGATAACGAAGAGGAAGAAAAGAAGGAAAAACATGTACGTAAACACAACGTGCGAGGTGGTGGGGTGGCTATCGTCGATCACTGAATCGCGTGCGTCGCGGGTTCGAGTCACAGCTATTGCTAATTTTTTGCAGTTTAGAAACAGAAAGCAAAAAGTGATAATGGGCCGGCCCAACTTGACGAGGGGGTGTGCGCAGTTTCGTAAATAACGAAGGAACGGGCGCCACGGGCGCCGTTTAGGAAATTCCGGAACGAGCGTCATATAAGGTATTCCTATGCTCCGCACGTGGGCGGCAATTGAACGCGGCGACGCCTGCTGGCAAGCTAAGATGGACGCTCGTTGTTTTCCCGTTCAGTGTGTTGCTGCAGCTTTTTCCTTATGGGTTTCTATTTTATTTTATATTTTAATACATGGGGAATATTTGCTAATATACAGTGAATATCTTTTGATACACACTAAAAAAATTTTGTATACATTGAAAATTCTGTTTTTATATACAATGAATATTTTTCAATAGAAACCAAAATTTCTTAACGTAGGGCGAACCATTTTATAATATACACTATAAATTCTTCTATATACAAACTGAACATTTTGTAATGTATGATGAATTTTTTTTAAGATATGGTGAATATTTTTTCATACAAATTGATTTTTTTTAATGTATGGTGAACTTAAAAAAACAATGAAACAGGCCCGCCCAGTTATGATGAAAAAAAAACCCTTCATGCAAGAGGGAAGCCACACTCGCTATAAGTAAGATATAGTCTTTCAGCCTATTGGACGGTCGTTACGTCCAATATTGAGTGATGCTTTAAGTAATAAAAGTGAAAAAGAGGGTAACTCTACAATATCACCTCCTACTGTTATGTATATACCTAAGAGTGTGAGGAAGCTAATGCCTAAAAGGGATCCACCTCCCGGAGAGAAAGGAAGTGGAGAAGATAAACTTTATCCTTCAAAAACATCATGCCTAGCTCAAAGACATTAAAGAAAGCGCTTCTGAGAGGCAGCCCACAATTAGATTTTAGTTTGGTTTGAATAATGAAGAACATGCTACCTTACTGTAGCAAAGTAGATCTCTTGTTTTCTTTCAATAAAGTGTCAAGTTATGCAATTATTTTAATGTTTAGAGTTTGTGGTAGTTGTTGTTTTGTTTTCTGTTGTTTGTTGTACTTCCAGAAATTGGCATAATTCAGTGGAGTATGCTTTTGACTTGAAATTTTTACTGAACAGAGCCACGTCTGTCTAGTACTTATCATAATTTTTTCGAAAAACTTGTGCTATGTAAGTGCCATGATAAATTATGTGTCTACCTACTCGTCTGTTTTGACAAATTGTTGTGCAACTGTTGTAATTGCTATAGAATTGCATTTTTTTCCCTCCTTGATCAAATGGACCTATGATTGTGTTCTTTACTGTAGCTATGGTTAAACATGTTTCCATGATCTACATACAACAAGTGGAACTATTTAATATTATTTATGGACTATCCCGGATCGCTGTTTCGTTTGATTAGTTGTAACTTGTATATGAGGTTAACTTCATAGGGATGCCATCACAATCACAAGCACCAGGAGGGTTTGAGGTTCAAGCTTGGGGATGCCCAAGGCATCCCGAATTCAATTCTAAGAAGAACCAAAAGGAAAAGCTTGGGGATGCCTTCTCGTTCTTCATCAACATAACAATGTATGATCTCTATGAAACCTTTAATCTTTGTATTGATTTATTTGCATTTTCTTGGATAATTCTTTTCTTTTGCTTTTCAATAAATGTGATCATCACCTCTGGTCATTTGCAGCATTCTGAAGAGAGAGTGGCTGGCTTGATTATTTTACTCTTTGTGCTTCACTTAAATCGCTAGAGTAATAGAAGTCGTGTTCAGCTTTTAGAAATTTATGTGCTTCACTTGTACCTTGTTGAGAAGTTAGGAACTTGGTTGGCACATGTTTCTAATATCATATCTTGGGCCTATTATCATTGGCTTAGTTCTGAACTTTAAGGCTTGCATGCTTGGGATAGTCATTAACTTGATAAGAACATCGAGTTAGAGTCTATTTTAATAGTTGTGGATATTTGGCTTTGGTTTTAAGATGTTCTTAGCACTATGGATTTGTATGCAATGTAGCTACTGTTATTCAAGATGAGATGGTCTATTCAATGTTCAAGAAAACATTTGCCTTTCTTTCACCTAGTAACAAAAATTGGGAACATCTGAGGGAGGGACGGTAGGTGGAGCGGTGCGCACAGCCTCAACGCCGCCATCCGGGCCAGTCTGACATCGAGCCACAGGCCGGGAGGAAGAGCAGCAAAGTAGGCGAGGATGAAGGACCATGGATCTGGAGGTGATAAGGTGATTGAGAGGAGGAGGCACTAGTAGAAAACAGGGCTTTGGTTGAGGCAGGATAAGGGCATTAATCCCGGTTCACTCACGAACCGGGACCAAAGGTGAGCATTAGTCCCGATTCGAGCGGCGCAGGCATCAGTCCCGGTTCGAACGGGACCTTTAGTCCCGGTTGGAGACACCAACCGGGACTAAAGGGCTTGCGACCGGCTTCGAACGGTGCCAGCCCCTTTAGTCCCGGTTGGTATCTCCAACCGGGACTAAAGGCCCCCCCCCTTTAGTCCCGGTTGGAGATACCAACCGGGACTGAAAAAAAAAATTCAAAATTTTTTTTCAAAATTTTTTTTTTCAATTTTTTTTCCCAGCCCTTTAGTCCCGGTTGGTGTCTTCAACCGGGACTAAAGGGGACTAAAGGTCTATCTTTAGTCCCGGTTGGTGTCTTCAACCGGGACTAAAGGTCTATCTTTAGTCCCGGTTGGAGACACCAACCGGGACTAAAGGGGGGGCCCCTAAACCCTAAACCCCTTTACCACATTAATCTTAGAAAAATCATAACTAAATCATTCTAATTCAGAAAAATACAAATAATATATCAAAATTTGCAGAAAAAAAAGTTTTGTCCAATGAAACAACCAGTTTTTCGTTTCGACAATTTTTTAAAATCACCAAATTCCAAAGGGAAAATAGAGTTTTTGGACGTTTTAGACGTTTTAGGGTTTAGGGGCTAGGGTTTAGATTTCAAATTTAGGGTTAGGTTTTAGGGTTTGAACCTTTAATGTTTATTGTTTAGAATAGAGTTTCGGACGTTTTAAGTCCCGGGTTTAGGGTTTTCAGAGTTCATTTGTAGTGCTTTTCAATTTCAGGCTAATTTAGCTCCAAAAATCATTAAATCCATGAAAAAATAGCAAATGAAGTCAAAAAAGGTTGAAATTTAAGGATGTGGCTTTGAATGGTTCATATTGAACACACAAAAATTCTAGAGTTGAAATAAGATTAAAAAAATGAAATGTCTTTGTAACAGCTGAGTTTTCGTCTGAAACCCTGTTACTTCGAAAGAGATGGTCCAGTTTGCACACAAAGTGCATCCAATTTTTGCCCTAACCCTCTCAACTTTTTACCACAAGCTATTTTGGTGAAATGATGATACCATGCCAAGTTTCAACCTTTTCAGAGTTCATTTGTAGTGCTTTTCAATTTCGGGCTAATTTAGCTCAAAAAATCATTAAATGCATGAAAAATAGCAAATGAAGTCAGAAATGGTTGAAATTTGAGGATGTGGCTTTGAATTGTTCATATTGAACACACAAAAATTCTTCAGTTAATATAAGTTTAAAAAAAATGAAATGTGGTCAAAGTCTGGTCAAACAGTGGTCAAACAGTGGTCAAACTACTAAATAATTATTGTTTTTTAGAATAATAGTTTCAAACTCAAACGGTGAAGCGTGTGACATCATGGTCACATTTTTCTGATAATATTGGATATATTATTTGTCAAATTTCGATTTACAGATTTAAAGATATTAATTATGCCATATTAAATGAATAAACGGCATAATAATAATAATAATAATAATAATAATAATATTACTTATTTTATTTTCATTGAAATTCAATATTATTATTACTTATTTTATTTTGAACTTTTTGTATTATTTTGGATTTTTTGATTTTTTTTGTTTTTTGAGAATTTTTGATTTTTTTGATTTTTTTCCTTTTTTTGAAGTATTTTTTAGTTTTTAAATTAATCATTGTTGTTTGTTAATCATTGTTGTTTATTTTAATAATTGTTTGGAATTCAAAAAATTAAATCATGTGACATCAAGACCTAAGGGTTAACAGGATTGATAGCTTACTATTGTCAGGAAAACAACAAGTGCAGACTTGGAAACTAGGGGGAATAGAACCTGAAAATTAAGCGTGCTGGGGCTGGAGTAGTGAGAGGATGGGTGACCGGCCGGGAAGTTATTCGATTTGGAATGAGTGCTAATTAGAGATTAGAGATTAAATTCTGAAGCAGTGAGGAGGGGTGATTAGAGATTAAATTGTCAAATAATTCAAAAATTTGAAAATCAGAAGAAAAAAATTAAAAATTTTGAAAAAAAAAATTTGAATTTTTTTTTTGAAATTTTTTTTTTGAAAAAAAATAAGGTGGAACACCAACCGGGACTAAAGGTCCTCCAGCCCACGCACAGAGAGCGGCCACGTGGAGCCCCTTCTGTCCCGGTTCGTAAGCGAACCGGGACTAAAGGTTTTGGGCTTTAGTCCCGACCTTTTTGTCCCGGTTCCAGAACCGGGACTAATGGGCCTCTGGAACCGGGACTAATGGGCCGTTTTCTACTAGTGAGGGAACTGGCAGGGAAGGACATAAGACAACAATGGAGGCAGCGGGGAACAGGCAGAAGCTAGGGGCAGATGGACCTCACCAGCGGCTGGATCCGGTGCGATGACGAAAGGGGAGAGGGTGATTGCTGGATAGTCACCGCGTCAAGCACCCAGCGAAGCGCCACGCCGCCACAATCCTTGGTCCCACCGTGAGCTTTGCCGGCAAGGACCTCAGGTGGTGCCCTCCCCATTGCGGCAAAGGCCACTTTTCTGTTAAATCGACGTATCAGGACATTGCATGAGCAGCCGGGGTGCTGGAACGGAGGAATGAAATCTCGACCTGCTGCTCGACTCAAAAAAGAAATGAAAAATAAAAATAAAATCTCAACCTACTGCTCCACTCAAAAATGAAATAAAAAAGTGAATCAACCTGTGGTTCGATGGTTAGGAGGACAGTGGTATCCCCAGCCCACCAAAGTTCAAGTCCTAAATTTGACATTGTATGTGTGTATGCATGAGCGTCTGCGTCTATGTACTGTGTTAAAAAATGAAATCAAAGAGAAAAGAAAATCTCAACCTACTGCTCCACTAAAAAAAGAAATGACAAAGGAAAGGAAAATATCGACATGCTGCTCCACTAATAAAATAAATAAGAAAAATCTCGACCCATTGCTCCACTCAAAAAGAAAACTTAAAAAAATCTCGACCTGCTACTGCACTAAAAAAAAGATATGATAAATGTAAAAAAAATTCTCAACATGCTGCTCCACTCAAAAAACGAATGCAAAAAAAGGGAAAATCTGTCCACTCAGAAAAGAAATGGAAAAAAAACTTGACCCGTTGCTCCACTCAAAAAAGAAATTTAAAAAAATGTCGACCTGCTACTACACTAAAAAAAAGATATCATAAATGAAAGAAAAATCTCAACTTGCTGCTCCACTCAAAAATGGAATGAAAAAAAAGGAAATTTTGTCCACTCAGAAATGAAATGAAAAAAAAAACTTGACCTGCTGCTCCACTCAAAAATAAATGATACCTGCTGCTCCACTCGAAAAAAGACATAAATAAAACTCTTGGCCTGCTGCTCCACTCAAAAAAGAAATGAAATAGGAAAAGAAAAATCGCATGCTGCTCAAAACAGAAATGAAAAAAAAAATCTTGAACTGCTGCTGAACTAAAAAATAAATGATAAAAAAATAAAAAGCCTGCACTGTGCGCTATCAGCACAACAAACACATATACGTTGGGCCGATTGCAGGCACATCCTCTATTTTCATATGAAGATGGTAAAGGACATTCTACAGAATGGCATTTAATCAGTTAGTTAGTCCAAATTGTGTAAAATAGTCAGTAAATACAAATGGAAATACGCAATCAAACTTCAAAAAGAATCGATACATTTGTGATGTATCATATCCTCCACCTAAAGAGTGATAGATAAATCTTGTTGGAAGCTTGGAATTTAGTGTGTTGAAATCCACAAGTGTGGGCGATTATTTATTGCAGGGCCATTTTGGCCCTGGGGAGCATATGCTCCCGGATGAACAGTAAATTCAGAAAAATAGCAAAAAAGAAAAACTGATTTGTTTTTTATGAATGTTCATATTAGTGTAACAAGCATGCATGAAAATTTTCATGCGAAATGGGATATCACTGCTTTGCAATGAAAAACCTAAATTAAGTGTAACATTTGGAGGAAACATTTGGTGTTCGATTTTTTTTTTGCACAGGTCAAAATGCTATAGCTTACCATGTAAAAAATTGGACGTGGCATTTGGATGTGACCATGATCACATCTAAAATTTTCGGGATTTTTTTAACATTACAATAAAACTTTTTTGGCTCGTGGGAACATGTGGACCTGGGAGCCGAATTGGATTTCCGGTCATTCATAGCCTTTTCTATAAGTAAGAGACTGGACGGTGGGGTAGTACACTAATACAGATCAAAGACTGAGTCGGCAGGTCTTGAGATTGACGAAGTTATCATAGACACCTCGTTGTCGATGGGCACGTCGCCTACCACTGAAAAAATAAAAACAATTAAATAAGATACTATCAGTTTGCAATTAGGGTCGGATCAACTACTACCAAAGTGTAAGGGCCACTATCTAAGCTAGTAGTGGGCTGGTTTGAAATATTGATTTACTGAATCTGAGTGAAGCTGTGTTGTTTACATTAATGTCGTGACATGTTCCGACTATATATGAACCGAGCAAAGATAGATAATGGGACCCTCAAATGTTGGAAGTGGTCTAGCTTTGATGAAGGATGATCTGTGAGAGAGGGAGCACCCACCGGGAAAGAAATTAACCACCCACCCATTGTGCTTTTCCATCTGCTCAAATCAATCTGGGCTAGTACCGCACCAAAGAAAGACAAAGGATTTTCGCTTGTCTGCTTGCTAATTAAGCAGCGTACGTTTCAAGCAACAAGCATGAGAGATTATCATCACTGAGACAAAGGATTTTCTCAAGGACGGCAACTCATCAAGGATCTAAGAGGAGGTACCTAAACTCGTAAGTGCACTGATCGTATGGAGCATTTGGTGTAAGAGAAACGGAAGGGTGTTTGACAATCACTTCACGCCTTTGCAACAAATCAAGGCTGAGGCTAGACAAGGGGAGGCAGGGGCGGCGCCACCGTAGGGGCTGGTATGGTCGGCCGCCCCGGGTGGACATATTGTACGTCCCAATTATACCTGCAGTAATATACGCCCCATGTACGTCCGTCTCAGTAGCCGGCCTACAACAAATCACTGTCGGGCTGGTAAGTGGAAAACGGCCTAGAACAGCCCAGTTGCAGCCCAAGTGCATCAACTGGATCCAAGTAGCAAACGGAGACTGGATAGCGTACCCCCACTGTTTCCGAGTAGCCGCCCCTGTTCTGTTTGTGCATGGCCGTTCAGTCTACAACAGTACGACCACTAGCCACTCCTAATTTTTTTTAACAACCACTAGCCAGCCAACACAAACGGCTAGCTAGCTAATTCACATAGATGTATACAAGCAAGAGGCAAATAGATCACAATATTCTCAATATTTCAAAAAAGTTTGATATATTAAAACTGTGGTATCTGACACATAGGAACTAAAATACTGTAGTTTCTCAATACTCGAGTTTTTGCAATAGGATTTTTTTAGGGATGAGCTTTTGCAATAGGTACCAAACATAGCTTCAACCATAAAATTATGGGCTTTTGGCCAATTAACCTGTTGATGTTGTAATGTTAGTAATCCTATACATCTAGCTAAGAGAGTCATCTTCACTAACTTATTTATCTCAACATACAAGCATGCCACATCATCATATAATTTTGGATGGGATAAAGTCCATCTCAACATGCAACCATGCATAGGAAAACATCCCCACCACATGCAACCATGCGTGAAAAAAATGTTTTTTTCATTCTATTATTCTGCTTATATTCCATAAAAAAATTTACAACCATACATAATCAAATATAATAAGTCGTATGTATTTTGAATTTTGGTTCATGTGTTATTAAGCTAAATATTTATATTCCACACAATCAATTCGCATTCAAATATATTGCAACTTATCATCTAGTATATTGAAGAGCAAAGGCAGACTCGGTGCGCAGCGAGAGTCAGTGTTAGCAGTGTTAGTAGTTCTCTGTGATGTTTATGTTGTATTTTTTTATTTTTTGGTGGTTACATTGCCTAGTTGTCGAATCTTGAACTATTTTTAACCATGACTTATGTTAATTTTTCAGAGCATGTAGCTTCGTATTTCGTAAGTTAATTGCTTGCCCCGGGTGACTTGAATTCCTGGATCCGCCACTGAGGGGAGGTGGTCTTCCAGCTCCGGGGTCTATTGCTCGTCAATACTCAATAGTATAGTGCTCGTTCATGAGATAATCATGGTTGGATGTTGATCCAAATTGCAGGCTAGGAACATAATTGACAAGTAAGTACTCCCTCCGTCCTAAAATAAGTGTCTCAACTTTGTACTAGTTTTAGTACAAAATTGTACTAAGCTTGAGACACTTATTTTGAGACGGAGGGAGTAGTAAAAACAATCAGACAACTTGAAAATAGTCAAGTTGTACGTGTCTTGGGAGCAGAGTTTGGCTTTATTTGCTGGTACAAGGCACTCAATTTCTGCCTATATATAAAACTGAAATGGCGCAGGCCCCTGTATATATATTCTTCTCTGTAAAATCTGTAACAAATTAAGAACGCTCTACAAATCTGCAGTTTCGAACAAACATAATCATCCCATAATCTCGATAAAAACAATTACTGTTGCAGAATGTAAATGGTTGCTGTAGAGTGATGAACGCTCACATTTATAGGTAAGGCTTTTCATTTCAACATGTACAAAGGGATCGTGGGAAAAAAAAGGAAAAACAATGTCCAAATGGCGCCACAGATGCCTCGGACCAGCCGCACGCCATCCATATATATATTCCCACATTCCATTGTCGAGATAGAACCAGCTAGTGCCCTTCCTATCCGCAGCAAGTTGGGCAGCATGGGTGGTGCGTTGGTAGGGGGCGTTCCATACGGGCTGTTAAGATTTGGAGAACATCAGACTATGAAGGAATAAAAATGTAAAAGGAGAGAAGAGCAGAACATAGAACCTTGGATTCCGGTGTCGGGGTTTGCCACCTCCCAATCCATGCCGAGGGATGATGGTGAACCCCTCAAAAGCTGGCAGAAACAGAAAAAAATGAAGATGATGGTAAGCAACCGAATCAAATGGCAAGTGCGAGGTAGCATTCTTTCTTTCTTTCTGAATCGGATGAGGTGAGCTAGCTTCACACCTTTCAGCGAGGGGAAAAACCACAGCACCGAGATGGAACAACTAGCGTACTGGAAATCACAATGCTCCCGTGCCTTGTATCTATTAAGGCTCAATTGTAAACTCAACTTTTTGACTAGGAATTTGTGCAGCATGAGATGAGTGAGACATCCACTTTGCAAAGGACACTTTTTGGATATCACTCGACAGGATAACACTAGAGTTACAAGGGTGCACCTTTGGTGCAGATACAGATAAGGAACCCATCCATAGAGGGCTACTGAAAACAACTAGAGAAAAGCCCTGTGCAAGCACACTGTTCCAGCTAACTGTTCCATTGATAGAAAGAGCCCTTGATTTTGCTTGGAGATTAGATGCCATGCATTGATTCAGCTCATACTTTGTTAGATTTTTCTCTCACCACATGCAAGCACACTGTTCCAGCTATGTTCCACCATCCCATACTTTTTCAATTTCAGCCCGAAGATGTCGTCATCTTCTTGAAGACTGTTGAGGTTGCTCCATGTCCTCCAAGGTGCCCCGGATGAAAATCTTGATCCTCTCGATCGGGTGGTGGCGGCACTCCGGTGGCGTATCCTTCTTGAAGGCACCTCCTTGGGGTTCATAGATCGACGGCTTGCAGCTTGGTCTCTTCTCGGTGGCTTGTTCCCGGTTGAGTGCTCCCTCGACTTTCTAGTGAGGCCTACTGTTTTCTTGGAGTTGTTTTGGGAGTGTTGGCTGCTTCTTAGCATCTATGTATCTTGCCTTGGGTTTGTGTCGTGTGGTGTGTTGTATCGCTCGTTGTAAGTGGTTGGTGCTTTATATATAAAGCGGGGCGAAAGCATTTTTCGGTAAGAGAACGATGACTTCGATGCCTCTCGCCAACCCGGCTTTGGACGAGTAGGTCACTGAGAGAACAGAAAGACCAAACAAGGATTCTAGAGAGGAGACAACAGACAACACGTAGGTGGACAATAGCAGCTTGGGAGAACCGGCAAAAAGGCCTCAAGGGCACCCAAAATCTGCCGATGAGAAGCCCAACGCAAAAGGGAGAGACCATCGAGGCACTAAACCATGGAGGAAAATGGCAACATTGAGGGAAAGAATGCAGGAGAAAGAGAGGAGGAAGCCTCGCTGAAGCCTCTCCGCATGACTTCACAAGTCTGAATGGCTCATGTAATAGCAATCGCAGTCAAACATCCAGCATTGCAGCAAAGCAATCTAACCCACCAGCCTTCTATAAATGCAGTACAGAAACCATATCTCAGTGCACGGTCCGTCTTGAGCTGTAGAGCATAAGCACACATGTCTTCTGTGCAATCACTGCCCATAATAATCCTTGTCCTATCCTCTCTTTTGACATGTTCATTAGTAAGTGCAACAGCTCTCCACGGTGATGCTAGCACAGATTTCCAAGCCCTCCGTTGCCTTAAACTCCATGTCAGCACTTCCACTGGACTCCTAGCCTCATGGAAGATTGATGATTCCCTCCAACATCTCTGCACTTGGTTTGGTGTTACTTGCAGCAAGAGGCACACATCACGTGTTGTTGCGCTGGACCTCGAGTCGCTCAACATAGATGGCCAAATACCTCCTTGCATTGCAAATATCACTCTCCTCACAAGAATCCACCTACCAGACAATCAGCTTCGGGGTCCAATCCCGGCTGAACTTGGCCAACTGAATATGTTGCGGTATCTTAACCTGAGCTCAAACAATCTTAGTGGCATGATCCCAAGCAACATATCCTCATGCTCTCAGCTTCGAGTTATTGATCTCGAGAGCAACTCCATCAGCGGTGAGATCCCACCAAACCTAAGCCAATGCTCAAATATCCAGCAGCTGAACTTGGGTCGCAATAAGCTCACTCGAGGCATACCAGAAGGGTTGGGAACACTCCGCAACCTTTCAGCTTTGCGTCTTGCTGGAAATACTCTGAGCGGCGATATTCCCATTTCACTTGGAACCGGATCTTCTCTCCACTTTGTTTATCTCGCCAACAATAGCCTCACAGGACCTATCCCATCTCTCCTAGCTAATAGTTCATCACTTCAATTTTTGGTCTTGGCCAACAATCGCCTAGGTGGAGAGATTCCACCTGCACTATTTAACAGCACATCACTCCAAGTCTTATCCTTGGCAGAAAACAACTTTATTGGGTCCATACCTGTTGTTTTCCCCAATATTTTTGACTCACCCTTGCAGTATCTTATCTTGACATCAAATGATCTTGCAGGCACAATACCTTCTACTCTAGGGAATTTTTCGTCCCTTTGCTGGCTCTTGCTTGGACAGAATAGTTTCCAAGGTAGCATCCCATCGAGTCTTGGTATGCTTCCTGACCTGCAAGCACTAGACCCGACTTACAACTCCTTGTCAGGGAGTGTCCCCGCCTCCATTTACAATATGTCAACACTCACATACCTTGGCATGGGTGCGAATATTCTGGGAGGGAAAATTCCATATAGATTGGACATACCCTTCCAAGCATCCAAACTTTGATTATGGGAGCAAACAAATTCCATGGGCAAATCCCCACTTCACTAGCCAACACAACAAATCTTCAAGAGATTCGGCTCGCTAACAATTCATTGCATGGTATTGTGCCTTCTCTTGGGACTCTTCCCAACTTAATCAGTTTGGATCTAGGCGAGAATCGTCTCGAAGCAGGAGATTGGTCTTTCTTAACCTCATTGACCAATTGCACTCAACTGGTAGAATTATCCTTGGATGCAAATATCCTTCGAGGACATTTGCCGAGTTCTATTGCAGGACTTTCAAACAGCTTGGAGATACTATTGTTAAAATCAAATAAAATATCAGGCACTATACCACATGAGATAGAGCACCTAACAAACATCAAACTTCTTTCCATGGGAAAAAATTTACTCAGTGGAAGTATCCCTGAATCACTTGGAAATCTTCAAAGCTTGTTTGTCCTAAGCTTATCCCAGAACAAACTTTCCGGACAAATTCCACTATCAATTGGCAATCTAGGCCAATTGAGTGAGCTATATTTACAAGAAAATAATTTGAGTGGAGCAATCCCTATAGCTCTAGGAGACTGCAAAAATTTGGAAACACTAAACCTCTCTTGTAACAACTTCGATGATAGCATACCAAAGGAGCTGTTTACTCTTTCCTCCCTTGCAGAAGGTTTGGACTTATCTCACAACAAACTCTCAGGAGAAATACCAGTGGAGATTGGCACCTTGGTCAATCTTGGCCCATTGAATGTTTCCAATAACAAGTTATCAGGAAAAATACCCTCCACTCTAGGTGAGTGTGTCCGCTTAGAGTCGTTGCACATGGAGGGGAACAACTTTCATGGGAGAATCCCTCAATCTTTCATGAATTTGAGAGGCATCATTGAGATGGATCTATCTCAAAACAACCCGTCTCGTGAAATCCCTAACTTCTTTGAGTCTTTTTGCTCCATGAAGTTTCTCAATTTGTCGTTCAACGACCTCGAGGGACCAGTACCACCAGGTGGAATGTTCGAGAATGAAAGTGAGGTGTTCATACAAGGGAACAAGAAGTTATGTGCGAGCACTCCATTGCTAGAGTTGCCACTTTGCAATATAGTGATATCCAAACAAAAGATGCACACCTCCAAGATTCTGAAGATAGTAGCAATTACTGCTCTTTCTTTGGTTCTGTTATCTTCCTTTGGAGTCATAATTTTAAAGAAGAGAAAGAAAGTCAAACAAGCAGCACATCCATCTATGAAGGAGTTCAAGAAGTTCACATATGCTGATTTAGTCAAAGCAACAAATGGTTTCTCCATAGCCAACTTGATTGGGTCAGGAAAATACGGGTCTGTATACAAAGGCAGAATCAAGTCTGAAGAACACCATACACTTGCTTTCAAAGTTTTCAAACTTGATCGACTTGGAGCAACAAAGAGCTTCCTTGCTGAATGTGGGGCACTGAGAAACACTCGTCATCGTAATCTTGTAAGGGTGATCACCGTATGTTCGACAAGTGACCCGGCAGGAAATGAGTTCAAAGCTCTTGTTCTTGAATATATGATAAATGGAGACTTGGAAAGTTGGCTCTATCCAACACTCCACGAGCGTCATCTCAAAAGGCCATTGTGCTTGGGTTCAAGAATAGTAATTGCAGTGGACATAGCTGCTGCTTTGGATTACCTCCATAACCATTGCATGCCTCCTGTGGTCCACTGTGATCTGAAGCCTAGAAATGTCCTTCTAGATGATGTCATGGGTGCACGTGTAGGTGACTTTGGGTTGGCTAAGTTCCTACATGGTTATTATACTTCTTCAGGGATTGATGGTTCTACAAGCTTTGTGGGACCAAGAGGATCAGTTGGATACATTGCACCAGGTAACGATTTCTTAGTACAAGTTGTTGTATTTCTGGAAAATATGTTATATGCTCTTCTGGATATGCAAGTACGTAGTATATATTACTTTGTTTTTCCCAGAAAATCTTCTGACTTTGATGCTCGAATCCTTCTGTGCTAATTATTTGTTTGAATAACTAAACATACTGCAGAATATGGCTTTGGGAGCAAAATCTCCACGGAGGGTGATGTTACTTATCGCTAGGTTTTTGTAGGTGTACCATATTTAAACTGTGATCAGTGCAGCACCCAGGGTAAAAAGTGTTTTACTATCCATTTCCTTTTGCTTTTTATTTGAGAGAATCCATTTCTGTTACAAACCATGCATGATTCCTTTCGTTTCGCAATACGTTATTTTACAGGGGGAACTGCCTGCTGAAGACTACTGTAACCATGTCGCCAGCTGCAGGACCACCTGATTTTTCTTTGAGCTTAGTTCTTGTTTGCAGCGGGAAATTCGAGTGCTATGCTACCTATTTCCCAGGTCAAAAGTTATAGTGTGCATTTAATAGTAGAGGGTGAAACCAGCCTAATTGGTAAGCCGAATTAACTGAGGCTATTTTCCTGAACCTGAATATAAATAGAGGTGGGGAACACAAACAGAGGTTCGCGAAACCGCCTCGGTCCAGAATCCTGATGAGATAGGACAACATACCGCCGAGGAGAAATGTCGAAGGGCGAACCGAAGCAGCGCGTCCCCCGGCAAAGCAGTGATCCCGGGAGGCAGCTCGCGACACAGCATTACCGGAGCTCACACGCAACCGAAGTTGCACTCCTAGGCTGCCGAAGATGGGCGCGGACAGTGCCGACGGATCACGCGGCCGCAGATGAACAGCTCAAGGCCCAACTCGCCACCAGCAAGCGGCTTGTCCCGTGCAGAGGACAGCAGACCTTGGGCCGAACACCCCGAGGGCACTTGGTCGACAGCTCCCAGAACCGAAGACGCTGGGTGCCAACCGCTGGGTGCCGCAGATTCCAAATCCCAAGGAGGGCAGCCGGCGCGATTCAGCGCAAGGGCAACGCCTGCTACTGAGTGAGCCGGGGCGCGGCACCCGCCGGCGTCGAGGTTGGAGAAGAGCGAACAAGCGGACCACGGTCGAACAGGTGGCGTGCACCTCCGCAGCAGCGACAGTAGAGGCGAGGCGAGCTAATAAGTAGCGTTTGGCGGCGCAAAGTAGGGAGAACAATCATGCTATGTGGAGGACAACCGACGGCAGCTTACCAATGTTGAGAGGAAGTGGCGGAGAGAGGAGCAGAAGGGGTGGTGGATGCGGTAGCGCAGGACAGGAGAGGAGGTGGAGGGGAGGCGCAGTGGCCATGCCGGAGGAGGAGGAAGTAGGGCGCTGCATCCGGGATGGCCAGCAGAGGTGGCCGGCGGCCCCGGCTCTCCACCAGGTCGAGGGGATCAATGGCGTGGCTGGCAGTGGCGCCATCTCCTCAGACCAAATCAATGGTGTTGTTACCAATAAAACCAATGTGATTCACCCAGCAAGGCATGCTTCTGTATTTACTCTTTCCGCGTGCGATTGGATAGCAACTCCCCTTGGGGGCAGTTGTTCGATTTGATCCTGATGTGGTTTGAACATTAAAAAAAGGAAATGACGAAATGATTCGCAATGGGAGTTGGTAATATTTGTGCCTGGCCCCATTGCCAATCTAGGCCAGCACAAGAGATGCATCAGTTATCTCCGAGCTATTATGCTCAAGCTTGGCTTTACTGAGAGGTGGGTGGACATAGTTATGGGCTTGGTTAGCTCAGTAAAATTTTCAGTGTTGTTCAATGGTAAGAAACTGGAGGAATTCAAACCTTCATGTGGTATTCGACAAGGGGACCCAATATCCTCAAACCTGTTTTTGATTGCAGCAGAGAGCCTTTCGTGCCTTCTAAAATCTAGAAGTGAGTCATCAAATCTCCATGGTCTGCAAGTGGCACCGTCGGCGCCACCGGTAAGCCATTTATTATTTGCAGATGACAGCCTGCTGCTTTTCAAGGCAAATGGTGTGGGTGCTACTGAGGTGAACCAAGTGCTGAATATCTACTGTCAGGCTACAGGGCATCGTATCAATTATGACAAGTCTTCTATTTTCTTCAGCAAGGGTGTTCCAAATGTGGTCAGAGGTGAAATAAAAGGCTTATTAAATGTCCCTAATGAGACTCTAAATGAGAAATATTTGGGTATGCCTTCTGGCATAGGATCATCGAAAAATGGTGCCTTTAAATACTTGAAGGACCGTTTGTGGAGCAGGATCCAAGGATGGATAGAGAAGGCTTTATCCTCGGCAGGGAAAGAAGTTCCAGTCAAGGCGGTAGCCCAAGCCATTCCAGTGTATTCTATGTCATGTTTCAAATTACCAAGAGGGCTTTGTGGGCACCTTAACATGTTGATAAGGAAGTTTTGATGGGGCAGTAAAGATGGACACCATAAACCACACTGGGTATCGTGAAAAGTAATGACACAACCGAAAGGTATGGGTGGACTTGGATTTAAGGATTTTGAACTATTTAACTTGTCTTTGCTTGCAAGGCAAGCATGGCGTCTACTGCAGCAGCCAGAATCACTGGGCGCCTGTGTGCTAAGGAGTATTTATTTTCCAAATTCATCCATATTGCATGCAACCCTTGGCAATCATCCAAGCCAGATTTGGAGAGCCATTATGGAAGGGAGAGATGTACTGAAGCAAGCGTTGATCAAACGCATTGGCAACTGGACAACTACAGACATATGGGAAGATAATTGGCTTCCGCGTGATGAGATGTTGAGACCTTATGGATGCTTGGTCTCTAATCCGCCGACCTTGGTGTCCGAACTCATCGACACACCAGTGTCTGCATGGAACAAACAACGCGTGGAAGAAGTGTTTATGCCCATGGATGTTCCTATTATCTTAGGAATACCGCTGTGCACGGGAAATATGGAGGACTTCTGGAGCTGGAATTTCGAAAGGAGTGGAGTCTTCTCTGTAAAATCTGCATATAGGATGCTTGTGTCAACTAAACAAAGGCGTGAGGCATGGCTTGAAGGGACTGCGGGGTCATCCAGTACAGGTATGGAGGAGAAGGCATGGAAGTTGCTCCGGAATATTCAAGTCCCGGCCAAAATTCGGATGTTCATGTGGCGACTGGCCAAACAGCCCATTCCAACAGAGGGCGTCAGAGCCCATAGACATATGACAACCTCCGGTTCCTGCGGATTATGTGGCAGTCAGGACTCATGGTGCCACTCGCTATTAGAGTGCACTGTCGCCCGTTGCACTTGGGCTCTTGTTGACGATGAGATAGCGCAACATCTGGTTGCTACTTCGGAACCGCACGCCAGGCAATGGTTGTTCTCGCTGATTGACAGCCTACCGCACAAACAGTTTGTTAGGGTGGCGGTCACGTTGTGGGCAATCTGGTCATCAAGGAGGAAAGCAGTCCATGAAGGAATATTTCAAAGCCCACAAGCTACTCATGCATTCATAGAAAGATACATCGCAGAGCTGGAAATCCTAAGGGATTCGAGACCGGTGCAAACGGTTAACCAAAGCAGTGTACCGAGGGGTGAAAGAAGGCAGAAGGCACCCCCATCTGGGTTTGCAAAGATCCATGTGGACACAGGTGTGTCCACACCATCCAGAGGCGGCATTGCGGCAGCAGTCTGCAGAGATGAGCACGGGAACTATTTGGGTAGCTCGGCGTTGGTAATTCCTGGCATCCGTGATCCGTCAACGTTGGAGGCTATTGCATGTAGGGAGGCGCTTGCTTTGGCAGAAGACCTACTCTTGCAAAGTTTCATCGTCGCATCTGATTCTAAGCAAGTAGTAGGAGATATACTCAAGGGCAATCAAGGGAAATATGGCACTGTCATTACTGAAATTCAGCATCGAGCTAGTAGTTTTAATTGTAACTTTATTTTTGAAAGTAGAGAGTCGAACAAAGAAGCTCATAATCTAGCTAAGTTTTCGCATTCATTAGGTCAGGGGCACCATGTGTGGCTGGGACAACCCCATGATGCGAGATGTATTCCACAATCTGTGGTATAAAACTTGGCTTTTCCCCTAAAAAAAATCAGTTACCCAACGGAAACAACTGCCTCCAAGGGGAGGTCCTATAGGACGCTTTGTGCATCTAATTTTCGGATTGCCGCGCAGGGAAGCAGGGAGCAGGGAGCACCCTGACTGGTCCAGCCGATTGTCGCATTGTAGCGACTCGGTTGCTGTAGCGACAGTTTTTTCCTATTCTTTTTTTTGAAAAAACATGTTTTAAAAAATATATATAAACATTTTTGCAAACACGAACAATTCTCAATTTTTTGATGATTTTTCAAATGTGCAAACATTTTTTGAGAACATTGATTTTTTTTTGAAATGCACTTTTGTTTCCACAATTCTGAACATTTTTTGAATACTCCAATGTTTTTTGATAACATGAACATTTCTTGAAAACACGAGTATTTTTTTAAAAAATCTGGACATTCTTGGAAAGCGTCAATTATTTTTCAAATTTGTGACATTTTTTTTAAAAGTTGATTTTCTTCAACATTTCCAAATATTTTTTGAAAAAATAATATATTATTTCGCAATTTTCAACATTTTTCAAATTTGTGAACAGTTTTTGCAAGCTCAAACAATTTTTCACAATTTTGGTAATTTTTTCAGAAATAGCAAACATTTTCTAATAACCTTAATATTTTTAAAATTTTGAACATGTTTCATAATTTTGAACTTTTTTTAAAACTGAACATTTTTTAAAACTGAACATTTTTTTAATTGAATATAAAAATCAAGATAACAGTAAAGAAAACCCAAAATAAACCAAGAAAATACAAAAAAAAGATATAGAACCAAGGCTCCGAAAACCATTAGGAATCTTGTTCCCCAAACCGGATGTTTGTAGTAGGTTTGCTATCTAACATGTCCGGCCGATTACATCGTTGGCACCCCTCATTTGTGCGAAAGAACGACATTTTGATGCTCAATGCGTCAGATAGGGATTGTCGGCTCCTAGTCGATCTTCTTTCATTTCCATTTGCTCTAGCGTGGGTCGTGGGCTCCCAACTAGGAGGTTGGGTTTGCGTTCCTTGGGCTGCTAAGACAATGTTGTGTATGACTAATGATGAATGAATGAATTATGGTTTTCCATCGGAAAAAAAGAGAATGAATTATGGTTTATTGTGCCACCAACAACAGTATGACGGACTACGGTCTACACAGTTAGCAGTCCCATTGCTCTTGTTTGTGAGGAAAGAGAGCTTTATTAGATTGGGGCGGGGGTACAATGTTTTGCGAGGAAAGAGAGATTTATTAGATACAGGTAGGGGTACAATCAAAGTTCGTCGTGTGAGCGGTTTCTTTTTTCTGTGTGGTAATTGTGCATCCATACTGCCATTCTACATGTACCCTATCTATCTGAGCAAGCAGTCCCATTGATATCCACATACAATAATTCTGCAACTTGTATGAATTATTGAGTCACAAGCTGTCGATAGGCGTCCTGTCATGATCTATCTACACATTTACACGGCACAACCACCTCCAGTAGTGGTTACATCTTGACTCGTATTTTGTTATACTTGCAGGCAGTACATAGAGCTTGCTCTACCATTAATGTTCTATGTTGATCGAATAGAGTAGGCATTTTGTGCGGATACCAACTCCCACTTTTATTTCAGGCCACTTTGAGTATGCATTGTGCTTAGAGCGAGTGCTAAGTAGTAGAGAATGAACTTCCCAATCTACAGATGCTTAGTTTGTTGTAGCTATTTATTTTTCATTGGATTAGTTGTTTGTCGCGAAAAAAATAAAATAGTTGTAGAATCTTGCATGGGCACTTAAACGGTAACAAAGTAAAATAAAAGGGACAATACCTAGTACTCCCTCTGTTTCCTAACATAAAGCATATATATATATTTATTTTAAGTCAAACTAAGTCAATTTTGATCAAATTGATAGAGCAATTCATCTATGTCTACAAGACCAAACATATATAATCATATGAAAACACATGCGTTTGTTATTATGAATGTAGATATTTTTCTTCATAAACTTGCCAAACTTTGCAAAGTTGGACTACTCTTCAAAGAATCTATAGACATCAAGTCTATTTGTCTTTATATAGGCTGGTGTCGGCGTCCTCGCCAGCTGCAGCTAGACAACAGAACCATGACCCGCCAATCCGCAAGATGGCAAGGGGCCACTTGCCGGTGATCGACACATGGGCTGCAAATATGAGATAATTCCTCCTCCGTTAGCTCTCTATTGAAATGTTACATGTGATGACAGGACCACCTCACGCAACGCCAACATTATAACGAAACAAGCTTTCGCCCCGTTTTATATATAAAGCAAAGAACACAGTACACGGCCGAACGATACAAGGTGGAGAGGAAGCCCTCAAACACGCAGACCACAAGAAACCAGAGCGGCGACATTGTCACAAAAATTCCTGGCATCCGTGATCCGTCAACGTTGGAGGCTATTGCATGTAGGGAGGCGCTTGCTTTGGCGGAAGACCTACTCTTGCAAAGTTTCATCGTCGCATCTGATTCTAAGCAAGTAGTAGGAGATATACTCAAGGGCAATCAAGGGAAATATGGCACTGTCATTACTGAAATTCAGCATCGAGCTAGTAGTTTTAATTGTAACTTTATTTTTGAAAGTAGAGAGTCGAACAAAGAAGCTCATAATCTAGCTAAGTTTTCGCATTCATTAGGTCAGGGGCACCATGTGTGGCTGGGACAACCCCATGATGCGAGATGTATTCCACAATCTGTGGTATAAAACTTGGCTTTTCCCCTAAAAAAAATCAGTTACCCAACGGAAACAACTGCCTCCAAGGGGAGGTCCTATAGGACGCTTTGTGCATCTAATTTTCGGATTGCCGCGCAGGGAAGCAGGGAGCAGGGAGCACCCTGACTGGTCCAGCCGATTGTCGCATTGTAGCGACTCGGTCTATCTTTAGTCCCGGTTGGTGTCTTCAACCGGGACTAAAGGTCTATCTTTAGTCCCGGTTGGAGACACCAACCGGGACTAAAGGGGGGGCCCCTAAACCCTAAACCCCTTTACCACATTAATCTTAGAAAAATCATAACTAAATCATTTTAATTCAGAAAAATACAAATAATATATCAAAATTTGCAGAAAAAAAAGTTTTGTCCGATGAAACAACCAATTTTTCGTTTCGACAATTTTTTAAAATCACCAAATTCCAAAGGGAAAATAGAGTTTTTGGACGTTTTAGACGTTTTAGGGTTTAGGGGCTAGGGTTTAGATTTCAAATTTAGGGTTAGGTTTTCGGGTTTGAACCTTTAATGTTTACTGTTTAGAATAGAGTTTCGGACGTTTTAAGTCCCGGGTTTAGGGTTTTCAGAGTTCATTTGTAGTGCTTTTCAATTTCAGGCTAATTTAGCTCAAAAAATCATTAAATCCATGAAAAAATAGCAAATGAAGTCAAAAAAGGTTGAAATTTAAGGATGTGGCTTTGAATGGTTCATATTGAACACACAAAAATTCTAGAGTTGAAATAAGATTAAAAAAATGAAATGTCTTTGTAACAGCTGAGTTTTCGTCTGAAACCCTGTTACTTCGAAAGAGATGGTCCAGTTTGCACACAAAGTGCATCCAGTTTTTTCCCTAACCCTCTCAACTTTTTACCACAAGCTATTTGGGTGAAATGATGATACCATGCCAAGTTTCAACCTTTTCAGAGTTCATTTGTAGTGCTTTTCAATTTCGGGCTAATTTAGCTCAAAAAATCATTAAATGCATGAAAAATAGCAAATGAAGCCAGAAATGGTTGAAATTTGAGGATGTGGCTTTGAATTGTTCATATTGAACACACAAAAATTCTTCAGTTAATATAAGTTTTAAAAAAATGAAATGTGGTCAAAGTCTGGTCAAACAGTGGTCAAACAGTGGTCAAACTACTAAATAATTATTGTTTTTTAGAATAATAGTTTCAAACTCAAACGGTGAAGCGTGTGACATCATGGTCACATTTTTCTGATAATATTGGATATATTATTTGTCAAATTTCGATTTACAGATTTAAAGATATTAATTATGCCATATTAAATGAATAAACGGCATAATAATAATAATAATAATAATATTACTTATTTTATTTTCATTGAAATTCAATATTATTATTACTTATTTTATTTTGAACTTTTTGTATTATTTTGGATTTTTTGATTTTTTTTGTTTTTTGAGAATTTTTGTTTTTTTTGAATTTTTTCCTTTTTTTGAAGTATTTTTTAGTTTTTAAATTAATCATTGTTGTTTGTTAATCATTGTTGTTTATTTTAATAATTGTTTGGAATTCAAAAAATTAAATCATGTGACATCAAGACCTAAGGGTTAACAGGATTGATAGCTTACTATTGTCAGGAAAACAACAAGTGCAGACTTGGAAACTAGGGGGAATAGAACCTGAAAATTAAGCGTGCTGGGGCTGGAGTAGTGAGAGGATGGGTGACCGGCCGGGAAGTTATTCGATTTGGAATGAGTGCTAATTAGAGATTAGAGATTAAATTCTGAAGCAGTGAGGAGGGGTGATTAGAGATTAAATTGTCAAATAATTCAAAAATTTGAAAATCAGAAGAAAAAAATTAAAAATTTTGAAAAAAAAAATTTGAATTTTTTTTTTGAAATTTTTTTTTTGAAAAAAAATAAGGTGGAACACCAACCGGGACTAAAGGTCCTCCAACCCACGCACAGAGAGCGGCCACGTGGAGCCCCTTCTGTCCCGGTTCGTAAGCGAACCGGGACTAAAGGTTTTGGGCTTTAGTCCCGACCTTTTTGTCCCGGTTCCAGAACCGGGACTAATGGGCCTATGGAACCGGGACTAATGGGCCGTTTTCTACTAGTGAGGGAACTGGCAGGGAAGGACAGAAGACAACAATGGAGGCAGCGGGGAACAGGCAGAAGCTAGGGGCAGATGGACCTCACCAGCGGCTGGATCCGGTGCGATGACGAAAGGGGAGAGGGTGATTGCTGGATAGTCACCGCGTCAAGCACCCAGCGAAGCGCCACGCCGCCACAATCCTTGGTCCCACCGTGAGCTTTGCCGGCAAGGACCTCAGGTGGTGCCCTCCCCATTGCGGCAAAGGCCACTTTTCTGTTAAATCGACGTATCAGGACATTGCATGAGCAGCCGGGGTGCTGGAACGGAGGAATGAAATCTCGACCTGCTGCTCGACTCAAAAAAGAAATGAAAAATAAAAATAAAATCTCAACCTACTGCTCCACTCAAAAATGAAATAAAAAAGTGAATCAACCTGTGGTTCGATGGTTAGGAGGACAGTGGTATCCCCAGCCCACCAAAGTTCAAGTCCTAAATTTGACATTGTATGTGTGTATGCATGAGCGTCTGCGTCTATGTACTGTGTTAAAAAATGAAATCAAAGAGAAAAGAAAATCTCAACCTACTGCTCCACTAAAAAAAGAAATGACAAAGGAAAGGAAAATATCGACATGCTGCTCCACTAATAAAATAAATAAGAAAAATCTCGACCCATTGCTCCACTCAAAAAGAAAACTTAAAAAAATCTCGACCTGCTACTGCACTAAAAAAAAGATATGATAAATGTAAAAAAAATTCTCAACATGCTGCTCCACTCAAAAAACGAATGCAAAAAAAGGGAAAATCTGTCCACTCAGAAAAGAAATGAAAAAAAAACTTGACCCGTTGCTCCACTCAAAAAAGAAATTTAAAAAAATGTCGACCTGCTACTACACTAAAAAAAAGATATCATAAATGAAAGAAAAATCTCAACTTGCTGCTCCACTCAAAAATGGAATGAAAAAAAAGGAAATTTTGTCCACTCAGAAATGAAATGAAAAAAAAAACTTGACCTGCTGCTCCACTCAAAAATAAATGATACCTGCTGCTCCACTCGAAAAAAGACATAAATAAAACTCTTGGCCTGCTGCTCCACTCAAAAAAGAAATGAAATAGGAAAAGAAAAATCGCATGCTGCTCAAAACAGAAATGAAAAAAAAAATCTTGAACTGCTGCTGAACTAAAAAATAAATGATAAAAAAATAAAAAGCCTGCACTGTGCGCTATCAGCACAACAAACACATATACGTTGGGCCGATTGCAGGCACATCCTCTATTTTCATATGAAGATGGTAAAGGACATTCTACAGAATGGCATTTAATCAGTTAGTTAGTCCAAATTGTGTAAAATAGTCAGTAAATACAAATGGAAATACGCAATCAAACTTCAAAAAGAATCGATACATTTGTGATGTATCATATCCTCCACCTAAAGAGTGATAGATAAATCTTGTTGGAAGCTTGGAATTTAGTGTGTTGAAATCCACAAGTGTGGGCGATTATTTATTGCAGGGCCATTTTGGCCCTGGGGAGCATATGCTCCCGGATGAACAGTAAATTCAGAAAAATAGCAAAAAAGAAAAACTGATTTGTTTTTTATGAATGTTCATATTAGTGTAACAAGCATGCATGAAAATTTTCATGCGAAATGGGATATCACTGCTTTGCAATGAAAAACCTAAATTAAGTGTAACATTTGGAGGAAACATTTGGTGTTCGATTTTTTTTTTGCACAGGTCAAAATGCTATAGCTTACCATGTAAAAAATTGCACGTGGCATTTGGATGTGACCATGATCACATCTAAAATTTTCGGGATTTTTTTAACATTACAATAAAACTTTTTTGGCTCGTGGGAACATGTGGACCTGGGAGCCGAATTGGATTTCCGGTCATTCATAGCCTTTTCTATAAGTAAGAGACTGGACGGTGGGGTAGTACACTAATACAGATCAAAGACTGAGTCGGCAGGTCTTGAGATTGAAGAAGTTATCATAGACACCTCGTTGTCGATGGGCACGTCGCTTACCACTGAAAAAATAAAAACAATTAAATAAGATACTATCAGTTTGCAATTAGGGTCGGATCAACTACTACCAAAGTGTAAGGGCCACTATCTAAGCTAGTAGTGGGCTGGTTTGAAATATTGATTTACTGAATCTGAGTGAAGCTGTGTTGTTTACATTAATGTCGTGACATGTTCCGACTATATATGAACCGAGCAAAGATAGATAATGGGACCCTCAAATGTTGGAAGTGGTCTAGCTTTGATGAAGGATGATCTGTGAGAGAGGGAGCACCCACCGGGAAAGAAATTAACCACCCACCCATTGTGCTTTTCCATCTGCTCAAATCAATCTGGGCTAGTACCGCACCAAAGAAAGACAAAGGATTTTCGCTTGTCTGCTTGCTAATTAAGCAGCGTACGTTTCAAGCAACAAGCATGAGAGATTATCATCACTGAGACAAAGGATTTTCTCAAGGACGGCAACTCATCAAGGATCTAAGAGGAGGTACCTAAACTCGTAAGTGCACTGATCGTATGGAGCATTTGGTGTAAGAGAAACGGAAGGGTGTTTGACAATCACTTCACGCCTTTGCAACAAATCAAGGCTGAGGCTAGACAAGGGGAGGCAGGGGCGGCGCCACCGTAGGGGCTGGTATGGTCGGCCGCCCCGGGTGGACATATTGTACGTCCCAATTATACCTGCAGTAATATACGCCCCATGTACGTCCGTCTCAGTAGCCGGCCTACAACAAATCACTGTCGGGCTGGTAAGTGGAAAACGGCCTAGAACAGCCCAGTTGCAGCCCAAGTGCATCAACTGGATCCAAGTAGCAAACGGAGACTGGATAGCGTACCCCCACTGTTTCCGAGTAGCCGCCCCTGTTCTGTTTGTGCATGGCCGTTCAGTCTACAACAGTACGACCACTAGCCACTCCTAATTTTTTTTAACAACCACTAGCCAGCCAACACAAACGGCTAGCTAGCTAATTCACATAGATGTATACAAGCAAGAGGCAAATAGATCACAATATTCTCAATATTTCAAAAAAGTTTGATATATTAAAACTGTGGTATCTGACACATAGGAACTAAAATACTGTAGTTTCTCAATACTCGAGTTTTTGCAATAGGATTTTTTTAGGGATGAGCTTTTGCAATAGGTACCAAACATAGCTTCAACCATAAAATTATGGGCTTTTGGCCAATTAACCTGTTGATGTTGTAATGTTAGTAATCCTATACATCTAGCTAAGAGAGTCATCTTCACTAACTTATTTATCTCAACATACAAGCATGCCACATCATCATATAATTTTGGATGGGATAAAGTCCATCTCAACATGCAACCATGCATAGGAAAACATCCCCACCACATGCAACCATGCGTGAAAAAAATGTTTTTTTCATTCTATTATTCTGCTTATATTCCATAAAAAAATTTACAACCATACATAATCAAATATAATAAGTCGTATGTATTTTGAATTTTGGTTCATGTGTTATTAAGCTAAATATTTATATTCCACACAATCAATTCGCATTCAAATATATTGCAACTTATCATCTAGTATATTGAAGAGCAAAGGCAGACTCGGTGCGCAGCGAGAGTCAGTGTTAGCAGTGTTAGTAGTTCTCTGTGATGTTTATGTTGTATTTTTTTATTTTTTGGTGGTTACATTGCCTAGTTGTCGAATCTTGAACTATTTTTAACCATGACTTATGTTAATTTTTCAGAGCATGTAGCTTCGTATTTCGTAAGTTAATTGCTTGCCCCGGGTGACTTGAATTCCTGGATCCGCCACTGAGGGGAGGTGGTCTTCCAGCTCCGGGGTCTATTGCTCGTCAATACTCAATAGTATAGTGCTCGTTCATGAGATAATCATGGTTGGATGTTGATCCAAATTGCAGGCTAGGAACATAATTGACAAGTAAGTACTCCCTCCGTCCTAAAATAAGTGTCTCAACTTTGTACTAGTTTTAGTACAAAATTGTACTAAGCTTGAGACACTTATTTTGAGACGGAGGGAGTAGTAAAAACAATCAGACAACTTGAAAATAGTCAAGTTGTACGTGTCTTGGGAGCAGAGTTTGGCTTTATTTGCTGGTACAAGGCACTCAATTTCTGCCTATATATAAAACTGAAATGGCGCAGGCCCCTGTATATATATTCTTCTCTGTAAAATCTGTAACAAATTAAGAACGCTCTACAAATCTGCAGTTTCGAACAAACATAATCATCCCATAATCTCGATAAAAACAATTACTGTTGCAGAATGTAAATGGTTGCTGTAGAGTGATGAACGCTCACATTTATAGGTAAGGCTTTTCATTTCAACATGTACAAAGGGATCGTGGGAAAAAAAAGGAAAAACAATGTCCAAATGGCGCCACAGATGCCTCGGACCAGCCGCACGCCATCCATATATATATTCCCACATTCCATTGTCGAGATAGAACCAGCTAGTGCCCTTCCTATCCGCAGCAAGTTGGGCAGCATGGGTGGTGCGTTGGTAGGGGGCGTTCCATACGGGCTGTTAAGATTTGGAGAACATCAGACTATGAAGGAATAAAAATGTAAAAGGAGAGAAGAGCAGAACATAGAACCTTGGATTCCGGTGTCGGGGTTTGCCACCTCCCAATCCATGCCGAGGGATGATGGTGAACCCCTCAAAAGCTGGCAGAAACAGAAAAAAATGAAGATGATGGTAAGCAACCGAATCAAATGGCAAGTGCGAGGTAGCATTCTTTCTTTCTTTCTGAATCGGATGAGGTGAGCTAGCTTCACACCTTTCAGCGAGGGGAAAAACCACAGCACCGAGATGGAACAACTAGCGTACTGGAAATCACAATGCTCCCGTGCCTTGTATCTATTAAGGCTCAATTGTAAACTCAACTTTTTGACTAGGAATTTGTGCAGCATGAGATGAGTGAGACATCCACTTTGCAAAGGACACTTTTTGGATATCACTCGACAGGATAACACTAGAGTTACAAGGGTGCACCTTTGGTGCAGATACAGATAAGGAACCCATCCATAGAGGGCTACTGAAAACAACTAGAGAAAAGCCCTGTGCAAGCACACTGTTCCAGCTAACTGTTCCATTGATAGAAAGAGCCCTTGATTTTGCTTGGAGATTAGATGCCATGCATTGATTCAGCTCATACTTTGTTAGATTTTTCTCTCACCACATGCAAGCACACTGTTCCAGCTATGTTCCACCATCCCATACTTTTTCAATTTCAGCCCGAAGATGTCGTCATCTTCTTGAAGACTGTTGAGGTTGCTCCATGTCCTCCAAGGTGCCCCGGATGAAAATCTTGATCCTCTCGATCGGGTGGTGGCGGCACTCCGGTGGCGTATCCTTCTTGAAGGCACCTCCTTGGGGTTCATAGATCGACGGCTTGCAGCTTGGTCTCTTCTCGGTGGCTTGTTCCCGGTTGAGTGCTCCCTCGACTTTCTAGTGAGGCCTACTGTTTTCTTGGAGTTGTTTTGGGAGTGTTGGCTGCTTCTTAGCATCTATGTATCTTGCCTTGGGTTTGTGTCGTGTGGTGTGTTGTATCGCTCGTTGTAAGTGGTTGGTGCTTTATATATAAAGCGGGGCGAAAGCATTTTTCGGTAAGAGAACGATGACTTCGATGCCTCTCGCCAACCCGGCTTTGGATGAGTAGGTCACTGAGAGAACAGAAAGACCAAACAAGGATTCTAGAGAGGAGACAACAGACAACACGTAGGTGGACAATAGCAGCTTGGGAGAACCGGCAAAAAGGCCTCAAGGGCACCCAAAATCTGCCGATGAGAAGCCCAACGCAAAAGGGAGAGACCATCGAGGCACTAAACCATGGAGGAAAATGGCAACATTGAGGGAAAGAATGCAGGAGAAAGAGAGGAGGAAGCCTCGCTGAAGCCTCTCCGCATGACTTCACAAGTCTGAATGGCTCATGTAATAGCAATCGCAGTCAAACATCCAGCATTGCAGCAAAGCAATCTAACCCACCAGCCTTCTATAAATGCAGTACAGAAACCATATCTCAGTGCACGGTCCGTCTTGAGCTGTAGAGCATAAGCACACATGTCTTCTGTGCAATCACTGCCCATAATAATCCTTGTCCTATCCTCTCTTTTGACATGTTCATTAGTAAGTGCAACAGCTCTCCACGGTGATGCTAGCACAGATTTCCAAGCCCTCCGTTGCCTTAAACTCCATGTCAGCACTTCCACTGGACTCCTAGCCTCATGGAAGATTGATGATTCCCTCCAACATCTCTGCACTTGGTTTGGTGTTACTTGCAGCAAGAGGCACACATCACGTGTTGTTGCGCTGGACCTCGAGTCGCTCAACATAGATGGCCAAATACCTCCTTGCATTGCAAATATCACTCTCCTCACAAGAATCCACCTACCAGACAATCAGCTTCGGGGTCCAATCCCGGCTGAACTTGGCCAACTGAATATGTTGCGATATCTTAACCTGAGCTCAAACAATCTTAGTGGCATGATCCCAAGCAACATATCCTCATGCTCTCAGCTTCGAGTTATTGATCTCGAGAGCAACTCCATCAGCGGTGAGATCCCACCAAACCTAAGCCAATGCTCAAATATCCAGCAGCTGAACTTGGGTCGCAATAAGCTCACTCGAGGCATACCAGCAGGGTTGGGAACACTCCGCAACCTTTCAGCTTTGCGTCTTGCTGGAAATACTCTGAGCGGCGATATTCCCATTTCACTTGGAACCGGATCTTCTCTCCACTTTGTTTATCTCGCCAACAATAGCCTCACAGGACCTATCCCATCTCTCCTAGCTAATAGTTCATCACTTCAATTTTTGGTCTTGGCCAACAATCGCCTAGGTGGAGAGATTCCACCTGCACTATTTAACAGCACATCACTCCAAGTCTTATCCTTGGCAGAAAACAACTTTATTGGGTCCATACCTGTTGTTTTCCCCAATATTTTTGACTCACCCTTGCAGTATCTTATCTTGACATCAAATGATCTTGCAGGCACAATACCTTCTACTCTAGGGAATTTTTCGTCCCTTTGCTGGCTCTTGCTTGGACAGAATAGTTTCCAAGGTAGCATCCCATCGAGTCTTGGTATGCTTCCTGACCTGCAAGCACTAGACCCGACTTACAACTCCTTGTCAGGGAGTGTCCCCGCCTCCATTTACAATATGTCAACACTCACATACCTTGGCATGGGTGCGAATATTCTGGGAGGGAAAATTCCATATAGATTGGACATACCCTTCCAAGCATCCAAACTTTGATTATGGGAGCAAACAAATTCCATGGGCAAATCCCCACTTCACTAGCCAACACAACAAATCTTCAAGAGATTCGGCTCGCTAACAATTCATTGCATGGTATTGTGCCTTCTCTTGGGACTCTTCCCAACTTAATCAGTTTGGATCTAGGCGAGAATCGTCTCGAAGCAGGAGATTGGTCTTTCTTAACCTCATTGACCAATTGCACTCAACTGGTAGAATTATCCTTGGATGCAAATATCCTTCGAGGACATTTGCCGAGTTCTATTGCAGGACTTTCAAACAGCTTGGAGATACTATTGTTAAAATCAAATAAAATATCAGGCACTATACCACATGAGATAGAGCACCTAACAAACATCAAACTTCTTTCCATGGGAAAAAATTTACTCAGTGGAAGTATCCCTGAATCACTTGGAAATCTTCAAAGCTTGTTTGTCCTAAGCTTATCCCAGAACAAACTTTCCGGACAAATTCCACTATCAATTGGCAATCTAGGCCAATTGAGTGAGCTATATTTACAAGAAAATAATTTGAGTGGAGCAATCCCTATAGCTCTAGGAGACTGCAAAAATTTGGAAACACTAAACCTCTCTTGTAACAACTTCGATGATAGCATACCAAAGGAGCTGTTTACTCTTTCCTCCCTTGCAGAAGGTTTGGACTTATCTCACAACAAACTCTCAGGAGAAATACCAGTGGAGATTGGCACCTTGGTCAATCTTGGCCCATTGAATGTTTCCAATAACAAGTTATCAGGAAAAATACCCTCCACTCTAGGTGAGTGTGTCCGCTTAGAGTCGTTGCACATGGAGGGGAACAACTTTCATGGGAGAATCCCTCAATCTTTCATGAATTTGAGAGGCATCATTGAGATGGATCTATCTCAAAACAACCCGTCTCGTGAAATCCCTAACTTCTTTGAGTCTTTTTGCTCCATGAAGTTTCTCAATTTGTCGTTCAACGACCTCGAGGGACCAGTACCACCAGGTGGAATGTTCGAGAATGAAAGTGAGGTGTTCATACAAGGGAACAAGAAGTTATGTGCGAGCACTCCATTGCTAGAGTTGCCACTTTGCAATATAGTGATATCCAAACAAAAGATGCACACCTCCAAGATTCTGAAGATAGTAGCAATTACTGCTCTTTCTTTGGTTCTGTTATCTTCCTTTGGAGTCATAATTTTAAAGAAGAGAAAGAAAGTCAAACAAGCAGCACATCCATCTATGAAGGAGTTCAAGAAGTTCACATATGCTGATTTAGTCAAAGCAACAAATGGTTTCTCCATAGCCAACTTGATTGGGTCAGGAAAATACGGGTCTGTATACAAAGGCAGAATCAAGTCTGAAGAACACCATACACTTGCTTTCAAAGTTTTCAAACTTGATCGACTTGGAGCAACAAAGAGCTTCCTTGCTGAATGTGGGGCACTGAGAAACACTCGTCATCGTAATCTTGTAAGGGTGATCACCGTATGTTCGACAAGTGACCCGGCAGGAAATGAGTTCAAAGCTCTTGTTCTTGAATATATGATAAATGGAGACTTGGAAAGTTGGCTCTATCCAACACTCCACGAGCGTCATCTCAAAAGGCCATTGTGCTTGGGTTCAAGAATAGTAATTGCAGTGGACATAGCTGCTGCTTTGGATTACCTCCATAACCATTGCATGCCTCCTGTGGTCCACTGTGATCTGAAGCCTAGAAATGTCCTTCTAGATGATGTCATGGGTGCACGTGTAGGTGACTTTGGGTTGGCTAAGTTCCTACATGGTTATTATACTTCTTCAGGGATTGATGGTTCTACAAGCTTTGTGGGACCAAGAGGATCAGTTGGATACATTGCACCAGGTAACGATTTCTTAGTACAAGTTGTTGTATTTCTGGAAAATATGTTATATGCTCTTCTGGATATGCAAGTACGTAGTATATATTACTTTGTTTTTCCCAGAAAATCTTCTGACTTTGATGCTCGAATCCTTCTGTGCTAATTATTTGTTTGAATAACTAAACATACTGCAGAATATGGCTTTGGGAGCAAAATCTCCACGGAGGGTGATGTTACTTATCGCTAGGTTTTTGTAGGTGTACCATATTTAAACTGTGATCAGTGCAGCACCCAGGGTAAAAAGTGTTTTACTATCCATTTCCTTTTGCTTTTTATTTGAGAGAATCCATTTCTGTTACAAACCATGCATGATTCCTTTCGTTTCGCAATACGTTATTTTACAGGGGGAACTGCCTGCTGAAGACTACTGTAACCATGTCGCCAGCTGCAGGACCACCTGATTTTTCTTTGAGCTTAGTTCTTGTTTGCAGCGGGAAATTCGAGTGCTATGCTACCTATTTCCCAGGTCAAAAGTTATAGTGTGCATTTAATAGTAGAGGGTGAAACCAGCCTAATTGGTAAGCCGAATTAACTGAGGCTATTTTCCTGAACCTGAATATAAATAGAGGTGGGGAACACAAACAGAGGTTCGCGAAACCGCCTCGGTCCAGAATCCTGATGAGATAGGACAACATACCGCCGAGGAGAAATGTCGAAGGGCGAACCGAAGCAGCGCGTCCCCCGGCAAAGCAGTGATCCCGGGAGGCAGCTCGCGACACAGCATTACCGGAGCTCACACGCAACCGAAGTTGCACTCCTAGGCTGCCGAAGATGGGCGCGGACAGTGCCGACGGATCACGCGGCCGCAGATGAACAGCTCAAGGCCCAACTCGCCACCAGCAAGCGGCTTGTCCCGTGCAGAGGACAGCAGACCTTGGGCCGAACACCCCGAGGGCACTTGGTCGACAGCTCCCAGAACCGAAGACGCTGGGTGCCAACCGCTGGGTGCCGCAGATTCCAAATCCCAAGGAGGGCAGCCGGCGCGATTCAGCGCAAGGGCAACGCCTGCTACTGAGTGAGCCGGGGCGCGGCACCCGCCGGCGTCGAGGTTGGAGAAGAGCGAACAAGCGGACCACGGTCGAACAGGTGGCGTGCACCTCCGCAGCAGCGACAGTAGAGGCGAGGCGAGCTAATAAGTAGCGTTTGGCGGCGCAAAGTAGGGAGAACAATCATGCTATGTGGAGGACAACCGACGGCAGCTTACCAATGTTGAGAGGAAGTGGCGGAGAGAGGAGCAGAAGGGGTGGTGGATGCGGTAGCGCAGGACAGGAGAGGAGGTGGAGGGGAGGCGCAGTGGCCATGCCGGAGGAGGAGGAAGTAGGGCGCTGCATCCGGGATGGCCAGCAGAGGTGGCCGGCGGCCCCGGCTCTCCACCAGGTCGAGGGGATCAATGGCGTGGCTGGCAGTGGCGCCATCTCCTCAGACCAAATCAATGGTGTTGTTACCAATAAAACCAATGTGATTCACCCAGCAAGGCATGCTTCTGTATTTACTCTTTCCGCGTGCGATTGGATAGCAACTCCCCTTGGGGGCAGTTGTTCGATTTGATCCTGATGTGGTTTGAACATTAAAAAAAGGAAATGACGAAATGATTCGCAATGGGAGTTGGTAATATTTGTGCCTGGCCCCATTGCCAATCTAGGCCAGCACAAGAGATGCATCAGTTATCTCCGAGCTATTATGCTCAAGCTTGGCTTTACTGAGAGGTGGGTGGACATAGTTATGGGCTTGGTTAGCTCAGTAAAATTTTCAGTGTTGTTCAATGGTAAGAAACTGGAGGAATTCAAACCTTCATGTGGTATTCGACAAGGGGACCCAATATCCTCAAACCTGTTTTTGATTGCAGCAGAGAGCCTTTCGTGCCTTCTAAAATCTAGAAGTGAGTCATCAAATCTCCATGGTCTGCAAGTGGCACCGTCGGCGCCACCGGTAAGCCATTTATTATTTGCAGATGACAGCCTGCTGCTTTTCAAGGCAAATGGTGTGGGTGCTACTGAGGTGAACCAAGTGCTGAATATCTACTGTCAGGCTACAGGGCATCGTATCAATTATGACAAGTCTTCTATTTTCTTCAGCAAGGGTGTTCCAAATGTGGTCAGAGGTGAAATAAAAGGCTTATTAAATGTCCCTAATGAGACTCTAAATGAGAAATATTTGGGTATGCCTTCTGGCATAGGATCATCGAAAAATGGTGCCTTTAAATACTTGAAGGACCGTTTGTGGAGCAGGATCCAAGGATGGATAGAGAAGGCTTTATCCTCGGCAGGGAAAGAAGTTCCAGTCAAGGCGGTAGCCCAAGCCATTCCAGTGTATTCTATGTCATGTTTCAAATTACCAAGAGGGCTTTGTGGGCACCTTAACATGTTGATAAGGAAGTTTTGATGGGGCAGTAAAGATGGACACCATAAACCACACTGGGTATCGTGAAAAGTAATGACACAACCGAAAGGTATGGGTGGACTTGGATTTAAGGATTTTGAACTATTTAACTTGTCTTTGCTTGCAAGGCAAGCATGGCGTCTACTGCAGCAGCCAGAATCACTGGGCGCCTGTGTGCTAAGGAGTATTTATTTTCCAAATTCATCCATATTGCATGCAACCCTTGGCAATCATCCAAGCCAGATTTGGAGAGCCATTATGGAAGGGAGAGATGTACTGAAGCAAGCGTTGATCAAACGCATTGGCAACTGGACAACTACAGACATATGGGAAGATAATTGGCTTCCGCGTGATGAGATGTTGAGACCTTATGGATGCTTGGTCTCTAATCCGCCGACCTTGGTGTCCGAACTCATCGACACACCAGTGTCTGCATGGAACAAACAACGCGTGGAAGAAGTGTTTATGCCCATGGATGTTCCTATTATCTTAGGAATACCGCTGTGCACGGGAAATATGGAGGACTTCTGGAGCTGGAATTTCGAAAGGAGTGGAGTCTTCTCTGTAAAATCTGCATATAGGATGCTTGTGTCAACTAAACAAAGGCGTGAGGCATGGCTTGAAGGGACTGCGGGGTCATCCAGTACAGGTATGGAGGAGAAGGCATGGAAGTTGCTCCGGAATATTCAAGTCCCGGCCAAAATTCGGATGTTCATGTGGCGACTGGCCAAACAGCCCATTCCAACAGAGGGCGTCAGAGCCCATAGACATATGACAACCTCCGGTTCCTGCGGATTATGTGGCAGTCAGGACTCATGGTGCCACTCGCTATTAGAGTGCACTGTCGCCCGTTGCACTTGGGCTCTTGTTGACGATGAGATAGCGCAACATCTGGTTGCTACTTCGGAACCGCACGCCAGGCAATGGTTGTTCTCGCTGATTGACAGCCTACCGCACAAACAGTTTGTTAGGGTGGCGGTCACGTTGTGGGCAATCTGGTCATCAAGGAGGAAAGCAGTCCATGAAGGAATATTTCAAAGCCCACAAGCTACTCATGCATTCATAGAAAGATACATCGCAGAGCTGGAAATCCTAAGGGATTCGAGACCGGTGCAAACGGTTAACCAAAGCAGTGTACCGAGGGGTGAAAGAAGGCAGAAGGCACCCCCATCTGGGTTTGCAAAGATCCATGTGGACACAGGTGTGTCCACACCATCCAGAGGCGGCATTGCGGCAGCAGTCTGCAGAGATGAGCACGGGAACTATTTGGGTAGCTCGGCGTTGGTAATTCCTGGCATCCGTGATCCGTCAACGTTGGAGGCTATTGCATGTAGGGAGGCGCTTGCTTTGGCAGAAGACCTACTCTTGCAAAGTTTCATCGTCGCATCTGATTCTAAGCAAGTAGTAGGAGATATACTCAAGGGCAATCAAGGGAAATATGGCACTGTCATTACTGAAATTCAGCATCGAGCTAGTAGTTTTAATTGTAACTTTATTTTTGAAAGTAGAGAGTCGAACAAAGAAGCTCATAATCTAGCTAAGTTTTCGCATTCATTAGGTCAGGGGCACCATGTGTGGCTGGGACAACCCCATGATGCGAGATGTATTCCACAATCTGTGGTATAAAACTTGGCTTTTCCCCTAAAAAAAATCAGTTACCCAACGGAAACAACTGCCTCCAAGGGGAGGTCCTATAGGACGCTTTGTGCATCTAATTTTCGGATTGCCGCGCAGGGAAGCAGGGAGCAGGGAGCACCCTGACTGGTCCAGCCGATTGTCGCATTGTAGCGACTCGGTTGCTGTAGCGACAGTTTTTTCCTATTCTTTTTTTTGAAAAAACATGTTTTAAAAAATATATATAAACATTTTTGCAAACACGAACAATTCTCAATTTTTTGATGATTTTTCAAATGTGCAAACATTTTTTGAGAACATTGATTTTTTTTTGAAATGCACTTTTGTTTCCACAATTCTGAACATTTTTTGAATACTCCAATGTTTTTTGATAACATGAACATTTCTTGAAAACACGAATATTTTTTTTAAAAATCTGGACATTCTTGGAAAGCGTCAATTATTTTTCAAATTTGTGACATTTTTTTTAAAAGTTGATTTTCTTCAACATTTCCAAATATTTTTTGAAAAAATAATATATTATTTCGCAATTTTCAACATTTTTCAAATTTGTGAACAGTTTTTGCAAGCTCAAACAATTTTTCACAATTTTGGTAATTTTTTCAGAAATAGCAAACATTTTCTAATAACCTTAATATTTTTAAAATTTTGAACATGTTTCATAATTTTGAACTTTTTTTAAAACTGAACATTTTTTAAAACTGAACATTTTTTTAATTGAATATAAAAATCAAGATAACAGTAAAGAAAACCCAAAATAAACCAAGAAAATACAAAAAAAAAGATATAGAACCAAGGCTCCGAAAACCATTAGGAATCTTGTTCCCCAAACCGGATGTTTGTAGTAGGTTTGCTATCTAACATGTCCGGCCGATTACATCGTTGGCACCCCTCATTTGTGCGAAAGAACGACATTTTGATGCTCAATGCGTCAGATAGGGATTGTCGGCTCCTAGTCGATCTTCTTTCATTTCCATTTGCTCTAGCGTGGGTCGTGGGCTCCCAACTAGGAGGTTGGGTTTGCGTTCCTTGGGCTGCTAAGACAATGTTGTGTATGACTAATGATGAATGAATGAATTATGGTTTTCCATCGGAAAAAAAGAGAATGAATTATGGTTTATTGTGCCACCAACAACAGTATGACGGACTACGGTCTACACAGTTAGCAGTCCCATTGCTCTTGTTTGTGAGGAAAGAGAGCTTTATTAGATTGGGGCGGGGGTACAATGTTTTGCGAGGAAAGAGAGATTTATTAGATACAGGTAGGGGTACAATCAAAGTTCGTCGTGTGAGCGGTTTCTTTTTTCTGTGTGGTAATTGTGCATCCATACTGCCATTCTACATGTACCCTATCTATCTGAGCAAGCAGTCCCATTGATATCCACATACAATAATTCTGCAACTTGTATGAATTATTGAGTCACAAGCTGTCGATAGGCGTCCTGTCATGATCTATCTACACATTTACACGGCACAACCACCTCCAGTAGTGGTTACATCTTGACTCGTATTTTGTTATACTTGCAGGCAGTACATAGAGCTTGCTCTACCATTAATGTTCTATGTTGATCGAATAGAGTAGGCATTTTGTGCGGATACCAACTCCCACTTTTATTTCAGGCCACTTTGAGTATGCATTGTGCTTAGAGCGAGTGCTAAGTAGTAGAGAATGAACTTCCCAATCTACAGATGCTTAGTTTGTTGTAGCTATTTATTTTTCATTGGATTAGTTGTTTGTCGCGAAAAAAATAAAATAGTTGTAGAATCTTGCATGGGCACTTAAACGGTAACAAAGTAAAATAAAAGGGACAATACCTAGTACTCCCTCTGTTTCCTAACATAAAGCATATATATATATTTATTTTAAGTCAAACTAAGTCAATTTTGATCAAATTGATAGAGCAATTCATCTATGTCTACAAGACCAAACATATATAATCATATGAAAACACATGCGTTTGTTATTATGAATGTAGATATTTTTCTTCATAAACTTGCCAAACTTTGCAAAGTTGGACTACTCTTCAAAGAATCTATAGACATCAAGTCTATTTGTCTTTATATAGGCTGGTGTCGGCGTCCTCGCCAGCTGCAGCTAGACAACAGAACCATGACCCGCCAATCCGCAAGATGGCAAGGGGCCACTTGCCGGTGATCGACACATGGGCTGCAAATATGAGATAATTCCTCCTCCGTTAGCTCTCTATTGAAATGTTACATGTGATGACAGGACCACCTCACGCAACGCCATCATTATGACGAAACAAGCTTTCGCCCCGTTTTATATATAAAGCAAAGAACACAGTACACGGCCGAACAATACAAGGTGGAGAGGAAGCCCTCAAACACGCAGACCACAAGAAACCAGAGCGGCGACATTGTCACAAAAAAGAAAAGAAATAAACTAAAAGAAAACGACACGAAGTCGCCGCCGGACGAGAGCGCATGATGGTCTGGAACAACCGCCACGGTCCGGCCACCGACACCTAAGCTCCAAGACAACGCCCGCAGGAGGGTCACGACGCGACACGCCGCCGTTGCCCGGCCTGTAGACCAGGGTTTTCACCCGGAGCCCCGGCAAAGTGATGGATCCACGATGGTGTCCTCAGGAGGAATGCGACACCCACGGGCGCCGCTGCCGTCGGCGCCAAAGCGCAAAGCTTTCGCTCGAATCCGTACCCGCACAATGAGGCATCTTGAGCCAGAACCACGATGAGAACCAAACCATTCAATCCAGATCTGGGCAGCACCACTTCCGTCAGAAGAGCACGAGCCAGGACCTCCCACCGCCGCACCCCTTGTCGCCCGCACGAAGACGCACAACCACCACCACCACCACGAAGCCCGCCGGAGGGCCGCCTGGTAGCCCGCCATCCAGAGCCGCCGCTCCGGCATCCGATGCCGAACCTCACACCGACGCCACAATGTGCAGACACCACCAACCAGGACGGACGCAAGCACCTTCCCCCGACCCACGAGACTCCACCACGCCGGTAGAACGGAGAGAGGGTAAAGCTGGCGCACCGGCTGCCCGATGATATGTCCATTTTGCATCATGTTTTCCTACTGTTATTTATAGTGTTTTTAATCAATATAACACTTTGTGGAGCAATTCTAATGCCTTTTCTCTCTTAATATACAAGCTTTACATAAGGAGGGAGATTGCCGGCAGCTAGAATTCTGGACCAGAAAAAGCTATGTCAGAGATACCTATTCTGCACATCTCCAAATGAACTGAAATTTCACAGAGATTTATTTTGGAATAAATGAAAAATATTGGAGAAAAGAAGTACCAGAGAGGGCCACCCAGGTACCCATGAGGCACCAGGGCGCGCCACCCCCCCTAGGCGCGCCCTGGTGGCTTGTGGGGCCCCTGGCCAGCCTTCGGTGCCCATTTTCTGGTATATAAGCCCATTTGCCTTAGAAAAAAATAAGGAGAAGACTTTTGGGATGGAGCGCCGCCGTCTCAAGGCGGAACTTGGGGCAGGAGCACTTTTGCTCTCCGGCGAAGCGATTCCGCTGGGGATACTTCCCTCCGGGAGGGGGAAATCGAAGCCATCGTCATCACCAACGATCCTCTCATCGTGGGAGGACAAATCTTCATCAACATCTTCACCAGCACTATCTCATCTCAAACCCTAGTTCATCTTTTGTAATCAATCTTTGTCTCAAAACCTCAAATTGGTACCTGTGGGTTGCTAGTAGTGTTGATTACATCTTGTAGTTGATGCTAGTTGGTTTATTTGGTGGAAGATTATATGTTCAGATCCATTATGCTATCCAATACCCCTCTGATCTTGAACATGAATATGATTTGTGAGTAGTTACTTTTGTTCTTGAGGACATGGGAGAAGTCTTGTCATAAGTAATCATGCGAATTTGGTATTCGTTCGATATTTTGATGATATGTATGTTGTTGATTCTCTTAGTGGTGTCATGTGAACGTCGACTACATGGCACTTCACCATCTTTGGGCCTAAGGGAATGCATTGTGGAGTAGTAATTAGATGATGGGTTGCTAGAGTGATAGAAGCTTAAACCCTACTTTATGCGCTATTCCGTAAGGGGCTGATTTGGATCCATATGTTTAATGCTATGGTTAGATTTATCTTAATTCTTCTTTCGTAGTTGCGGATGCTTGCGAGAGGGGTTAATCATAAGTGGGAGGCTTGTTCAAGTAAGAACAGCACCCAAGCACCAGTCCACCCATATATCAAATTATCAAAGTAGCGAACGCGAATCAAACCAACATGATGAAAGTGACTAGATGAAATTCCCATGTGTCCTCGAGAACGTTTAGCTTATTATAAGAGATCGTTCCGGCCTGTCCTTTGCAACAAAAGGATTGGGCTACCTTGCTGCACTTTAAGTTACTATTGCTACTTGTCACTTGTTACAAATTATCTTGCTATCAAACTACTTGCTACCGATAATTTCAGTGCTTGCAGAAAATACCTTGCTGAAAACCGCTTGTCATTTCCTTCTACTCCTCGTTGGGTTCGACACTCTTACTTATCGAAAGGACTACGATTGATCCCCTATAATTGTGGGTCATCAAGACTCTTTCTGGCGCCGTTGCCGGGGAGTGAAGCGCTTTTGGTGAGTGGAATTTGGTAAGGAAACATTTATATTACGTGCTGAAATTTACTGTCACTTGTCACTATGGAAAGTAATTCTTTGAGGGGTTTGTTCGGGGTATCTTCACCTTGACCGGAAGCACAAAGAGTTGCTCCTCGACCTACTGCACCTACTGAAAATATTTATTATGAGATTCCTTCGGGTACGATAGAGAAACTGTTAGCTAATCCTTATGCAGGAGATGGAACAATACATCCTGATACGCACTTAATCTATGTGGATGAAGTTTGTGGATTATTTAAGCTTGCAGGTTTACCCAGAGATGAAGTTAAGAAGAAGGTTTTCCCTTTATCTTTGAAGGGAAAGGCATTGACATGGTATAGGCTATGTGATGATATCGGAATGTGGGATTGGAATCGATTGAAATTAGAATTTCATCAAAAGTTTTATCCTATGCATCTGGTTCATCGTGATCGGAATTATATATATTTCTGGCCTCGTGAAGGAGAAAGCATCGCTCAAGCTTGGGGGAGCCTTAAGTACATGATGTACACATGCCCCAATCATGAGCTCTCAAGATAAATTATCTTACATAATTTTTATGCTCGGCTTTCTCATGATGATCAAACCATGCTCGATTCTTCTTCGACTGGCTCCTTTATGAAGAAAACTATTGAATTCAGATGGGATCTTCTGGAAAGAATTAAACGCAACTTTGAAGATTGGGAACTCGACAAAGGTAATGAGTCAGGTATAATACTTGAGTTCGATTGTGTTAAATCTTTTATGGATACCGATGCTTTTCATAAGTTTAGCACTAAATATGGACTTGACTCTGAGATAGTAGCCTCCTTTTTCGAATCATTTGCTACTCATGTTGATCTCCCTAAGGAGAAGTGGTTTAAATATCACCCCCCTGTTAAAGAAAAGATTGATGAACCCGTTAGTGTTAAAGAAGAAACAATTGTTTACCATGTTGATCCAGTTGTGCCTACTGCTTATATTGAGAAACCACCTTTTCCTGTTAGGATTAAGGAGCATGCTAAAGTTTCAACTGTGGTTAACAAAAGTAATATTAGAACACCTAGACCCTTGGAACAAATTAAAGTTGAACCTAATGTTGCTATGGTTAAGGATCTCTTGGTCGATAATATAGATGGGCATATTATTTACTTCTGTGATGAAGCAGCTAGAATTGCTAAACTAGATCCTAAAGATAGAAACAGACCTGTAGTAGGCATGCCTGTTGTCTTTGTTAAAATAGGAGATCATTGTTAACATGGCTTATGTGATTTGGGCGCTAGTGTGAGTGCTATTCCGTTTACCTTATATCAAGAAATTTTGAATGATATTGCACCTATTGAAATAGAGGACATTGATGTTACTATTAAGCTTGCAAACAGAGATACCATTAAGCCGCTTGGGTGTAGGAGATATGCCCTAGAGGCAAGAATAAATATTATTATTTATCCCCATGTTCCTAATTAAGTTTATGTTCCATGCTATAACTGCTATGGTTCCCGAGCCCGTATATCCATAAAGGCTCTGAGGAAAACCCATGTGCACGTGTGGAATAATAAACGGTAAAAAGTATTCCTATTCAAGCCTCTAAGACTGGCTCAAGTGTTGCATGATGATCACGTTTTCCTGATCATGGGCATGTCTATGGCGGCAACTTTGAGGGCACCATGTTAGAAGAACATTTGTGTTGAATCGAGCCGAATTGATGTTATGCTATGAGATACATTCGTCACAAGTTAGTGGTTAATAACACAGAGAAAGTTAACGTTTGCATGATTCCTTAGACCATGAGAGTATCGAGTTTCTTCATGCTTGCTTCATGAACTTTGGGGTTTGTTAAACGTCATCCGTAAATGGGTGGCTATTACAGCGGCTTACGGGTTCATGGAAAAGTATGTCAAGGGACTTGATAGCTCAAGATTGGGATTTGCTCCTCCGACGATGGAGAGATATTCTTTGGGCCCTCTCGGTGTTACGGTATCCATCATCGTCTGGCCAGACACATTGTGATTTGATCACAGGGATACCGGAACACGGGAACGAGAAAAAAGAACAAAACCGGTAACGAGGTAACTGCATAGTGGACAAGTGTTGATCCACGGGGATGCCGATAAATCTCACCTTGGGTGTTTGTAACATATCGCGAAGCAACAGGAATAGCACACGGCAACTGGAGGTTCACTCGAATATTTATTCGTGTGGGTATAGGGGTCAATATGGGTGTCCACGGCTCCGATGTTGATCATTGATCGGAAAGTGTTCTGGTCATGTCTATACTTCATCGAACCTATAGGGTCACACGCTTAAGGGTCATCTATCTGCTGAATGCTAGACAGGGAGTCTGAGAGAAAGTCACCGGAAAAGTTTCGGAGACAACGGAAGAGTTCCGGAGAGAGAACACCGGAAGAGTTTCGGTAAAACTGAAAAGTTGTTTCGGGGTATACCATTAAGTCAAATTGGTTTCGGCACACGCCTGGAAATTCTTGGAGGGTGCCAGAAATGTTCCGGAGCTGCCGGAACCGCTTTGGTTGCTTTTCGCAGATGAAAATCACTAATCCGGAATTGTTTCGGAACGCATCCAAAATTATTTTAGTGGGTACTGGAAATGTTCTAAGACCTACAGAAATATTTTCGGATTTAACGGTCGCGGAAAAACGTTTCCGTGAATAGTGAAAAGCACTTTATGGTTACTTTATGGAAAGCCACCTTTTTGGGCTTTGTCCCAAAATATCTTGGGGATGACATGGATGGATGAGAGCCACCCTACCCCTTGGGTTTTCCTATAAATACAGGTGGAGAGGCACTCTCCACACTCACTCTTTCTCACATACAAATGCCATGCATGATCTGGCCTTCTCTCTTCCTCCCCGCGAAATAGTTTCGTAGAGCCGAAAGGCTGTCTGGGTTCCGGTGGGAACTAGTTCTGGACGGCGAAGCCCTGCCGGATAGATGACACCGTATGTGTGCAACCCCGTAGAGAGGTCATAGGTTCGATCTTTTTGCTCGAGGGGCTGTTCGAGAGTGCCTCCCGAAGGGCTGTCCGAGTGACCGTCCGAGTTTCTGTGAGTGCCTCCCGAAGGGCTGTCCGTGACACCGTCCGGGGGACTGTCCGACCGCCTCCCGAAGGGCTGTCCGAGGGGCTGACGAGGGAGTACATCCTCGCGGTTGGGAGTTGTAAATCCTAGCTGCGGGGATCTGCATCGACGATCTACATCGACTCTACTTCCGCTGCGCTATGAGTCGGTAAAGATCAGATCCAAACCTTGTATGCATCTCCATAGAGTTTCTGGGCGTGCTCGCTGTACCGATTTTTTTTGTTTTCATTCGTGTTCCCAACAGTGGCATCAAGAGCCGTGCTATGCGTAGATGCAGGTTACGATCTAGAATACATAGAGATGTATGGGTGTTGCACAATATAATTTGTAGTAGATGAGTTCTATTACTGAAAATTATTTGTGCGGGTAGCAGATGAAATCTGTTACCCGATGTTCTTGTTGCTTCCCTAAAATTTGCATATTTCTGATCTTGATAACGGCATGGTGGAGTTTCAAAATTCTGGCAATCCGCGATCCTGATTGATCAACGAAGTGCTAACAGTTCATTGAATTCCACCATAGTTAAAAGAAAGATGAAATTTCGTAGACGAAAGGGCAATGCAGATATGATCTGCACGGGGGTCATGCGTATGACGAAGTTCAGTATGGGGCTCGAGATTTTATTATCTCGTGTTTCATACACCCCGCAAAGTTAATCTAGCGACTTGAATAATTATACTTGATGGTAAACGTTGGTAGCTGCGTTTTAAGTCAGAACCTTAGAAGCCACGTAAAATAAAATTTTGCATAAACTGATTAGAGGTGTCTAACTTGGTTTTGCAGGATGTGCATGTGATGTGGTATAGCAGTTCTCATATTAATTCGATTATGTATGAGATGACTATATAATGTAAATTAACATGACCTGCGTGTCATGATTCGGCATGATGGCTAGAGCCATATGATTGTCACTTTAAATGACCTGTGTGTCAACCTTGTTGTAATGCATTATTTTATTATGTATAGAGATAGCAGTATTATTTATTGCATCGACAAGGTGGTGGCAAACTTCGCGAAAGTGAACACCGACGCGAATGCCGAAGACGAAGAAATAAAAGACTTCTCCGTCAGAAAGGGCTATACCATATCATGCTATTATGAATTGCCTGAGATGTTTATCCCTTATGATGCACCCTTCTTGATTGCGCGGTAGTCGTTTTTTATTAGGGTGATCTCTCACAACAATATCAAGTAGTTAGTGTTCTCCCAAGTGTAGCACCGTCACGGCACCTATCTCTTCGGGGTATCACATGGATACATGGGTACGAACGATTAGAGAAGTGTGAGGCGGGTGAGTTGAGACCTCGCAGCGAGATCAGTTGGTTGTCTTGACGTTTCGAAGGATCGTCCTGAGCTCAGAACACGCCCTTCGAAAGATGAACAAGAGTCACATAGAGATGTGATTGGCAAGTTGGCCTACCGATTGCAATTCTCGTCACTTGAGATGGATACATCCTTGGCGTTGAATTTCAATATGGGTCTTGTATCACTCACAATCAATTATGAGAGATATTGATTTGAGTGGGAGCGTACTGTAGAATTAACTTGTTTAATTCTTAGTGCAATTAATTAAGAACTTTGTCTAAGTGAAATTTGTATAATAGTTGTAGAATAATGGCTCACATTTCCACCTTCCCTATTAAAATTGAATACGCTGTTATTTATCTGGTTAAAACTTTACGGTTGGTAACATAGTGTGAGGATTGTCCTCAAGATTGCCGAGAAGGAATTTGTCCTATCGCATGCTTTCGGTATTATCCCGCTAATGCTATGGATGATGTGACTCTCGTCCTTCGATCCAAAATCTAGAATTCCGTTACGGTCAAGTGCAATACGTTTGCTTCCATAAGACCCGAACTTCACAAGTTTGGGTTAGTTATGTGATATTCATGGAACTGAAAATTATTTTCAGAGACAGACAAAGGCTAAAAGATATGAAATATCCAAAGCAATGTTTGTTTGCAAAGTATTAGTAAAGTGTTTACTGGGCATTTAACTAATAAGAGAAGGATCCAGCAGAACGCCTGTCATATAATGAAGGTGAATAAAACAACAACTTAAAGAGAAAGGAAATGTCCAAAGGGTGTTAGTGTGACTTACACGCCTAGGAAGTCCGGGGCTAACGCCACTCTTAAAGTTGGGTGCTTCTTCTGAGAGTAGGAGAAATACTAAAAGTTAAACTGTTAGAAGTATAAAGGCAAAAAGAGAGAAGACTGGAATATCCAGCTCATGTATGAAAGTCATACTAGCTATTGATGTATAGAAGGCTGGTCAAAAGAAGTAGTTCTTGGGAATTATGATTAAACATGTTAATCACTGATTCTTGGATATTGTGAGTTGATCACAGAGATACCCGCTCGATTGCATTCTGTTGCGACTCGATGCAAGAACTACTATGGCCTAAAAGACTTGCCGGGAATGAGGTTTAGATACGCGCTGGGAACATAGTAAATGTTACTATACCTTCCATCGGTGTATTACCTATGTATTTATTTTCATAATTCATTTTTGGAGTTTCATACACTCTAGCCCATTGCATAAGGTATCTTGCAAGAATGTTGTTCATAAGAGAACTTTTGATGTTCGGTGTTATGAATAACATAAGGGCCATACTTTCATTATGAATGAGATGTATGTTATGAATATTGATAATAATACATTACCTCTATATTAATTTCATAATTCATTTTAGAGTTTTATACACTCTAGCCCATTTGCATAATGTTTGTTGCAAGAGTGTTGTTCATAAAAGAACAATTGTTGTTCAGTATTATGAATAACATAAGGGCCATGCTTCCATCATGGATGGGATGTATGTTATGAATATTGATAGTAATGTGATACATCCATAACATTAACGCTGAATGTCGCAAGACTAAAAGAATCTCTACTCCTAATGGAGCAGTTGGTAGTCTCCGTTCCGGGTTTTTTTTCGTCCCACCTCCCACCTTTGTCTGGTTTTTTTTCGTTGTTTTTTTTTCGTCTGGTTTTTTTCATCTCCAGTCCCCCCTATGCACGCACCCAGAAAAAACCATCCCCGCACGACTCCGCTCCTCTCGATCCCTAGAACTCCCAGAGTAGACTCCGCCGCCGCTATTCCTGACGCAGCCGCACGAGATCGTCGCCGCCGACCTCACACAGAATACGCTGCCGCCGACGTCCGGGATCAATGTCTCTTGCTGCCGCGATCTCGTGCGTTCTCGCTGCCGCCGAATAGGTTTCCAAGTCCTCGGTAGGAGGCGGCCTCGAGCGTCGGCGGCGCCGCCTGGGTCTCCTCGAGCCAGGGCCCTCAGCGGGATCTGCACCGCGTGACGTTGATGACTTGAAGCCACCGCCGTCTCCAACCACCCCCGTCTCTGATCCGAGCCGAGTACAGGGGAGCCACCGCTGCCGCCGGGGACAAGGTCGCCTGTGGAAACCACCGCTACATCCGGTCCTTCGATCTCTCCCCTTCTCGCCACTCCTCACGGCCCGCTCCGCACGGCTCGGCCTTCTCGGCGGGGATTTGCTCTTTGGCGAAGAGAGGCGTCTGCAGGCCCCATGGTGCCGATCCAGTCATCGTTGGTATTCAAGTTGCCACCTGACGAATCTGTTTTTATTCCTTATTAGGCATCTGAAAGGCTGAACCTGATCTGATGAAGTTGCTTGTCAGTCTACCTTCCTTTGATGAACTCGAAGGCCAAGAGACCAAGGTATCGTGAGGAGTGCATATGGCCTGATGTTCCTTGTGTGTATCGTGAGGATTTGGGAGCATCGGCGACGGACAATTAACTAGCTAATTGTCGTCTCTCAGCTCTGCAGGAACGGTACATCATGTGTGGCAAAAACACTTCAGGTATTGTTTCTAATGATCTTATTAAGGAGCATGTTGAGAGTGCAGATGCTGCTGCAGAGTAATAATGTTGACACCGTGATCTCTCGATGCCAATGTCTTCGGTTTGTCCACGTCATCGTGAGGTGGAGTGCCAAAATGCCAGAAGCTTATGACATGGGTGAAGGTATTAATCAAGAATATAGATTCTCAGTAGTAATGCAGCAGCGATACAGGTATGCATGTCATTTACTTGGATTATCCACTGTGTAGTCTGATGGTAATTTGTCTACTTGCTGCAGTTTACATATTCTTCCACAACTTCATTTTATACTTTCAGACTTAAAGTTTTGGGGATAGTTTGGAAGTTGTACTCAAGGCATTATAATTGCTCTATGTTATTCTTAACTTCGTTTATACCTTAGGCTACTCGAACTGTCAGCCATGCTTTGTGATTAAACAATTCTTTACTGATTAAATCCATTTGACAGCTGCAACTGCAATGCAAGTGTTGAATTGTGCTCCATGAACAGCAAGCCCATTTGGGGAATGTATTCGAACAATGACCCAAGCAGTCGCACAAGTGGATCTGCACATATTATTACCAAGGTATCGTCTCATCTTTTAATTTTCTTTGCCACTCTAAAATAATCGGTTTTCTCTGGTTTTATCTTTCATGTGAGCATTTTGGTTTTTGTTTTCTAGACTAGAAGCTTGATAAGAAAACTGAAAACAAATAATTAGACAAGATTAACCGGGCAGGAGGAGAGGGAAGAAGGGAGAAAAAGAAAGGAAATACATAGTAACGTTATATTGACTAGCAAAAGAGCCCGTGCGTTGCAACGGGAGAGAAAACATAACACACGCTCTTAACCCAATAACCATCACTCAAGACCACAATAGGTCCATCTCCTTTATTTTAGCGAGGCATCATATTTGTGTCGCCGCTTATCCTCCTTCTCACCCTCGCCGGCGATGGCCTCGGTGTTCACACAAAACAAAACAAAACGTGTTTGAATATGGTTAATCCTAAGGCGTCTCTCTCTCCCTCTCTCCTCCCTCTCCCTCTCTCTCTCTCTCGCTTTCTCTCACTCTCGCGATGAGAAATCTGTTGTTTTCCCCTGCGACGTTTTTCAGAGGTATGCATGTGCAGGTTGCGAACCAGACGCGCCATTGACGGCGATGGCAGGTTTGGATTGGGAAGGAGAAGATGAGAAGATAGTTGGGGAGTAAGAAGGTGTAAAATCGACAATATCGTCTTATGTGCACGAGGATCCTAATGGTATATGTTTGACGCGATTGGTGCTAAACTACTAAGATATGCAGTGGCGCGAGGTGGGGGCCGGCAATGAGGCGGCTGTGCTGCATGAGGCAGTCAAGTCTGAGGCTGCACTGGGGAGGCACGTGCGGTGCCTCTCCCAAGATCCCGTTGGGGCGAGGCATGGGCGGCACCCACCCTCCCTGTTATTGCCCCCAGGGTTGGGCCGCCCCTCTTCCCAGAGGTCGACGCCGGTCAGTGTGCTCCTGGTTTCTACAGTAGTAGAGGCGACCAGGAGGGCACGTATGTGGTGTGTACATTGAAAGGACCACTACGATCATGCCCGATTCGTTTCGAGCAGGAGGACTATGGCGTCATTTCCAACGCCATCTGTGAGATCTCCCTCTTCAAGGACGTGCAACATCCAAACATGGTCAGTACTGCAACCCTCTTGTCTTCCTCTCCCTCACTGCATGGTGGTCGCCGTCAGCATCAAGGTTTAGGGTGCCTTCCGTCCCTCTTGTATGGATGGATAGGCTGGTGTGTTTTGTTCTTTCTTTCTTTGTTGCCACGTAGGTTGCAGGACGAGGTGCACACCTGCACAATGAGAAGTGCATATGCCGACTCATCCCAGAGACCAGAACTTCAAAACCGCCACATACACGTAGTCAAGGCAGATGCTAACAAGAAATAACCTTTTTGATTTAATTTTCTTTGGCTTGTTTATCAATTGTCTCTTACTGTTTCCTGACATTTCCTCAGTTTGGCCCTGAAATACTGATGTACTTTGGTTGTAGCAACTTCCAATGAATTTAATAGATGGTCGTGGTCTTTGCTTCTATGAAATAGTTTCCAATTGAACAACTTCAATTTTGGGTGCCTACTATTCATTTGTTGACTTGCTTCAGACAATCTTTCGCCATGCTATATTTGTGAAGAGGTAATATTTAGTGTTGTCTGCACACATTATTAGCTCTTCTGTTCTAAATGTAAAGTCATTATGCAGGTAAAGACATATGAGAGGCGAAGAATAGCAAATGATTCCACATATTGGTTAGTGTGCCTTTATGGCCCAATTCCATGTTTCAAGCCTTCTATACGGAATGCTCTGATCATACTGGACCGCCATTCCTGACATAGCAATTGTTTTAGGGTTTTATTTCAGCTGATATGGAGGGACTACTTGAGATTTCTTTCGGCAAAATATGGGAACTCCATTTTCTTACAAGGTAAATAAGATACAGCTGTATCATTCTGAAAATTTGTTTTTCGTGTATATTTCTGAAATTATACACACGTTTTTTTCTTCTGAAAAAGGTCCATGTCCAGCAAAAGAGCATAATCCTTCTGTAAATATTGAGGTTCATCTTTCTGAATTTATTTTCTCAATACAAACTTAGAGCCTGGCATACAAACCAAAAGCATGCTTATATCAAGATGTAGTGCATTCCCGTATGGATGTACGTGGCTGTGATCTTCATTGAGTATTGGTCCAGTGGTTTAACTAGATCCTTGAGATGCCATTCAATTTGACCTGAATAAGGTTGAAATTTGAATCATAAATAAGCTAGGATAATATCATAATCTATATGCCAAACTTTTCTGAAGGGATTAGTATTCCAGGTTGTAGGTGCTGATAATTCTTATTTTCTTCTCCAAAAAATATATGGGAAAGGCTAACCATTATTTTAGTTTTCATTATGAGCTAATCTGGACGATGTACAAAGTCGACCATAGTTCAAAAGATGTCTGTTGATGAAGGTTGGTTTAATTCCACTATTCCAATTCACACATGTACATTGTTCTACATTTTCTGCAGTTTTCAGTGCATGTTTGGAGAAGTGGGTAAATTTTCATAAGAAAGAGGTCAAAGGAGCAAAAGGTGCGAGCAGAAAGGAGAACGCCACAGGGACGACGTCGCATGTAGTGCCTTTGGAAGGATTCACTCTGGAGGAGTTGTGGTGGCCGGCCATCGCGCTGGGGAAGCGGAGAGGATGTCTTTCAAAACGCCTACAAGGCCTAGAGGAGGATGGTCGCGAGCAGTTTTGTGGGACACTTGTCAACGTGAGAGTGTAATTGCTCAAGGTACCAACACCCTGGTTTTGACACAACGTTTCCCTAGCTAGCTATGCACAGTCAGGACTGTTTCATTCATCCGGGCGAGGGCTCTTGCCATCCACCTCGAAACCAATAAGATAGCATCCATGTTGTCGTCTCTTGTTGTTAGTTTGGATTCCAATTTACTTTGTGTGCTGTTCCTTAATGCATGAACCAGTTTCAGTGTGGACGGGATTGACTTGTTGTTTCGTTCAGTTTGCAAGGGTTACTCTGTGCAAATTCTTAACACAGTCATCATAACTGCATCTATAGCAAATAGCTATTATCGAAATGATAGACGACTCCAAGATTATGGTTGTACTATGCCAAATTGCCAATTGCTATTACTACGAGTAAAATACTCATGTATCTCTAAAAAACAACTACTAATGTACTCCCACCGGAACAAATATAAGACTGTGTAAATCACTAATTTAGTGATCTAAACGGTCTTATATTTGTTTAAGGAGGGAGTATCATGCAAACATTTGAGGCACCCTAGCGAAGATGCATGGCGGCAGAAGCGACACTCCGAGCACATGGTCGCCGCGAGAGCCTCGCCGGAGTAAGGGAAAAAATTGTTGGATTTGAAGCACATCATGTAGGAGAGACGGGATAGGTCGGGGTCATAGCGGCCGCATGCAAGCATAGAGGAGTATGGTGTTTACACGCTAATTACTTCTACATTAATATTATTGTTTGATGACTCTGAAGGGAAAAGAAAATGGCAAAGAATCCATCAAAATTCATGGTGTGGATGTGGAAGGTTGGGGGATTTTTTGACGGATGCGCCATTGATGGTGGTTGCGAGCTTGGCAGCAAGCTTGGATCGGGAAGATAGAGATAGTGGGTGAAGAGGAGGAGGAGAAGGAGCACGAATAAGAAGAGTGCTTTAAGGGTGGAAAAGAAATCAACAATGCTGCTTAATGTGCATTAGGATCCTAAAGATGTATGTTTGGGACAATTAAGAACTAGCATATTTATGCCCCTGTTGCAACACACAGGTTGATTAGTTCAAATTTATTTGCTTTAAGGGTTTTTGTAGGAATGGTGTATGTTGCACTTACAAAAACGCTCTAAAAATTAATATTTTGTCTTCACGTCTTGCTTGTGCACTGCATAATTATATTGTCCACAAATAACATACAACAATAATTTGTCTCTATCTACCAGTGCATACTTGCGCTGCAGTCTATAAGAATTAGGTGTTGAGATATGGAGGAGCCGTCACATGCAAGGGGGGAGGTGGTGTTAGCCTACCATCGGAATGTGGGTCACGAGGGTGGGTGAAGACAAAGGGGAGGAGTAATAGGATGCCGCATGCACAATTCAACTGGTGCGAAAATATGTAGACGAATGACGTATGGTCCCTACCATAGCATCCACTAAATAAACTGATAAAATGAATTATAAATATATATGGACATGTCGCTTAATTATCTATTTGATTTATTCACTAATATCTGATTGAATCAGGCATGTGCGCGAGGGAGGGAAGAGGAGAGAATCATTGACATTTTTCATGCTTTGGATGAACATTTTTATTCATAGCTTTCTTTTTCCATAAGAACACATGAGCGTGGCACTGTCGTGGTAGAGTCCGGGATGAAGGGTGGGTCCAGTATAGAACCAGGAGGTACTAGCACTAACATGGGAAGACGGTTGCTGCCCTTATCCCTTGCTACTGGCCGGCGACGGCGATGTTGATCACTGGCTCACTTAAAACACAAGTTGATGGATTTTGTGATAAGAGTGAGGGTTGAGAGTGAGCGGGATGAGGGTTAGGGTTGGTCTGTTCAGTTACGGGTCCGCCTTCTAGGCTCTAGGGGCGTCACAGGCGGCGCATACCTCCCCCCCTTGATGGCAGTGATGGAACGACACGACCACGGGGAAGGGGATCATGGCGGCAAGCGGGGTAGGCATTACGGGGCACTCCTCCTTGACGGTCCATGAGAAAGTACGGTGTGAAGCAGAGAGGGTGCCATGGTGAAAGTGAGGTGGGCGTCATCCTATTTTAAAGGAGAGGGCTCCAGCATGAAATGTCCTGCTACGACGGGAAACCGAGCGGGAAGGGGAGGGTCCGACGGGAAACGGAGAGGGTGCGTCGTGGGGGTGGGGTTTTGCGTTGGACCGCGTGTTGGAGATAACATCACAAATAGTCCGAACAGTCACATTTCTTCCTCACATGTGCGTTGGACTTGGGGAACCCAGAGTGTCCAGACGGTTGAATTTTAGGGAGCACGCTGGGCGTTGATGTCGGAACACGTCTGAATGTATGAGGGGAAAATAAGCTTTGACTTTGAAGACGACTTTAATCATTTCTCTAATTCATTTACATGCATTGTTGCCCGTAGCAGCCCGTAGCAACGCACGGGCATTCTACTAGTACCACATATGTGTGGCACTACATTTGGTCACATTGGAGAAACCCGCATGGAAAAATTCCATAATGATGGATTTTGAAGTCATTTGATTATGAATCATCTGACACTTGCAACTTTCATCCGAAAAGTGAAGTGACTGAAATACCGTTCACAGGCCATAAGGAATGAGCAACAAACTTATTGGTGATCATACATTTTGATGTGTGTAGTCCGATAAATTTTGTTGCTAGTAGTGGATTAATCTATCTTCAGAAATGACTAAATTAGATATATGGATATCTACTTTATGAGACATTAGTCTGAATCTTTTGAAATCATTCAGAAGGTTTCAAAATGAAGTAGAAATTATTGTAACAAGAAAATTATGTTTCTGCAATTTGATTGCGGAAAGGAATATTTGGGTTACAAGTTTAGCGAATGTCTGATGAGTTGTGAAAAGAGTTTCATAACTTACACCTCCCAGAACACCACTGTGAGTGGAATGTCTGTGAAGATGTATTCAAACCATTTATGACATGGTAAGATCAAAGATGACATAAATCAATTTGCCATTATCCCTTTTAAAGTAATGCTTTAGAGACTGCGGCTTTTATACTGAATAGAGCGCCATCAGATCTGTTGAAATGACGGCATGGTATGGTACGCCCAACCATGTTTTGTCTTTTCTTAACATTTGGAATATGGGGCTTGTGTAAAATGTTTACAAACCTATTCCAAATCAGACAAGTGCTACTTTGTAGGTTATCCCAAGTTATTGGGTATTCCCCCACCACTATACTGAGGCAAAAGGTTTTGCCACAAAGAATGGTATGGTTTTGAAGAAAATGGTTCTTTCAAAAAGATGAGTGGGAGGATAGTGCAACTCGACGAGATAACAGTATCTTCGTTATCATGACAAAGGATTGAAACCATGGAAGCAATTCCAGAGTTTCCTCCTGCGACTGATACGGAAGCCTCTACAATAAAATGTATGGTCTTCGGTCGAACTTGCAGCTGAACCACGTAGGCAAAACTCGTGCAAACCTCACAGGTGCGCAAACGAGATATTGTTGTTAGACAATAGTATACCTACGATAATCAAGGAAGCGTTGATGGGCCCTGACTCCGGAATTGACTAAATGCCAATACAATCCGAGATAGTTTCCATATAAATGATTCAAGATTAAATCTTGATGAACCCTTCGGAAGACTTAGAGTCTAACAAACATTAATGGAACTATAAACTAATGTGGATAAAATGTTTTATCCATAAAGCTCGATTTGTTGAAATAAACAAGTTCAAGGAGTTGACTACGATGAGGTTGTCTCACCGTAGCGATGCTTAAATTCGGTTCGGGTTAAACTAGCAATTAATACATATTTCAATCATGAGATATGAAACATGGATGACGAAAGAATTTCCATGAAATGGAAATACAAACTAGGACTTGTATGTGATACAGTCCAAAGTGTTTTGTCGATCCAGAGGATGCTAGTGAGTATCCAAACTTCAGAGTTCCAGCAATGGACAGAAGAGAGCAAAATGGAGTTGGAATCTTTGTTTTTGATGAAATAGTCAAAAGAGTTTGATTTCATCAATGGATAACAAAGATGCTTGTGATTACAAGAAAGTAAGTGGGAGCATAATAATATTTCTAAAAACTTGTGTACTAGACACATTGTTGATCGGAAATAATATAAATTTCTTGACACGAATTAGGACTTCATTGAAAAATAGTTTTACGATGAAGTGCTTGGGCTCGGTAGCCTTGATATTAGGCATAATTATCTGCGAGATAGAATTGCCTAATAGGGCTAAGCCAAAAAAAATACATATTGACAAGATGCTAAAACAGTTTAGCATTAAAACGCCAAGGAGTGATTCTTGCCGAAGTCACACGGAAAGTGTTTTTGCAAGACTCGGTGTCCCAAAACACTGATGAGCAAAATACATGATGGAGATTCCATACAATCTTATGTTTGGATTAATCATGTATTCCATGGTATGTAAAACAACCAGATATGTCCGATACTCCCAAGCTGTTGCGAGTATAGATACCAAAGTGATCAAAGTACTGATCATGGGACAACAGTGAAAAATTTCATTGAGTACTAAAGTAGCACTGATGACATGTTTTCTCGCAAGCAGAGATTATGAAGTGGTCGTTGTAAGTAATTATATCGATACGGTCTTCATCAATGCTCCATGCGATTTTCGATTTAATTTAAGGGTTTTTGTGTAATACACGATATGGTGGCACGGTAGTTGGAAATTGTTCCAAACAGGTTACTGTGGTGAATTCTATAACAAAGGCTAAGTATGTTGACGCTTTGAAAGCGACAAAGAAGATGTTGAATCATATAGTTCATTCACAAACTTAGTATGGTTCCAAGATGGCTTTTTTTCAATGGGACACTATTGCAGATAGTTGCTCCATAGCTCAGTCTGAGGAATCAAGGTTTGACCTGTGATTCACATATATACAAAGCCAAGTCCACACAAAATATGTATTTTGTGAAAGCAAGAAAACGCGAGGATAAGCAAAGATACACACGAAACTGAAGTTGTCAGATCCGTTGGACATCAGGCTATACCACAAGCGAAGCATATTTTACACCAGTATGCCATAGGTGTAAAATGTGCACGTGTGGAATAATAAACGGTAAAAAGTATTCCTAGTCAAGCCTCTAAGACCGGCTCAAGTGTTGCATGATGATCACGTTTTCCTGATCATGGGCATGTCTATGCCGGCAACTTTGAGGGCACAATGTTAGAAGAACATTTGTGTTCAATCGACCCGAATTGATGTTATGCTATGAGATACATTCATCACAAGTTAATGGTTAATAACACAGAGGAACTTAACGTTTGCATGATTCCTTAGACCATGAGAGTATCGAGTTTCTTCATGCTTGCTTCATGAACTTTGGGGTTTGTTAAACGTCATCCGTAAATGGGTGGCTATTACGGCGGCTTACGGGTTCTTGGAAAAGTATGTCAAGGGACTTGATAACTCAAGATTGGGATTTGCTCCTCCGACGATGGAGAGATATTCTTTGGGCCCTCTCGGTGTTACGGTATCCATCATCGTCTGGCCAGACACAATGTGATTTGATCACAGGGATACCGGAACACTGGAACGAGAAAAAAGAACAAAAACGGTAACGAGGTAACTGGCATAGTGGACAAGTGTTGATCCACGGGGATGCCGATAAATCTCACCTCGGGTGTTTGTAACATATCGCGAAGAAACAGGAATAGCACACGGCAACTGGAGGTTCACTTGAATATTTATTCGTGTGGGTATAGGGGTCAATATGGGTGTCCACGGCTCCGATGTTGATCATTGATCGGAAAGTGTTCCGGTCATGTCTATACTTCACCGAACCTATAGGGTCACTCGCTTAAGGGTCATCTATCTGCTGAATGCTAGACAGGGAGTCTGAGAGAAAGTCACCGGAAAAGTTTCAGAGACAACGGAAGAGTTCCGGAGAGAGAACACCGGAAGAGTTTTGGTAAAACTGAAAAGTTGTTTCGGGGTATACCATTAAGTCAAATTGGTTTCGGCACACGCCTGGAAATTCTTGGAGGGTGCCAGAATTGTTCTGGGAACTTCTGGGATTTTTCCGGAGAAAAAACCCGGAAATGTTCTGGAGCTGCCGGAACCGCTTTGCTTGCTTTTCGCAGATGAAAATCACTAATCCGGAATTATTTCGGAACGCGGCCAAAATTATTTTAGTGGGTACTGGAAATGTTCTAAGACCGACATAAATATTTTCGAATTTAACGGTCGCGGAAAAACGTTTCCGTGAATAGTGAAAAGCACTTTATGGTTACTTTATGGAAAGTCACCTTTTTGGGCTTTGTCCCAAAATATCTTGGGGATGACATGGATGGATGAGAGCCACCCTACCCCTTGGGTTTTCCTATAAATACAGGTGGAGAGTGATGAGGATATATTCACAAAATATGATGATTCTGCTTGCTTAAGCTGGAAAGAAATATTGAGCCTCGTTGACAAATATCATAAGGTGAATTCATTCCTAGTTGGACTTGTTCCATTGATTCGGAAGAATTTTATACTGCCTAAATCCTTGTGTGAATGTATTATTAGGTACATTGGAGAGGAAGGCATGGCACAAGGGAGCAAGGAGGAAGGCATGGCACAAGGGAGCAAGAAGATCCTGCAGTTTCCAGGCGGTAGTACCGCCTGCCAGAGCGGTAGTACCGCTTAGGCGGTACTACCGGCCCAGCACTACCGCCAAAGTACCGCTTAGGAATTTTCTCCAACAGAAGCCAAGCGACCCCCGAGCGGTACTAAAGCGGCAGTAAGAGCGGAAGTACCTCTTAGAGCGGTAGTACCGCTTGCTACGAGCGGTACTACCGTGCTGCCTGCGCGCAGACTTTGGGCTGAAGGCCCGTGTACCCCTTCGATCTATCTTATGATATAAATACCCTTCCTTAGGGTTAGTTAGAGGAGACCACGTTTAAGATAAACCCTAGTTCATGAGATTGCTTGTAAGCATTCATCTTGAATCCTCATCACCAATTCGTATCGATCTGGTGATTATATACTGCAAGTCAAGTGTGATCTGCTGTTCCATTGGGAATTAGTATATTGCAATTATACCGTTCGTGGTCGACGGCTGCGTGCGCAAGTGTGTGACATTGTGAATATCCAAAGGGTTGAGACCTTTTGCATTGGCATCAGGGATCAAGCGAGGGAGAGTTCATCGGCGACATACAAGTTATCCTACACCATCATCATCACCACCGCCGCTTACTGAGAAGATCGGGATACCCCATATCATCTTGGTATCAGATATCCAGCGTTTCCTCGGTAAGCATCCACCAAATCATCCGTAGATTAGTTCTGTGTTTCATCCTATCCAGAAAAAGCCTCACAAAAAGATTAGGGTTAGGGTTTTTGCCATAACCTAGATAACATCGTTTCCATGTTTTAGTTGCTGGTCGTTGTGTCTTTCTTTTTGCGTCACTTTTTCATCCGAGTCATCTAGTAGGCGTCTAGGGTTTTGTTCTGATCCGAGTCTTTTTGTTCTTGTGTTCGTCGGAGTCTTGGTTCTAGTGTTCGTTGGGTTTTTCCTTTAGCGTTTTCTTTTAGGTTTCCCTTTTCCACTCCGAGTTAAATCGAGTCTTTCCTTTGTGAGCCATAGACAAGCCAATCTTTCTTCTTTTGCGTAGCACTTTCCTATTGAGACTAGCATATCCTTGTGCTCTACGGGCTGCTCATCTAGGTTTTTGGTAAGTGCATCTTTAAGATTGGCAAGATCTGATTCGTTGTTTGTTGCTCAAGTCTCGGCTACAAAAAAAAATAAAAAATTCCACGGTACTGTTCACGATACTGTTCACGTGACCTGCAGTGAAAAAAAAAGAGGAGCGAAAAAAAAACAGAGAGAAAGAAAGAAACGAGAGAAACAATGGCCGGAAGTTGCTGCTATCTCTTGCAGTGTTGGATTTGTATTATCTTGCTGTTTGCACTTGTAGAAATTGAGCAATCTTGTGCCCTGTTTTTGAGCTTTTTGCTAGCGTCTCTCTCTGTGCATTGCAACATGAGCATTACTCCGACACATACATCAAATTTGAGCTCATTTTCAGAGTTGCAATTGCCCCATTTATCTCCACCGTGTGGGTTTCCGTGGGTCTTTTTGTATCACACGATCAGCACTAGGATTTGTGAATTTGTGTTGTTAGGTATCCCAACCAAGCTCCACCATATACCCTGGTTTGTCGTGTGATTGCTCTCATACCCGGATATTCACTTCATCACATCCGTGCACTAGTCCTCCATCTGAACGGGTACGCATTACTATTCACTTTGGAACGGTAAGATTTCCTTTTCTTGTCAGTTTTTGAGTGCGTTGTGAGAGTACACCATATACATCTGCTATACTCTTTATGTACTAATAATGGTGAATCCTATCAAGGACAAGCCATTACAATTACAGTTTTTGTGCAGTGATGCATTCTGGGAGGAGGAAGATCTTGGTGTACATCCTGATTCAGGTTTGTTTCACTTTACTGTAGACATCGAAGGTAGACCTGCTGCAGTGATCCTTGATAATTATTCTCTCGCAAACTTGGTCAGTATTGATGTTGTTAACAAGCTGCAGTTGCGTAAATATACCAAACTTGTGCCATATACGTTAGCTGCTTATGATGAGGCATTTCCAATTACTCATCATGCTTATGTTCCTATCACCATTTATGGCTATACTGTTAGCATGCGCTGTGATGTCATTCCTAGCGCACTCAATTGTTGTCACGTTTTGTTGGGAAAACCTTGGTGTGATAGGTATAAGGTTAAATTTGATAATGCTCAGATTGATCCTTTATTCTTTTGGAATAATAAGCACACTTGGTTAGCACATACACGACTTAAGGAATTTCAAGAGGTTAGGCGTCAAAATCTATGTCCACCTGTTATTCCCATAGTTAACAATGCGCATTTGCGAGGTCACACAATCTTGGGGAAAGAACAAGTTAATGACACATGTCAGGTTTCACCTAACGTAATCATATCTCCTCCTAGTGTTGTTTCTTGTGATATGCAGGTTGTTTTTGAAGAAAAGGAGCCATCTGTTGTACACCCTACGCTCCCAATTGCTCCTAGTGTTGTGTCTTCTGATATGCAGGCTGTTTTTGAAGAAAGGGAGCAGCATGTCGTACAACCTGAATCACCACTTGAGCAAGATTTTCCAGTGCCTACTAAATCTAGGGAGGATGACATTGATACTGGTACTAATTTTGAGCTGCAACCAGCCAATGAGGCATTCAGTGAGTCCATTCCTTTGCTGGTTGATTCTTGTGCGTTGATTAGTCCACATATTTAAGCACCATGTGATACTTTGCTAAATTCACATTCTGATCATGTGGTACTGATAACACATAAAGAACTACTTGTGCGAATACCACCTGTTGATATTGTGTATTCCATCATGCTAAATGAACCTATTAGTTTGAGTTGTGCTATGAAGAAGATTTCTGAAATTTCATATCTAAATTCTAGCACATATGCCTATAGTTTCACATTTAATTTCATTGGTGAATATAGCATGACTGATAATTTTCTGGTGGATCACATATGCATTACCTGTGATAGGATTGCTGATTTGACACTTGCTGTTTTGCGTCCTATATGCTATGTGACAAAATCATTTTGCTTTGGGACAGTACCTAATTTTCATGAGAATATGAAATTTCATTCTGTCCTAGTTGCTGTATTGCGGCCAACAAAACTTTCAGCTATGTTGGATTGTTCTGATCTTGCTATAACCGAATCTCATCCATTGTGTTTGTCTCAACACCTGTTGCATTTATATGCTACTGCTATAGACTTCACTTATATTTGCAAACTGAGTTGCATCTTACACGCTGCGAGTAATGCTCATGACCATACATACGTTTGTTCTATATATCAGAATGTCATAGTTGAAGCATGGTATCCAATATATGTCTCTTTGAATATTTTGAACTGGTTTGACCTTGCTTATAGCACTTTTGATCATCGATCTTCTGTGAAGACTTTGGAATTAATACTGAACAATAAGACATTGTACATGTGTGTTCTTCATTCTGGTCATGACTATATGAACTTCACTTATACTTGGAATTTAAGTTGCATTTTGCATACTGGGAATCTTTGTCATGACAACAAAAATGATACAACATGTTATATATACATATATTATGCGTACACATTGTTCTTTTTTGTTTCTGCCATTTTTAGCTTACCCAAAGCCGCGGACGGCTTTTCTTGAAGAAAGGGAGGATGATGAGGATATATTCACAAAATATGATGATTCTGCTTGCTTAAGCTGGAAAGAAATATTGAGCCTCGTTGACAAATATCATAAGGTGAATTCATTCCTAGTTGGACTTGTTCCATTGATTCGGAAGAATTTTATACTGCCTAAATCCTTGTGTGAATGTATTATTAGGTACATTGGAGAGGAAGGCATGGCACAAGGGAGCAAGGAGGAAGGCATGGCACAAGGGAGCAAGAAGATCCTGCAGTTTCCAGGCGGTAGTACCGCCTGCCAGAGCGGTAGTACCGCTTAGGCGGTACTACCGGCCCAGCACTACCGCCAAAGTACCGCTTAGGAATTTTCTCCAACAGAAGCCAAGCGACCCCCGAGCGGTACTAAAGCGACAGTAAGAGCGGAAGTACCGCTTAGAGCGGTAGTACCGCTTGCTATGAGCGGTACTACCGTGCTGCCTGCGCGCAGACTTTGGGCTGAAGGCCCGTGTACCCCTTCGATCTATCTTAGGATATAAATACCCTTCCTTTGGGTTAGTTAGAGGAGACCACGTTTAAGATAAACCCTAGTTCATGAGATTGCTTGTAAGCATTCATCTTGAATCCTCATCTCCAATTCGTATCGATCTAGTGATTATATACTGCAAGTCAGGTGTGATCTGCTGTTCCATTGGGAATTAGTATATTGCAATTATACCGTTCGTGGTCGACGGCTGCGTGCGCAAGTGTGTGACGTTGTGAATATCCAAAGGGTTGAGACCTTTTGCATTGGCATCAGGGATTAAGCGAGGGAGAGTTCATCGGCGACATACAAGTTATCCTACACCATCATCATCACCACCGCCGCTTACTGAGAAGATCGGGACACCCCATATGTGAGAGGCACTCTCCACACCCACTCTTTCTCACATACAAATGCCATGCATGATCTGGCCTTCTCTCTCCCTCCCCGCGAAATAGTTTCGTAGAGCCGAAAGGCTGTCTGGGTTCCGGTGGGAACTAGTTTTGGACGGCGAAGCCCTGCCGGATAGATGACACCGTATGTGTGCAACCCCGTCGAGAGGTCGTAGGTTCGATCTTTTTGCCCGAGGTGCTGTTCGAGAGTGCCTCCCGAAGGGCTGTCCGAGTGACTGTCCGAGTTTCTATGAGTGCCTCCCGAAGGGCTGTCCGTGACACTGTCTGGGAGACTGTCCGACCGCCTCCCTAAGGGCTGTCCGAGGGGCTGACGAGGGAGTACATCCTCGCGGTTGGGAGGTTGTAAATCCTAGCTGTGGGGATCTGCACCGACGATCTACATCAACTCTACTTCCGCTGCGCTACGAGTCAGGAACGATCAGATCCAAACCTTGTATGCATCTCCATAGTGTTCCTGGGCGTGCTCGCTATACCGATTTTTTTTGTTTTCTGTCGCGTTCCCAATAATGGGATCGTTAGAGATGTTGAAGTCTTGTGAGGAAAAATAAAATACCCTACTAATTTTCTAGTCCTCGGTTCTCCACAAAATTTTTGTCCCATTATATTTGGTAGACCTTTCTTGAACACTGTTAATGCTAAGATTGATTGCGCTAAAGAAACTGTTAGTGTTAATTTTGGTGGTATATCTCATGAGTTTAATTTTTCTAAGTTTCGTAGACAATCTCATGATAAAGAATTGCCTAGTAAAGATGAAATTATTGGTCTTGCTTCTATTCCCGTACCTCCTACTGATCCGTTAGAACAATATTTGCTAGACCATGGAAATGATATGCACATGAATGAAAGAAATGAAATAGATAAGATGTTCTTTGATCAACCACCTATCCTTAAACACAATTTGCCTGTTGAAACTCTTGGAGGCCCTCCTCCATCTAAGGGTGACTCTGTATTTGAACTGAAACAATTGCCTGATACATTGAAATATGCTTATCTAGATGAAAAGAAGATATATCCTGTTATTATTAGTGCTAACCTTTCAGAGCATGAAGAAAAGAGATTACTAAAAACTCTGAGGAAGCACCGTGCTGCTATTGGATATACTCTTTATGATCTTAAGGGCATTAGTCCCACTCTATGTCAGCACAAAATTAATATGGAGCCTGATGCTAAACCAGTTGTCGACCACCAACGACGATTAAATCCTAAGATGAAGGAGGTGGTAAGAACTGAAATATTAAAGCTTCTGGAAGCAGGTATAATCTATCCCATAACTGATAGTAGATGGGTAAGTCCCGTTCATTGTGTCCCTAAGAAAGGAGGCATTACTGTTGTTCCTAACGATAAAAATGAACTCATTCCACAAAGAATTGTAACTGGTTATAGGATGGTAATTGATTTTAGAAAATTAAACAAAGCCACTAGAAAGGATCATTACCCCTTAGCTTTTATTGATCAAATGTTAGAAAGATTGTCCAAGCATACACACTTTTGCTTTCTTGATGGATATTCTGGTTTCTCTCAAATACCTGTATCACAAGCTGACCAAGAGAAAACCACCTTTACTTGTCCTTTTGGAACTTATGCTTATAGACGTATGCCTTTTGGTTTATGCAATGCACCTGCTACGTTTCAAAGATGTATGACTGCTATATTCTCTGACTTTTGTGAAAAGATTGTTGAGGTTTTCATGGATGATTTTTCCGTTTACGGAACTTCTTTTGATGATTGCTTAAGCAACCTTGATCAAGTTTTGCAGAGATGTGAACAAACTAATCTTGTCTTGAATTGGGAGAAGTGCCACTTTATGGTGAATGAAGGTATTGTCTTGGGGCATAAAATTTCTGAAAGAGGTATTGAAGTAGATAAGGCTAAAGTTGATCCAATTGAGAAAATGCCATGTCCTAAAGATATTAGAAGTATAAGAAGTTTCCTTGGTCATGCTGGTTTCTATAGGAGGTTTATTAAAGACTTCTCTAAAATTTCTAGGCCTCTTACTAATCTTTTGCAAAAAGTTGTTCCATTTGTTTTTGATGATGATTGTGTAGAAGGCTTTGAAACACTTAAGAAAGCCTTAACCTCTACACCTATTGTTCAACCACCTGATTGGAACTTGCATTTTGAAATTATGTGTGATGCTAGTGATTATGCTGTTGGTGCTGTTCTAGGACAGAGAGTTGATAAGAAATTAAATGTTATCCATTATGCTAGTAAAACTCTAGACAGTGCTCAAAGAAATTATGCTACTACTGAGAAAGAGTTTCTAGCAGTTGTGTTTGCATGTGATAAATTCAGATCTTACATAGTTGATTCTAAAGTAATTGTTCACACCGATAATGCTGCTATTAAGTACCTTATGGAAAAGAAAGTTGCTAAACCTAGACTCATTAGGTGGGTTCTACTGCTACAAGAATTTGACTTGCATATTATTGATAGAAAGGGAGCTGAGAACCCCGTAGCTGATAATTTGTCTAGAATGGAAAATGTTCTTGATGACCCACTTCCTATTAATGATGATTTTTGATACGTCTCCAACGTATCTATAATTTATGAAGTATTCATGCCATATTTATAACAATTCTATATGGTTTTGGTATAATTTTATTAGAACTAACCCGGACTGACGCTGTTTTCAGCAGAACTACCGTGGTGTTGTTTTTTGTGCAGAAATAAAAGTTCTCCAAATGCAGCGAAACTTTTTGACGATTTTTTTTGGACCAAAAGAGACCCCCGAAGCTTCGTGGAAGGACCAGAACCCTCACGAGGTGCTCACAAGCCACCACGGTGCGCCAGGGGGGTGGTGTGCCGTGGTGCCTTGTGGGCCCATCTTGGCCCATCTTGACGTGATTCCAACGCTGAAAAATCCTATAAATAGAGAAACCCCCAGAAATAACCCTAGAACTTGGACTCCGCCGCTGCAAGTCTCTGTACCTTCAAAATACCATCTACAACACTTTTCCGGCACCCTGCCGGAGGGGGAAATCATCACCGGAGGCCCTCTTCATCATCCCGGCGGTCTCCATGACGAGGAGGGAGTAGTTCACCCTCGGGACTGAGGGTATGTACTAGTAGCTATGTGTTTGATCTCTCTCTCTCTCTCGTGTTTTTGATTTGGCACGATCTTGATGTACCGCGAGCTTTGTTAATATAGTTGAATCATATGGTGTTTCTTCCTCTCTATCTTGTTGCGTTGAATTGAGTTTTTACCTTTGAGGTTTCACTATTATCGGATTGAATACTTTTATGGATTTGAGAACACTTGATGTATGTCTTGCATATGAATACCCGTGGTGACAATGGGGTATTATATTGATTCACTTGATATATGTTTTGGCACTCAACTTGCGGATTCCCGAGGTGACATTGGGGTAATCTATGCATAGGGGTTGATGCACGTTTTCGTCCTACTTTCTCCGGTAGAAATCTTGGGGCACTCTTTGAAGTTATTTGTGTTGGATTGAATATTATGAATCTGAAATTGTTTGAAGCATATCGTAAAATCAACTCACGGATACTTTTGGTGACATTGGAGTATCTAGGTGACATTAGAGTTGGTTGATGCGTATCATATGGTGTTATTTTAGTACAAACTCTAGGGCTGTTCGTGACACTTATAGGGATGGCTCAATAGATTGATCGGAAAAGATAACTTTGAGGTGGTTTCGTACCCTACAACAATTTCTATCTTATGTTCTCCGCGAATAGGAACTTTGGAGTGATTCTTTGTCGCACGTTGAGGGATTGTTATATGATCCAATTATGTTAGCACTGTTTCGTACCCTAGGCCTTGTTTTCAAGCATTGCAATACCGTTTGTGCTCACTTTTGTTACTTGCTACCTTGCTATTTTTTTATTTTTAGATAATAAAAACTTATATCTACTATCCATACTACACTTGTAT